>JABSTR010000996.1:0-665000 GCA_013339765.2 Haemaphysalis longicornis | reverse complement strand
TTTCTTCGTCATGGAACAAGTTCATCACTATCCTTGCCATGTCAAAGTTACTCCCCCTTGTTAGATTAAACGGGGTCAGGAGAGGTCAAGTATCTCAAGGCCACAGTGGTGCCAAAGGGCAAAGACAGTTGCATTGTACATTTTCTATCTGGGTGCCAAACTTTGCTATGTGCACATGCGCATGCACATGCTGAGCACTTTCATTTTTCTGTATTTCGTGCATTGGCCATGATTTCAGAAGAGAGGTCTCGCGAAAGATTCTAGAAAAAATATTGGTTCTTCATTTTCTCTTCAGAACATGTTAACTGTGAAGAAGAAAAAAGGAATTATTCTACTAAAAATCTCAATGTGATTGCTTTGTACAGTTTAGAACCATTGCATTACAGCATTGCATTACATTGCATTGCATTGCATTGCATTACACCCTTGCATTACAGACTAATTCATTCTTACTGCAATGCATTGCAGCATTGGATTTGCGAGGTGCCCTTTGTCACTGATAAGGGCTCTCCATTACTCCTCGCACACTCACAGGCGTACTGGTGAATTCTACAGCCTCTCACCTAACTGTGGCACACTACTACAAAGCACGTTACAAAATATCAGCAACATAGGTGTAACAATACACAAATGGAAGGACCTTTCCGAGACGTTCTCCGTTTTTCATTCCCTCTATTTCGTAAAATACAGTGGCTACGAAATAAGCATGAGCATCATCGTCATCATCATCAGCGTATCTACCTCCACTGCAGGGAAAAGGCCTCTCCCATGGATCTCCAATTATCCCGGTCCTGTGCTAATTGCGACCAATTTACCCCCACAAACTTCAACTTCTTGATCTCACCTGCCCATCTAACTTTCTGCCGCTGCCTGCCATGGTTATATTGCCTTGCATTACATGCCCATTTCTTCTTCTCGATTTCTACTGTTATGTCCTCAGCCTGCGTTTGTTCCCTGACCCACTCCGCTCTCTTCTTGTTCCTTAACATTACACGTATCATCTTCCGTTCCATTGCTCGCAGGAGCTTCAGGTTTAATAAAGTGTAAATGGTATTGCTTATTTCAATCAATACAATTTCATCACTACATTACAGTTTGTATAGCATATCGATATAGCAGTGAAGCATAGATTACTATTTAAAGAAGTCGATTAAAAGTGTGTCTACATTACATTGGTAATGGCTGCCCCTAAATGTTCCTGAAGCTTCTCCTCGTGGGGGGGTGGGTATCGCAGGCCGGAGACGTTTGTCCACCCACGCCTGCAGCTCGAAGACACTTCCCAGCTTCAGCCTAGCAGCATAGCAGCATCAGGGCGAGACGAACTGAGCTTCCAAGCGGAGCGCATTGCCCAGAAGTACTGCCCCCGCCCTTCCCCACGCTCCGGGCCCCCGGCAGGGGCCCGGCCCCTGGTGGGCCCCCTGTCCGTCTCCACGCAGGCCTACCTCCGCAACTACGGGCTCCTCGACTCAGCGGCCACCAGCGAACTGGGAGGGGCAGCCGCTGGGCTGGGAGGGGGCGGTGAGAGCATGGAGCGCATACTCGACATCAGCGCTCTCAAGAAGCTGCCCAAGCTCCTCTGAGTCGCGCTGGGACGGGGTGCTGCTTTGAGGTGTCACCCGATTGGACTTGGTCACCACCGCGCCGTGCCTAGGTCGATAACATCAATGCGGAGGTTGACATGCAGGGTCGCCCTCTGGTGTGGGCGACTCGTGGTTAGAAATACATCTTGCCTACACCTAAAGTGTGCGGGCAGATCATTGCCACAAACATAAAGGTCCACTACTGCCTTGTGCCAACTGCTTCAGGGAGGGGAAAAAAAAATGTAAATAAATATCAGCAGTGACGTCTCTCCTTGGAGCAAAATCAGCTACAATGGGATGCTTGTTACAAGGGATCCACCACAATTTTTTGTTCCTCTCTAAGTCGTTTTGATTTGTTCTTGTTAGGTTTTCTTGAGGTGGGAGTAATGACTCCAAATGTGTTTAAAAAAGCGATAGATTAGTGGATTATTGACATGAAGGTGAACCAAATTATGGGCAGCTTTAGCAGTTCAAGCTCATTTAAAGCTAAATCTAGGAATCCTCTTACTTCTTAGCTGTGCTCTGCTGGCCGGACTCTTGTAGCATTGCCCTCCCTGGCCTCCTTCCTAGACAGCTGCATTTCCTCACTGCAATCTGGGAATCCTGAAAATCGACTTGGTTGTTCGTACTGTTGGGGTTTTTCTCACATCACAAAGCTAATACACTGCCTTTTTTCCAAATGCTTCTATCTGTTTGCTTCACAACAACGCCTAATTCATTTTTGGCTGCCATGAATTGCTTTTCAATTCTTCTGGCAAAAACATCTGGGTGCAAAATTAATAAACGAGTTGATAGAATACCTTCTGTATGCCTAAATGTGGACATGTAAAATTAACTTTAAATGAACTAAAATTCTTTGGAATGATATCTTCACTGTTCAAACATTATTTTTCAAGTTTCTTTCACTACTGGTATTTCGCACTCCATCAATGAAAGTACCATATTTGCACGATTCTAACGCACACTCTTTTTCGCTAAAAGTAGCCTTAAAATTTGTTTGCGCGTTACAATCGGGCTTAAAACTGAAATCAGCTTTCAATGTCCCCTGTTTAATACAAGCAGAAGCTGGATAAGCAAGTTTGTGAAACACAAGGAATTTTCGCTGCCAAAGCTGCATACGCAAATAAAATCTCTTCTCCCCGGCATGTAATTTTATGTCTTTTACATCAGCACAGTAGAATCGGTGTCAAATTATTTTTTGAATGTTTATCGCTAACCTTACCTGTGGATTGCAATCGGGGGTGCATTAGAATCGTGCAAATATGGTGATAATCAATCAGTTGCTGAGCCAGCCCTGGACGTTTCTTGCTTGCCCGGGACAGTCAAGCAAGTGTGTGCAAGTGTTTGCTACATCATTTGCGCTGTTGGCATGCGACAATCTTATTAAGACGTGCGTTCTCTCTCTCTCTCCCCCCCCCCCCTTTATTTTTTTTTTGACCTCGAGCTTCGGCTTGCCTTGTTGCCAGCCGGCGAGTGAATCAAATTTCTCCGTCGGCCTGGCCTTCTCCTGCGCACGGGAGAACGGAAGATAAGGTAGCGCTGGCCGCCGCCGGAGGGGACCCAGGTGCGAATCTCTTTCAGCCACTTGGCAGGCCCGGGCTTCTCGATATGCCCTCTAGCTGCCGCCGCCGCCGACGGCTTTCTAGGTTTGCGCCCCTCGAAGATACGCGGCCGATTGATCGAGTGCTCCCCGCGGTGACCTCCGGCGAGCTCGTCAACCGACGGCGCATTCTCGTTTCCGCTCCGCCGATATCGATCGGGGGCCCCCGCTAATCCCAAGTCCTCCGGCGATTAGCGCGGTCGGCTTGGCCGCGCTCAGCCACGGAGAGGCCTTCGCCGGTGGTTGTGTAATGCCACTAAAGCCAGCGCCGTGCGCGATAAGAGCCGTAATGCTGCCTTGCTCCTTGGCGGCAGGCTGCTCGGACGTAATCGGAAGCGAAAGCGCTCGCCGTGACTGTCGCAGGAACTGCGCTCGGCTGGGACAGAGGAAGTGCTCGGGTCACCATCGAGATAGGACATTGCTTCGCACACCCGAGGTCGAACAAACATTTTCGAATCAGCGGAGTAAATTAGATTGTTTGAGGGGCATGTCACGTAGTTTGGCTGAGATTTGTAGAACGTCAAACGCGCGCTGCAGTAACCGCAGGGCGAGGGCGATTTTTATGAGTTTTTGACGGGAACGAGTACACGTCAAGGTGACGTGTACTCGTGATTAAAGAGGGAGACGTGTGGACGAATTTGTGCTTACAGTCGGGCTCACGGGTGACGTCCTCGCGACTGTTAACGTTAGGGGTAATTCTCGGTCTTGCGGGTGGCAGCTGGTGTATGGTTAAATTCCCAGCTGGGACCATCAGGCAATTTACCCAAAACCAGCTGGGACCAGCTACCATTTTCTCCCAAGAGAAAATGGTAGCTGGTGCACCATTTTCTAGCTGCTTATGGTTAAATTCCCAGCTTGGCCTAGCTGGTCCCAGCTTGGAATTTAACCATAAACCAGCTGGGACCAGCTACATTTTCTCCTGGGCTCTTGGAAGCGATTTGGCAGAACACATTTTCAGATATAGTCATATATAAAGACGGGAGTGTGGCAAGTTGGTCGAGTTAGAAAGACATGAACGAAACCAGCGTAGAAGAGACGGAGACGGAGAGAGATAATAGTCTCTTCATCGGCTTTTAGCCAAAAGCCGATGAAGGTACTCCAGTAGAGAAGAAACACGGTGTTTCTTCTCTACGTCTCTGTGTTTCTGCGCTGTTCCCGTTTAAGAGGTGCAGTCATAATTTTTTTTTTAAGGCGAGCGATTGCCCTACGGCATAATAAAAAAGTTTTCACGTGTACAACAGTGCACCCGTAACGCGCAAAAATCCCAGAAGAGACCACCGCTTTAGATTGGGGGTCTCCCAGGATGGAGCCGTGTGCCTTGGAGGTGTTGCGTTCGGGGGTCTCTGAGACCGGGGCAGGTCCACAGCAGGTGTTCCAACATCAGCTCCTGACGCAGGGAGCACACAGAAGGGGCAGGTGTCCGCAAACGGCGCGTGGTAACGGGCAGGCCAAGCGTGGGTAACTATAACGCTACCCCAACCTGAAGCCTCCGCAGCAGGACCTCCACCAGCAGTTCTTGGTAGATCACGGCCTCCGAGATCACACCGGGCAAAACGCTTGCGGGGTGATATCGGAATCCAAGGGTATATACTCATACTGGAAAAAGCGGTTAGTAGTGGCCATGGAAGATCTCTGTGGCAGGCACGATCCGCCGCTGTGTGGGCAGGATGCATGTCCCGGCGAATCCACAAAACGCGGACAGGGCATGTATAAGTGTGCCTAACCTCGTGAATGCGTGCGGCCAGGCTTGTACAACGCGCAACGCGACGCAAATCCCGAATCGCTGCCGTTGAGTCAGTATAAAGTTCGAGCTTGTCCCCACTAGTCAATATCGATGCAAGCGCCTGCAGGTCATCCCGAATGGTAGTAAGTCCTGCTAGCAGGCTTGGGAGTGCACGGAGTGTCTCGTACGCGCAGCTTTGGTTTGGGGCAGGGTAAGAGGGACACGTCAAGACCGTGGTGACGAAGCAATCGTATGCCCCGGCGTCCACGAAAGCCTGGTCAACCAGCGGTTGCGTCTCAGGCGCCCAGTCAGGAAATGAAGGAAGGCATCTGTAGGCTGATGAAGGCCCGAAGTACGGACGTGTAGCCTTGTCAGAGGCTTGTCCGTCACGTTATGGTACAGTTAGGGCGACCTTGCGGCCCAAGCTGGCCCATGTACGCGGCGAGAGCTGCTGCCTCTGGAACCAGTCCACGTTTCAGCATGCGTGCGGGACGCCACTGATGAATGAGTTCATCTAGCGTGTTTAGCTGGCCTTCTGCTTGGAGCTGTAGAATTAGGCGGAGGAGGTCAGTAATAGTGCGCATGGCGGCCCTGTTAATAGCCTCCAGTCGGTCCCATTACGCTTGCGTCATGTGCTGAAACTGTGCCTGGTACACGAGCCTTTGGCTGTAGTATGGAGTGCACTAGGAGATTGGCAATCGTCCAGCAGGCCCCGCCAGACTTATGAGATATGCGACGAACAAGGTGGAGCATTTGTCCGACAAATGCAGCGGCGGAAATTAGCTCAAACAAGGCTATATTTCGAATAAAGTAGTACATAACTGTCTGTAAAACCAAGTAGAATTGCCAAATTCCCCGTGATGAATAAGCGCGCGGGCAGATATGAGGCCCCGGCAAAAGGGGCCACCAAAAATGTATTTTGGCCGTGTTATTTTCATTGGACGCTAAAAAATGCGACTACACATCGAGCTGATTCGAACCGTTCTGAAGTATAAAGCTGCTTTGGAGATCAAGCTGGCAGCGAAATTTTTAATTGCTAATTTTGAACCGAAATCCCCCTGCGTCCCGTGTAGGAATGGTGTGAACACCGGCTTCGAAGGAAACGAGGCAGCTCAAGAAACGCCCCGAAACCTCACCGTCCGGGCTAGAGCTCGTTTCCCCGATTGTCCGGTGTCGATCAGGAACCCAATCGCCCGGGCTCCGGTTCATTTGGCAGGAGGCTGGCAGGGCGATGGTGTTGAAGTTCTTGGAGATGGCGGTCGAATTGACGAACTCGAGGCGTTGGGGTTAATTAAGTGAAACGAAGGTTTATATACAGCTATTTACAGTAGGAAAACTGGGTACATGAGTAATGAAAAGAAAAACTTCGAACTTCAGCTAGACGCTAGCTCCGAGTGCGCACAAATCACTCGAGCTCCTCAACTTCGTCTAACTCTCCTATTCTCGGAGCGTACACAAACCGCTCGAGAAACCACGGCCGAGATTCTGTCTCGCCGCAAGATCCGTCTAGTTGCCCGGTACGGCGCTGCACCCTAAACCTCCGACGCGATCTTACCCTCGACTAGGGGGCTCACAAATCCCAACCTAGCTTTAACGGTCGAGACTCCTTGTCCCGCCGGGAACTGCCCAGCTCGGCGCTCAGACAAGAACCATTTCCAACGGCCAAGTTCGGCCTTATAAAACCTCGAGATCACCCTCTCTCGGGAACGCCCCTGTAGCGTTCGTACACGCGTATGGGAGTGCCCGAATTCACGTAGACAGCTGTCACTCAGCATGCCACGGAATATTCATTGAGGCGCCGCCACCTTCGGGTCAACGGCACGCTCGCAGACGAGCAGGTGCGTGCGGCCCCGCGGGGTGAAAGCGAAAGACGGTGACAGTGCGTCATGCTGACCAGGGCGCGTTAACAATGGAGGCTCGCGCGGCGCTCGTCCCGACGCCGGTAATCCCACCACCTCCGTGCGTCAAGCAGACAGTTCCCGGAATCCGGCGGCGCTGTCTGCTTTCTCAATGGGGGATTATCCCTGTGGTATGCGGTGGGCCAGACAATCCGTCTCCAGGGTGCGCCTTGACGAATTGGCGACGGCTGCAGCGCAGTGTTGGCAGTGCTACGTCGCCAGACAGCGTGGCGGGTTCTCACGGGCAGCCTGCGCGCCTGGCCACTGACCGCATAAGTGGACCTTACAGCTAGCCTATGTCCAAGCCAGGGAGCCAGATCTGCGAGGGACAGAGTAGTGCGTTACAATTTGATCACACATCATTACCGCATCTCCCGCCAGGTCTACCTTCCGGCGGGCAATAAAGAACAAGGAAGCACACGTCTGGCGCCTCCTGCAAACAAACGCCTTCCCAAAGCCCGCAAGGCCAACAAGCATTCACCCGTCAGTGTATACCCCACCTTTGATGGCCCCCCATGCGGCGTCCCAGCCAGTCTATTACACATAATATAAGCCTGCCCCCAAAATGATTTTAACCACCTCCGAGGAGCAGTGGGAGGAGGCACTGCGTAGCCCGTACCCAAGCGGGCAGACCACCCTTCTCACCCGAGCTACCACTGTCGCCACCCGGCTCATGCCTGTGGACACGGGTATCCTCTGAACGAAGCAAATGCCCAATAAAACGTGTTTTCTCCCTCTCTGAAGCAAGGCTCTGGTCTGAACCGGTAGTTCCCTGTTACAAAGCTGCGCCTGAACCAAACGGAAATACTACTCGAATTGTATGTATATTCTGGTCACGACCAAATGCGAGACTTGACTAGCTGGGGGATAAGGGGGAACCCCACCAGCCGATCGCTTCCTCTCTGAATGATTCAATCGTATGTGTTTCAATCGCATCCCTTATCTGGTTCCTTCGGCGTGCTGTTTCGATCGTCAATACTTGCTCTGGTACTGTGTGCCGTCTTTCATACGACCATTTGGCCAGTTTACCTGTTTTGTTTCAGGCATTCCTTTATCCCATTGTTTTGGCCTTTTGTAGTGACCTTTACTCGTTCTTTTCGCGCTCCTCAAGCTCCCCTCCCCACCTTTTTGTGTACCATTTCTTTCTCTCAATATCTTCCTTCCCATGTGTAGGGTAGCCAACCGTACCGTTCTCTGGCTAACCCCCCTGCCTTTCCTGTACTGTCTTATCCTTCCTTCCTTAGTACTACCTTTTCTAAGTGCTCAGTCTGGCGCAGGGATTCTGTTCAAACACGGTGCAAAATTCGACCCCAAAGAAAGAAAATTACACCATCTTCAGGGGTGAGACAGTTGCGCATATTGCGCAGATTTGATACAAATTTGTTTTCCTGCGCCAGACTGCTCCACAAGCTTGAAAATCGCAAAAATTGCGCCAAACTGCTCCAAAACAGTCTGAGAGCCAAGGATTTTAACGCTCCCATCAGTTCCAGTGCAGAAAAATGCTTACTGACGGCATAATTTTCCAGCACCCCCAAGGTGATGCTGTTTGTAAAGGTTTAATTGATTGATCATTCTATGAAAAACCTGCTTAAAATTGTCCCCGAGGTAGTTTTTTTCGAAAGTCACAATGTCGGGTTGCACATGTTATATTCTGTGCGATTTTAAAATTTTCCCAATTGAAAACCATTGCAAAGTCCTGTAGAAAAAATGCTTAGGTGTACGTAGGCATCAAACCGCTTGTGCAAGTTGATGAAAAAACGGCAATTTTTGGATACGTCGTATCTCCGGAACGACATTACTTCGCACCACCACCTTGGTGTGATGAAGATATGAAAACGTGGCCGCCGGGCGAAGCAGTTCCTTGTGGTTCAGGCAGAGCACTCTTCGCCAATTTCTACCTTGGTTTTATGTTATGGCCCTATGGGGGTGGCTGGGTTTACATGTAGTCGTATGGTCCCTAATTTCTAGGGACCATAGTAGTCGTTTGACCGGTTGCTGGAAGGGGCGCGACTCAAAAGACAGGAGCTCATCAAAAACAACATGGCGCCCGCGAATTCGCCGTGTTTCGGCCTTGAGTGAGAGGCCGGTACGTGCTTGAAGTGAAATTTCGGACTCATTGCGGTGTTATAAAACACTGAGTTATTGATGCCTTTCCCAGCAGACTTGCGAGCGACGGGAATGGGACGATCGACGCTGCAGAAGTGGCGGCACAGGCTACATCGCCGAGAAATGTTCAAGCAGTCTTCGATAGCGGGACGGGCTATTATTACACGCTAGTAATAATGGTTCATTTATCTGAAGTGAAATTTATTGCCAAAAGAAGGGAGGTGGATAAACATGATCAGATTACGATCGTAGTGAACATGCACCTTGGGGATTGAAATGAGAGGGCTGGTGGGGTGCGACGACTGTGACCACGCTTTGGTTGTGGCTCTACACTTGTGCATAAAGACGAGTCTACATAGGATTACAAAAGTAACAATTTTGGCATTCACATGATAATAAAAATGCCTTACGATCGCTTAGTTTTTCAATTCGATATTATCAATGGAACTCCACGCTATCTATGCATAGAGCCAAAAATGGCTAGTAAAAAGGTAGTGCAGTTCGTACCTTGTGATACTCTGGTAGAAAAAACTTTATTGAAAGGCTGTTTCAGTGTTATGTACGTTCAAAATCAATTAAAAAGTGCACTTTTCACCCGTGAGTTGCCAAAAATTTGATTTTTCTGGCTCCTAAGGTGATATAATAAATGTCGTTCTTCTGCTCCAAATCAAGGTTCTTCTGCTCCAAAATTCATATATCGCTGCTCCAAAAACTGCTCCCAAATCTGATTCAGCTGTCTCATCCCTGCATCTTCTCGTAGGGGAACCCTGAGTAGTATGCGAAGCAGCCATGGGGTCGACTGAAGTTCCCATTAGTTTTCAGTTCGTCTTTTCCGTTGACGTTCAGCTTCGCGTGCCTTCGTTGTATCAGTAGCTTCTTGACGTAGTTTGAATGAGTGAAGGACATAAGGCGCGTTCGTAGCACATGCTCCCGTCTCGGGTTGTAGCGCAGTGGGAAGAGCGCCGCGTACCTCCCGTTGCGGCCAAAGAGTCGTGGGATCGAAACCGGGCGCCGCCTAACTATTTTTAAATGCAAAGCATCTCTTGCAGTCGGCTCTGTCGTCCGTCGTCCATCCATCCGCCGGCCCAGGAGGACACCGGCAACACTGCCGCTCCAGGAGCCCTTTAAGGGGAAGCGTGCTCGTCTCCTGCCGGCCCAGGAAAACACCGGCAACACTGTCGCTCCAGCATCTCATGGTCGGAGCTATGTCCCTCCCTTGTTGTGGCGCCGCCCACACCCCCACTGCGCATGCTCGGCTCGTCTCGTGCCGGCCCAGGAAGACACCGGTAACACTGTCGCTCCATGAGCCATTAAAGGGTAAGACACCACCGGGCGTTCAGCAAGCCGAGCATGCGCAGTGGGGATGTGGACGGCGCAACAACGACAAGGGAGGGACATAGCCCCGTCGCATCTACTAAAATTACACCATCTTCCCGTATTGGAACCCTGAGTAGTATGCGAAACAGCCATGGGCTGAACGCAATTTCCCATTTCGTAGTTCCGGTAAGTGAAAAGTGTGGTAGTTACCATGGAAACCAAACTAAATATAACGGTAGCTACGTACCTCAACCTAACGGAAACGACGAACTGAAAACTAATGGGCACTTGAATCGACCCCATGGCTGCTTTGCATACTACTCAGGGTTCCCCTACTGGAAGATGGTGTAATTTTTTCTTTGTATAGTGGACTGCGCTGACGGGGCTGAAGAGACGCGCATGCGCAGTAGAGTGCGGACGGCGGACAAGGGAGGGAGGTACACAGCCCCGAGCATGAGATGCTCCGCATCTAAAATGGACCAGGAAATTCCGCAAGCGCGTGGTGATTGTCCACAGAGGTGCTTGAAAACAGCCAGCCTTTTCAGCTTATAGCCGCAAGCGTCTTGGGGAAAGCACTTGGAAACTGCGCGGTCTCGATCTTATCATAGCACTGCAGCAAAGCGTCTGGCTGCACTCCACGCGAGAGGCATCTGTTTGCTTCGCGTATCGATAAGGATGCAGACGGATCCGTCCTTCGCGTACTTCAGGCAGCGGAGCACCGTGATTCTGCCCCTCGGCAGCACTTTTATTTTCGGCCGTCTACCGATACCGCAGATGCGCTCAAAGTGACCCCTTCGTTATGGCTGCTGACAGCGAGAACCAAGGCGGGATAGAGCTTTTTTGGGGACTCGCTGTCTCCTTTCGTTTTATTTGTGGCAGTCTCGCCTTAATTGTTTTTTAATTGACAGTTTACCCTATGGCAACTCAACACGAGTGCTGAGAAGTTAGCAAACACTTGGTAAACAAATCAGTGGAATCGTCAGCAATTGAGACTCGTGACTGCTACGGCGGAAATGTTTGGAGAAAGCGCGCTGCAAGACGCATGGTTTCCCCGCAGTCAGTGTAGTCTGTCAGCCTGCGGTCGTTTCGAGGCTGCTGGTTGACAGGGGTACTATAGCTGTACGCGGAAACAGTGTAGCGTGAGCTACACTGGTCGAGGTTGAGCATTTTCGCGCGGCTCCTGGAGAGCCGTGCTGTGCATGCGCGAGGAGCAGTGATGTCACACGGCGCATAGAATGTTGCTCGCTGCCCGGCGTCTCTCACTCACCCCAAGCGCCCAGCGTCTTCGCCGACCTCCGTTCCCCACGTGGCGGCCCGGTCCACTTGATGATCATGCGAGGGGCGGCCCGGTGTGGAACCGATGGCTCGTGCGTCGCAGCAGCACCGGCGTGCGCCTGTGGAACCAGCTTAGCTCTGGGGCGATTGGTGACGCTGCGCCGGAGCCGCTTGATAAATATACATGTGTCACATAATGCGTATACCGTGCTGGTGTCATTGAAGCAGCAGTAATCATGATAATCAAGATAATCCTAGACAACCTGGAAAGCTAAGAATAACCAGCTGAACCTTAGCTCACGTTACCTATATCCTGGCATGGTCGAGCTAAGCCACAGCTAATTTTTTTTTTCGTGCAAGAATGGCAGGACCAGCTGGTAACTGTTAGCGCCTCGCGACCAGGCACCCGCGGAGGGGCTGACATGGACGGCTCTGCATCAACCGGCGCCGACCGGGGGATACAACCACGTGTGTTGTTGGCGTTGCTGTTTCTAAAGTCGCGGCTTGTGTGGAAGCCATGGTGGATATTAACTTGCTCCGCCTTCTTGGTCTGTTACACGGGCCTCGGAGCTTGTACGGAGGACCTCAACGCAGAAAGACATCAGAACTCTGGAGAGAGATAGAGAGAGAGAGAGAGAGAGCTAGACGTTTATTGAAGGGCCGAAAGGGTAAGAATAGCTTGGGGGTGTGGGGCCGAGGAAGGTGGGGTAAAGGGGGGTGGAGGGGGGGGGGGGAGCTCCGTCTAAGGCTCCATTCTCATTCGCTGCTTTCCAGGCCCAGAGGGTCTAGTCCCTCTGGATCCCGGGGTCAGACCTAGCCAGAGCTGCTTCCCTTATATCTCATATGATGTTTGCTGAGGGTCATACGAGATGACGTAGCGTAAGACTGATGCCAGTGAGCTTTCAGAGAAAAAATTAAAAGTTTTATCCTCCATAGGCAGACGGGAGGCCGCTCGTAGCAAAGCGCCCCGGAACTGTCCTATGCCAACTCTATAATCTCATTGAGGCGGACGAAAAGAACCCTGGATAATTCCGCCAAAAGGTTACAGGGAATAGCAGTGTGTATCTGCTGTTGTGTATCCACACGCACCCAAGTGCCGCCGCAGGCGTATAACTGGGGTTCTGTGAATGAATCCTGCAGGTCCAAGACCTTATCGGGGCCGCCCTGTTGATCGCCCGTGGCGAAGGGCAGGGCCAGCTATCATCCTCCACATGTTTCGCTCCTTCTCTCCTATCACGCTCTTCTCTATCCCCCATACGTTCCCTCTCATTTTCATACCCCTCTCTCTCTTTTCCTTCGGTATCCGTATTCCCCTCAACCTGCTCCAGTCCTACATTCCTCCTCCGCCATTTCACCTCACTCTAGCTTTTTTCCTATATTCCCTCTGTCCCCCAAAGCTGGACGGGTTGAGGGGGGGGGGGGTATAAGGAAGAACGTGGCAGATAGCTTAAATGACATTTTGCACTTTGTTATGACTACATTTGCACCATGCGTCCTTCCTGGTCCTTCAGGGTTTTTCCTCGCCAGTAACTGATCGATACAATTCTTTCTTGAATGAATTCCCCTCAACAGTTATAATTTTTTTGCTCACACGTCATTTGTAAATTTGCCCATAAGCAACAGCATTCCTTTGAGCGAGGTCAAATAAGGCTGCGTCTTCTGTGCAGTCCACATCTTATTCATCAAGGAAAACACCTTTTCCACTGATGCGCTTGTGCCTGACAGGCACATGGCGTACTCGAGGATTGTGTTGATATTGTTGCAAGGCACTTTATTTGTTTCGAAGTGCTGAAGCACGTCCACCCACTGTTCCTATATTGCAGAAGGGTGTGCTCAACGGCTTGTTGGTAGACTTACCTTCAACAACACAGCTCGGACGTTGAGACAAAGCAAGAAACACACAACACCGGTGCTGTGTTGTGTGTTTCTTGCTTAGTCCCGTTGACTGCGCTGTTTTCTTCAGTTCCTCAATCGGTTTGTTTTGGCTTTCCAGCTTTTCATTTGTGAAATAGGGCTTGATACCCGTCTGCCATACTTCCGGCCGAAGACGGGACAGAACATCGTCCCACAAGCAGGTTGCCGGGACAGTGGGGCCACAGCTGCAATCGGGACGTCTGGTCACTAATTTTTCCCACCCTTTCTTCCTTCATCTCCTGCCGCGCGCAGCCGATCCGCCATTTCGGCAGGCGCCTCGGGAAATTTTCTAGCGCTGCACCTTTTGATCTTTAATTTTTCAACAGCTCGAGGTGAGTTCGTACCCGCACGCACACACGCACTCACACGCAGCTTACGAAGAAAACGGGCAAACACGTGTCGCGAAGCCCCCGTTCAGTTTGCTTTTTCTATTTTGTAGCATCCATCTTCGGTCGGCAAGCCCTGTTTTTTCGAAGAAAGGCATGCGGCGTGCGCGCTGACCGACCGGAAGACGCGGCTGTTCAGGGGGACCATCGGCCCAGCAAGGGTTTCGGCGCGGCGTTCCCCCGTGACGTGTGCGCTGGTAACTTTCGGGCTCCGGGTACCCCCTCCGGGTACTCAAGCGCGCGTTTTCGAGTTCAAACTTTGTGTCTGTGTGCCATTGGTCCTTTTCTCTTTGGCGGGAACATGGCTGATTGGTGTTTACAAGCGTCTCCCCCATTGGCTGCAGAAAGTGGGGCCAGAATGCGCTTTTTCCCCACGAGTCCGCATAAAACGAATATAAACCCTCCCCGCCGGGTTCACGGGGGCGGAGGGCGGCCTGCACCAGGACTCACTTCAGAAACTCTGCCGCCCGTCGTCTGGCCCTCTCGCCAGACGACGGGCGGCAGAGGGCCAGACGTCGTTTTGCATGTCGTTTTTTTTGTTGTGATAAGTAGGTAGTGACCTACTTATAACCTGTAGAAACCTCATTTGCTTCAGCGTGCGACGGTTGTTTAATTAGAGGCATTTTCAATGCGGCCAGTCGCAGTTTCGGTTTCAGCGAGTGCCGCGAAACGATGGATTTTGTGGATTTTGTGTGAACAAAGCTGACCACGTGACCGTCGGAGGGATATCACAGAGCAGAGCCGCCGTAGCACTGTCGAATCCGCATCGACGGCAGTTTCTGCGAATGCCCCCACGTACTGATTTCGTGAGGCGCTTAATTACAAAGCGACCGTGGATGTGACGCAGGCGCTGCGAGTGAAAATGCTACCGCGGCTAAAGAACGACGCGCGACGCTCGAGACGGTGGGTGGCAAGACGCGCGCTGGGAGCAGCCGGCCGGTCTGCCTGGCCTACAGGTCCGCCTACAGATGTGTTCGGCTTAGCACTGCGGCGGATATTCGAGTGCCGCTCTCGTAAGCGGTGCAGATGACAATTTTTAATGCAACCCGCCATCGCATCATTAACTCCTTTCTCATGTAAGCCGCCATGGTCGGGACTTGGGGACAATTTCGTGCAGCGGTAACAAGCTATCACTCGAGCTACCTGCGCCGGCCTGGGCCACTTCGCGGCCGTGGCCGCCGCCTGCACAGCGACCGTGCGGCTAGCTAAGTGGGCTTTTCGTGCCTCCGGCGCGTTTTCGCATCCAATGGCAATAAACAGTAATAGAAACAGAGTGCCTGGAATCGCTGTAGAGCTTTGGTCGCGGCCAGCTGCCCGATGAGCTGACGAAATCACGGCGCCTCCGCCGCCAACGATCGGGTCGTTCGTTCTCGAGAGCAGAAGCTCCGCCCTCCGGCCCTCCGATTGGAGCGGCGAGCCGGGCGAGCCGGCGCAAAACGCCGGCAGTGCGGAAGTGGCAAACACAAACTCGTGACGTGTTTTAGATGTTTATTTACACAATCTCCTCGGGATGTCGATTGCGCCGTGGTCCTCTGCTGGCTGCTCGGCTGCGTTTCGCACACTTTAAAATTGATTTTAAATATGTTCTAGGCTGTATTCGCCGCTGATATTTTGCGATGATGTATATGTGTTCCCACAACTATCTCCGAAGTTATCTCGCCTTCAAAATTTTGTGTCAGTGCCCCTTTAAAGGAGCCATGAAGAGAAAACAACAAGTTTGGTTCATTCGAAAGATTGCCTCGTTAGAACCATAACGACACACACTTATAACGCAAACTTCGCTCAAATAAGCCTACATATTAGGAAAAACGGGAATGGTCATGCGACCCCCACCAGCTCATTTCCCGCAACAGAACCTATGCCGTCACATGGGCTAAGCTCTGCGATTGGCGGAGGCTGCAGAAGCAAACGCATGTTAGGCAGGGCTTACAGTTTGCATAGCGAGCTAAATGCCCGTGAAACATACTGCACATTCTTTTTATGACAAAGAACGGTGGAGTAAACGGTTGAAGGTCAGAACGACCGCGCAAGCGTGTGCGCCAATGCGTACGAAACTAGCGCGCCGCGGCCGAGCTCGACATCTCGCCGTCGCCGCAGACGGAATTTTCGGGTTCGAGGCTCTTCGGGGCCAACGAACCGTTCCAGCACGCACAGCCCGCGATTTTGCTTCGTATCGTAATCCCTTCGCAGGAGGTTGTCCGTCATATCGCCAACCAGCAAAGGTAAAAATAGAAACGAGGGGAGTAAGAGACAGCAAGAAGTGACGAGATAGTGCCAGTCGTCGCGTAAGTTTCGAATGGTGTTGGCTTGCTGCTGTCGTACGAGCTCGGTTTCCAGTTTACAACCACTGAAAACTTCAGTTTTGTTTCAGTTACGGGCAGGGACCCTTACGTTAGCTCACTCCTGGGACCTGCTGGCGCTCGTCGCCGACTTCGTCAAATCGCTCTGACCTTGGGGAAAATAATGCCGTAAACACCGCGCATTGACGCTCGTATCTTTCTGGTCGAAGCAGAGAGCTCGCGCGAACGGCTTTCCATACACGACACCGGCCAACTGGCATAAGTGAACTGCTACTGAAATTGAACTATTATTAACCGTAATCAAAACACGGCACATACGTACCAGTCTATATTTCGTCCGTCGCGACGGGGGCTGACGAGGCAGCGGTGCCGACGGCTGGGCGTTCGTCTGTTGGCTATCGCGGAATGGTCGCTTTCCCGTCCACCGCGTATCCCACAACTCTTGCCGCTCGTGCACTTAGAAGCATTGAGCGTTTTTGTGGTGTGAGGTTGTTAAATGCAAGCCCGAGCTCCTCGGCGAGAGTTTTGTTCTCCGGATCACGCGATTCCATGACTAGGGCTGCGGGTGCACTAGGTTTTACTAGTATTTCTAAAATGGCCGCCGTCTCGATCGACTCCCGCGTGTGGGTGCTATATGGAGTCGACATACTAAGTATCTGTTTCATGGACCGGCTCTATGACGCCATTGTACACGTCACGGAATGTTCAATTTTAGCGGGAGATTTAAAATTTTGGCTTAAATTGCCTTATTTCTCAGTGAATAATGCATCATTTGCTTCCGGGAAAGCGCTTGGGGTACTATGAAACACCTAATCTTTCGAATAAAACAAACTTTTGTTTTCTCTTCATGGCTCCTTTAAGTACTCTTGTTCTCTCGACCGCTTTTCTCATCTGATGTAATAAGTGTATTCTTTCAAGTTCGTATGTGCTAAATGTCACCAATGTCATCAGTAAAGTAAAGAGGTTAACCTTAAACCTTTCTTCGACATCTCGACTTCACTGTGATCATCATGCTACCGTAGCGGCAGTTATTGGGCCGAATTTCGCCGTTACACACGTTTGAGGCCGTCCATATGCTGCGGTCACACGGCTACCATTGAGAAAGTAGCAAATGCAAAAAAAAAAGAGAAAATGCACTTCACTTAGCCCGCTGCGGGTGCGAAATGTGCACCTGCTTCTATGGCCTTCATGCGAAAGGAAGGCGGAGGAGTGGGTGGGGGGAGACTAACAAGTTTTGTGCACCGGTTTTTCGGCTGTCAGATTTTCGGGGGGCGAGCCTGCATGTCTGGCATGCCGTTTTTAGTTCCCCATGGCTGCCGCTAAGCGTGACCGATACTGGAAAAAGGTACATTCCCAGTGGGCAGCAATGAGCATGCTCACCAGCAACGTTTCTGGTTGATTGAGTGGCCGCGCATGCGCGGTGATGCCGGCGACGGGCACGCGCCGAAAGAACGTCAACTACGGACAGCTGTCGCTGCGCAAAAAAAAAAAAAAAAAAAAAAAAGGAAAGGAAGGGAAGAAACTGGCCGCGTTGATATCACTGACGCTGTCGAGCCTTCCATCGCCGTCTTCTGTCTGCACTGGATAAGGTTCAGATTTCCAATGTCACGATTCCGTTTTCTGCTCCCAGCAAATAAGGAAGCGCCGTCGCCGCTATGAAAAGCTGGCTTATCGTTCCCTGCTGTTGCGAAGTATCAGGCGTTGGATCTAGCCAACGTAGTTCGGCTCTCGCTTGTGACCGACCGCAGAGGCTCGTCCGTCCGGAGCACGTGTTCTTGGCCTCCTCCTCCTTTCTCGGAGAAGCCTGCAAGTGCTCCTGCCCTGTTGTCAGGATGGGTGAGTAGATTGCAGTGGCACTCCGCCGGGCACTACGCACGCTGTGCCGTCTCCGCGCGCTAATCTGGAGTGGCCGGCGCAACAGTTAGGCCGTCGTGCTCCCGCCTAGTGCATCGACCTCTAGCGACGCCACCTTCTCGTGAGTGTGTCGCTCGAGGAGGCGCACTTCCTCCTCTAGACCTGCCACACGGCTTCCCCCCCCCCTCCCCTCCGACCTTTCTTTCTTTCTTTTCCCTTTTTTTTTCGGAGGTGAGGGAGCACGTCCAGGCCCCGTAGTCCTGACACCACACAGGACGAAGAAATCACTTAAAAATGGCGACACTGCGGTGACCGCGCTGATATGTAGCGGTATGCAACTAAGGGAAAAGAGAATCTCTATAAAAAACCTGAGATTTGAATATTCGAACGGCTGCACAATATTTATTTCTTCGCTCCTGTGTGAAATAAGGTACGCTGGTTAAACCCCCTCCCCCCTTTCAGGCAGCTTGCTATACATTATAAGTATATAGTACAGTACACGCTTCGTTGTTCGCCACGCACGGAAGCCAAACAGGTCCTTCCGATCAACAAAGTCCCCGTCGGAAATCGTTTTTTCTTCCTGTTACGCGTTCTGTGGACCTTGTTCTGCGGATGCTCTGCACATCAGTGAGGGTATACTCGGAGCCCCTTCGGGGTCGCGGCGGCGATCGAAAGAAACTCGCCCGTCTAGGTTTTGGCATCGATCTATATATAGCCTCCGCTCCTGTCCGTGCGCTGCCTTTATCGTGCTCTAGTCGGTCAAGGTCCGGCCGCTCTCTGGCCACCGATTCAAAAGCGGCGAGGTCGGCGATGCTTGGCACTCCTCGTTGTTCCACTTTATTTTGGCTGGTGTCCTCGATACCGACCGTACTTGGCTGAGTTGGGAAAGTGCATGACTCTTCATATGCAAAAGAAAACGGTCGCCCGACACGGCCTCGCGTGTTGGATCCGACTTATCAGGACGAAGAAGAAAACCCGCTTTAGCGCTTGGATGCATGCCTGCCCTGGGCGGCCAGCAAAGATGTGTTACAGCGGCAGCCGTATAAATACGTGGGGCTACTGCCTCCACAGTCCACCACATGTTTCCCCATACCCATAACGTCCGAATATATAGGTTACGAAAAGCGGCGAGACAGTTTTTGTCGTGCTTGAATTACCGCACCACGGTGCTGTAGTTCTGGAATAAAAATTACTGAAGATCTTCGGAATTATGAGCATCCCGTCCGTCTCCCTCGCGAACTGGAGGCTCGGCCCGACGCGCACGCCTTGCTGCTACAACTTCAAATTTGCTCAGCGCACCGTTTCTCGCACGCCTCTCGTACACCGCCGTGCCAACGCTGCTTAGCGCTCTAATCGTCTCAGTGATCACGTTCGCTCGCTCTATCAGCGGCAGCGGCTGCCTGTCGCTCCTTCTACATGTCCACCAGTACCGGCATGTAGAGAGGCGAAGCGACAACGGGATCGCTGGCAACGAGTTGGCAGACGAGAGGGCCGCTGCTGCTGCGTTCGGGAACACTGTAGACATAACAACGGTACCCTATATATACAGACTATATAAAGCCACACATAAGACAACACTTGCGTAGAACATGGCAAACACACTGGAGTGAACAGACAGTCAACAAAAACGCCAGGGTGACGGAGTATACTACCGAGAGACGGCAAAAACGTCAACTCGATGGAGGAATCAATTAAATAAAACGACTCTGAACAGGAACGGTACGAGGTCAGTCTTGCGCCCGGCATCCGGTAAACATTCAGGCCACGTTGTTGTTGTGTACTCAAGAGGGGCTTACCCGCTGGCCGCAGGGAAGGCCGACCGACCCACAAGGCAACGAAAGCCCCGTAACAACATATACGAGTGTCCCTGAGGCGTTCCTGCTTGGACGAGGCCGCCGCTCTCAGCTACGGCGTCATCCACGCATCGACGTAAGCGGCGCTTTGCAGTGCAAGAATGGAAGGCCTCGGATGAGTTTCGCGGCCTTCTTTGTAGACATGTCGTGCACGACGCAGAAGATCTCCTCCTTCCTCCAGCGTATGCTGCGCCGGAGGCGTTTTCCCTGCTACCGTTTCCCTGACAAGGGCCCGCGCGTACGTTCTGATTAATCGAGGACGGGAGATCGAAGGCGGTCGTGGCGAGACGACCATCGTCCTCTCCGCTTTGGCGCCAAATTCAACAGCCGCCGACAGCATGGGCTATGGTGCAGTGCTGGAGAAGCTGTTGTAATGCGCCTCGGTGTTGGTAGGGCGCGTCCAGCAAGACAAGCGATGACCGCGCTCTGGCGGAAGGCGAAGCGCTTCTTCTCTGCAGACGAGTCCTTTGCCATGGTAAATGACTCGTGACACACTGTCGGCGAAACGTGGAGCGTATACGACGACTCAACGGTGTACCGCGGCGTATTCCGACAGGTACTGTCTGCTTCGTTTACATCTCTCAAGGTGCTAATTGGTGCACGGCAAGGTTCGGTGACATTTGGAACAGCCTTCGTTTCGTAGCCGCCTCAGTTGATCAAGCGTGTTCACACCGTATACCACACTCCTGCAGGCTGTGTCAGGAATGAAGACTGACTTATTCCATGCCAATTGTTCGCGCTGAACTTGTGTGCTTTCTTTATTCGTGTTTCAGGCTCACGCTGTGGCCTTCTTGTCCGACTAACTCTTGCGCTTGTCGGAACGGACAAGGCGAATACAACCGGAACGGAGCACTCGCATCCGTTTCTTTCCGACAACAACTGAGTGCGAGAGCAGCTCGCACGCTTGCTTTGCTTTCTTTCTCCCCTAACTTGTCTTCTAGCGCCTCGTGTGACGCTAGGGCTGTAGAGAGAACAGTTGTCAAGAAGGGGAGGCGTGCGCTGGAAGTGCGCCGATATGAGCCATTTAGGCAATTTAGGCTCATACGCCTCGAGCGCGGCCTGTAGGGGCGCCACTGAAATCCCCCTAGCGGCCCGTTTCGAAAGCAGGCGCGGGAGTCCGCGCCCCGCTCCCCAGTGCCGCGGCTGCTTTTGCGGCACGTTCACGACTGAGATTTACCGTTTGTGGGCGTTTGAAATTCATGTTTGTGTGGAGCAGTCACTCTGTTCGCAAATGGGGTGTGTTTACGAGAGTGTAAATGTTTCCGACGCGATCTTAGTGTGGTATTTTTGGTCTGTATAAGCGCCAGGTGTGTGTCACAGGCCAGCGTCGCGGAACCGGCGTATGATGAAGCCGATTGTAGTTACACTGACCTGAATTTACTAGCCGTGTCTCCGTAACCACCGGTTCCTCAGATGTTCATGCTACGGCTATACACTACGATTTAAATCGGTTTTGTGCGCTTACATAATCAGCGGAGCACTCATACCTGACAGCACACCAGTTACGTTTGCCAATATTATACCTCAGATATTGATCACCACCATTTACAAGCCAGTCTGTGTTAATTTCGGGAATATTCAACAAAAGTACGATGGACAATGCATAATTATACTCGGGGATCAGCACACGACAGAGTCGTCTTGTCATGAGGTGCGCGCCCGCAGACCTTCATTTGCTACATATATCCCCTGCGAGCAGCGCGGAGACAGGCTTACAATATAATCCGCGTCCGCGACTAAATGCTTCTTCGAAATATCGTCATATGGCACAGGGAGCCTGCAGAATAACCCAGAAACTGAAATCAGAGGGCCTTCTCACATACCACACTCTTCCAACGACACATTTCATCGCTTGTTGAACAGCCTACCCTGTATACTTCCAAAAATGCGTCCGCCGTACGATCAGCTCTTCGTTGAAGTATAAAAACAAGAGGAAAGTGAACGCGAGATTTATGTGTGGGATTACTAAAACGTTCATTGCTTGATTCCGCTCCGCATTTGTACACGGCGTCCCCCTCCTCCTCCCCCCCCCCCCCCCGCGCCGATTTCTCGCGAAATAGCAGTGCATTTCGCGTATAGTGTGTCTAGTGAAACCTACCTGGTTTAAGTTTAGACGAACGTCTTTAGCATGCCAGAAGCTGCACTGTTTTTGTTTTATTTCCGTTAGAGCTATTATGTTTCTAAATTCCGCATTGGCACAGCATTTATTTTTCTGTGGTTTCATTTCCTTGGTTATTGCTATATGGCGTGTGTGGGCACATATTTAACGACGCACAGGCTTGGAATATACTTTACATTTTCGCGTGGTTTATATTCTTATAAAAGGCATGTTATTGTCCGGGATTGGGTAATCACATCCCGGAAACATATTTTTCTGCGGCGTATATATGCAAAACGAAGCCGCATTCGTTGTCCACGCTGCAAAATGAAGCGAACCTCTCATTGTGCCAGTATCAGGTCTAAACGAGGCGTCAGTAGAATTCATTTGTGCCTGATGTTTTTGAGGTGACATGGGTGATATGTTGCTGCCGTAGCCGACGCCCGGAAGAGCGGCGACGAAGCGCGCAGAACCGCGTCCCCGGGTAGCTCTTGCTGGCGATCGCGTACTCTACGAAGACGCAGCTGCTTTTTAAGCGACCTAACGTACTCTTTGCCTATAGTTGTCACCATTACAAGTTTTTTTTTAGGGCGCGGAAAGGCGAAAAGAAGCGAAATAGAACCAAAACACTGCACGAGCCCCTATCAGTCACGCAGCGCAAATCCCGTCAACGCCGCGGAGAAGCGGCGGCAGGCGGCGCAGCGATCGCGAAGCTCGAGGCGTATATCGGCACTAAATGTGTGCGCTTCGCGCAGGAACGGCAACAGCTCATGTACGGTATCACTCCGCCTAAGCGACGGACCCGGATGTCAACAGGCGCGCGCGTTTTGAAAGGAGATGCTATGAATGCATGATATCGTCTGCCTTTACTCACGTAGTTTTTTTGTCGTCGCTGCAGTAGTTTATAAGCATATATTAAGTTGAAAAAATCGCAAAAACGGCTTGTGCCTTGTTCAAAATATTTCCAGTAACGCACTACTTGCGCCGCGCGGAGTAACATCCGGCTGCGGTGATGAGGCGCAGGCAGTTTCCGATGTTCTCGCACGTCCAAACGGCGCCAGGCGGAGAAGAGCCTTTGGTATAGTGCGTAGAATATATTCTAGGCACTATACCTTTGGAAAGAGACAAGGCAGGAGGAATGTTCGCACGTACCTTTTGGGCCAGCATGCGGCCACTTCTTTCACGAGCCGAAATGACGCACGCCATTTTCCGCAGTCCAGTAAGTTCACAGTTTCAGAAACTGGGATCTCCCGAAGAAGCTTTCTCATCATTGCACGGCCATGTTGCTTCTAAATTAAGCGCTTGATGGAGCACAAGACAAGAACGACGTGATTGGAGCGGTAGGGATGAGAGAGGAGCTGACGGTGTGGATCACAGTAGAAGGCTGGGCGATTTTATCTTGAAAAGGCGTGAAAAACGGGAGAAACTCCGAACAGATCGCATATTTCCTGCCAGGACAAATTCTTCCGCGAATGCCTCCTCAGTAGATATTGCCAGGTGTTTTCCTACGAAATCAGGGTTTTAGAAGGCACATCCGCTTTGTAAGTCTTAGCATGAAAAGCAGTTCCAGAAATTATAAACCCTTCGCTGTTACTCGCTTTAAAGCACATTTAAAAAGTAGCTTTAACACGAATTCTTCTAACTTCTGGTTTTACGTTGAAATGTATTTCCAAAATTCTCGTTCACCACCGAGCATCCCCTATCGTTATATGTATATGCCTCCTGCAACAACGACCACGTCCATGTTACTCGGGCTGCATTCTAAACCGGTTGTCAGCCGTGCATATAATTAACAACAGTCCCAGTGCCGCCACTCTGTCTGTGAACTGCGCCAGATATTTCTACAACGTAAACATATTCCGCCATACAACGCAAGCTGGGGCGGAAATTAGGAATTCTCAGTTTTGTTTATTTCCTGTCCTTTTCAAAGTGTCAATTTCGAGCGAGCCCTGATTGGTGGAGAGGAAAGCAGACGATCCGGTTTGACGCAGCACAAGCAAGCGGGCCGTCGGTTTCTGTGCACGTCATTCGGCAGAATGCAACTACGTCACGACCGAAATGGACGCAAAACTGACATTTTCTGCGCCTGTTTTCAAGATGTGCTTGCTTATTGGTTGGTTTGCAATTAGACCCGCTTTCGTAAATAGTAAGCACCGGCTGGCTGTCGCTTTCATTCGATGTGCCCGTTACTGCATCAGCTGCGGCTGCATACAAGCACAAAGCCAAGTCTAAGGCCCCCGTGAGATTCGCAAACCGGCTTCGACCCACTAACCGATTGAGGGTGCGTAGCTGCGTCGAGGACATAGTAGTAAAATACCTATTAAATGGCATGGCGCGGGATTGAAAAATGGAGGGTTGGGAGGGGTTAGTGTGGGCCAATATATGTATGCCTCGCAGGCGAAACTACATAGTGAGCTCAATGTCCCTTCGGCGTCAGTTCGTGGCCGTATCCAGTGTATCGGCTTGAGACCCTCGCACTCCCAAACAAGACGTCCGTCGGTGGTGACGGCGGGCTGTTGGGGTCGCTTCGTCTCCGTCACCATAAAGCCCCTCCATCACGGGCAGGGCCGCTTTTTGAGGCGGCGGACGAGAGCAGTATGGAGGGGCTTTACGGCGCCACTGCGTCAACGCGGTTATGTCATCTGTCGGGGCGTAGCCAGATCAGGCTTTGTTGACGAAAACTTGGGCTCCTTGAGACAGTCTTTTGGGTAACCGCTTTGGGGTGGTAGCTATAGAGGTTTGTATCGGCGACGTTGTTCCATTCGCCGCAATGCGTGCTACAGACCGAATGACCCGCGCTGTTTGAAGTCTGTTGTCGTGCTTCTTTCATTGCTTTCTCCTTGACGAAAAGAAGGAACTTCACAGAACCGTTTTTTTTTTCGCCCTCCGGAAAGCATTAGGTCGTTTCCTGTAAAGCGCGTGTGCGTTTTCCTTTCACCGTTACTCTTTCGCTCTGAAGGTCATAGGTGATCATAAGAGTGATGATGTTCTTGGCTTGATGCAGCGAGAAACGCGGATACATCGGCTAGCTTTGACGAAGAGAGGAAAAGGGGTGGGTGAAAAACATTAATTTATTGAGCACAAAAGTTGGTGGCTCTCTTAGTCGAGAAAGCCGCGAGCCGGCGCGGCAGTCCGGGCACGATTGACGAGGCGTTCCTGGTCCTCGCACCGTGATCTGGCGACATACGGGACCTGAGAAGAAGGTTCCACCCCGTCTGGTGCCTGCGGGCACTAACCTTAATTACTAAGGGCTCAATAAAATTGAATATCTCTCTGGCCACCTCGCACTCCCACTGCTCAGGGGAAGGGGAGGGGCTTTGGCGAGTAGGGGCATTCCTATAGGTAGTGCTCGGGACGGAGCAAGAGGGGTAGTTGTAGTGTAGTGTCGAGGCGTTGTAGTATGTGTTTGCAGCCGACGCCAAATGCGAGCCGCCTGTACGCGTACTGACGGATGGGTAAGGAAGTGGGTTTAGAAGCCGGAGTTGGAGATAATGATGTCAGATTTCAGTGTATTGGGAAGGGACCGGGAGATAGATGGAGGGTGCGGAAAGGCCATCTTCCGTCGACGAATACGTACGGAGTGTAAAAAATGTGCGGGCAGCGGCGTGTGCCGCTCGTTTCCCTCCAGGGAAGAATGGTCTATAGGCTTCCACAGAATCTGGATTGGGGGGAGGGGGGGGGGGGTATCATTGAGGATAGAACCTCTGATAGAACCTTGAGCACTGAGGACGAGATGCGGCTTATACAGCAGTTGCGGCCTGTTGCGAGTCTGTGAGGATTTTTTTTCTTCTTCAGAATAATTAAGCCATTTGAAGGGTGACATTTTGTGAGCAGCAAGATCTGAAGATCTGACGGCCGCACGTCTTCGTTCGCATAAACTCCGTAGTGGTACGAAGCCGACGTTATCGCTTGCTGAGGAGTAGCGTGAGATGCCGCTGCCTCCAGTGAGCAGCGTACATGCACAATCGTGGCACTGGACGCTGTCTCTCACTCCAAAGTTCATTCCCCTAACGAAACCCCGTATCGTATCGCTCAGAAAGATGCTGCTTGTCACAACGCGCCAACTTTCCGAATCCCCAAGTACGTAAACCCATCTTGTTTTTGTATCTGTTAGCTTTTCGGCACGTCGCAGAAGAAAAGAAAAGAAGCTGTCCAATGTAGGAACTATGCAGACATTATGTGCCAGAAATTTTTGTTGTGGTTCCCTACTTCGCTAGCTTCAAAAGCTTGCTATAGTGAAAGCGAACACTGAGTGCTTCCGTAATGCCCCGGCAGAAATTTGCTTATTTACGGGCGATCATTCCGAGAGATGCAATATGTTCTATAGCAGTGCAATTCCGGTTTTGTGATAGATTTACCTCGAATCGAGTTTACCTCCACCCTTGCAACTCTATCATAGCTGCTGTCCACTATCACCGAAGGCGACGCGGGGATTTTGCGGGATTTCATTGCTAGCCCAGTAAAAAGATTGAGCAATCCCGAAAAAAAATACTTCATTCCTCTAATCAATGTTCACCCCGTTCGACACCGACTAATTTGATATGGAAAAGCACACGGACACGGCAAAACCTTTGTCAAGTTATACTCAAAGACTTGGCAAGGGATTCCAGAATTAAAGAAAAAGGCACCTTCTTTGCTTTACGAAGGAGAAGAGGGGTAGGGCCTGTTATGCAATATTTTACACCAGAAAAACGCTAGGTGGGTACATTTATTAGCTTCTAGTATGCGGCAAGCAGTGGGAGATTCAGACGCAAGCATACAGCTGCTTTCAACAGGAGTTCACCGGAGTGACGTACCTTGCAGTCGGAAAGGCGCGGGTCACGCATTACTTTTTACACCTGAGCGCCAGCCGCGCGGGCGATTTGCTTGGCTGGAGCGCAGCTGGAGCTCGGCTTCGTGACCGACATTGACCAGCGCCATTAACCTGCTTCTGCGGCACTTCCGCCGGCTCCGTGGTTGGCCGCCGGAAGCCGCTCGATCCGCAAACATCACATCTCGCCGGCGATCTGAGCGATCGGCATGAGCAATGAGTCGCCCGCCGCAGGCCGCGCCGGAGACCTTCGCCTCTACGGATTCGGTCGAGCGGAAAGTCCAGCCGAAGACGGGAGGACGCGATAGACGCGCTTTGCCTTCGTCACTGCCATCAGCGCGCCGGGATTGACGCAACCGCTGACGTCACGCCGCAGTGCGGCGCGCCCGTCGGATTGCTGAAAAAAGCGGCGTCCCCTCGCTCGTCGGCAGGCAGTCTCTCTCAGCGCCAATCTCGAACGAGCCGTTCTCCCGTCGAGGTTTACAAACAAACCCGAAACATGTGCGAGCTTTCCTCCAAGTGGGATCATCGCTGCGTCGGCATTCCGGCCGAGAGTGTCAAGTCGGTGTGGAAACAAGTGCTCGATTTCTTCTCGGAGGCGGAGGCCAGCGAGGATGCGGCCCGCAAGGGCGCCGGACTGCGCACCTACGAGCAGGCGCCCGAGTTCCTGCGGCAGAACCAGTTCATCCGCACGGGCTACCGCTGCAACCTGGCGCTGTACGGGTGCGCGCGCAGCGCGTTCCAGTGGAACAACGAGACGCTGAACATCTGGACGCACCTGTCCGGTCTGCTGGTCATGCTGGCGCTGTTCGTGCACGACGTGCTCTACCGGCTGGACGAGGTGTCCCCGTCGGCGCTGGACCGGGCGTACTGCGTGGTGCTGTGCGTGGCGTACATGACGACGCTGCTGCTGTCCGTGGTGTACCACACGTTCAACTGCCACTCGGAGCGCTGCTACCACTCGCTGCTCAAGTGGGACGTGCTGGGCGTCGCGCTCAGCCTCAGCATGACGTTCTTCTCGGGCGTCCACTTCGCCTTCGGCGGCTGCCGGCCGCAGCTGGCCTGGGCCTACAGCGGCGTCGAGGCGGCCATCGTGGTCGCCGCGCTGGTGCTCAACTTCGCGCCGCGCTTCGCCAACCGCGCCGAGTTCGAGCCCGCGCGTCTGCTGGCGCTCAGCTGCCTCGTGCTCTTCGGACTCGTGCCCACGGCGCACTGGGTGGTGCTGAACGGCGGCTTCGGCGCGCCCATCGTTCAGCTTCTGCTGCCGCGCATCGCCGTGCTCTTCGGCCTGATGGGCGTCGCGTTCGTCGTCTACCGCTTCCGGCTGCCCGAATGCTTCTGGCCCGGACGCGTCGACTACGTGTGCTCGAGCCACCAGATCTGGCACGTGGTCGTCTTCCTGGCGCTAGTGTGGTGGCACGAGACCGGGTTCATCTACTTCGACTTCATGCGCGGCCGGCAGTGCGCCCTGCTCGAGGCTTGAGGTGTCACCTGGACAGCCGCGAAGAACAAACTCAGGGCAGCATTGTCACCCCGACTCGTGACAGCTGCATGATACCGCCGCTCGAGAACTGGCAGCTCAAGTTCGCTCACAACTGTCGGGATGCTTCGAAGCTCTTGCGTACTTTTACAAACGCGGCTCTTGGCAGAGACAGCCGTGCTTCGATCTCCAGCAGGCGGTGAAGAGCTTACGAATCGTACCAAAGACTACGCGGACTATTATTAGAAGTGCGTGCACGCAGTTCGCGTGCAGAACTGACGCGAACGTTGCATATACAGCAATCCATCAGTTTGTGTGCACGGTACTCTTGTTCGGCGGCGACGCTGGCGCCGAGCACGGCGACCAGGAAACGATCCCCGCGTTCACTGGGCCCCCGTATGCGCGCGAGCGGCGGCCCGTGCGCGCGCTACTTCCCACACTCGGCATCATTTTCCCGCTACAAGGAAAACGTTACGCGACGTGTGGGGCGTGGAGGCCGCTAGCGAGGACGGCCTTTGACGCGTTGTGCGCGCGCTGCGAAGGACACCTGCGTAATACTCGTCTTGCAGACGACGTGACCTCAGTCAGCGCCTAGGATATTTCAATTGCCTCTTAGGTTCGAATAAAACATGTTTACTGCTCCTACCCAAGTTGTTTCCATCTCCGGGTTTTTCCCGCCGGCGGCGGAGGGAAGACTAATGCCTCTGGCTGCACGGCGTGCGTGACAAGAGCAGGGCCGACTTTCCCTCCCTCCCCCCCTCCCCCCCCTCTCTCTCATACACACACACACACACACACCTATGAAGTAATATATAGGATTTCTTTTTCTCGGCTTAAGGTCTCTTCGATTTGGCCTGCACTTTCTGCATGAGTTCAGCCAGTTCAGCGCAGGCGCCGCCACATCAGAACCGGTCCTGCACTTTTGTCGTCTGCTTCTGCCATAGAGTTTCATACTAATATATACTAGAGGGAAATCTGGCGCTGCATTCGCGGGCCGCCGTGGGCGGCGCCATTGCAGCTAGCGACGTTCCTCGCCTACTTGGCTTGGTTAGCCACATGGCTTCTTTTTCGTCTTGAAGCCAAAAGGGTAACATTGTTTTTTTGTTCATCTTCCATGAAGCTTCTAAATAATCCCTGACAAATAAATCTTTCGGGAGCTTTAATTTTATAATAACAGAACAAATTTGATTAGGTTTTTGCAGTAACACTGTTGCATTTTTGCAGCCAAAGCCAGCGTTTCAGCCTGTTGCCAAGGACAAGTGGAACGTGCCCGCCCGGTACATGACGGCACGCTCGCTGAAGCGCGGCTCCCCTAGACAGTGGCGCCAGATTTCCCTCTAGTATATATTAGTATGAAACTCTATGGCTTCTGCACCTCCTCCCTGGGAGGTGCAGGGAAAGCGTGAACTCATCCTGCACTCTCTGCACCGTCGGTAAATCGAAGAGAAAAGTGCAGGCGCCGTGCGCTGCACTCGAAAATCGAAGAGACGAGTGCTGCACTACCTGAATGAGTGCAGCGAGTGCAGTAAAATCGAAGACACCTTTAATGTCCGCCTGCTTCGTGCCAAGTGATGCCCACCGTATACCTGTAAAGGCTCATGAATTTGCGGAAAAGAAGCGAAGTTAACTTCCCCCTTCTCGCAGGCATTGTGAGTAGAAGAGTGCGTGGTTCTCCGTGGCGCGTGCACTCAAGCGGTCGAGGGTAGCCTGGGGCAACGACCGGCGTGCAAGAGAACTGGAGGGGGACGGGAAAAAACCTGTTCCTCGTTGGTCCGCATGATATCGTCAGCGGGCACTGGGCAGCTGTTGTGCATTTACCGAGTACTGTGCTCGTGATGTGCACGAGTCCATGGCATGCCAGGGTCGTCTAAAAATGTCACCGATAGATGACAACGTGCGCAAGCTTGAAGCTTTATGGGGAAATCGTCTGGTTTACGTCGTCCTCTCTTTCAATCGTCTCGGCGGATTTCCACGGCTCCATCAGAAAGCGGGTTTTTTAGGCGGAGCTCATTTAGTTAGGGTTCCGCGAGTATTTCTTTATATCCGCTAACGAAAACTCACGAGGCTCCACGCGTCTCAAAAGCGCGAGGCGGTTGAAAACGCGGCCACCATCAAAGCAGCACGCCGTTCACAGCATGATTCGAAGATCTTCGATATGCGCGTAGATTAGTTATCAGCGAGAACTACTTTCAAGATCAGTAGAGTCAAAATACAAGTGTGTGGCATGTATGTGTGTGTCTTTCTCAGGGAATACCGCCGTCTACACTCAAGAGAAATAAAATTGGCTCATACCTTTTACCTATATTCTGCATCATTTCATGTCGTGTGCTTAAAAGATTCGCTGGTCATCCAGCTTCACCGAGTAGAATGGCTCATGATTTTTTTTTGTTTTAGTAATTTACTTTTCAACAGAAGCCAAAATAAGATATACCAGTTGTTTGCTGGCTCCATGCTGGACCTATCGACGTTCAACTTCCTCTCCGCGGAAGACTTTCGCTATCAACATTATATCACGTGAAGCGCTTGCGGTGCGCTAAAATCAGCACTCATATTCGGGATGTGCGTGGCACAAAGGAAGTTGCTTTAGCTGATTCCCCAGCTGTGTACCGTACAGAATACGTAACATGTGCCGCTGGAAAACCTGGCCCTGTGCAACCCTGGCCATACAAGCTCCACTTAAAACAAAGTAAAAAGAAAAGGAAGCCTGCTTCTACGTATTTTTCTCATCTTGCCTTCTTTTTCTTGTAGAGCAGCTGTTGTGATCCTTTGTTGCGATCCTTCCTCGTCACGCTTTCGTTTCTCATTTGCACTCCGAGGTGAGAGGCATGCGTCTGCAGCTAGAGCACGTGCCGACAACCTTGCGCAGCTTCTACCCGTCTCTTTCTTTTCTTCCGTTCCACCGTCCGTTGATCTCTGTTTGTGTCTGCGTGTTTCAGTTTCTCAATTTCCCTTTCTTGCCGCTGTTTTTCTTGCTCGTGTGTTTGTCGAAGGATTTCGTCGTTTTCGCTAATTCCTCCGTGGATTTGCTGGGTTCGTTTGTGGCGACCATGTTTTTGGTGCCGATGCCCGTTTCTTCCCTTTGTGTTCACTGCATGTACAATATATTGTATATGCGGATATGTGTGACTTGTCCTTGCTATCGGTTTCTTTTTTTTTTTTGTGGCAAGCAGTCCGCAAATTTTTGATCATTTATTTGTAGCCTTGAAAACGACGTTAACACCATAGCGGGAACCTACATTTTTGAGCCCGTGCGCAATACTCTGCGTGTACGATAGATAGCAAAGACAAGTAGTTAAGTGCAGTGTGAACCACAGATACAAGTTTGTTGCCTGTGCAGTACGAGTCGTTTATAGTATACCATTGTCTTGAGGTTATTGTTAATAGGTCATACAGGTCGTTGCGCCAATAAACGACTGCGCGCACACTGCCCCTCCATTCGGAATTTGTCACTTTCGAATTTGGGTTCCCGCTGAGACTCATGCTTTATCTAACACAGTCGTCTTGTTCGAACATACTAATCAGCATACGAGAGAAGTGTCAGAGGCGCTTTAGATTAATCTTGCGTCATCCCACCTTCTGTGACGTCGCACAGAAGGAAAGTTTCTGACCCTGCAGAGCGTGTGACTTGACGAGATGCAGCCCTGGAGCTGAACTCACTTGACATGCGCGGCTTTCTTATGTATATAAGCTCCACTTATATTAATGCTCATATAAGCATTCATGAAAACCTCGGAAAGCAAAGGGGAGAATATGGTGGGTCAAGTATTATCGTTGAAACAGATACAGATTTTTGAAAGAAAGAAAGTTGCCCGCCGGGTAGGATCCGAACCCACGACATCCAGAATGCGCGTCTGGTGCGATGACCACTACGCTACCGGCGGAGCTGCAGTGTGCTACCCTCCGCTTTCTAGGGTATTTATGTTAACGTAATAGACCCTTTGCAAAATGGCCAAATCGTTGGCGGAAAAGCAGCAAGCCACTCTGGCAACACTGTGCACCCGCTGCGCCCCATTAGAAAGGAAGCGAAAAGGCTGCGAGCACAGAGTTTCTATGGGGTAGCTACCGTCCACCGTCCCGCGAAGTGGTGTTTCCCACTGCAGGATGGGAAAATAACTTTGCCGCCCTTCCTTCGATAGAAGAGCGGCATATTCAGGATTTTTATTCTTCGAGGTCGACCATTGAAAGGTCTACGAGTACGAGCGATCATACGTCAGCGTGGAGGTCCTACGTTACGCCATCGTCAGTGTTGACAAACAGCAGCAAGCAAAGGTAGGATTTGTTGCTAATAAAGAATAGCCTTAGCGCTGCCTCCTTGTTTGGTTGTCGAGTTTTAATTGTGTTTAATCGATGCGCCCTTGCCCCGTGGTAGCGGCGGCTGGCCGCTATGAACGGGCTATGAAGGGTCCGTCTCTGCTGAGCGCTCACTTTGCGTATGTTCAAACTTTCAAAACTATTCGCGAAAATGACCAAAGAATGCATAACGAAACTGATGTTGATGTCTCTGCTAGAGGTCATGTTTGCGATTCACCGCCTCTGTACTTTCGGCGCTTAATTTTTCCGTCGGTGAATGCGGTGGCTAATGCGGGAGCGATAGGTCGCACGCTTGCGTCAGCAGCGAGCAGAGGCAGTCGACCTTGAGGGGAACTCAGAGGAAGGAACAAACACGGAAGAAATGGGAGAAAAGAAGGGCACGTCTCGACTCGCCCCAGACAAGCCGTTGTGCACCGGGGTAGATAAGCGGAAGCGATTTGACCAGCGTTAATCTTCGAAAGGTAGCGCAAAACACCACTTCAGGAGAGAAATATGACTACGGCGATGGGGCAACAGACTCGTGGGGCAACAGAATCATGAAGCCATGGGCGAAAACGTGCAACCGCAACGGCGTTGCTACGACCTGCTTCCTTTCTAATGGCGTCGTCGCGTTCACCACCAGTGTTACTAGCTATAGGTGTTACCACCGCTGAATTCTCAGTGTTGTCCGCCTTTTTGCAAAGGGTCTATTGTTTCCTGTGCTTGGGGGCGGTAGCCAGCGCCACTCCGACTACTCGGGGTGAAGGGAACCTTCTTATTAACCCCTGGGCCCTGACTCGAGCGTGTATACGATATGTCGAGAGTGGCGGACCAGCGTTGAACCCTCTTAAGCTACCTAGCTGTGGCACCAAGACTGCCAGAACCGAGAACCTCGCTATGCATGTAGGGAATCAGAAGGGGAAATGAGGGGCTCGTTGAATTAATACAGAAATAAGCTTAGGCAGTCGAGAAAGCAAAGGGGAGAATGTGGTAGGTGGTCATTTATTATCGTTTTGCGTGCGTGCGTGCGGGTGTGTGTGTGTGTGTGTGTGTGTGTGTGTGTGTGTGTGTGTTGTGTGTGTGTGTGTGGTGTGTGTGTGTGTGTGTGGTGTGTGTGTGTGTGTGTGTGTGTGTGTGTGTGTGTGTGTGTGTGTGTGTGTGTGTGTGTGTGTGTTCTTTTAGGGCTGGTTCGGTCTCTGACCGAAACGTCGACAAATAAACAGTTCTATAAAACAATTGGATGAAAAACATCTGCACAGGTCCCTCATAATAAATAAATGCGAGGTCATCAGACAATGCGAACTCCCCCCATTGGTTGAAATGCTCGGCTGTGCGTACATTCTCACGTTGACATTTTCGCTTGGCGTTCAATTCGTCGGCGACTTGCGCGTCCTTCGAGACAGCGTGCCGACCGGTGCATACAGACGTTCGATGAACCATGTACTGGGAGAGGAAAGCACAGTGATTGTATGTTACAATGGAAGCTCGAAACGACATCGGTGACTGATGAAGGGTCTATTGTCCTCATAAAATCGGCAGCTGTGACGCGCGGTGTCTGCGAATGCTGTCGACTGTGTTTTCTTGATAGGAAATGAGAGGGATAGAAAAAAAATAGAGACGGACACACGTAATTCTGCGAGAATGGTATTCGAGTTCGATGTGAGGAGGAGTGCGAACATTCTTGGAATTGCTATCTTAACGGTGAGGCATTTACGGATGGAACAAATAATGAGAAACGCGCCCGTGCGAGATGGTTCTCTAGCGAAGCTGTATACATGCGGACGGTGCTTTGCGTATGACGCATGTTGTATACCGATTTCGAAGTTACTAAGGGGCCTACATGCGCCGCGCCTATGTATGCTCCCTAGAAGTATCGTGCGGCCGGCATTTGCCTCTGGGTCATTCCACACGAAACGACCCAGCCCGAAAATTTCATTGAAAAAAATTTGTGCTGGTCGCCGATTAAGTGTAGAAGGTCTGCACGGAGTATTTTGCTAAATTTCTCCCCCGCCGTGTGAGCGCTCCTTGCAAACACGCAAAATGGGGCTGGAGATAAATTTTAAATGAAGAACGAAACTATGTAGAATGGCAAAATTTTGTAGAACATTCCGCTTGCGTTGCTCTTTGATTTGGGATCATGATTGAAGCCGTGTGAGGATTTTTGGTGTCGTATATAGCTAAGCAAAAACGCAAGAAACGGAGCGTTTTCAAAAAAAAAATTTCTCAAAGGCACCGTGAAAGCTTCAGCCGTAATATTTCAACCGTGCGTTGATAGGGTATTTGAGTGTCTGCAAAAAATAATTTACGTCAATTACAGAGCGCAACTTTTAAGCAAATCGCTTACAAAGTTGCAAAAAAAAAAGAGTTTTTGCCAACCTTCAGGCCTAAAAAACAGCACCAAGGCCCTCGAGGTAAAATCACATGAGAAGGCTCATTATACGCATCAGCTAGCACTTATAATTTAGAAAATTTTTTCGAGTAAATTTTGTTTGAGGCGAGAAAAAAAATTTGAAGTTTACAATAAGCCGCGCTTGTGTCCACTACAAAACTGTGTCCCCAACTCGGAGTGCGTACGTGCAGCCGGCCTTTTTTTTGTGGCAGGCATGTCCACTCCTGGCTCTGTGCTAAACGAAAATTCAATCAATCAATCAACAGTTTGAGGGTGGTTGTTGAACATGTTTGTCAAACTGCAGCGAACGGAATTCCCAGACGTTTATAGCTACTCCGCTGTGAACCATTTAGCGGTAAAACATATGGCATATTGTTTTCTAAGGTATACGCAACGCCAGAGTTTTCTCTGTAAAGTTTTCTGGTGTAACGCAGCTGAGATATTTTGCGAGACCCTGTATATTGCAACATCGCTGCCTGTCAATGGTTGACTTTCAAGTGGTCGAGGGCCGTTTAAAGTCGTTTGTACTCAAACTGTCATCACATACCCAAGTTCTTTTTCTCCATTTTCACTTTGTTTTCTTACGTAGAATTAAATATCGTTCTTCTCGCCTCAACCAACCTCTCCCGCTTAGGCCATGTAGGCCGTGCACCCACGCACGAACCTACAATTTGGCTTACGAACTGTCGCGTACCGGAGTTCACATTGTAGACAAACATATTTGTCGTAACAACAGTAACAACTGCACCCCGCACCACCCAATGTAGTACACCCACAGGTGATAATATATAAAGCCTCGTTGAGTGCCGCAAGCGGTCAGTGGCGTTTTAACAGTTAAGTATGTGCGAACGAGAAATTTTGCAGCGATCTGCCTTTTTTTTTCTAATTCGAAAGTTTGCCCTGTCTGTCGGTTTCCACATATAGCGTGCGTGGATAAATTGGCGTAGAACGGAAATTTTTCGCTCCCAAGAGCTAGCGTGTTTTGTTTTCTTCCATATGGCCGCGCAGTTGCAGTCGTCCGAAGTCTTGACTACAGCTGAGGACGCCCAGTTTCTTGTGGCTTGGGCGTCGTTGGGCTGATAACAATGACCACCAACTTCTCATGCTAAAGACAATATGTTTAATAAAGTTTTTTTCTCCCTCTCGTAGTCTCCTCAAGCGATGTCGCCCCGTTCGCCAGGAAGCGATGTTTACGAAGGCTTTGGGATTTGGTGTGAGCTGGAGCCTCAACTTCAGGTCCGTAGAGGCAGAGTCCTTCCAATGTCCTTCAATGCTTTACTGGTCACGAAACTGCTCCGTAACTCAATGGGAGAGCTTCATATGCTGCGTTTGGCCGCCGCGCGGTGGCGCCACCTTCTCACTGAGGTCACTCCTCGGGCGGCGTTGCGCTGGCTCGAACGGCGGAGAGCGGCGAGTTGTGTTTGTTTTGTGCGGGAAATAAATGTAACGTGCATCATGCCGAACACGTGTTGCGTCCCGGGATGTCATTCCATGTACAACGATACAACAGAAAATATTTCCATGTTCTGTTGACCGAGCGACGGGGAGCTGCGTGGGAAATGAAGGCGCGCCATTCCATGGCAAGAAACGGGAGATTTACGCTTCGAATATAAGTGCGTGACAGTGTGTGGAAATGCACTGTGTGTGAGAATGAAAAAAAGCAATGTACCCTTTTGAGAGCATCCTGGACCTAGAATTGTACAAGGCTAACTTAAAGGGGTCGTGAAGAGAAAATGCATTTGTCTTTGCTTAATTTTGTCTGCTTGAACCACCTTTTAAGAACATAAATCCCAAATATTTTCACAATTCATTGCTTCTGGAATTTAGGAGGCGCCGTTGAAATTCTCGTTTTGAGACGCATCGCAAGCGACAATGCGCGCACCGTCGGCCGGCAGCGCAACTAGAATGACGTCACGTCAAGTACATTCGGGATCGTGTAAGTAAGCGCAAAATGGACAAGGACGAACGAAGTGAACGGGACAAGCGAAGTGAAGTTCGTCCTCGTCCATTTTGCGCTTACTTACACGATGAATGACCAACTCGCCCAAGAAACCACTCTGATGATACATTCGGGAGTTCAACGTGGTTCAATGTTCTTGTGTATAATGTTCTGCAAAGCTGCAAACCCGATATTTTAAAAATAATGCATCCTTTATTCGTTGCTAAAAAAACAGTTTTCTATCCGCGTGAGCGGTGCCGTGACAGCTTCAGTTGTCTGGCAACCATTGCAGCAAAACTCAGACCTACTGGGTGTTTGTACAGTTTGTAGCCAGTTTCCGTGCTGAATTTCACGTTCTTTTGCCGAATTCTCTTCGGAATCTTATCTTTTTTGTATGAAATGGCCCAAGACCGCTCAAGAAAAAAAAAAAAGGTGCCCGTGCGCGATTCGAACTTGCGTCCTCCGTGCCAGCCTAGTCGGACACTTTATCCACTACAGTGTCGACGTGAGAAGCGCGCGCGGCGAAAAACTGCTGTATAAAAGCCTCTTCGCATTTGTAACCCAGAAGTCTGTCCTGTTTTCATAAATTCTGATCAACCCAGAGCTTTAACCGCCAACTTACTGTTGAGCGCTTCTGCAGTAAGCCAAAGCGGAGCGTATACAATCAACAAAAAAGCGTACTGCGTGATGTTGGGACTCGGCGACTCGGCGCTGTATCGCTGCTTCTCGCTAGTTATTTTTGCGCTTGATGAATGAATTATGGATTGGTTTTAAGTTCCACTATTCGAAGTTCCTCCGATAAACGTGTTTATGTAATAAACTCTCACTTAAACGTCCGGTCATGCATCTCGTCAGGTCAGAAGTTTCACGTTCGCGCAAGTCGCATTACAGGCTACGTGAGACAGACGTCGGCAAACTTGTGCAAGAATAAAGGCTAGCAAAACGACAGTTTAGACTCGTGGAAAACAGCGTAAACAGTTTACGAATGCCCGGTTTGGATTAAACGTGTTTACTTCAGCCTGCGACACTCGCCGGTGTTGTTGAGTGAAAGTTCGACCATGTTGATCAGTCGTATCAGAGATCAGACGTCTCCGTTCAGTTGTAGGGCGAGTTTCATCATGGCGCCGATGTTGTAGCTTTATCTTGCGGGCTTGCGAATTCGCAAGCCCGCTCTATGCCGACATATTGTGCAGACGAGGGAGAACTATGATTGGCTTCTTACTGACTTACTGAAACGTCACTTCACGAGTTGAGGAGGAAAGCCACGGTGAAACTGGTGAAACCGTAACTGCATTTATTTACCTATTTACACAAACTCGTGACGTGTTTGGATGTTGTTTATTTACTCAATATCCTCGGGATGTCGATTGCGCGTGGTCTTCTGCTGGCTGTTCGGTTGCGTTTCGCACACTTTAAAATTGATTTTAAATATGCTCTAGGCTGTATTCGCCGCTGATATTTTGCAGATGATGTATATGTGTTCCCACCAATCTATCTCTGAAGTTATCTCGCCTTCAAAATTTTGTGTCAGTGCCCCTTTAAAGCCGGTTTTGTCAGGTCTGTCAGGTAGTAGCGGTGCTTCATTACCTGTTTGCAAACTTGTATTACCTTGCTCTCAGGCTCGCGTGTAAAAAGAGCTTTGGGACGTCCTTGTGCTTTTACTTTTCATATTTCCGCGAATTATCCCTCATGGTTCGTTTTGTTTTATGCAACCGCGCGTTGCCGCTTCCGCTTTTCGTATCTGGCGTTTCAACCGGAGCGCCCGTTTGCTCTTTTTGTCGTACATCCCGTCGGGCAATATTGTTTGATATGGAAAGGGTGTCACCTTGTCGCTAACTTGATTTTTTGTTTCTTCGACAATGTTCTCGATCCTATTTCCATGAATCTGAAATTGATAATGTTCCGAGAGTAATGCATGCATAGCAAACGCCGCGCAACTCATCGACGTTCATGAATCTGTGCACGTCACACTGTAGACTGCTTCTTCGACGTTTGTGTTTCATTCTAGTCTTTTGTAGAGCAGGAGCTCGCTTTAAAAGCTTTGCGTCGTTCTTGGCTACGTGGCAATATTCTGATTCATCCGTGTGCTGCACATGGTAGTGCGAAAAAATAAATTTTCTACGCTGGACCACGCTATTTTGTCTGCCCTCGAATTATTAAAATCTTTTTCTTGCGTGTGATAAAATCAGATTTATTGTTCTTTTTTCGCTTCATTTTTTTGCAAGGATTGCAAAGCGTGGAAGCGGAAAGACACACGGAGCAACGTATACGTGTTTTGATCCTTCGCGTTTCTGCGGCGTTTTTAGATGTTCTCAAGTATGTACCCACTCATCGAAACGACAATACTATTGGGCTATCTCTTTTAGCGCTTCGTGCATTCCAGAGCAATCAATGAATTCATTCAGCGTAGTCTGATATCAGACTACGCTAAATGAAAACTAAAAGAAACCAAGTACGCGTCGTTCCGGAACGACGCGTACTTGGTTTCTTTCAATTTTTTTATTATATTACCGATAGGCCCGTAGCAGTCCCTGACTACGGAGCTACCGTATGTGTGGTATTTACAACTTTTGCTTTAAGAAAAGAAGCAATAAAGATTTAAAACCCGTAAACACGACGGCGCAGCGCTTGTGCCAGAGTGCGCAGAAGCCGTTGCCGTTCGCGGCCGAAGTCTACGGTAATTTACTTCAAAAAATAAAACCCTATTGAAGGCAGGTGATATACACAATGACTGGACTAGTCATCGCTAACTACTACGGAAAAAAACACACGTAATCAGCGCGCAGGCACCAAAAGCAGCGAGCGTTAGCACGCCAAGAGCTGGCCAATATGCCGCACGCGCGGCGGCTGGATGCCCTTCGTGCGGCGGTGGCGCCTGTAGTGGCGCCCGCGGTCCCTATATGAAACGAGCGCCGAAGTTTCGTGACCAGTAAAGCATGAAGGACTCTACGGTGACGAAGATGCGGCTGTAGTGGTGGTGGGAGAAAAGTAGGGAAGAGAGTGGGACGTAGGATGAGTAATAAACCGAAATAGAATTTAGATCAGAGGGGGGAAGGTAAACAGGGGTGCAAGGGCAGGAAGAGGGGGGGAAGCGATGGGAGTTTAAAACCGGTGGGGGCGGGAGGGGGCTACCTCATTAGGTTAGTGAAGGGTAGGGCAAATAAGTAGAATAACAGAAACAAGTCGGTTGGTGACAACCGACGTCCCGATACGAAGGGAGGGCCTCTAATCATCATCATCATGATTGGCGGGCTGGTGGGGCCGTCGTCTGCTGCACTCTCTGCGGTTCTGGGAGGGCTTGGCGCCCTGAAGCCGAGCGCCTCCTTCAGCGTAGCGGCCAATGGCGCTGGTTTTATCGCCGTGCACAGTCTAGGAGGATGTGCTCAACCGACTCCGCGCCCACACACGGCACGCCACGCATTCCGTAGGCAGTGTTCCACCCGTCCTCTTCCGCCAGACCCTGGTGAGTAGGGCCTTCGCCAGCAGGTCGCTGCCTTTGCGTATCGACCCCTTCTCCCGGCAATGCATCTTCAGGGTGACGTTTTTCCCCGCTCCCTCACGCCACTTGGACTCCTCCCGCTGGTTCCCTAGTTTCCTGAGGGCTGGGAGACATGGCTGGCTGGCCACCATCGAGGCACGGTGCTGGGAGCCCGTAGAGCGATCTCAGCCTCCGAGTCCTCCTGGACCAGCGTTTGTGGCGGTCCCTGTACACAATGTAGTCTAGGCCCTATCGCACGACGTTGTCCTCAGGTAACTGGAAGGCGCGCACCTCATAGTAGAGCTTGGCAGTGGTCTCTCTGGCCTCAAACGAGGACCACCCAAGCTCTCCCTGAATGCCTTTTATGGCGACCCCCTTGTGCGTACCCAACGCTATTCTCCTGTCTCCCGCTGGCGCCGTTCAAGTGCCTCCCTTGTCCCTGTAGACAGACACAAGACCGCGTTGCCATACGTGAGGCCGGGCACCACAACCATCTTCCAGAGACCCCTCAACACTCCAAATCGGTTGAAGGACCAGAGGGCCTGCCTGGTCATCGATTCCCCGGCTCCTAGCTGCTCGCACACGTAGGTCTTTTTCGTGGCAGTCTGGGTAATCGGAGGGCGCCTTCAGGGTGACCCCTAAATATTTGGTGCACTCTTGCACCCGGAGTTCGCCTCCTTGCAGCGTCCACTCCGCCCCTCTGTCACACTCCCCCCAAACAAGCACCGCACTTTTCCTCTGGTTGAATCGCAGTCCCAGCGTCGCTGCCTCCTGCCCACAGATGGCCAGTATTACACCAGGGTGGCCAATCTGTCTGGTGAGGGAGTGCGTTACCGGAAGTGGTCGCCGGGATCAGGTCGCATCCCAAGCCCCCTTCTGCAATTTCAACAACATGCGGATTTTTTTAATTCCGGTGGGAATTGTGTGGCATCGGGATTCGAACCACGTTGTGACCCCGGATCCCCAACCATGAGCCAGAGATAATTAGAAGAATAAGAATGGGGTGGAGTGCATTCGGCAGGTATTCTCAGATAATGAATGACAAGCCTACCATTGTCCCTGAAGAAAATGTATGATAGCTGCATCCTACCGGTACTCACCTATGGTGCAGAAACTTGGAGGCTCACTAAAAGGGTTCAACTTAAATTGAGGACGACTCAGCGAGCAATGGAACGGAAGATGATAGATGTAACATTAAGGGACAAGAAGAGAGCGGAGTGGATCAGGGAACAAACGCGTGTTAAGGACATATTAGTAGAAATTAAGAAGAAATGGGTGTGGGCAGGGCATGTAATGCGAAGGCAAAATAACCGTTGGCCACTAATGGTAACAGTGTGGATCCCTAGAGAAGGAAAGTGTGGCAGGGGGAAAAAGAAACTTAGATGGTCAGATAAGATCAAGTTTGCGGGAATAAATTGGTCGCCGTTAGCACAGGACCGAGGTAATTGCAGATGTATGGGAGGGCCTTTGCCGTGCAGTGGGCGTAGATAGGCTGCTGATGATGATTGATCATGATGATGACATAATAAGTGGGTTATTGGGATTTCAACCAACGAACTTAATTTCACAGCTTTTTTTTCTGGAAATAAATTAGTAGTTTAAAGTCCTATCGCAGTACAATGAGCGATTAGCCCTGGTCAATTTACCCTTGTGGGTACGTTCCGAAAACATTGAGGACATCATCATCATCATAATTTAAGAAGAAGCCGACGTGGAGGCTGGAGCTGCTCCGCATGGATTCCTGCTAGTGACGCGGTGAGTGACGAGATTAGCCGTGACCAACAGCAGGAAGTCCGTGACCAGATATGGGACGAGCTACAACGCAGCCTCGACTATGTCTACACCCACAACTGCCACTTGTCCAAAGCACAGTACATGGAGCTGTACACGCACGTATACAACTACTGCAACAGCGCCATTAGAGTGAAGAATCCAGGCAGCGAGGGAAGCCGCCTCGTATACGGGGCGAGCTGCGTGGGCCTGGAGCTGCACGAACGGCTGGGAGCGTTCCTGGAGGACCACGTCTACACTCGGTTTGCCAAGGGAGACGATCTCATCGACGAATACTTCTTGCGCTTTTTTAGCAAAGACTGGGACGAATACAAGCTGTCCAGCAGGCTGCTTGACGCGGTTTTCCTCTATTTCAACGAGCACTGGGTCAAGATCCAATGGGAAAACGGCCGGAAGAACGTGTCTCGAGCTTTCGAGTTGGCTCTGCTGGCCTGGAAGAACGCATTCTTCAGCGCTTTGCACCGAAAGGTAACCAGTGCTCTGCTGAAGCTGATACAAGGGGAACGCGAAGGAGAGCTCGTCGACAGGGCGCTGTTAAGGAACGTCGTGTTCTGCTACGTCGAGCTAGGCATTTGTGAAGATGGTGCGTCAACTGAGAGGCCAGACCTGTCGGCGTACAAAAGCACTTTTGAGCTCGCTTTGTTGGAGGATACGGAGGACGTTTACAACCGAGAAAGCATACGCTTCCTGTCGCAAAATACTATCCCAGACTATATGAGTAAAGTGGAGCTATGTTTGAGCGAAGAAGTAAGGCGAGTCCACGCGTACATGCACGACTCTACGTTGGAGCCACTTATCAAGACCTGCGAAAAGGCTCTAATAGAGAACTATCTGGACAACTTCTACACCGAGTTCAAGAACATGCTGAGTGGTGAAGACAGAGACGAAGACCTTGGGCGCATGTTCAGAATAGTGGGCCGCACATCAAAAGGGTTTCCCCAACTGCTAGTGCTTTTTGAAGAGCACGTCCGAGCCCAGGGCCAGTCGGCGGTCGACCGCTTAGGCGAACCAGGCACCCGGGACGCGATTACGTATGTGGGCGCCCTATTGCAAGTGCATAGGCGATACAACAAACTCCTTCGCGCCGCCTTTGCCGGAAACGCTGACTTCGCCGCTCATTTTGACAAGGCATGCTTCTCGTTCATGAATGACAACTCTGTGACCAGAGCTGCCAGCTCGTGCAGAAAGACTGCAGAGCTACTGGCCGAGTACTGCGACATTTTATTGAAGAATACCTCCGTCTGCCAGAATGAGTCGCAGCTTGAAGACGCCCTGGAAGAAGTACTGACAGTGTTCAAGTACCTAGACGACAAGGATGTGTTCCTCAAGTTTTACTCCAAGCTGTTGGCCGCCCGGATTTTGCAACAGCTGTATGTCAGCGACGACGTCGAGGCAATCATGATTTACAAGCTAAAACTTGCTTGCGGCTTCGAGTACGTTTGCGGACTCCAACGCATGTTTCAGGACGTTGCAGTGAGCAAAGATGTGAACGATGAGTTTGCGAAACACATGGCCAGCTCCAATGAAGCACTGGGGTTAGAATTCAGCATTCAGGTCCTGACATCGGGATCGTGGCCTTTCCAGGAGCCGTTCACGCTTATGCTTCCGCAGGAGTTGGAATGCAGTGTTCAGTGTTTCACACAGTTCTACAGCGCTCGCCACAACGGCCGAAAGCTTGAATGGCTTCACAACTTGTCCAAAGGGCAACTCGTCACAGGCTGCTTCAAGAAAACTTACACGTTGCAGGCATCGACTCTCCAGATGGCGGTTTTGCTGCAGTACAACTTTGCCCTCAGCTTCTCTGTAAAACAGCTTCACGAGGCGACGGCCATTGAAATGAACACTCTGCAACAGGTCCTTCGAAGTTTGCTCAAGTCCAAGCTGCTCCTGTGCACAGGACATGAGTCTTCCTCTTCAGGGCAATGGCGAACTTCATCCCGAAGACACCTTGTCGCTTTTTGAGGACTACAGCCACAAGAAGCCCCGCGTGAACATCAACGAGCCCTTCAAGACTGAGCTGAAGGGGGACCACGAGGCTACCCACAGCAACGTTGATGTGGACAGAAAGCTTTCCATACAGGCGGCCATAGTGCGAATCATGAAGATACGCAAGACTCTCGAGCACCAACAACTGATAGCCGAGGTACTGGAACAACTGTCATCGAGATTTACTCCGAGGCCGCCTGGTAATTAAGCAGTGCATCGATATTCTGCTAGACAAGGAGTACTTAAAGCGGACAGAAGGCCAGTCGGACACGTACAGCTATGTCGCTTGAGGCCCAGTGCAAGTGAGTGCTGTTCAGCGTAAAAGCTTTCAGAGACGGCAGGCAGTCGGCCCTACAGCGCGGAAAAAAATAGGAACGCCCTTTGCTGCATATATGTACACTGTTACAGCAATAATCTAAATATTTGAGATTCGAATAAAAGCACATTAAAAAGTTCCCTGTCCATCTTTGCTTCATGGCAAATGTCGTCGAGAGAGAGAGAGAGAGAAATAACTTTATTTTCCAAGCAAGTTGGCTAGGAACGCGTGTGGCGACGGTGGCGGCTCGGTCAAAAAGTAGTACTGTTGCACCCCCGGTTGCGAGCTGCCCAGCGCGTCCCCCCACTGCTCGATGCTGGAGATGGGGGTGAGGGCAGGCTCACATGGCGTGTGTTGGTGTGTCCAGGGAGTCACAGAGGAGACAGTTGGGTGAAGGGAGCTCAGAGGGATAGATCTTGTGGAGGCGGGAACGACTAGCGAGGGCATTGGTCTGAACGAGTCCCCATAGGCGCTCCTGAACGTTGGTGAGGTATGTGTGAGGCACGAAGGCGACAACCTCTCGTTCAACCATCCCACAGTACGAGAGGTGCGCCGCAGTGACAGCCGCAGGCTGGCACGAAGGCGACAACCTCTCGTTCAACCATCCCACAGTACGAGAGGTGCGCCGCAGTGACAGCCGCAGGCTGGCACGAAGGCAACAACCTCTCGTTCAACCATCCCACAGTACGAGAGGTGCGCCGCAGTGACAGCCGCAGGCTGGCACGAAGGCAACAACCTCTCATTCAACCATCCCACTGTACGAGAGGTGCGCCGCAGTGACAGCCGCAGGCTGGATCCTGCAGATTCCAAATCAGGCCCGTGAGTGTACTTTCTAAAACTTTATTGCATCTTCCGTGGGCCGACCACTCCGCACGCCTTGCTAAGCCTGGGTTAGGCCTAGCAGCCCGGGCGGCCGCCGCCAGCCTCGGCGGCAGCTCGCGGTCGTCGTCGTGGTGATTCAAGCGATAGTAAATGGCACGGACGTCTATCCGGCCGACGGAGCTGAAGAAGTCGAATTGAGTGACTAAAGGGACTAAGAAAGTCAAGGAGCACCATTAGCGCACCCAGGATTTTTGTCTGGGGGGGGGGGGGGGGGCGGTTGAAATTTTGACAACAAATATAAAATATAAAAATATATAAATGTAAAAATATAAAAGATCAAATATAAAGACAAATGTAAGTAATTCAAATAAATAAAATAAATAATCATAAAGCAGGAAATATATGAAAATATAATGAGTAGGCGAGTTTTTATTATTTTTACGCGAAGAAATTAAGCATGAAATCAGCCGCCATAACCTATACAATTCGCCTGCAGGAGGAATATAATAATGGGTGCACCTTCACATAAAAAAAGAATATACGCGAAGCCTTATGCCATTGCCCGAAGCCCCGGACCAAGGTTTGGAAGTAGAATTGGAAGGAAGGGATGACGGGAGATCAGGTAGGGGAGGAAATAGAATTAAAGCATTCCTGAATGCCTTCTTCACTGATGAAGTAAAGCCAAGAGTAAAGCACGTGCAGTCTCCTCGTGACGTTTATTTTTACAAAAATGCAGAGAGAGAAAACTTCGCAGTACAGTTCACTATTATGTAACGACGAATATTGTCCCTTCTCTGCCGCTACCGTAGCATGGCGATCGGCAGGGAAGCAGTCGAGAAGTTTCAGTATTCAGTACGAATGCACTTTATAAGCGACCCCGAACCTTCCGCCGTCCGCATAGCAACAGCTGCGGGTGCGCGCGCTTTTCGTCTTCCTTAGCAACGGGGGGAGATGGGCGCGCGCTGCCTGGCCGCTGACATGGCACATACCCACGTGGGAGATTGGCCAGGAATAAGTGCGAATGCACTTCTTAAGCGAGCCTGAATCGTCGCGCTCGCATAGCGCCTCCTCTCCCCCCTCGCCTACTCTCCTAAAGCCCCTTTACTACTCTCCAGCTCGCAACACCCTCTCTCGGCGGGCCAGCCAGGCCACTACACTATATAAAAAAAAAACAGCATCCGGCGCCAGGTTTCGATCTGCGGACTTTGCGGCCGCAGCGCGACGCTCTACCGACTAAGCCACGGACGCTTTTTTTTTTCTTTATTGCCTGCTTGGCGACAACACAACACGCACTGTTCAGTACACAAATTACTAGCTCCAGCCACCAATCGGCTGAAGGGAGTGGCTTAAAACATCTTAAATTGCGCTAGAACATCCAGAACGGGTAACCACTCAGGCTCTTCCGGCATCACTCGATAAACTTCTCTTATATAAGCAACGCTTTCAATGAAGTACTCTCGCACTGTGCGAGCATCCTCTTCGGCATTTTGAACCGCCATGCGAGTTTTCCACATAGAATGCAGACTAAGTGCCATGAACATATCATAGGGCACGCCTCCATCGTTGTTTACGGGCAAAAAGCGAATGCCATAAGGCGTTAATGGTAAGTCTTTTTTCAGGGTTCGTTGGAGGATGTCCCAGTGAAACACCGCATCCCAACAGTCCAGAAAAATGTGCTCAATTGTTTCCAGCTTTTGGCATAGTCTACAGTTAAGTGTCCATGGGTGTACATATAGTCCTTTTTCCTGCAGCCAGGGTTTTACTGGAAGCGTGCCGCTATGAAGTTTAAAGAAAGAAAGATTTAACAGATGAACGTACTGGCATTCGTTTCACTCTTTTTAGAACATCTTTTCCTGAACCCACTGCATATAACTGACGATAACCGGAACAGGCAGACACACATCAATCATATCTTTGTACAAACGTTTTCGCGGTACACTACTCAAATACTCCGAGGAAAACCTAACCCTTAAAATCCTAAAAGCATCCACAACTTCCCGCAAGAACCCACGCACACGTACACATCGCATTTCAGAAGTTGAAACTACATAGTCTGGAATGACATCACGTAGTCGGGCTTGTACCACAGTACGTAGAAAGCAATCTCTCTGATCTCTCAGAAACATAAACCTAGAAACTATTTGTCGGATAAACAAATGTGCCAGTCCCAATCCACCACTTTTCACCGAGCGAAACAAATTAGTTCGACTCATGCGCTCCCAACTTGAGCCCCACAAAAACACCGCAAACACTCTGTGCAGCTTTTGTATGTTCCTTCTTGACATACAAATCGCCTGTAGGACGTACCATACCTTGGCAACAGCAAACACATTACATACTGATGCGCGGGCAAACATTGACAGATCCCTTCCCCCCCATTGTGTTAATTTCTCTCTAACTCTATCAGTTTCTCCGTCCCAGTACTCTCTAGCATCCTGGTAGTTTTCAAGGGGGATGCCCAGATACCTGGCCGGAGTTGTCGTCCAAGGCATGTTCTCGAAAAACACTGGCTTACTTTGCCAGTCACCATGCCAAAATCCTATGCACTTGTTCCAGTTAACTGCACTGGCAGACAACTCGCAAAATCGCTTTAGATCGTTCACCACCTCCCTCACACTTTTCCTATCACTACAAAAAACAGCGATGTCATCGGCATATGACAAAATTTTAACTTCACTGCAGTGCAAAACGGAATCCGTGTATATTTTCATTTTGAAGAATCTTTAAACAAAAGGGTTCAAGATAAATTGCAAACAACAAGGGACTCAAGGGGGCACCCCTGCTTCACCGACGACAGTATATCAAAACTTCGTCCCACTTTTTTGTTTACAATAACACGAGCTGAGCACTGAGTGTACGACATCTTTACACCTTCGAGGATGACGGATCCTACGTTAACGTGTTCTAACACTGAGAAAAGAATGTTATGCGCAACACGGTCAAAGGCCTTCTGCAATCAATTTGGATCATCGCCACGTGGCCCCCTAGAGCGTCGCAACACTCTAATACACTTCTAGCGACATGAATATTGGTAAAAATAGATCGTCCCTGAATTCCACATGTTTGATGGGTTCCAACAATTGTTTCTATTACTCCTTGCAATCTTCTAGCCAAAACCTTCATGAAAATTTTGTAATCAACATTCGTTAAGCTGATTGGCCGATACGACTCTACCGCCAACAGCTTTTCAGGATCATCAGTTTTAGGAATTAACACAATATGACTATTCCGGAACGAAGGCGGTGTTCTCTTGGATTCATACGCTTCCGCTATGACCCTGTACAAAATTAATGCTATATCTTCTTTGAAGAACTTGTAAAACTCGGTTCCCAATCCATCTGGCCCCGGTGACTTCCCTATGGATAATTCGTCGATGGCGTTATTTATCTCCTGCAAACTGATCGGCGCCTCCATGCTTGCTCTGTCATCATCACTTAACTTTGGCATTGACGGCAAGAAAGTTAGCTCTTAATCTTTACTGCCTTGCTTTTCAGTTCCCAGCAGTTCCTTATAATGTTCAAAAAACGCGCGCTCCACGACTTCAGGGTCCCTAGAAACCACATTATACGCGACGTTGATATCAGTGTTAATAACGCGCCTTATATCTTTAACGCATTCAAACTACGTCGTCAGCGGCGTGCGTTGGCGACTCAGCGGCGTTATAGCGGCTTGATAACTGCGTTGTACACGTGATACTACAAACCCGCTAGTTCTGCATTCTCTCACGTGACTGCGCCTCCTCTCCCTTCACTCCGGTCGGCGCTTCGCAGCTGCGGTGCGCTGCGGTGCGGTGCGCTCCTCCTCTCGAACATACACGTTAATTCACCAAGATTTCCGCAGAGGGACAAACGAGGCGTGTTAAGCCGAACGTGATCACGAGGGGGTGTTAATGTAACTAACGGGCAAAATGCCACCAAACTTCAACAAACTCCCCCTCATAGCATCACCCCGTGCTTCGCACTTCCTCATACTCCCCTTCGGGGAAATGCGGGGGAATTTCTTTCTTTTTTTAAGTTAACTGGTTCAATATACTAATAACATTGGCATATCATTAACACATACAAATTTCAAACAATACACTTATTACATGAAACGAGAAAATAGTCAGGAGAGTGTACGTAGCAACAAAATTTGGCCAATAACTGCCGCTACGACAGTATGTTGGTCGAGCGGTGAATCAGTCGAGACGTTTATTTACTGATCTAATTTACTGATGACCTTGTCTGATCTTGAACACATACAAATTTTAAACAATACAATTATTACATTAAATGAGAAAACCAGTAAAGAGAGCAAGAGTACTTAACGGGGCATGGCTGACTGGATCGCGGCCTCCTGGCGAAAGGGCCGGACGGCGGGCTGCAGCGTTTCTCGAATGATTTCCTGGTGCAGGGCCCCCTTGCAGCCGGCGGAGCGGGTTTATAGTTATTTCAAGTGGACCCGTGGAAGAAAAGCAAATTCTGGCCCCACTTTCTGCAGCCAGTCCGGGAGACGCTTATGAACACCAATCAGCCATGTTCCCGCCAAAGAGAAAAGGACCAATGACACGCAGACACGAAGTTTGCACTGGAAAACGCGCACTTGCAGAATTATTGACGCAAAGAATGTTGCTCAGACAAAACACACCAAAGTAAACAGTGGAAAAGACAGCAAGGTCGTTTGAACTAAACCGAGTGCCCGGAGCCCGAAACCGGCCAGTGTCGACGCCACGGGGGGTGTGGAACGCCGCTGCCGCGCTAAAACCCAAGCTGGGCCGATGGCTCCCCGTAACAGCCGCTTCTTCCGGTCGGTCGGCGCGCAAAGACACACTCCGCATGCATTTCTTAGAAAACCTGGGCCTTGGTGGCCGAAGAAGTAGTTGAAAGAAGAAAAAAGCAAATTGAACGGGGGGTGGGGGGGGGCTTCGCGACAAGAGCAAGAGTACTAAACGGAACATAGCTGATGGTGAGGGTGTGGACCAACGACGGGCGGCAGCTGCTCCCCGTGAACCCGGCGGACAGGGCTTTGATTTGTTTCGACCGGGTCATTGAAAAGAAAAGCGCATTCAGGGCACATTTTCCGCAGTCAATCAACCATGGTCCCGCCAACAACAAAGGAACCCAACACTACAGACAAAGTTTGAACCCGAAAACGCGCGCTCCAGCAAAAGAATTATTGACGTAGACGAAATATTTGAGACAAAGCAGGGAAGTAAGGAGTGGAAAGGACAGGAACTGCCGTTGGAAGTACAGAGAGGGCTCGGAGCCCGGAGCGAACACCACAGGGGGTGCGGAATCCTCTAAAACGCGGATACCCGATCCCTTGCGCCACTCGGCCAGGACCAGGACGGTCTCCTCACCACGTAATTAGGGAGCCTACATAAGCCGCGCCTTAAGGCGCGGCTTATGTAGGCTCCCTACACGTAATAGCCGCGCCTTCCGGTCGGTCGGCGCGCATGCGTTTCTAAATTCTTAGTAAAACGGGGGCCTTGACGCTCGAAGTAGTTTTAAAACTCTTCGGGACCGGCTCCATAGGCCTTCGATCACATATGATCGATGGTTTCGCGAGCCTGCAGAATACAAATTTTCCGCATCGAGGGAACGCCTAGCGACATCTAGGAGATAGTTTGAAACTGGAGTTTTCTCTTTTGTGAAAGTTTCTTTTTTTATCGCCAGGCGGCAACGCGTCAGATATTTTATTCTGAACGGGCAGTGGTTTCAAATGTAAACAAACATGGCGTCATACTCGCGCGAGCGCGATAAGATATCCGCCTCGTCTCGTCTCGCATATCTTCGCCTTCTACTGTGGATTTAACGAGTGGAGAGAGGCAAGTGCGAAGAGTCGGAATGTGGCTTTAGAGATTGGATTTCAGCTCGGTGAGGATTCGGGTGTCGATGAGCTGGAACATCAAATCGCGCTCAAAGGTGGGTGTTGGTTTTGGTTTCAATTGGCTCTGGAGTAAATATGTGCGCTCGAAATATGTTCTGGCTGGTTTATATTGTTCGCTAGGGTGTTTAACTACCTATGGTGGTGATCTCCTGCCACCAGTGCAGAAACGGATGAAGTTTTCGCCGAGACGAGAGCCCGCCGTGTACCTGGGCGACGACGTAGCCATGGCCTTAGTGTCAAAAAGATCACACACAAAACAAAAAAACCAGTTACACCTAGCCGCATCAAACTTTTGCGATGAAGAAACAAAGCATTGTGTTCGATTTTGTATATCCTGAAATAATTTTATTATGTTTTAATATTTTTATATTTACGCTTTTTTCTATCTTTTTCTGTAGTTTTTTTACGAAGTTCTTACTTTCAGATTTTTTCATGGTTCTATCGTCAGTGTTGAAGTAAAAATTGGTATTGTATGTCAAAGAGCATCTAATTAGCTGCATTTTGGCATATGCTAAGGCAGAATGGTGCCTTTGCTTTATGTAATAAAAAATTTGTACCGCGACCTCCCTTTTTCATCACTTTTTCCGGCGGTCCCGAAAGAGTTAAACAACAGGGAAAGACAGCAAACGCAACTAGGGCTTCGCAACACATATTTGCTGCTATACCAGATACTAAAAAAAAAAATCACGCCAATCCACCCCGTGAATGTGGTTGGAAAGCAAAGCTGTAAACGGCCCCCATAACGATTACCTATGCGACGTCACGTAAATTCACTCACATCGCTCTACAAATACCAGAGAGAAGTGAAATGCACTTAACCACACCATTTATTACTTCAAAAAGATATTCTTGGTAAAGTTAAATCAATGCATGATGCATGAACGGTGTTTGGTTGAGTTGTATTGGTGTAGCACAAGAGTGGAAACTTTTTTTATAAAATTAATGCTCCAACCCGGTGTTAGACGATCTGACTTCTCCGTCTTTGCGCCGCGGACGGAGGCGACAAGATTTGCGGCAGAGATGGAGGAAGAGGACGAAGAAATACTTCTATTCAGATTTCTGAACGGCCCAGAGTGCAGCCCTGGGGAGTGATTCCTTCTTCTGTGGGGCCCACATGCAGTCCGCGCGGCCTTTGTGCACCCGCTGAAGCTGGGTAGGTAGAGAGGGCCTGGACAGCAGTATCTCCCATTGTTCTTGTTAGGTAGTTGACGGAAAGAGAGGAGGGTGCTCAGGGAAGGAGCCGCATTGTACCAACCGTACGTTAGTTTGTTGTTCTCTGGAAAGGTCAGGGTAAGGCGAAGGTACGGTCTGTCTCAGAAGGCGGTAATGCTGGGTTATCTCCCTGAACGTGACAAGCGGGTGACTGTCCTCGTGCAGCTCCATAGCCCGGGAGGTGAAAGCGCAGGCTTGTTGGGTGGGCGTATTTGTTGCCCTCCATTGAAGCGTGAGGGGGTGTCCAGATGAGCTGAATGGAACCGTTTGGGGAGTATTTTTTTAGCACGCGCAGTGCAGGTCAGGACACCCAACCCGACTGGTAATTCCAGTAGGCTTGTTGGGAATCGCTGACTACCTTCCGAACCCCTGGTTGAGTGAGAGCCAAGGTGATGGCTGCCTCTTCTGCTGCCGTCATTTCTTGGGTCCTAAGCGAGGTACACGCAAGGAGGTTGGTTCTGGAGGTAGCCATGATGATGGCGTATTGCTGCCCTCGATGTTTGGAGGCGTCTGTGTAGATAACTGCATGATAACCACCGAGGGTGGTGTTTAGCGCTTGAGCCCGTGCTTTTCGGTGACCCTCCTCATGTGGCGGGTTCATATTTATAAGCGAAGCGAGCATCTTTAGTTTTAGTCGCCAAAAGTCTGGGAGTACGTCAAGCGGAGTGACATTCTGGGCTGCCCAGCCAATCTGGTGAAGCATGCGGTTACCCACCGCAGTTCTGAGTCGGACCTTCTGGTTAGAAAGATGGCCTTCTATCAGCTCTTCCACCGTGTTGTGGAGCCCCGTGCTAAGCAGCCTCTGTGTGGACGCACTCATGAGAAGACCAATGGCCTGCTCGACCACCTTCCTCATCATTATATAAATAAACTCTGTGTCTTCCTTGTCGAGACGAAGACAGGGGATTGACGTAAGTGACTCTCGAGAGGACAAAAGCTTCAATTAATCGAAAGGTACCGGATTCTTTTAATCCTCGCGTCTTGGTGGCAACTCGCCTGATCATGTGTATGATTTGATTAATGCTGTTTTTGAGGCGCTGCAAGGAGACGTCACTCTTGGTGTTAGCCTCGAGATGTAGGCCCAGTATCTTGATGCTGGGGCTTGGAGTGATGGCCTGGCCATCAAGGAGTATTTGAATGTATTCCTTGATTTGGCGTGAGGGCGGGCGACAAGGAGCTGCGATTTTTTACGTGAACACTGGAGGCCACAGGCTTTAGCACATTGGTGTACTAGAAGTGAGATGCCATGCATTGGTGTGAGCTTCCTTTAATTTTTGTAATTCTTAGCACATGAGCAAGGTGCGTACAGGGCCGCTAGACGGGCATGAGTGGTTGCGTGACGCTTTCACGTGGCATTCAGCGAGAACGCAGGGGGTAAACCCGTAGATGTGCTTGGTGAGTACACCACCTGTCTTCCCCATCTTCGCGTGGGCTCGTAGCTAAATCGGTAAGGCAACGGGCTCTCGCTTTGTTAGTCTATTAGTTGCGGGTTCGATTCCCGGTGGTGCCAGTAAATTCTTTTATTTGTTCGCTGGAGTTTTCTGGTGACACCAACGGTCGCGAAAGAACCCTTGGGGGGTAGAGGTAAAAAGCTTTGCTTTAAAAGGCTGCTCACCTGTCTACCAACTGCCAAATACGGTTTACACGGCGAAGCCAGTTTCGAGGAACAAAGACAGGGCCCAGACTTAAAATACGTCTGAATGTGAAAAGTTTACTCAAATTTGACCTATCTACAAGTGAACGAAATCTGTTCGTACAGGTTGGCACAATTTGCACTGAAAAGTCAAATTAACACATATTTCTGAAAGCCTATTCAACAAAACATCATTGTTATCCGTTATCACTGGTTTTCGTAACTGCGCACGAAGCGTTGCTGCCTTCCTCGCTATAATGTTACAAACTCAGGCGATATATATAAAGGAAGACCGAACCTTTTTTTTATTCACCGGGAGACGGAGGGCTCGTACAGTGCTTAGTATTGAAGGAAAACAGTTGTTGTTTCAAATGAAATAAAATAACTTCGATCCCAACCTATAAGAAATTTCAGCGTCTTTTTTTTTTTTTTTTTTTTCTAGAAGACGACGAATGATACAAATCTCGTGATGGAAGTTCCGCACAGAAGTTCAGAAAGTGGTATAATCTGGCCCTACAAAAATTGTGCTACTATTTGCAGTTTAGCGTGGGCTATGAAGCGTGCCGTAGGGGGGAAGGGGGGGGGGCTACGGAATCATTCAAAACCCCCAGGGATTCTTAGGCATTCACAAATTTTCTGCCCACGGACACTTTTTGTGTCACTAAAATTTTTTCTCATTCTTTTTCTTAAACTACTTCAAGTTATACGCACGTTGGTCCGCACAGTCTTAAAAGCACAAACTTAAAAGCTCGTGCTCTAGTTTTATTTTTTAATGCCGGTCATACAATATTCTTCTTCGAGATTTAACTGCGAATGTCCAATAATAAAAGCTTCCGAGACTACACCCTTCGCTCGGTGAACTTCGGTTTCGGTTCGGTGGGAGAGGCGTGCGGAGGGGGTTTGGGTCGACGGACATCTGGGGGGGGGGTTACAAACCCAACCCCCCCCCGTGGGTGCGCCACTAAGGAGCACCAACAACTGGGGCAGCGAGACAGTCAAGCCGGTGGTTCGGGCGAGGCAGAAACAGCTGCGGTCGGAATGGAGCGAAATGTGAATGTGCTTTTTACCAACGCGGCGGGGAAGCAAGAACACAAGGCGAAGCTAACCGGCAAGCAGCTGGCAGAAAAATCGATCGCGCCGAACCTTGCGAGGCTGCCGCGCGCGGATTAAAGTGATTGCATCACCTAAGGAATTGGGCTCGAACACACCAAGCTCTCGATGCCCGTCATCGGGGCCTACTGAAACTATCAACCGCCATAGGGTGGAAAAAAGGACAAGAAGAAGATCGAGTCGTTATGAACGACAAGCAGGGGACGATAACCTACAGCACACCTAAAGATGAAGAAGACGGGGTGTGCACTTTTCAACCTAATCACATCTCCCCCGTTTCAGTCCAACCCTGACCCCCTTGCCCCTCCCCCCCTCCTCATTATTGAGGTGCGCAGGATGGGAAACTGCGGTGATCATCACCTTCGCCGGCCCCCAAGTCCCCAGATGGATGCTCTGCTTCGGGGCGCCCATGAAATGCTAAGTCTACAGGAAAAGGTACGAAGTGTGCGTCAAGTGCGGCGACATCGGCCACCGGTCGGACGTCTGCAACAACCGTATACGGAGACATGCAAAGGATGCGGCGAACCATCGCCTACGAACGAACATCAATGTGAACCTAAATGCAAGTTGTGCGGCGGGAAATGACGGGGGACAAGAGGTGCAAAACCCTCTTCCGGACCCCCTACATCGTCAAAAGAGGACAGTGGGAGCGCAAGCTCGAAGCGGAAGCGCGGGAGCAAGACAATAGGAGAAAAAGAAGAAAACCGGTGCACCCCGCGGCACGCCGCGCACGAGGAGAAGGGAGAAGGCTGCTGGAGACTCCCCTGCGACGTCTTGGGCTGCCATTGACTGTGCCCAGTGCTTTTGCCGTTTGGGGGGCACTAAGCTGGGTCACTGCCATAGGGACGCGTACAAGACGGCTCGTCTGCCGTGCTAAAACTATTCCTATTAGGTTATTCCTAAACTATTATAACTATACTATAACTAAACTATAACTATATATAACTATAACTATAAACTATAACTATAACTAAACTATAAAACTATTCCGATTAAGAGTTTCCCAACTCTTCTCTCTATTGTTTTTAACACTGAAGTGTTTTTTATTCCGGGATTCACGAAGATTTCACTTGTAAGTGAAACCTTATGACGTAAACGTCATATCCGTCACGGAAGTGACGCCAGTACAACGAAGCAATCGGACTGTAAAGGGTACACCCCTGCATACAGGGTCTTCTTGCTGGGAAGCAACCTTTAGTACTAAAGAGTACGTTATACCTAGGGTTGTTCGTTTTCGGGTTTTATATTTTAACGCGAAAGTGTATTATGTCGGGATGCACAAACATTTCACTGACGTCTTATCCGTCACGGAAATGACACCAGTACACCTTTACCGAAGCGACCCGCCAGCAGGACATCGCTCGCCAAGCAAACCCACAAGACAGCCGTCGACCCGCAAATCATACTCAGCTGCAGAGTTTCGCTGGACATTTCACGTTCGTGTTTTACCGATTACTATGACAGAGGAATCAACCACAATTTTTCGCATTCCTGTACCGAAATGACCTCCGGTCCATCGCTTCCATCGAGAAACGCCTGTAAATCCGCACGTTTTTTTGATGAAGCCCGTATACAATTCCACTGTCAGATCGTGTTATTGCTGCATTTTGGTATCCATCCTGAGGTCGTTTCGTTTTCTTCTGCTGAGTTTCCCCGTTTAGCCATTGCCAATGGCTAAGTGAAATCCAAAGGTGAAATCCACCTCGGGGACACAACCGAATTGGTATTCACCAATTTAGAAAACGGAGCCCCATTCGTGGCAAGAAGTGCGCAAAAGGTAGCATTTCTCTTGCGGCCAGATGTCTGTATGTAGTCTCTACATTTTGTTTTCCCGCCCTGCAAACCAATCCTTAACGTATCTTTGCCGTACGACCACTTAATTCCGTCGGGCCCGGGTTAACCAGTGGGTTCCGTCGAACAAGTTAATTAAGCCGTGCGAAGGAAGCGCGCAATAGACGCGAAGCTGCGCCAAAACAGGCCCAAAATAACCATCGCTAAAGCAGACCACAAAGCCGTACCGTCGACGCGCCCTCAGGCGAGCAGGCACCTCCGCGCGCGGAACGCTGGGTAAATTCGCCGTGGCGTCTACAGTGTACACCGTGAGTGAAACCCCCCCCCCCCCTCCCCCGACCGCATTGGGAGTTTATTGTCCCGCACGCCGCGAAAGAAACATTGGCTGGTAGAGGTAGAAAGCTTTGCTTTAAAAAGTTTAAGTGACATAGCAAGAACATCGCAAAACGGCTTCCGGGCACACCAAAATGCTACCACTGCGACCAATACCACAACATGAACACGCCCTCTGGGCATGCCCAAACATACAAAGCACCCTGAGATCTTCCCTGTAACCAATTCCCGCCACAAAGCGCACTACTTGCTGGGAGGCATGGGTCACACCCACTAAGGAGCTTGAAGAGCTCGAGGACCACGCTTGTGAACCACATTAAAAACACGCTATGACAGCCAGGACTATAGTCCCTGTAACCCAACCAAGAAGCCGAGCAGTCCTTCTTTGGACACAGGTTTCAAATTAAAGTTTCCCTCTCTCTCTCTCTCTCTCTCTCTCTCTCTCTCTCTCTCTCTCTAACAAAACTTAGCAAAGCCTAGCAAAACTTAGCAAAACCGGAAGAAGCTAGGTCAAGCCCAGCTCCACAGATTTGCCAGCCTTGCACCACTTGTGCAAGCTGCAACGTTACTGTGCAAGCTGCGCCCAGTTACAGTGCCTAGAATATACTGGCTAGTGTGCCGACCGCGGCCTCCCGGGTGGCACCGCGAGCAATGAATGCCGCCGGCCGCCGCATGGAGTGCTGCCGGGCGAGAGGGTGTAGGGTGCCTCGATGCGCGCCCGCTCCGTGGAGGGTGGCGCCACTCTTTGAAGGGGGTCGCCGCCGCCAAGACCGGTTCTCGGAGCGCCGCCGCCATTTTCTTGCATCCCGCCCCCGCCGACTCCCGCGCTAGGCGCGCGAAAAGCGGCGCTCTTCACAAAGTCTGTTTGCAGAATGCCTGGGTGCTGCGTTCCCCAGTGTTCTAACAGCGCTAAAAATCTCTGGGCATGTTTTCGTTACCTAGAGACCCAAAAAAAGCGGCTTCTATGGGCGGTGAAGATCAAGCGGGACAAGTGGCAGCCGACGAAGCACTCCTGCATATGCAATGTATGTACCCGGCTTCTCAGCAGTGCCAAATCCATTTGGGGCTATTGTCAGCTTGTCGTGGTGGCTGTTTATTGATACCAGACGCACAGTTTTATGTGTTTATGTTGGAGGTTTCATCATGCTTTTGCGGCCTTTTTATACTTTGATTGATGCAAACGGACGTGGCCTCTTAAAGCGGGGGCCGATATAAAACGTGTGGCGCTTTGCTTCTTCAGTCGTTTCACTTTGTATCACGAAATAAGGCGCTCGTTGTAAAAAAGTGTGCGACCTTTCTCATTCCCGAAACGTCATCCCGGCGCATCACGCTTACTTCACCAAAAGCCCATTTTTTGGCAGAGTTAATGATATATCCCAAAGCGTAAAACTGCATGCGACGCGTTATTCTCGTGTTTCTCCGTGTTGTCTCAACTTAAGGTCTGATATAAATCCTGTTGTGCGCAAAAATTATAATATTTAAGACATTTATTGTCGCTTATCATGCCATAAAAGTAGCGCATGGAAGTGAAAAGGCATGTGTCAATTACACCTCTATCAATCAATCACGTTTATATGGCACAGTGCATGCATGACACAGTTTGCCGCAGGCAATATCTTTATATGTAAGTACCGAATAATAGTTTCAGTGGCTGTAAGCGTGCCTGGACATTCGCACTTGAATATGCAGCAGTTCCCTTCCTTCCTGTACTTCGCCTACTTTCTGATATGTTTAAATGTAAACGCAACGACAGTAAGTTCACGGCGCCGCTATGACACGACGGCGAGAAGTTTCCCGCCGTGTCACCTATCGTAAAAAAAGAAAGGCATTCACCATACCTTCGCTAATCATCTCAAAATAGAGAATCCTTCACCAAAACCTTACTCTTGTGTTTATCTACCCTAGAAAAAGACTGTATATCAAAAGTAAAGCCAAATCAAGCCCACACTGTTAGCGAGACCAGCACTATCAAGGCGCGTCACGCAGCAAACGCGCGCCCCGCGCCCAGCGGATGCAAGAAAATGGCGGTCGCGCTAGCAGACGACGCGGTTGTCCTCACCCTCAGCGGAGCAGGGCGCGCATCGAGGCACCCTAAGAGGGTGCGGGCGGGGCTGTCCTTATCTGCACGCCTAGCAGCGATAACTTTTAAATGGTCCGCACGCCTAGTGACCAAGTGCTTGGTTTCTATATTTTTTTTGCCTTGCGCTGTGTGTTGCAGTTTTGGACACTATAATTGCAACATACAGCACAAGAAAAAAAGGATAATAAAATATAGTAACTGCCCACTTGGTCACTCGGCGCTGCAAGCGAGCTCGAAGAGTGCTAGGCATTATCCGCGCGATGCGTGCGGATAGGGCGTGTAAATGCTTCATTGCTATTCCGCAAGCCGCGTAGCATGCATCTGCGAAGGTATTGTTTGGCCGGTAACCGCTTTTACACAACGGCGCAATTATCATATTGTTGATGTGTGCCATAACTTTGCAATTTTCAGCTTATTTTAAAATTGCACAAAGTACTTTTAATGAACCACAGTGCGCGATTTGGCGTGGTACGGATGCGCGTGCGCCTGTAGAACCGATGCAATACCAGCCCGAAACTGCTGGGGAATGGCTCGAATGTGCAAGCACCCACACAGAACAATAAACGGCGAATCTTGGCGAAGAAAAAATACGTCCACAAGCACTTTAATCACGGACGCACCAGGCCACTTTACCGCTTTACGAAGCGAAAAAAAACTGTATCGTCTGCTGAGGTAGCACCCTCCCGTCAAGCGGCGACATCTGGCGGCATCGGTGGGCTTTCATTGCAAACGGCGCCACCTTTCCCCCCATAGGGACCGGGCAGCTGGACGGGTGGCGCCACCACTCGGCGCTCCCCTCGTCAGTGGAATGAGCCGGTGCATTGGACTACACAGCCTTCCGTTGTTTTTGTCGTGTTTGCTTCGGTGCTTTGTATGTTTTGGTGGCGTTTTCAGCAGACATGTGAGATGAAACGAAGTCTAAACAGATGTGTTGGGTTCTTAGATGCAGTAATGACTACGTAAACTTGTCGGACGCGTCTAAAGTTGGGTATCGGCTGCAATGGCATGAGCGCTTTTTGCAGCGATCTGCGCTTGGCTCCACCCGTTCTGAGTACGAATAAAACTACTATTATTAGTATTATTTTCTTCTTAAATGCACTCACGGAGCGCTTTTTGCAGCGCTCTGCGCCTGGCTTCGCGCGATCTGAGTAGGAATAAAACTATTGCAATATTAGAATTCATTTCTACCACTTTAAATTGTCTTCACTGGTTTCACTGACTGCGGTTTCCACGCCGGCCTTAGCTCTGGGATACCTCGATACGTGTGCTTTAAATAGAAAGGCACCTGCATACGAGATGGATTACCGTGTAGCCGTAGAAATGTTGCGGTAGTTTACACTTTCTGTAACCGTGAGCTTTGTACCTTCGGTTTTGGTGAACGACACTGTGACAGCATGGGAGCCTGAAAGCCGAAGTGGAAATCCCACGTTTGTGGTGGTCATTTTATCAAGAGCCAAAGTTATTCCCCAACTCAACAGCCCAAGCTACAAACCATCCCTCCCCCCTTCCCGTTTTACCACCTGCGTAGAATAAAGGCTGGCACCGATAGTTAAAAATATGGCAGTGTTAACATCAGCCGGTGTTTTTTATTGCTTAAGTATTCTTTGCAGAGTACCTAAAAAAATCGTGTAATGCCTGGCGAAGACACCAAAAACGCGCGATTAGTTGCCTCAAATATGGGTGCATGAGCCCGAGTCCTCCACCACAGACACATTTCCGACACGCTGGAAAAAGTTTAGTTTTGGGAGAGGGGGTATGGAAGTTCAAAATTAAACAGCAAAATCATCTAGCCCTCCGTCTATTTATGATGGTTGAACACAGTTTTTTTCGTGCGAAATCAAATGGGAAATGGTCAAAAAGACGCTGCGATCAAAAGACCAAACTGCCCGCTGGTCAAATTGGATGCTTAACTAGCCCAAAGTTTAAATCCAGAAGGCAACCAAGGAAACCCATACGATAGAGCTTTGCGGTAAAACCCCCCCTCGTCGTTAGACGGGGGTCATGATTTTTCGCGTAGGTGGGCGAAAGCGACCGCAAATTCAGTTAAGGGGAGACAGGTTTCCGGGCACCCTTTTCTTCCTCCTTCAAGCCCACCCCCAGGGAAATTGGGTTTTGAAAAAACCAAATTTTCCCAACTAAAAAAAAGCAACCAGCAATTTTGGTAAAGGGGAAATTTTTTCTCCACCACGCAATTTTAAAATTCCTTTCCTTCCTGCGGATTTATTTTTATAACGATTTGCGATTACTGGTTTTAAAACATAAAAATTAAAATTTGGGAAAGGGAATTTTTTGTTTAAAAAAAACCGTTTTCGGCCGTAAAGGAATAAATACGGAAACGGGCGGTTTTGGGGGCCCTTTCTTGGGTTTTGAGGTTAAAACCTTTCCAAAGACAAACCCTTCCCAATTTTTGGGGCTTTCCCGCTTTCACACATCGGGGCCCCCGGGGTTTTTTTCCCGGGGGCAATTTCCCAACTTTTGGGCCCAAAGGGGGCCAAGGGGCCCCCCGGCCCCCGGGGAGCATTCCTAGATCGGTTGCACACACCGGCTTTGTGGGAGCATTTAGCGGCAATATACTCCTCGATTCGCGAAACTGCATGCAGGCATGAAAAAATTTCACGAAGCAACGAACTTTCACTTCCAGCTTGACTTCCAGCTTGGCACATTGAGCGTCGTCTGCTATTGGTAAATACTGAGTATGGGCGTAAATAACACACATGACATGCCTCGTAAATGTCACATCCACACTCAAGATTTACCGATCTGAAAAATGCACGTGGGGTTACGTTAGCTTTGCCAGCCGCACCGCAGAAAAACGACAGAAAGCCATGCACAACAACGCTGCGCTGACCGCCACCGGCATTCCACTGACGAGCGGTTCGCCACGGGCGGCGCTGTTCGCTGAAACGACGGTGGTGCCATACAACGGCCGCCCGGTCCCTATTGGCGGTGAGATGTTTGAGTGGCGCCCTCTGGCTGTGACGTCAGCTTAGGGACTCGCGGCGCTGTCGTCTGCTACACTCCGCTTGTGAGGGGCAGCAGTGTCTGTGCTAGAAATCGCCCCCTTTGTTGCTGTAGTGCATTAAAAACCGTATTTCTAGTGATTCAGTTATTTTGCCAGCTTCTGACGCATCCGAATAATTTGAAGCTGTATCCCCCACAAGTTTGCAACACACTAGGAAATAGAGAACAACTTTCTTCAGAGCATCGGTCACAAGATCGTGTGTGACTCGTCCTTTCTAGCTTATTCGCGAGGATCAGCGATCAGAGCTTCTCGATTAGTATTCAAAAGGCGTAGGCTTCCCTGCAGTATTTTTTAGATGCTCTTATGAAGACTCAACAGTCTAATACTACGTTCCTAGCAGCGGCGCCTACAGGCGCATCGCACAGCAGGAAATAAAGCGGCTTTCTTCTATTTGTTTCGTTGATGTTGTCTTTATCAGATTAATGCTTCTTGCTTTTTTTTTTGCCCAACGCATTAATTTTTCTGCGCCGTCACAAACGTCTTATTAGGGGGTTTTGGGATGTTTGGGAGGCTCACAAAGATCGTGGGGATATTTACTTCGTGTTGTATGGCATGCATTGCTTCTTCACAAATTGGCTTTCATTACGGCTGCGTGCAAGAAGGTGCATATCCGCAGCGTGCTTTTTTTTACATGCAAATACAATGAGAAGGTTTTGCTACGCCACCGCGATCGCGCCCTAAACAACGTGGTCCACAGTACTCGAAGGCGGCTTTTGTACTCCGAATTGCTATCGTAATTATATCGTTATCATAACGAACTGACTCTCTACTCGAACAATGATGACATGATTACGGTGTTGAAGGCATGATATACTCGCTAACTAACGTAATAAATAGTATACCTGCATATATTACAAGACTCGAAACTGAAGAAGAATTCCAAGTAGCTCTTTATTGCTTTTCAACCCTTCCAGGCGCGAAGAACAAATCCTATTCTACTCGGGATGGCGTTCTATGATTTGAAGAAAATTACTTTTACTCTCTTGTCCTGGACTGAGGACGCGGCCAACTAACCAGAGCGATTTAATTGTTATACAAAGTTTTCCCCTCCTCCCCTTACTCCTCCTCCTCCTCTTGAGTGCAGTTTTCCTATAACGCATATCCGAATATCGGGAAAATATGGCTGTGCAAAATGTTCCGAAATATCCCTCCAGGTCTTAAACATATATGTGTTACTATAAATTTAACGAAGACGTGACTCATTTTGCTCAATAAACCTCCATACTGGTTAGATGCCTGGTATAGAATCAGCACGCGCGTATATACACACTGGGTTATTTGGAACTCAACCTACAGTTTTTGCAGTCTATAGTGCATGTCGGCAAACTTTCATGCCTTAACAACGTAAAGTGATGTGACAAAACGCGTTCGAGCGTTCGGCAAGGTTGCAAAAACTGTTTTACCTTACATATGATTACCGGGAATCGTGATGCCTTCTGCCAAAGTCGACAGCACTGAAGGCCTAGAATTTGTTTTGGTCTTCCATTTTCGCTGTTGTCGGTTATTAGCAGCTGACTGTTCCTTTTGTTCGAATGCTTACATAAGAAGCTGACGCCTAGCACCGACTCTTCGCGCTCCGCACAGGACCTGCTTCGCAAGGAATGGGGTGGCGCCGGCAAGGTGTCTTCCGTAGCGGTATCCAAAACTATACTTTAATTGACACCATGAGCTAGAGTATGCGATTTTAAGCCTATTATTATGATAAAAAGTTACCCACACGCCAATTCTGGTGCGGTCAAGCATCAGACGTTGACCGAGCGCAAAGAAACAGCAGGGAGAGCGATCCTGAGTGAAGCAGACGACAAATGCGAGAATCCCTAAGCTGACGTCACGGAGGCGCGCTTCGCAGCGCCGCCTGTGTTCGCGCTCACCGCCAATAGCGAAGCGCTCCGGTCGGCACACTAGCCAGTATATTCTAGGCACTGTAGCCCAGTGACTGCGCCCTTTTTTTTAGCACGCAGCGTGCCAACTAAACAATAAATAATATTCGCACGTAGCGTGCGAACCAGAAGCAATTCTTGTTCGCACAAAGGCACAAAGAGTAAAAACTACTTCCTCCATGAAAAACTAGAAGTAATTTTTGTTCGCACGTCGCGTGCGACTAACAATAAACATTGTTTGCACAAGTAGGGCTGTCCCTATCCGCACGCCTCGCGCGGATTATTTTTAAAACTGTCCGCACGCCTCGCGCGGATAATTTTTAAAACTGTCCGCACGCCTCGCGCGGATAACTTTCAAAACTGTCCGCACGCCTCGCGCGGATAACTTTTAAAATTGTCCGCACGCCTCGAGCCCGAATGCAGCGCCGTGTGCCAAGTTTCTTTTTCTTTGAGTTATTATGGACGCCCCAGTTTCTTCCTCTCTCAACTTGGATGCTACCCGCGTGTTACGTTGTTGTGGCCGGTTACTCAACCCAAGTGCAGCGTTGGTCTGCTAACGCTCAGCTTCACGTTGCGTGCTGTCCTGAGCCAGCTCACGGGTGAAGCCGGCGTGCCAAGCCTTCGTCGGACGACGAGAAATGGCGACCACGACGACACCGATCCATCTCCTGAAGAATCCAGGACGAAATTTGCCATCGTTCGTTCTGCACTTACCAAATAGCTCGCCCGTGATGTCCTAGCTATGCTAGATGTGGTGAGGTGCCAAAGACCCTTCCAAAACGCTGCGTACAAAAAATCAGTCTTAAAGTGGACTTCATGCCAAAAAATTTGGTTTTAATTACAACTGCTCCACTTTAAAGCACTCGCTTTTCATGGAAACTGCTGTTATATGAAGCGAGTCTGATGCATTTCAACAACATGCAGCATTGCCACATTCTTTCTGAGTAGCGGCACATTGTATGCTCTGCGGTTATGAGCGCGTCGAAACATTATAAATGTGGTATTCATGCCTAGAGAGAGAGAAAAAACTACTATCTAGGCATCCCTAGTCCAGGCTGGCTGGCTGTCTCTTAATCTTCATTAGGAGGCGGCCAGTCCGCAAATCTCCCAGAGTCCCTCACTAACCCAAAGGCAGTGGGCTGCCAGAAGTTCTTGCATCGACTTCTCGTCCATTATCTGATCCGCATTCAGCCAGTCTTTCCAGGAGGTGATGTGGTAGCTTAGGCAGGTATGGTGGATGGCACTCCCAGTAAAGGGGTCATACTCATGGGGTGTGAAGGGCAGTTGGGTGTAGGGCAAGTGGGGCAGGAGGATCTATATATAGTGGACACAGGGCGGGAAAGAAGGAAAGGGGGTTATGCATTTCAGACTTATAGATGCGGCTTCCCAGGGCAGGGTGGGGTGCAGGCTGGAGAACACTGCCTACTGGCACTAGCACATGCGCAAAATGCGGCCTTAGATATACAAAGCTTCTCAACAAAATGGTACACACTCAAGGTCTGCTATGATGCCAAAGAGGGCACTGGAAAGCATTTCATCACACGAGTACTGGGTGTGTCACATTTTTCTTTGTAGTTGTTCCAGCTACGCTGTTTTTTTCTCTTGTGCAGAACCAACACACTGCCACTGTTGTACACTTTGTCACATAATGTGATATGGTGTTGACCCCTAGCCAAAAATTCTCCATTGTCCAACCTGTGCCACCAATGTATACATTCACTCTTGAGAAGGGAGATTATATCATAGTCATCACAGTGTGCCTTTGAGAGTTCTTTCTAGAGAGGATGTATCCATTAATCTTTGTATTATGCGTGCATGAAACAGCACACATATTAAAAGAGAAGTTATTCACAATGTTCGTTTCTTTCCCTACGAGACTGAACTGGACATATCTCTTTAGACCATAGGCAGTGCAAGTGTCTCAAGATATGTACTCTCCATGCTGTGGTGTTTAATCAATTTCTTTTCTGGGTTGGTGTTCTTCCCTTTTTGCACCGTTTACTTTGTATTTACTTTGTATTTTGATTCAGTTTACATTAATGATTTCCTTAAAATGTACTTTTTACGCACTGGACTCTGCTAGCAGTATTTCCTTGTTTCTCGTTTTAACGTTTCTTGTTTATCTTCTCCCTGCTGTACCCCTAATGTCCAGCATTCACCACTCATGTAGTCTGGCATTGCAAGCCCATGTGGCGTAGCAAGCCTTGTCACTAGCAGGGCTGACCTCACCAGTTCACATTGCAGAGCCCCCTTTATCTCTCTCTTGGTGACCATGGCGTACATCAGATGTCCGCATATCTTAAAGTGTCTTTCGCATTTTGAATATGCGCAAAGATTGAAATTGTTTTAATGAAACAGTAAAGTTCCAACTTCTGAAAGATTACATACACACAATAAGCTATTTGTACAGTTGCTCAAATTGGAAATTTAATGTCAGTAGTCCTTTAAGGGCAAAGGGTAAGCCAAATTTCTTAAAAAAGTGACTTTTTTGTCTTTGCTATTAGGGAAGTACACCTTCTTATGCACATTTTCCAAGGTTGTATTTCTGGCTAAAAACAGTTTTTCTGTGAGCAAGTAGAAAGTGACCATGTCCGATTTTAGAATGTGCTCCGTGTTTATTGTCATTTTTTCCATCAAGAACCCTCCCAGCTCCAGATCAAAACACTTAGTTTGGAATGAGCTGTATTAAGAAGTTGCTTGGAAGCCATTGCATAGCTGATGTTTTCATCCAAGGCAATCCAAAGATACTGTGCATCATGTTTTTACACATTTGTGCTTCAAGCCACGCACCAAAAAATGTCTTTGTTGGGCTTCACCCTCTCAGGATTGCAACATTGGGTGCTGGTCTTTCATTCAGTGATGGTAGCATTGTGCAAGAGCCAGCATTCGAAATAATTCGGAATGAACCCTGTGCGCAACAGCACCAACAAGTGGCTAAAAGAGGTTGACTCTGTTCGTAAAATACTTTGTGAACAGAGCTGCACAACAGCCGACTAAATAGGCAAGGCAGGACAGACGACTGGCTGAAAAGCGAAACATGATTTCGACGGTGATTATGAGCTGGTGCTTACTAAATAATGACTTGAGTGGTGTTTGTGGCAAAAAAGTGGTTTTTTCGCCTCATTTCTTATTTTTAACTCAATTATCTCAAAACTGTTTTTCACGTAGGTACCATTATTTCCTATATCTTCCAGGAGAACCGGCCGATACGTTTTTTCTGTCATCTACATGTTTGTGACATCTACTGTGCCAGCATTGAAAATATGCACCCACTGGTTTCTTGTTACAAAATTTTTAATATGTAAAGTAAGCCAAAATTTAGATACTGGCGGAAAGAAATTCGTAAACATTGTAATTTTAGTGTGATTTTAGTATTCTGTACAGTTAAACAGCCCCAAATTTGAAAGAAAATCATGTACGCATTATGTAGATGCCTTTAGTAGATGCCGATAAAAGTGTACCTCGAAATGGCCAAAAATGCATGGGTAGTATAGGGCTTACCCTGTGACCTTAATCGCCTTTATTTTTCACAGGGGCAAGTAAGATGAGAATAGAGGCGGTATTCTCGTAACTGTCCCTTTTGAAAACGTCCCTTTTGCGTCCCTTTCATCGTGACGTAACTTCCGGTTAAGAGGTGGACATTGGCAGCATGGAAGAAGGTTGGCAGTAGGTTTGCCGTGCTTGCGTTACGTCACTCACTTCTGGTTGTTGGCTTTTAGTCAATCAGGGCTCGCCAAAAGGGACACTTTTGAAAGGGATGCAAAAGGGACAAAACTCGAGAATACCTCCCCAGGGCTGTTTTCGACATAGGTGGCTTAGTAGCACCCACTCTTCACTCAGCACAAAGGAAAAATTAAACACAAAGTTTCGTTTCAGGCTGTTATAAAAGGACCATTACCTTGTTCATAATTTTGTAATGAGAAGGGAAATAGGTGACATCGGTGCCAGAGAAAGGTGCCCAGAGGTTGTTTTCATTCATGTAAAGTACAATTAGAATGCAGTAGTTTTTAGTGTTATTATGCAAAGGGAGGGGTAGTAATGTGGAGTGATATGCGATTGTTAAGCGCATGATTGTTGCATTTTATTGAGTGCAGGAATCATCACAGTTGAAACACCTTACATTATACAATTTCATGTCGAGGCAGTGCTGTTGCTAACTCGCCATACTTGTGATGTCAGCTTGTGAAATCAATCAATCAATCAATCAATCAATCATGTTTATTTACGTGCCCAGGAACAGCCAGAGGCCTGAGTGCTGGCGCACGGGTAGTTTCATGAAAACAAAATACAAGAAACATATAGCAAGAAACAAACAAGCGACAAGACACACAAATTGAAGTAGTGAAAATGACAAATACAGCACAGGCGGAGCCTGGGTACAGGTAAAAAATAAAAAAGAAGATGCCTATGTTTGCTCTGCCTGTCGTAAGGCCACACGACAGGCAGAGCACAAAGTTTGACAGTAATACAACAAAAACAACGGAGTGTAGAGACAAATGAATAATATGAAAAATGACAGTAAACAGTTTCAAATAGGCAACTATCAGTTGGATAGACACACACCGCAGAGAAACCAAATTCCCAGAAAAAAAAGAGCGACAGACATATCATAGGTGTTTAACATACTGTATTCAACAGCGCTGTACGGTAATTGTAAAGGATTTCTGAAAGATGTCAAGGCGTTCAAAGAAGCGGTTGTAACAATTCTGTATTCTGCGCACAGGAGAATGATTGGAGTTGCCGCGCAGCGGTCAAGAACGGGCGATGCGACCTGGTGGGCTTTGTGGGTACACTAAACTCTAAACAGTTAAGCAGGTCTGCGCAAGAAGGTCACCATGAACAATTTTGTGAAGAAATGTAAGGTCTGCACGCATACGTCTGCAGTTCAAGGAGGGGATGGAAGGGACTATGGGTAAGTCAGAATCAGGATGAAAACTCTGATTGTGATGACGGTGCTTAAATATGGATAAAAACTTCTTCTGCACACGTTCTATTAATTCACTACTAGATTTGGAGATGCCGTTCCAGGCAACAGAAGCATATTCCTAACTGTGGTATACATATTGCATTGTATAGCATTAGAAATGGATCTGGAGAAGAGAAGTCCTTTGTAATCCGACACAAACATTTCCAAGGCTTCGGAGTGCTCGCCGGTGATGAGCCTAATATGAGGAGAAAAAGAGAGGGTACTGTCGAAAAGCACCCCTAGGGTCCCTAATCCTCATCACCCTTTGCAGAGGAGCTCCCTCAATACTGTAGGAAAACAGCAGACGGTGGGTTTTCCGGCTGTAGGTGACACCTTTGTTTTAAGTGGGGTTTAAAATTAGGCAGTTTTTCCTGCACCAGACCGATAATTCCGACACATCCCTCTGGAAGTGCACAGCAGTCCTGAACAACCGCTAATGTGCCTAAATAGTTTGACATCATCAGCATAGAGAAGAAAAGAAGAGTTTGTTAACACTGTTGAAACATCATTGATAAAGACAGAAAACAATAATGGACCCAGCACGGAACCCTGGGGTACACCACTTGTTGCAGGGTAAACACTAGACTTTTTGTAGTTAACATCTACATAAAAGGACCGGTCAAGGAGATAGTTGGACAACAAGGCAACAAGGCTTGCGTCTACACCGGACTTAGCAAGCTTGTTAATTAATAACTGATGGTTCACCACATCAAACGCCTTACTGAGGTCAAAATAAATAACGTCCAACTGGCCGTTTTCACAAACTGCAGCCGAAGCCTGTGTCATAAAGCTTGCAAGATTTGTGACCGTCGATCGACCAGAGAAAAAGCCGTGCTGATTTGGTATCACAACGTTCTTGACGCAGGCAGCAAGAACTTTGTGCAGAGCTGACTCAAAGAGTTTTGAGGCGACACAAAGGAGTGAGATCGGGCGATAGTTAGAAACGGCTGACTTATCACCAGACTTAAATATTGGAAAAATTCGAGCAATCTTCCATGCACAAGGAAATTTACCTAAAAGTAAGCAGTTATTATAAATGGAAGTTAAGACAGGCACAAAAATGTTGCCGTAAGCCTTCATGAGGGCTGCTGAATTCCATCTGCACCACAGGAAATGATGGTTTCATCCGTTGAAGGCTATCATTGACAATTTTTTCATCGAACCTAAGTGTGTTAAAATTAGAGTTATTAAACGATAGGCGTTCGTCGTTGCCATCTGGCAGTTGAAAGACAGAATGAAAGTACTGAGCAAAACTGGTGGCAACATCCTCAACCTCTTCACCATCGGAATTAAGCAGGCTAACGTGTTCTTTAGACGCCTTAGAACGGCCGCGTACATACCTCCAGAATTCAGCCGGTTTCTGAGACGCAGCAGCCTCTAACGATTCTATATAGAGCTGGTGGTCACGCCGGTAGAGGATTTTACAAAGTGAGCGATACCGACTAAACTCCTCCGCTTTCCACTTGTCAAGCCCAGAACGCTTGGCCTTTTTGTGGGCGCTATCCTTAAGTTTAAGCGAACTTCGAAGTTCTTTAGAAAACCAGTGGGGAAATTTGGAAGGAACAGGCTTATAACAAGGGATATACTTTTCCATGCCCCTTTTGACGATTTCGGTGAAACGTCGAACCTGTTCGTCAACATCATTGACATCCAAAACACTAGACCATTCAGCAGATGAATAAAAGTGATACAGCCCAGCATAATCTCCACGCTTGAAAGCATATCGCGGGACTGCACAATTGTCAACACCGCCAGAGCGATGCTGGGTCGCGACCGAGACAGAGGGGGTGAAACTTGTCGGGGTGCACAAGGGATATTTCGGAGGCACACACTTGTACGTTTTTTAAGTTTGAGAAGCACACATCTAGAACATTACCACAGAGTTTTCTATGCGGCAAAACTGCTGCATGGAGGTGAACGATTGAAAATCTATAGCATGCTGCATTTCTGCGCTGCATAATGGTTTTTGTGCTCAAAGGAAAGACTGTTCCAGCGAATACCTGGGGTGTTGAAGTCTCCAAGTATAATGAGCTTATGGTTGGAGTGTGCATTTGAGACATTTTCTATGGTTGTGAGTGTTCGATAAATACAGAAGGTAATACATCCGGGGATATATAGAATGCACCGATGAGTAGCTTCTCGCCCTTCGTGAGGCCTACCTCAAGCCAGACTGATTCGTCTAGGGTCTCGAGGTCAGCACGCCGCATGCAATGCACTGAATGATCAACGGCAACGAGAACCCCGCCACCTTTTTGTTTAGGTCCAGTTAATTTTCTGTCGCTTCTAAAGATTTGATAGTTAGAAGGGAAATAGTCGGAAGACGAGATATCATCAGAAAGCCAGGTTTCAGTAATGACAACAGCAGAAAATTTAGAGCATACAATATTTCTAATAAATTCAGAGGACTTAGTTCGTAGACCTCTAGTGTTTTGATAGTATATGTCGAAACTCTCGTACTTACTGATCATTTTCAGTTATTTCAGAGCTGTGCAGCATACCAGGGTGGACCTTGCCTTGAAACGGCTTGAAAAGGCAGCCTTTTGGCCACATAGACGGGTCGCTCAGGCGCCTAAAACACTCCTCGTTAACAGTTACGCAAAAAGAAGAATAGGAGTCGTACTTGGTCCTAAGGCGTTTGCAGACAATGGCGTAACTTGCACAGTTGACAAGTGAGCCCAACAGTTGAGCAGATGTGGTGCTAGGGGGACAGTTTGAAACAAAGATGACCCTGGAGCTCAGGTGTCGGTGTACCACAACCAACGAGAAGCTTCCGACGCACCCACGCGGGAGTGCCTCCTTTTCTTCTGCAAGTTCGTCGGCGGGTCATTAAACGCAGTTTCGACCTAGGAGGCGGGGGCAGAGGGTGTGACCGAAGGGGAAACCAAAGGTGCACAAGGCCGTAGCAGGTTGACTGCTGGGCGGTCAACGAACGCGAAGCGGTGTTAGAGGACGGAAGGGGGCACCTTCACCAGCTGCACCGGCGCGGCTTCGGCGAAACGACGACCTCGTAGGATACCAGACTGCGGTGACGTCACCGGCGCATGAAAGGATTAGCGGCTTCGGAGAAGCAGGCGGAGAAGGCGGGGACGCGCGAGCTCCCCTCGCAGTGCAGCGAACCTCCTCACGCAGGGAAGCGACGATTGCAGCCTGATGGGCAAGCCCAGCCACGTTGTCCGTCGAAGAAGCCGGTTCTCTTCGCGCAACTCGGTGACAACATCCCCGAGAAAAGAGAGGCTGGCGCAGGCTTCGGACAGGAGATTCTTCAACGCAGCTACCTCTGCGCGTAGGTCCGCCGAAGGGTTGAAGCTTGCTCCGACAGGGGACGCCACTCGTTTGGCTTAGTAAAACTTTACTAAAGGAAACGCCGAAGATAAACTAATCTCTGAAATCCGCTTTCACGCACTACTAACGTTTTTCTGCAAGAAGTTGAGCACAATAAGATTTTGTTAACAGCCTCATGTCGTTTATTCAAATTTTTGTTTGTGGATCATGCTCCTCACCTTCTCTTCCAGAGATGTTAACTCCAGGTGGCTGCTGTTAGCCTGAACAGTAGTTTATGGCCTAGTTGTTAGATGAAGCTGTGCATACATTTAGACAGTGTTTTTGGATGGAATCGGTGCAAACGAAACGAAGAGAGAAGAAACATAAGGACGGCCGCTGGCCTAACAACTGATGTTACACATGCTGGATTTATCACGTAGCCATAGCTTTAGCCATGAAAACATTCTGGCTTTTGCATGCATTACAAACTGCCCCCTGCACTATAACTAATCTGAAGTTGATATTGGAAAGTGTTCGGTATCTTTCAGCAAGCTACTTGATCGAAAATGGTACACTGGAACCTGCCAGTGCAGAAGGAGCTAACATGGAGCCAAATGTGAAGAATATGAAGATTTTTTCAAGTGACAAATATTCAGTCCTCATCTATATGCATTAAGTTGACTTAATTCCTGAGCCATATACTGGGTCTTTACAGTGACATTTTACCTGTTGTCCACGGGTAGTCGCAAGATTCTCCACACCACAGGAATACATGCGAACAAGAAATGTTGGGGAGTACGCAGAGAGTCCAGGACTGATAATTGAAAACCCCTGCCGTTGTCGCATAACGACTTCTGTTGAACACTATTTGGCTTCTAAGTTTTTTCTACTCCTCCTACCCATTTTTTTCTTCCTTCACAAGTTGCCTTTTAGTGTAAAAACAGGAGACCTAAAAGGGATTGAGAGAAAGTGAGCAAAAGGGTAGAAATGGCGGTAAAGGAAAGGGCAGTGAACAGTAATGATAGCGGGAACGGTGGAGTATATGCAGTGCTATCAGCAGTCCCTCACACAGGCCAACAATCAATAGACTACCTTCACTGCACACACCGCCAAGAATGGCCTTGGTTCCACAGTGAAGGATCAGCACCCTCCCCAGCCATAGGTCGGCCGGGTCTAGACTGCCTTTGTGTGGGAGAATCTCCTCCTGCTGGAAACAGTACAAGGCAGGGAGCAGATGTAGCAGGACATTTAGAGGGCAGAGATTTTTGAGCTACAGAAGCAACAGGACCTGATGACAGTTACTTGGCAAGGATTCACATAAGGCGAAGGGAAAGTGTGGTCGGCAAAGTGGTTACAAACATTCAGGCTGCGCTCTTGCAACTACTGTATAGAGATCTTGAACTGCGACCGTATATGCTGGCAGACTCGAAAGCATCATCCAGTTACCTCAAGCGCTTCACTGTGTTGATTGAACTAGCATAGGACATTATCCGTGTTGTACAGTGCTTACAGCATTGACAGCACAGCGTACGTCTTAGAGAATGAGTACAGGTGACTTTCACGTCTGGATGGGTGGAGGCTTGCAAAGGTGATTCACCCTCCTCTCAGTGGAATGGCCTGCTTCTGTGGCAACACAAAGTGGGCCAGAGAAATAGTAGCAATGGCTCTAAAACACCACAAGGGAAGGCGTGAGGAGGGCTCGCTGTGAAAATGATATAGCACCAGGCCACTCGCAACTGGAGGACCATCGCGTCTTTTTGCTCTCATTTACAAAGTCCATGATAATGCTGAGCTGGGTGTGTTCCTGCACAAGGAAATAGACGGACCCCAAAGCACTGCGACAGTGCGGATGGCTTATCTGTTAAAACCGTCATCTTGTGCCGTTACTGGGTGTATTAGTCCAGGTAGGGCAGTCGCAGCTGCAGAAGGTGCACTTCTATGCAGACATGGTACAAGTTTATTTTATTCAAAAGATTTCACGTTTTATAGTGCCCCCAGTGCTTGTACGGAAGTAAGCGATGCTTTGTTCGCTGCAAAATAATCAATTTAAGTTAAAATTTTGATTCTCACATCAAACTGTGAGTTTTAATGACATCTGCAACGACAACATCAGAGTGGGTCTTCAAGCTAAACTTGGTGCGAAGCGGAGACTTGCTTACCGTTAGTCAACCTAGATAGTGCCAGCATACCGTAGCGGGCCGTTTTCTGCCTTTGCTTTGTTTTTGACCATATTTGTATCTGGCTTGTTTTTGTTAAGGGAGAAAATAATCGTTCCGTGACACATGGTGCTCGGCTCGACAAATATGGCCTGTATACGCCGTTGCTTACACCAATCGGCCAATGTTGTCTGAGACAACCCCAAAGAGCCGCAGTGCAGTGCAGCTAAAACAAGCACAGTGCGTGCAGTACCAATAGCAGTACGCATCGGTACTTATACGTTTACATGTGCTTTCATAACTTCCACCGTTTATCCCACCATTCTTATTTCTATAAAATAATGTGCCCCAAATTTGAGCGCAAATAGCTTGTTCCCCAAACTTATAAGCTCTGCCTAATTTGTGCTTGCTTTTGCCGGCCTCAGCCAATCCCAGTGCTGGCGTGTATGACATCATGGGTTCTGCTGCGTGAAATGAGCTTGTGGGTTCACACGGGCCGTTCCCTTTTTATAATTATATAGCTTATTTGAGTGACGTTACGTTAATAATGGTGTCAGTATGTATCTAACGAGGCAACCTTTCGAATGAACCAAACCTGCGTTTCTGCATGGCCCCTTTAAGCTTCCCGCTGATCCATGTCGCTGCCCGTGCAAGCATCGCACTTAGCCGCCGAATGCGCCGACATGAAGGGCGATACCACAGAGACACACCTGCCACTGGACCACGTACACACCTCATTCGCGCATTTACCATGTACTACTACTACGGCCGTCACCCGCAAATCACAGCCGAATGTGGCAGTACGTCGAGCTCTACGCCCCGATGCACACCTCATATTCACCTCACTGTATTCGCCGCCATATCACAGCACGGCATTTGTTCGTGTGGTGATCTCTGGCCATTGTTGCATGTTATTGCTGATGGCAACGCGACTTGTAGGAGAGGAAGTGCAGAACGAACGATGGCAAACTTCGTCTGGATTCTTCAGGAGATGGATCGGTGTAGTCGTGGTCGCCGTTTCTCGTCGTCCGACGAAGGGCTTGGCACGCCGGCTTCACCCGTGAAGCTGGCTCAGGACAGCACGCAACGTGAAGCTGAGCGTTAGCAGACCAACGCTGCACTTGGTTAAGTAACCGGCCACAACAACGTAACACCGTAACACGCGGGTAGCATCCAAGAAACTTGGCACACGGCACTGCATTCGGGCTCGAGGCGTGCGGACAATTTTAAAAGTTATCCGCGCGAGGCGTGCGGACAGTTTTGAAAGTTATCCGCGCGAGGCGTGCGGACAGTTTTAAAAATTATCCGCGCGAGGCGTGCGGACAGTTTTAAAAATTATCCGCGCGAGGCGTGCGGACAGTTTTAAAAATAATCCGCGCGAGGCGTGCGGATAGGGACAGCCCACAAGTAGACCCGACGCGACTACAGTGAACTCTATAACATGGCAAAACAAATTAAAAAACAATAAAACATTCCTAGACTAGCGTCTTGTAGTTATAAAAATAATTTTTTACAAAATAATTAAGTCAATAAAAATAAATTTATTAAATAAAGGTTTAATTTTTATTCCTAGATGACGCGCCAGTACGCTTGCCCTTCTAATAGGGGGTGCATACAGGGACCGAATTCTGACGCTGAGCTTTGCAGCTGGTTAACTTTCTACGGTTTGTATTCTGACCAGTATTCTGTATTCTGACCCCATGCTACAGTGAAGTAAACAAAGAGAAGCGAACTTTAACAATGAATGAAGCGCAGTGTGACACACCCATCAAGTGTGCCAGTGGCTCTGGCGCGGGTGCTTTCGTTCCTAGCGCTGTGGTGAGTGGTGTGGTCGCGTGCTTGTTCAAGCGTGTCCGTCCGCAATTCGTTTGTTTCTGTTTCAGAGGTCCATTCGCCTTGAAAATCGTGACACTGATATATCGTTCATGAACTTCGAAGACAAGCTGTTCGTTGTCATTTCTCAGTTCAAGAAAATAGGTACCCTTGTAAGTATTTCAAATGAGAAATGTGGGCAACAGAACCTGGCACAGTAAATGCTGTTCTCGTTTCCTCTGCGTCATTCGTTTCAGGTGCTTGTCACGAAAGACACAGCGGCTTGCGGAGAAATTCAAGAGGCAGTGTATACTACCAAGGTGCTGCTCGGTCGGGATGAGGTAAGGTGTAAAAATTCACGCACAGTGCTCGTCTCTTCTTTCGTTGGAAGTTTTCCGCGCCATTTTTGAAGATGTCACGTGTGCCCAGCTAGTCCAGCATCAAGCTTCCAAGTTCAAATTTGTGCGGAAGGTGGACGCAGGCATTTTGACAATTATTGGATAGCCGCAGCTACGCAAAACGTTAATATATGGCCATCGATTTTCTTTTTTTGTTTTGGGGCTTGCAGTGATTTCATCTCGCAATTTATTGGTGCTGACTTCTCTTTTGAAAAGATGGAGAAAGATATATTTTATATTTCGAACAGAGAGACACCACCTGCTGTACCAAATTCTGGACAGAATGCCAATAATGTATCACCCGCAACTCCTACAAGAAGAATGAAGACAGCATTCTAGCTGCCATGTTTTGTCATGCATAACTGCAAAAATAATTTTGTTATTCGTGGTAAAGCAGTGAGGTGGGTTAGTTGGTGTTTCACACACCTTTTCAATAGTCATAGCTCGGCATTTAGAGTTAAGACCGAAAATTCTTTGTGAACGTAGGATGTGACGGTGTTATATGAATGGTATAGGAAGCGTACCAAAGCCTAAAAGGAAGTAACATCACACTTTCAGACCTTCTATACATTTTAAAAGTATATGAAGGTACTTTTGTCACACTGCCCTACCGCAGCACATTATTGAAAAAAACACAGCACTAAAAACACTCATACCAACTGAATGCAAGCACCTCGTCGGTCTTGCCATCGTTAACTTGGTTATCTTGCCATCGTTAACTTGCCATCATTAACTTGGACGCGGCTCAGCCCAGAGATGGCCACCAAAGTGCTGCGCCTTAAAAGGAAAGCTTGACAGAGTATTGTCACTGGCTATGGTTTGCAGTGCCTGTTTGAAGTGCTCTTAGCAAGGGGATCTCCATTTGAGCTTCTGTGGTCACGTTTACTGCACATTCAGCTTCCTGCATGCTTGAACATCTGCTACTTATGCCCTAGTAAATATGCAATCACGGTACAGCTCTGATGTCGCTTCTTTTTAGTAATTAGACTGCATTCCTGACTAGGGGGGTTTCACGTTCTGTCATGTCCTAACTATTCGTCCCACCAGCGGGGCCACGATTCATCTGTGTAACACTGCTTTGCAGGCCGAAGTGCACGCTGCTGCCAGGCACATAGCGACCAAGATGCAGTGCCCCAAGACACTTCTTCTGGGCCTGGCCCTGAAAGAAATCTCGCCGGCCACTGTGAGGAGCGCTGCGGACGCAGTTGGCTGTCGAGCTGGCATCGCTGTGGCCATCGGGGCAGGGACCCTGACCGTGGCCACTTGGCGACCCTGCTGCCGGACCGGCCTGGTTCCTGGTGCATTGTGACTGTGCAGTTGCTCCTAACAGGCTGTTGTTGCGCGGAGGAAAAATTTGTTGGGGCATCAAGGTCTACTTAGGTGCCATTATGGCATCCCTTGGCAATACAGTCTTTTTCTTCGCTTTCATTTCTACGTCTTTCAGCATAAATTATTCAGATGGACGGACATGCACAGCTTTTCCAGAATCAGAGCTCTTTGTGGCTGCGGTGCACCTGTTCTTCTCGCGTTCCATCGAGTTCACCTGTTGTGCGATGCGACGTCAGCAAGCGCATGCACTGCTGCTGCTACCGACGTGCTTGGGTAGTGCGGTGGTATCGCACCGATCGCACTGTGCTCCTACTCTGAAGGCCGTGGTTTAATTCCCATACGAATGCAAATGTGCTTTGTATTTGTTCTTATTAAGCAGCAGCAGCAGCCATTTCCTCCATCAGACAACAGCATTGCGGACGTCTTACACAATGGAACGTTTAGGGCTTCTGCCTTAAAATGGTGCTAGTGCCTTCGCAGCCGAGAAGCACCTCTGCATCGGCCATGGCCCTTCACTTGCGTGCCTGTGGGACACACGTGTGCTGTTCTGAAACCAGGTGGGAGAGTGCAGTCTAAAGCACGACAGGCAGACGGCTAACGAAAGAACAGATATACGTACCATGTTCATATGTGTGCAAACTGTACTTGCTCCATGTAACCAAAGAATGTGTTTTGGCTCCCATATCCTCTTGCTCATAAGTTTGCTCTCAGTTGTGCTGTATCTCTACCCAGGAAGCCAGACTCTCAAGAAACTTCTTTTATTTCCTTTCACCAAGCAGTCATGGGCACGTTACCAGTAAAAAGTAACACTGTTACGGTTGCAGTTACAGAACTTTAGAAGTGACTTGTTACAGTTACTCTGAAAAAGTAACGCCGCCGTTACTTTTTCATTGTTGTATAAAACTAATATATCACAAACCAAATTATAGAGCTGATGAAAGGGCCACACTCATGAAATAGGGGCACACTCAAGCCCAGCACCAATTGTGTGCACCTCATTTTGTTGCATCAACTTTTTTGTTGATGAACCCTTGGTGTCAGGGAATTTATTTGCAAAAGTCATTGTAACTTAGGATGAGTTGTTTCTCATAAGTTGGCATTCGAGAGCTTCCCTCATTTCGGAGGTCTAATATCCATTTTTTTTTTCTCCCTGCTCACTCAAAACGAAGTATTAGTTTTAGACATCACCTCTAAGACCGACCTCTGACCGCTGTCTTTTGCTGCAACGGTAATCCATTTTCTTAGTAACCTCCTCTCCTAAACTGCGAGAGGAGCCGTGCAGTTTCCAAAAGCTGAAAGGTGGAGAGAGAAAGTCTGAACAAGTAAAACGTGCAAACTGTGGGTTGGCATTTAACGAATGACTGCTGTTGGATAGTTTTCTATTAAAAAAGCAAGTAACGGTAACGGTATTTCCTGTTACAGTTACTCTGTAAAGAAGTAACAGTGTTGCAGTTACAAGTTACTGAAAAAAGGAGCTAGTTACCGCTGACTAGTTCCAACCCAAGACTATATCAACAAGGTAGAAATTTGGGCTTGCTGGTACATTTTCAAAAACAGTAGCAACAGTGCTTCGTCCTGTTACACATCCTCGTCCGATCCATTGCGCTGTTTCTGCCGTCTTGTTTCCCCATTTCATTCTGGTCCCCGAGAGGGCCATGGCTGCATTCAGATAGGCCATTCAAGTGCAAGTCGTGGTGTCTTGCTGCCCCCAGTGCTCCAAATGGGAACAAACAGAATGCAATTGGAAGGTGTTTTACCAGAATCTGGCCTTGGCTGTGCAAATGCTATAGGCAGCACAAAAAAAAAATATCCTCTGTAGTCTGTATTGCAGCTGCACGGTAGTGCCACCAACGTCAGGTTGGCGCATACTCGCATCACTAAGCATATGTATAGTGGGATAATACTTTGCAGCTCGCTTAATCGTACTTTTGCCATTAATGTGCTCACATTACTCATATAGGCCTCAGTACAAGCCTCGAACCAGTTTCAAGTTTGAGGCCACAACTAGGGGTGAGACAGCTGCGCATATTGCGCAGTTTTGATTCAAATTTGTTTTCCTGCTACAGGCTGCTCCAAAAGCTTGAAAATTGCAAGAATTGCACCAAACTGCTCCAAAACAGTACGAGAGCCAAGGATTTTGACGCTCCCGTCAGTTTCAGCGGTAAAAAATGCTTACCGGCACCATAATTTTCCAGCACCCCCAAGGTGATGCTGTTCGTAAAGTTTTAATTGCCTGATCATTCAATAAAAAAACCGCATAAAATTGTCCCCGACAGTTTTTTCGAAAGTCACATTGTCTGGTTGCACATGTTATCTTCTGCGAGTATTTAAAGTTTTCCCATCAACAACCATTGCAAAGTACTGCAAAAAAAGCATGTGTACTGAGGAGACAAACTGCTTGTTGAAGTTTATTAAAAAATGACAATTTTCAGAGCACAGTGTCTCCCGAACGACATTATTGGGCGCCGGCATCTTGGGGTGGTGAAGATTAAAAAAACATGGCCGTTGGGCGAAGCAGTTACTCGTGGTTCAGGCAGAGTGCTCTTCACCGATTTCTACCATGGTTTTGGTTATGGGGGTGGCTGGGTTTACATTTAGTCATTTGATCTGTTGCGGGAAGTTGCGCGACTCTAAAGACAGCAGTTCATCGAAAACAACGTGGTGCCCACGAATTGCGTGCTTGAAGTGAAATTTCGGACTCATTGCGGTGTTATAAAACGCTGAGTTACTGCCGCCTTCGACAGCGAGCTTGCGGGAGGCAGGAATGGGATGATCGACACTGCAGAAGTGGCAGCGCAGGCTACATCGCCGCAGTATGTTCAAGCGGTGTCCTATATAAGGACGGGCTATTATGGCACGCTAGTAATAATGGTTCATCTATCTGAAGTGAAATTTAATGCCAAAAGGGAGGTGGCTAAACATACCGACATTACGCAAAGTACAATCGTAGTGAACATGCACCTTGGGGATTTTAAAGGGGCCCTGAAAGGTGTTTTGAGCACATTAAATTGGCTAGCGCAATCGTTAGATTGGGTCGTCAACATCATCTGTGCCAAGTATTACTCTTTTACGCGCCGCGGAAAGCTCACACTTTTGTTGCAAAGTTTGTCGCTTTTTTCTCACCCTTTCCTTAGTGTTTTTGGACGCCGCCATCTTCACATGTCTACATCATCGATTCCCAGATGTTCGTCATGAGCTAGACAATCCTGCTATTGGCGGCTTTTTCACGCACTTCCGGCAAAGAGATGAGTCGTCTGCTCAGCGTAGGCTCGCCGGCTGATCTGCCAGCGGAGTGCCGGAGTGCTTGGACATTTTACGACAAACGAAACAAGTGTAACACAACCGCTTACCGTTCGTATTGAATGCAACAGAGCCATAACACACATGAATATTCTCTTACTTGAGTACGTTTCCATAAGAAAGCGTTGAAGCCCCGTGGCACTTCTTTCTTGCAATCGCAGAGAACGCCCTGAGCCGAATGCCCGGGTTTTGACGCATACATTTTATTCAGCTTCAAACAATCCAGAGATGCGTTTCGAACGAACACAAACGTCACAACATGCGTTGCAAGTCCGAACCGCGATTGACAGACGATGGGTTGCCTCCTCCTGCCCCTCGTAAATTCGGCACTCACCTCGCGCGGCGGTTTGGTGGGGACGAACAGCAAGTCACTTAACTCTTGGCGCACAACCAAGATGGCTTTTAGCCACGCACACTGCACATACCCCATGCGAGGTTGAGTCGTGCGCCGCTTGAGAAAGATAATCCAGACCATGGGAAGCACTATCCACCCGCAGAAGCACAACGTCGCATTTCATCGCGAAACAAAGGCGTCCACAACACACACACCATCGCCTCCTGTAATGCCAAACGCATCTCGCACTTCCAAATGGGAGTGAGTAGTATGCCTGCAGTGCCCATATGCCGCGAGGTGGGGCCCCAAGCTGAACCGGGATCACGCAACCGTAACTGACTTCTAGAGCAATTTGTGCCTTGTTGCCAGGGCAACCGTTGTTTGATATTGTCAAAGAAATGGTGCTCGCTCCAGCGCGAGGAAGCTCAGAGCCGTGGCGGAGCATGTTTTGCCAACGTTGCCGCTCTCCACCACGCGTCGCCCCAAGCTGAACTGGCGTTTTGTGCACGGGTTCTGTATCGGTTTAAAATGTCTTTTTCACATGCCGCCGGCAGGAATTACCACCGCCACAAAATGAGACCCGGCACCAGCGGGGCCACATCTGATACGGCGCTTCTTGGATAAACAGTGCGCTGTGCATCCAAGGGAGCGAGCGCAGGATCCTCCCCGTGCGGCTGCGAGTTCGCCGCCGATAAAAAGTCGCGTGCCGCCGATAGCAAAGTTCTGCAGCAACGTTACACCGCGAAAGGGCAAGGCCAGGCCGCCGCACACATGGGGCCAGATTTTTCGTTCGCTTTTCCAGCCTTGAGCGGAGTGCTGGATTCATGGTGTCAACAAAGCTTGCCCGTAGCAGACGGCTGTGTGAGCAGCGCAATAGCGGAAGTACGTCACCGCCGAGGAGCGCAGCATCATGGGAGGGAAGGCTCGCTCGCCATCAACAGCGGAGAGTAAGTTGAAAGGAGGAGGAAACGCGGCGCGACGGTAATGTGCGGTTTTTGATTTACGATTTCTCAGCTAATACTCATCGCTTCAACAAAATTCTTGCGGGAGGAGATTGCTAATACATTGCTTTTTTTGGTTACATGTACATCCACGCATCGGCGGAAGGTAATTCAGGACCCCTTAATGGGAGGGCTGGTGGGGTGCGACGACTGCCACTTCGTTTTGCACAACTTTCGCCGTGGCTCTACACTTGTGCGTAAAACCGAGTCTGGAATTACAAAAAATTTAATTTGGCATTCGCATGATGGTATTAATGCCTTACGATTGCTTAGTTTTTGGATTAGATAGTTTCAATGGGACTTCACGCTATCTATTCATACAGCGTAAGAATTTAAAAGTGGTTTGTAAGAAGGTGGTGCAGTTCGTACATTGTGATACTCTGGTAGAAAAATAGAAAAAACTTTTTTGAAAGGATGTTTCAGTCTTATGGACATTCGAAACAGATTACTAAAAAGGGCGCTTCATTTTCCAACCCCTAGTCGGCAAAAATGAGATTTTTTAGGCTCCTAAGGTGACATAATAAATGTCATTCTTCTGCTCCAAATCAAGGCTCTTCTGCACCAAAATCGAGATTTCGCTGCTCCAAAAACTGCTCCCAAATCTGACTCTGCTGTCTCACTCCTGCACAACTCACCAGCTGTAGTGTTCAGGAGCTCGTCTCTCTCATCCTGGAGCTCCGGCGTGCGATTCCAGCCCAGACACAAATTTACCCACTTTCCATTTTTACTGATTTGTTTTACTTTTGTTCAAATTGCACCGTTGACAATTTTATCTGCAGTCTTTTGGTTATGCTGCCGGCAGCACTGGATGCTCCACCTACCAAGTCAAGCAACGCTTTCACATTACAAAAATAAAAACATATGTAGCCATAGTGGCTAAAGGCCACTGTTGAATCTGAATGGAGCACTCAGTGTCCAGTCCCTTGCAATACAGTCTTCGGGCAAATTGGTTAGAGTGGGTTGGCTCTGGAGTCCGTAAGTCATGAAGGGTTTTGCAAATTTTGGGGGTTTAGCGGCGTGCCATAGTGGAGGGCTTTGGATTGATTTCGACCACTGGGGATCTCCAATGCGCAAAATGGTCTCGGATTCAAACAACCTTGCAACTGCACCCTTGCAAAAAAATTTGGCCAACGTACAATAAAAGGGAATATTGTTTCCAAACAAAATGCCCGTGTTTTACTAAGAAAAACTTAGGCCTGCATTAAGGGAAGTTGGTAGCTTTGCACTGCTAAACTGCGCCAAATATATTCTGTTCCAGTATGCTGTGCAGTAGTAGCAACATTGTAGAGCAGCAGTCACGAGCCTCTTGGCAGCCGTCTTGCCGAGATCACGGAACTTGTTCTAGGCAAAAACTGCCCACTGATTATTCCCTAGTCGCGCTATGCAAAAAGGCATGCCAGATGGGATGGCCATCAAGAAAATCACTCCTCACACAGCAGGCCCAATCAGCAAGTTCAGCTTTAATTTGCGTTCCTGAGGCATCTCACCAAAATTAACAGGCACGACAAAATAAAGGCGGCCTTGGACATTGTAGCTGCACCTTGAGCACAGGGATATTCCTCGCACTAGCTGGAATGTAGCCGCACGCCTACAAGTGCACACGTCGTTTGCGCTGCCCGGAGAGCAACCTTTTAGCACAACAGAACAACCAACATGCATTGAATAACAGGACTACTATATACTTATATAATGTACGCACTCTTCGTATAATATGTGTATAATATATTAAAGCTTTGGTGGCTCTACAAGTAGCCCACTGAACATCCAACACGACAGCTGTGGCTAGTGCCAGCCGGCTAACCAGTGACAAGTCAACATTGCAACATCAATGGAAGCAAACACTTACTCTGAGTACGCGGACAAACGTAACTATGGCCCTATTCTAGCAGTACAGAAGGTGACCAGGTGTGCAGTCTGTGAGGCAGGCTGCAGCGGCCATGAGGAACCACCAAGTGCAGTGGGGAGTGCTTCGCAAATAGATGTGCAAGTGCCACCAGAAGCTACGTGGACAAGAGCTGCTACCGCTGGAAAAAATTGGCAAAAACAGCTGCCGCTTCAAAACTCCGCGCACTTTTTCACAAATGTTGCTTGTGCGTGGCAGGGTGTTGGCAGTACGGTGAAAGCAATACAACCGTGGTACACTTCCGGTACAATCCGAACTGAATGTCTAATGATGTCACCGCCTATTTGCATGTTGCATGCTTGAACATAGGCCAAGTTTAAAGAGCACGTGCTCGAGTCAACTACGATGAAAAATGGGTATTTCATGAACGTGCACTATTGACCTCGGTGTATTTAGCGTTTCCATGGTAATATAAAAAGCAGTCGGCAGGTGGTGTTTTAAATGTTATGAAGACATGATTCCTACATGAATGTTAGCAGAACGGGAGGTGTCGCTGGAATCATGATCAAGCTAAAGATCAAAGGCCCAACTCTTTTCTTTTTTTTTCCCTTCACTAATTTTGAACTAATTCTTAAGAAGGCTGTGAACATGGCCTTCTTTTGAAATATCCTGAACAATCAAGTTGACGGCATCACCTTAAAGTGTTGCTTCTAACCCAAAAATGAAAAATTAAAAAAAAAAAAAGGTATAATCGGAAATGAAGCTGAAGCTAGCTAAATTACTTTGCTTTCAGATTTTCCCACCAAACACTTCCATGGCTTGGACAAATGCAGAAACTGTATCGGGGAAAACGGAACATTAGGGGTGCACAGTTTCACTGGTGTCACCCTTGGAAGGGTGTTGATAAAAGGGGTAAAAGAGCGATTTGCACAATGAACATAATGTCGTCAGTCCAGGACGACCACACGATGATAAACGTGAGGGATGGGCTGTGGGGGTGGGGAGAACAGAACAGTTCTACAACTCCGACGATGGATGGCTGGCAGCAGCTGCAGCTCCGGTGAGGTGGACCACCGCCGCTTTCGAGGCTGCGCCATGCAGGCGCTTTATCAGGAGTGGGTGACTCCCTTCCTGGCAATCAGCATGTTCAGCACGGGGTGCTTCTTGATGTACTCCACTGCTTTCTTGTGTGTCACCATGGTGAAGTCGTAGCCGTTCACCTGCAAGACACTTCGCATGTACCTAGCGTCCGATGCGTCTAACATCTTGTGGTACAGCAACCACAACGAGCTGCTTGCACATCTACAAAGGCCCATGCTAGAAAGAAAAATAGTTTTTATACAGATCTCTCTAAGGTGTCCTCTAAGCATCTAAACTTGGCTAATTAATTGATTCGAGTGTTTAACGTGCCGACGCAATGCAGGCGATGAGGTGTGCCGTAGTGGAGGGCTCCAGATTAATTTTGACCACCTGGGGATCTTTCAACGTGTGTGGAAATCTCGTACACACAGGCATTTTTGCCTCCATCAGAAAAGCGGCCGCCGCGGCCGGGAATCGAACCCGCAACCTCATGCTCAGCAGCGCAACGCCTTAGCCACTGTGTCGGATAAAACTTGGCTAATTAACACTAGGGAAAGTACACATAAGTGGCAAGGCCTCCATTTTCACTGCAGAGGCTTCAAGGACTTGCTAAACGGACCAATCCGCCACCGCATCGTGGGAAAGCTCGTCATGCACCAGCAGGTTGTTCAAAAACCCGTAATTTCAGTTAAAGGGAATGACACATTGCATGTACGATATTATCAACTCATTCCACTGGATAGTAAAAATTCTATTGAAGCAATGCCCTAGCAGTATTGTTGCCAAACTTGCAACAGCACTGAAATTGGAAGAAACGAGTGGATTTCTTGAACACTGCAGGGACAATTCAGACGCTGCAACATGGCTTTATTTTCTTACGTGTTTTCCTAAAAACAAACACAAAGGTGTGGGAGTTATCACTACATGCAACAAAAGAAAACAATTTGGCTTACAATGACAGAAAATAAATGGTATTCTGGGCATACGGTAGTTTCGTGGGCCTCCTGGATCTCTCAAGGTCCATTTTTTTTTTTTTTTTAGTGCACTGCACAATAAGAATTCATAGTTGCATTTGCGCTGCAGTCAGCTCTGTGAAGAAGTTTCTGAGCTTGCAGTTTTGTTTTTGTGCACATATGTGTATCTGCAACCCAACTCGTAAACTATTCACTGCAGTCCTGTATGAAAGCAGTGGCAATTACATGAATAGTCCAGTTTTCCCTAAATGTTTACGCATCTGTTTTATAACTACCTCGCCGTCACTTTTGATATGTACGATTTCATAGCCTCGGCAGTTTGGCACACTTCCGACTCGGCATGTCGCAGCGCAACTAACTGGCGACCTTACCCTTTCAATAAACACTCATTCCATTCAATGCTAACAATAAACTTTCTTTGCCTTTTCAAGACCTCATATCTTGGGGAAAAAAATGCCGAGAAGGCTTGGCTGTTGGAGGAGTCTACTTATCTTCTGGTCGTGAGGATTTTTAGAAAAGAGACAACTTGGCTCTGCCCTGCCACAACAACACTAGCTGGTCAAAGAGATATAACTGAGGGAAATGTAATCAGTAGTAACAGTGAGGTGTGAGCTTGGCACGGTAAGTGGAGCAAGCAAGTGGCTCACTTTCAAACATTTTCATTCTCGTTGATATTTTGCTGTACGATCAAGGTTTCAATATATCCACAGTGCAAGAGCAGAGCTCAGGCTGGCCAAACTATTTTGTTTTCCTTTTCATCGCAGCAAGCAACAAGCGAGAAATTACGGCAGATTCCTTAATTGAAGCCTTGGACATGGTAAATCAATTGCAGTGACGAAAGTCAGCAAATGAAGGCCTTTGGCACCCACAGCATTTTTGTACCTCTAGACGTTTTCCAAGCGCGTCGTGTGCGTACGGCACTGACGCTGCAACCGAAAACGGGCACTCGCTTGACGCGCCTCAAGGCAGATTTCAACAATATTTCCGCGCGAAATGAGAGGGTTGCTGGTTGCACTCGGTTCGTTTGTCCATACGTTATGGTGCCACGTTTCCCGCAAATGCATACCACAAATTATACACAATTCCCATAGCTTTTTTTTTTTTTTTATCCGAAGAAATTTAGGGCGCGTCCACTTTCCATTCGTACCTGGAGTATTTTGTCGTGAACCTTGAGGCCGCACTTCGCTGCTGGGCTGCTCTCGTAAACCTCTGTGACGTAGATTCCCTGCGGTAAAGGCAATTTCGTCAACCGACCACCCAGCCAGAGCCCCACGAAAACAAAAAAAAGGGGGGGGGGGGGGGGGGGGGGGGGGCGTACTCACGTTATCGGTGTATCCCTGTGGGCTTCGCGTGAAATCCTGATCAATTCCGCCTCCAATCTTGAAGCCGCATTTCATTACTTCCCTGCCTTCGGAGTCGATGCCAACTTCTTTCGCAAGCTTTATGGGGATCTGCAAAACGAAGTGCGCACAAATGACCCAAAATCCTCCGCACTGCCATAAAACATTATAAACCAATTTACTACAGGGTCGGATTGTTTAGCGTCGTGTTGTTTAGATTGTCTGGCGCACTGAAGATCCCGGCCCGTATTTGACGACGCGGAAAATAAGGCGCCAAGGGATGGGCACTCACACTGAGACACTGCATCGCAGTGCCTGGCTGGTGTTGAAAGGCCATCGCCTTCGAGGGAACGGTGAGGGCGTTTCAGCAGCTGGCCGCCGTGGCCTTGCCACCGGTGATCGTGAACTTTCTGCGTTTTTACTGCCCGCGCTTGCAGTGGTGCGCCAGTTACTCGCGCTTGCACTAGCAACACACAGTGCAGTCGTTCTGGTCGTGCGGAAGAGGACGTACGAGCGTCGACGGAACCACGGAAACACATACGGAAGTGCAGGTGACATCGGGACCCTGCGGCGACCAATCACGACGAAGATTTCTGTTGGTTCATGCGTGACGTCACCAAAACGCGAGGCACGGGGAGAAAGGCGGGGAGTTGCAAACGCGCGTTAACGTGAAATAAGCACAGGATGGCACGCCACTGTTTTGTAAAGTGCAGGATAACAGCGCGAGTGACGAGAGCAAGATTTTCGGTCGGCCACTTATCGCGGAAACACTAGATCAGTATCAAGGGTAGAGTCCACCTGAGCAAACTGTATGTGAAACACAGCGGCTATGGAAGATTGGTGCCCGCGCAGACAGCGAAAAAGTGGTTTGTACTCACGAACAACGAACTACCGAACAGGCTTCTATGCAGGCGTGGAATTCTTCCAAGCAAGAAATGCAGCGCCGCATCGCGATTGAAAGCGTTCCACTTCACTGAATCGGGATATTCTGCAGAGAATTTATTTGGCTACCTGCATGTCTTTTTTAACGTTGCGGGCGTCTAAACGATCTCGTGACCTTTGACCCCGACCCGTCTTCGCGAGCGAGTGCACCTGTGTCACAGCGCGCCGGTGAAACCCTCCGCAGGACGTGGGATTAGTTCACGCGCACTCCAGCTGACAAGAGCGGACACAGGTATGAAACCATGGCTATCGTTTTCTCATCTCGTATTTCTGCACGAACCGTATGACAGCCACTCTTTGGAATCACATTCTTCTGCAGTAAAATTAACGAGTTCCCTACACGCCCCTGGTTCACGTATCCCGCACGTTTTATGTATCCCACATTCCTACGGGGAATGAATTCACACACACCCTAGACCAGAAGAACGGTTTGCACGTAGACCCCCGGTGATATCTCAGCTGAGCTAATATGATCCCCAATTCAGGTAAAACCGTGCAAGCTTGAACCACGCATTAAATATGGGCGATAACAAAATTCAGGTCCCTGCCTTTGTAACACCTTCTCCGTTACAGCCACCACAACGCTCGCAGATTCCCCCATTGTCCAGCGTACCCCGGCAATAATCGCTCGCGTGTGGTACGTGGGCACGTCGCTATTCACTTTCCGAACGCCGCTTACCTTCACCAGTCTTCAAGGCAGCTGGTCGCCAGTTGACTGAGAAGAATGGGGCAGTCGAATGACGGCACCACCACCCTTTCTGATGCACCGCTCTCCGGCCTCCCAGTGCTGCTCTAGATAAGAGCGGCAGATGAGTTCGCAGCCTTCCGCCGCGGATAAGTTCACAGCTACAGTGACGTCAGTGCAAGAAGGGAAGCCCCAAAAGTCTGTGTGTCGCCGCGGCGTCTGTACACGCAAGAACAGCCGTGAAGCCAGCTTCAAAGCGAAAGCTAACTATACAACAATTAAAGCCGAAAATTTCGCTGCGGACCTGACAGTCCCGTTTTTATAGAGCTGTTCAAGAAGCCGGCTGTTCTCTGGGAAGGCACAGAAGCAACGGGCACCGGCCCCTGCACACAAAGCACTGAACCAGTGAAAGAGAAACACTTTCATTGAGTCTATAGAACACTTTCTTTTAACTTGCCGCAGCTTTTCCTTGATGCGACGCCCGCACCTTAAATACACGTTTAATCGGCTGAATCTCCCTTTATCTTTAACCGTTATTCTTTCCCTTGGTGCTTCCGTCCTAGGATATCGCCAGAGAGATGTGATCGCCTTCCACTCCTTTGTTGCGGCGACAGGCCGTATGCTCTGCTAGACAGCTATATCTTCATTCGCAATTTTTTTTCCTGACTATCCTTTTCTATCCAAAGCTTTGCTTTTCCTTCTCTCAATATTTTTTTCGTACTTCACTTTTTTTTTCTCTCTCTCTCTCTAAAATAAACCGGGTAACAGCGTAATCATTACAGGCAGCTTGTTGGCCAATCCCCCGCGTGGGTACGCGCCATTACTTACGGATCCAACCAACCAACCGACGGCGCGGGGCAGCTCGTTCTGGCGCGAGCTGGGCTCGCTCCGTTGCACGAGCAGTGGCCGCGGCCCGCGCCAGCTGACCGGTCGCGTTCCGAAGCGTCCGCCAGGGCCGGCGGCCTGCCCCGAGGAGCCCGCCTGGTAGTGGGCGGCCCCTCCCTCATCCTGTAGCCCCGTGTACATGGACGCGACGGGGACGGGGTGAGTTGAGTGGCGGGTTCAGCTTACCTCGACGCGTCCGAGTTTATATGAACTCCCACGGACGAGTCGAGGTGAGCGGTGATCGCAGCGACGCCTTGCGTCGAGGCGAGCCGAAAACCCGTCTTCCGGTACCGGTTTCCCGCTCCTCCAAGCCGGCAGAGCAAGAGCAACTTCGGCGCGATGGGGACAGGGGAAGGGGAGACAGCGACGGGCCGGAAAGGTCACAATGGGCGGAGGTATGCGGAGGCCCGTCAACTCGGCGCGACCGGTTATACATGCCATTTCCGAGCGCTGCGAGTTCAGCCAACCTACCCCCCGTCTCCGGGTCGACCGGACTCGCCGCGGCGGCTCCCCGACCCGACGCGTCCGCTTATACATGGGGAGGGCGAGTCCAGAAAACCTGTTTATTTCGACTCAACGCGCCCTCGTCGGGTCAATGTAAACGGGGCTTGTATCGAATGCTAGTTCGCGAGAATGCTAGTCCAGAAAACCTGTTTATTTCGACTCAACGCGCCCTCGTCGGGTCAATGTAAACGGGGCTGCCCCGTTTACATTGACCCGACGAGGGCGCGTTGAGTCGAAATAAACAGGTTTTCTGGACTAGCATTCTCGCGAACTAGCATTCGAGTCGTTCCGGCGTGCAAGGTTCGAAGCAGGCGACGTAGTCCTCGCGCACTCGGCAACCCTTTTGTGGATCTACCCTTGGAAGCGGGAATCGAGAGCGGGGCTTTGCTATTTTTTTTTTTCAGAAACCCCTTAGCGGCGCTAGGTTCCTGCTGCTGAAAGCTCTTACAATTTCAGTTGCTGGGCGCACAGGGACTTGAGCTTTCAAGTGAAAGGGCGAGTCAGACATGGCAGTGTTTTCTTTGCGCCGATTTTGTCGCAGCCTCCGTCCGCTGAGGCGGCTTGACTAAAAAGATCAAGAGGAAGACCAGGCGAGATGACTAAAAAGATCAAGAAGACCAGATCACCCTCGCGCTCCACAACCTCGCGCTCCACATCCTCGCGCTCCACAACGTCGACGTCGAGGAGAGCGACGAACACCAGATCCCCTAGATCCTCGCGCTCTACAGCTACACCATCGACGTCGCGAGGGAGGAAATATGTTTCGCGCGAAAAGACGTCCGAAAAGGTGGTCGCCACCGCAAGCTTTGCGTTTTGGCGCAAACGTTCACCACGACCGCAGGAACGCCGAAACGCAGGAACCCCGACCAGGGACACACCAACCACTCTTACCGTGGTGGATGAGGTGGCTCTTCTGCTGCCGGCAGCCGATTGAACAATAATTCCCAACCTCGCTGCCCCCCAAGTAGCACCAAAACGAGCCCCACACGTCGCTGGAACAGCACCTGCCCGAGGCCAAGGAGTTCCTTGACCTTCCCGTCTACAGCCTGCTGGTCCTCTGGCCCGAGGAGGTCAAGGCCGAGGTCTTCACCCAGGTCCTCGAGGCAGGTGGCCGACGAACTCGTCAGACCTCGAGGCTCGAAGTGGAGACCAAAAAGACCCCCGCTCTCCTCCTCAAGCTCGTCCACATGGTGTCCCTCTTCAACGCTGAGCAGCTGAAGCAAGTTATGGCCCCAGGCCCCTGCACCAGAAGGCCACCGAGCTGGAGCCCAAGGACCAGGTCCTCAGGTACGGGCCTGCGGTTGTTGGGTACGGGGTGGTACGAAAGCTTGAAGCTGACATTGTTTCAGTGAGCAGGAGGGCGGGTAAATCTTGGTCACGTAAACTGAGAGCGAAAATAGGGTAACAGAATGAAGTAGGGTGGCAGGGTGGGGTGGAGTGCATTCGGCCAGGCATTCTCAGATAATGAAGGTCGCTTGAAGGTTTGGGTCGAATGAAGGTTTGGTCGAATGAAGGTTTGGGGTCGCTTATAAAGTGCGAATGCACTTTATAAGCGACCCCAAACCATCCACCGCCGGCGGCGGGCGGCGGCGTCGGCGGCGGCGGGGCGTCCGCAGTGCTCCTCTATATTTAAAAAAGAAACAGCATCCGGCGCCAGGTTTCGATCCGAGGACTTTGCGGCCGCAGCGCGACGCTCTACCGACCAAGCCACGGACGCGACGCTGATATCAGTGTTAGAGACGCGCCTTATATCTTTAACGCATTCAAACTACGTCGTCAGCGGCGTGCGTTGGGCGACTCAGCGGCGTTATAGCGGCTTGATAACTGCGTGGTGTACACGTGATACTACAAACCCGACTGAAGAGATGGAAGAGAAGGCGGCCGAGGCGGGTGGGCTGCGGGGGCCGAGCGCAAGCGCCGCAAGCGGGCCGACAACTGTGCATTCGCACTTTCACATTCTCCCCCTCGGGGAAATGCGGGGGAATTTTTCGTGGTGCCATCTTGCGGCAGAGGAGCGCACTCCTGCCTCCCCTCACACCTGCAGGTGCTGGTGCACAACAACACGGGCGTGTCCGGAGAGCATCATCCGGCGGACCAGCACCAGGGCGACCGCTGGGAGGGCGTGGCCTCGGGAGACGTGTGGCTGCTGAACGTGAACCAGACGGTGAGCTGCGTGGCCGCCGAGAGCCTCAAGCCGGGAGCCAAGGAGGACGTGCTCCTCGTCGGCACGCCCACGGTGCTGCTGGCCTACGACGTCGAGAACAACTGCGACCTCTTCTTCAGGGAGGTAGGCGGGGCCTTGTGGCCGTATTTGATAAACGTTTCTGGTTCTCACGCGCGCTGCTTCGATTCTCGTCGGTGTTTCGCGCTCGGGCCAACGGCTATCGTCCTGGTTGCTGATTAAGCGCTGTTTTCTTTGCGCCGATTTTGTCGCAGCCTCCGTCCGCTGAGGCGGCTTTAACGGAAAGGCGAGATGACTAAAAAGCGCAAGAGGAACACCAGATCACCTACATCCTCGCGCTCTACAACCACAACGTCGACGTCGCGAGGAAGGAGAGCGAGGAACACCAGATCCCCTACATCCTCGCGCTCTACAGCCACACCGTCGACGTCGCGAGGAAGGAGAGCTGTTGCGCGCGAAAAGATGTCCGAAGGGGTTGTGGCCACTGCAAGCTTTCGCTTTTGGCGTAAAAGTTCAACACGACCGCAGGAACGCAGGAACCCCGACCAGGAACGCACCGCCCACTCTACCGTGGTGGATGAAGTTGCTCTTCTGCTGCCGGCAGCCTACTATTGAACAATAAATCCCAACCTCGCTGCCCTGCATGTGTTTTCAATTACAAGCCAGAGCGAAAGTTGGTTGTACTTAATTTAATCGCGTTGTGGTGCTTTTAAATGACTGCATACTGAACAAAAAGCCCTTAACGTAGTTGCAGAAGCTAAACAAAAAAATTCCCCGCATTTCCCCGAGGGGAAGAATGTGAAAGTGCGAATGCACGAGTTGAATTTGCGCGGTTCGGTAATGTTCGCGAAAGAGAGATCACACACACACACACAACTACAAAGAAAGAAAGATGCATTTATTCAGACACCTATTTGTGTTGTCGTTGTACTTGATTGCTAGAGCGGATCTCAGCTTTGAAATTTCGTGTCAGTACTCCTTTAAGCAGGTGCATTAGCCCTTCTCACGCCCGATTCTTGGCCAATCCCCCACGTGGGTATGTGCCATGTCAGCGGCCAGGCTGCGCGCGCCCATCTCCACGTGCGCGGACATCGCCGGTGGACGCAGGTTCAGGGTCGCTTAAGAAGTGCATACTTAAAACTACATCCACTGCAGAAACTCTGGCCATGGTATTTGTTTTTCTTGGAGAGCCTTTCAGTTTGATCATATGCAAATGTCGTTTCAAATCGCGCGCCATCAGCCGCAAAGGGTTCGCACAACATCCGACAGATGGCGACGAGTGTACTGGCCAGTAGGAAGACGCATTGAAACATCCCCCTCGCGAGGGGCAACGATCAAATGCAGAGCATTTCCGGGGCGCACGACGTTAAGTAGTTTGCCAATCCCTAGGTGCATCATGCCACAATCATCATCAGACGCGCTGCGGACGCCGACCCATTCGGGCGTATGATGGAGTCGATTGTAGTTACGCTGACCTGAATTTACTAGCAGTGTCTCCGTAACCAACGGTCCTCAGATGTTCATGATACGGCTATACACTACAATTTAAATCGGTTTTGTTCGCAATCAGCGGAGCACTCATACCTGACAGCACGCCAGTTACGTTTGCTAATAAATACCTCAGATATTGATCACCACCATTTACAAGCCAGTCTGCGGTAATTTCGGAATATTCAACAAAAGTACGATGGACAATGCATAATTATACTCGGGGATCAGCACACGACAGAGCCGTCTTGTCGTGAGGTGAGCGCCCGGAAACATTCATCTGCTACATATATCTTCTGCGAGCAGCGCGGAGACGGGCTTAGAATATAATCCGCGCCGCGACTAAATCCTTCTTCGAAATATCGTCATATGGCACAGGGAGCCTGCAGAATAAAGCAGAAACTGAAATCAGAGGACCTCACATACCACATGTGCACTCTTCCAACGACACCTTTCATCGCTTGTTGAACAGCCTGCCCTGTATACTTCCAAAGATGCGTCCGCCGTACGATAAGCTGTTTGTTGAAGTAGAAAAACAAAAGGAAAGTGAACGCGAGATTTGTGTGTGATTACTAAAACGTTCATTGCTTGATTCCGCTCCTCATTTGTACACAGCGTCCCCCTCCCCTCCCCCCGCCGATGTCTCACGAAATAGCGGTGCATTTCGCGTATAGTTGGTCTGAACCCTACCTGGCTTAAGTTTCGACGAACGTCTTTAGCATGTCAGAAGCTGCACTGTGTTTTTTTTTTTTCATTTCTGTTAGAGCTATTACGTTTCTTAATTCCGCACTTGCACAGCATTTATTTTTCCGTGCTTTCATTAACTTGCCTTGGTTCTTGCTATATGGCGTGTGTGGGCACATATTTAACGACGCACAGGCTTGGAATATACTTAACATTTTCGCAGGGTTTATATCTTATAAGAGGCATAAGTTTGTCTTGGATTGGGTATACTCAACATCCCCCGATACATATTTTTCTGCGATGTATACTATTCCAAACGAAGCCGACATTCGTTGTCCACGCAGCAAAATAAAGCCAATCCCTCTCAGTGTGCCAGTATCAGGTCTAAAACGAGGCGACAGTGTAGAATTCATTTGTGCCTGATTGTTTTGGAGGAGGTTGGTGACAGGGTGATACCGTTGCTAGGCCGTTCTGCCCGACGCCCGGAAGGAGCGGGCGACGAAGCGCGGAAAGAAACCGCGTCCCCGGGGTAGCTCGGTGCAGGCGGCTATCCGCGTACTCTACGAAAGACGCAGACTACTTTTTAAATGACTCAAACCGTACCCATTTGCCTATAGACGTCACCGTAACAAGTGTTTCTTCTAGGGCGCAGCAAAGGGCGAAAAGGAAGCGGAAACAGAACCAAAACTCGGCACGAGTCCCCTATCAGTCAGCGCAGCGCAAATCTCCCGTCAACACCGCGGAGGAAGCTGCGGCAAGGCGGCGCAGCGTATCCGCAAAGCTCGAGGCGTATAATGCATTTCTGCATACTCACAATCCCCCCTCCTTACCCCCCCCCTCCCCGAAGGGGATCTGTGCGGAAATGCGAATGCATTGGGTGCACCGATGAGTTCGCTGCGGCAAGCAGTAACGGAGAGAGGCGTGCGCTCCACTGCATTTATATACATTTTCCGAGCGCAGCGAGCGGAGAGAGGGTACGCGGAGAGGAGAGAGAGACCCGCGCAACACGCCTGCCCCGCGCGCGAGCTCTCTCTCCCGCCGAGCTCCGCGATGCGAGCGCCCTCACACGCCCGAGCGCGCTCCTCCTCTCCACTCACTCTCCGCTACTCCGCCCGAGCTCCGCGATGCGAGCGCCCTCACACGCCCGAGCGCGCTCCTCCTCTCCCCTTGCCCTCCGCTACTCCCGCCCGAGCTACCACCTGCTCCGGTTGCTAGGCGCGCCACAGCTGTTGCTAGGGCGCGGAGAGATAACACCTGAGGGCGCACGCCGACGGAGCACGACAACCCCCGACTAAGAAATGCATTCGCATTTACGACGACGACGACGACGAAGGCAGAACTACGAGGCGCGCGCTCACGTGCGCTCGCGCTGGAGGAATGCAGGCGCACGCCGACGGAGCACGACAACCCCCGACTAAGAAATGCATTCGCATTTAAAAAAGAAACCTCACACATGCCTTACCAAAGAACAGGTCTAGAACCACATCGCAAGGAAGACAACAGGCCTCCGACCACAACCCAGGCCACACGTCGCCTGTGAAACCGTGACAGACAGTCTAGGAGACCCCTAAAATGAGGGTACCTGCGAAAGCATGAAATAAAAGATAAAAGTTTTATTCATATTTTGACGAGACTTTGCGTCGCTCGCCGTCTCCGTCACAAGGCGACAAGGCCGTCGTACGCGCCTTGCGAACGAGGAACTTGCCCGAAAGGTTTAATAGCGACAATCACTAAACCCGAAAGTCTAGTGCCCTAACGCTGCGCGTACATCGTCTGTTACTTTCTTCCATTTTATCATTTTTACCCAGTTTCACTCGAAGGCTGGTGCTCCCCGGAAGCCCACGCGCATGAAACGGCTGATTCTTTGGCCGGATTACCTTTAGATGGCCCTCCGGTGGACCTCAGCCCTTCTCCATTACTCCTGGCGCCAGCAAGGTTCCGATACCAACGCCTAGGGATAACACAAGAAGGTCTTCTATCAAGCGCATGCTTGGACGACTATGCCCATCCATGGCTCACACTTGGGATTCATGATTTTAAGTCGCGCGCCAGTGTCAGGTTACCTTTACCAGCATCAAATGTGAATACCGCAACTCAACTTTTATTTCCCCCCCCCCCCCCCCGGTCTTTGTGCTGCTTGCGGTGCAAGAGCAATTGATCATTTTTTCTTGTATTTCCGCGGTTTTTCTTTAGGAAACCTTATCTAGCCGCACCATTTCAAAGTCTTGACCAATTGGTCACACCACTGGCGTTTTGTCACAGAGGAATGGTTGCGGCCGTTCACGCGTATACACATCAGAGACCTGACGCCTGTCATGTACATGACGAGCGTCTGGTCTCTGATACCCTTTCAAAAATTGGTTTTTCGCATATAATGACGCCAATCTATAATTCGTCTCTGTATAATTCTGTAGCCATTTCCCCAATTCAATTCTACAGGCTGACTTTACAGTGCTATGAGGTTGGCGTGTTAGTCCCCCCAAAAGCTATTCCTTTTCTTGGCCAATCCCCCACATATGTGTCAACAACAACGACGACACCGGGCGGTCGGCACGCGCTCACGTGCACACGGGGAACAATTTCTGTCCACGCCGGACGGATTTGTGTCGGCCTAAACAGCTCTGCCGTTAAAATCCCAAAAAGAATGAAAAAAAAAAAAGCATGAAACGCCAAGCTTCGCCGTTACGTGCGATATAGTAACATTTATCAATTTTGGTTAGCTTACAAAAAAAGAACTAATGCTTCTTCTACTTACAAACTTCTTTGTTTTAGTATTTCAGCTGCCCAGTGCAGAGCAGGAATATTTTTCCTATTTGTGACTAATTTTTTGGCCGCCGCTGGTTGACGTTGCTAGCAGACGACATTGATTTTTAACGCGACTGCAGCGCTGCTGGGAACCGGTTTAACAACAATGGCTGATTGATGCCTTTCGAAAGCTAGCCAAGACGAGCCTGTACAAGGTGGACGAAGTGCATGGCCCGGGAAACATGAGTCGCGACGTGAAAGAATGGTTCAGAAATGAGGTACGAGGTGTGGTTGCATCGAATTCCCGCGGGCTTACGACTGTAATACAAATCATTCAACCAAAAGTACCCGACTGCAGCTAGCCACTGCGCTCGCTGCGTAACTCGGTCGTACCCGCGTGCAGGTCCGTTTTGAAATGTTTTTTTCAGGTCCATTTCTGGCGGTGCCTGAAAACCGTCGAGGCAGTGCTGACTATTCAGTTTCTGCTTACCCCCGTGGCATTGTTCGCACTCGACTTCAGCATCCTCCGTCCAATCGACGGTATCGAAGGTGAGGATCCAATCGCGACGGAAATTACGAGCCTGACGCACTAGCTTTGAAGTTCTCCTTCTGATCGCCTTACACACCGCAGGGAAACGTGATTTTTTTTTTGGTTTTGTGCAAATGGAGAGTACTACTGTTATCTTGGACCAACGCGTCTCTGTGTTCTGTGGTGTAGAAACTGTACCAGCTGCCATATTTGTCATCCATATCAACCTACTGATGCTCTTGGTCTTATGAGGGGAAGTTCCGACAGTTTCGCGCTGTGCTCTTTCCGAAGAAAACGAAACAAAAACGATTTTGAAGCAAAAAGTTCGCGTGCGTGGTTCATGTAACGCCGAAAATTGTTTTTTTTTTTAAAGAAAATGCTTGAATAGTTTCCCTGCGAATGCAAACTGTCGGGTGAGCAATCTAAAGTGATAAGAAGCTCCCAGCAGTTTTCACATTCGTCTCGAACCGATCAATTGAAAACGTTTTTTTTTTGGTCCCTGTAGCTTGGCTGACATCACTGACGACTGCAAAGATCATCTGGCATCACATCTGCTTCCTTGCTGTGGGATTTCTCTTGTCCACCTATCACGTCACTAATGTGGACGGTAAGCTGCCGTACTCACTGTCTCTGACATGTCTTAGAAGAGTTCGGTGCTGGGCCTGTTGGCACATACAGTTAAACCTGGATGTAACGAACCCCTGTGTAACGAATTCCTGGGTTTAACGAAGGTTTTTGATTCCCCACTGCAGCCCATGTGTTTGAGACCTCTATGTAACCAAGTGTCGTGGTGGTTAACCTACATGTAACGCCAAATGTAACGCCTTGATGTAACGCCAGCGAGCTGATCAGTCATTTCCTTGTAACGCCTTGATGTAACGCCAGCGAGCTGATCAGTCATTTCCTTTTGCCCTTTAACAAAAACCGACTGGAGAAATGAACTAATTTAGCACTACCGTAAGAAGCCAGCAGCAACAAAAATGTCTGGAATAGCCTAAATACGAAATTCGCCATGATGATGATGATGATGATGATGAATAGAGGGGCTAGCACCAGCCCGTGGCTAACGTAGCTGTCACTGCTAATTTTGCTTGTGTAACGTGACACCACACCAGCCAGCAAGAATAACAATGCCTAACATTTCTTTTTATTATTACTATTTCGCCCACACAGCAAAATACCGCACGTTTCCACGTGTGAGTGCGGTTTTGGTTCCAGACCTAAGTTTTGAGGTGCTAGGCCGTGCTGTCGGTGCGTATCTTTAGTAGCGCGTCTCCACTTCTATCTGTGGTATCGGTTCGTCGATGATGAGTGCTTTTTCTAGAAAACGAGAAGGTGTGTCTGTTCAAGAGAAGCGCACAATTTTAAATGCCGTCTCTGGTGGCAAGAAAGAATGTTGCCGCCTGGTACTGTACAGTATCCCACGGCTAGCACGCCCTCAACCATCTTGAGTGCGGTAAAGAGCAACAGTTTTGCAAAAAGGCACCCTTTCAGCATGTTTGGTTCTTGTAACTCGTTAAGACGCCAAAAAGTGTCAGAAGCAAAAGGGATACTTAAGTTATGTTTGCTAATACGGGGGTAATTGACCTTGCTTCTTATGAGTGCCGCGTAGTGCCTAAGCAGGAGGCGTAACTCATGCAGTTTTTCACCGTGAAACAAATCCGTGAGGAGTTAGTTCAGCTTTACTGATTTCTAGCCATTTGGCTTCGTTTCTGTTTCATTCCCGTGAGCCTTTATTCGAAACCTGAATATAACGAAAAATTGCGAACTTTTGTCAACTTCATTGCATCCAGGTTTAACTGTAGTTTGAAGAACGGTGGAACCCAGCCTTGAAAGACGTGTACACGAGGGGAGAGCGGGACAACGCACATGCGGGAACTGGCAACAGTTTAATGAATAAAATTTCGATGAAAAAACAAGGTCGGGGCATGCGCTGTAAAAACTAATGCTTTATGACGCATTTCAATATCGGCTCTTTTCAAATATTCTGCTTCTTTGCCTGATAACGTTAGTAAGGGGCACACTCACGCACTCATCAAAACCGTGCTTTCTAATTTGATGTGCTTTGATCAGCTCCCTGTCGCACTTTGTGGCTCCCCTACCAATTATTTCAGTTTTGCCAAAGGGGGGGTGCATCCACAACGTCGGCATGCCTGATGTGACCGAAGTTTCATGTTCGTTAGACGAACGTTGAGACAGCATCCTGTCTACCCTATATACACTTTACTGCACTTCGGCTGGTGTGCGGAAGATAACATTGGTAGAGTGCACTTTGTGAATTTTGTGGCATGGCGGGTTGTGTATGTGTTGTTTGGTTTACGCTTTTCAATTGTGGGGCAAATACTTGCCACCTTACAGGGTGCTGAAAGCACTATGCGTACCCTATGTCTGGTGGCCACTTTTTTAATATTGTGTGAGATCTTGTGAATGTACGGGGGGGATTACTTCTTACTGGTCCTCAAAAGCACGTGCTTGTACCCTCCCACCCGATTATTTTTTCATCTTGTTTAACTTTGTTTCGGCTACCGACTTTAAAGCAGTACCAGGGAAACCAGCCACCTTTAAATGCTGAACTTGTTCACCAAAACTTTTGTCCATTGAATGGTGGCAGCTTTTCAGTGTTTTTTTTCCCAACGACAGCATATCAACGCCCTTAGGAAAAGCTTTCAACATTCAATGGAACAAAGTTTTGGTGAACAAGTTCAGCGTTTAAAGGCTGATACTCAAAGTTTCTCTGATACCCGAAACCTGATGCCTTCACGCGCTGTGTGTGCTTGGTTTTCCTCCAGTGCCCGAAGCAAGGCACCAATTTGTAGGGAGAGCCGTAAGCATCTCTGGCGTGTACTCCTGTTCTTTGCATCAGATTTGTCCTGGTTTCCTCGCTGTTTATCTTTGGTGTTTCACCTTGCCTACAGGAAAACGTCTTGCACGTGTTCTACTGTTTGTAACATAACACACCCCTCAGTGCTGGCAGTCATGGTGACCTTTGTACAGGTCTGTCAGATTCTTTCGTAATACCTGCCAATGCAAGGGCTGTTTGGCGAGGCTGGAGAGACATGCAGTGAAAGCTGGCTACAGGACATTGCTTCACAAATCTCCTGCTTCGCGGTATGTGACTTCGGGCTTGCCTGCATTCCTCATTTGGGACTCGCCACGGTGGCCCAGTGGCTAAGGCGTTGTGCTGCTGAGCACGAGGACGCAAGTTCGATTCCTGGCCGCGGCGGACGCTTTTCTGATGGAGGCGAAAAGCAGTAATGCCCCTCTGTTCGAGATTTCGGCACACGTTAAAGATCTCCGGGTGGTCTAAATTAATCTGGAGCCCTCCACTACAGCGCGCCTCATCGCCTGTATTGTGTTGGCGTGTTAAACCCTACAATCACTCAATCAATCAATCGACCGACCGACCGATTAATTCCTCAGTTGGGTGCTGCTGTCTTTGGTATTTACTGACGCATAGTCTATGTTGGTTTAGTAGGTATTGCCAGGGTAATGGCAGGAAGCATTCTTTGCTGCTGGGACAGATAAGCCAATGTGCTTATCAGCTTGCCCCGTGTAGGTGCTTTGTTGTAAGACACACTGCGGGTCTTTGCGAGACAGAGGCCTACGCTCGTGAGTAATCCATTGGTGACTCTGATGTGCACGTGCGTATTGTTTCGTAATTCTATTTAATAGCTTGGAAAAATGGGCTGGCTGGGCTTTCGTGGCACTTCACTTTGGTTTTCACTGCCATGCGGGTGAAGTTATCTGGGCGGCAATTTTGTTTTTCTTCGTGCCTGTTTTCGTCACCAAAGCTTCGTATAGTTGGGTCGGGTTGTTATTTTATTCACTACACTAAGTTCACAAAGGTACTAAACCTGATTCAAAACTGGCACGCTATCAGGAATCGTCTGCAAGACAAGGTTTCAACCAAATCATTTTCATTATTTATTTTATTTTTTATTTATCATATACTGCGAACCATTCAAGGTCTAAGCTGGAAAGGTACAGCACGTTCAAAGGTAAAACAAAGGTACAACAAAGTTACAACAAAATTGTTACTAGGATACATCAAAGGTAAGAAAAACATGTCAATCAATATCAAATTTTACACGTTTTCACAGGGCATAGTACACACACTGCAACACAACCCAAAATCAAAGCACCACACTCTTAGGCACACATGTTGTTAAATGAAAGAAGTATTGCAAAAGTCAGGAAACAAAGCGGATTTTATGTTGGAACAGAAAGTAGAGTTGAGTTTCAGTGCAACAAATTCCACTCAGTTATTATTGATTTCGGGAAAAAACGAGTGTTTGTAAATATTAGTTCTTGCGAAGATAGGCTCGATGCTGCAGCTGTGTTTGTGACGGGAAGGCCTAGAAGAATCTTTTACTATATGTAGTCATCCGGCTTTATTTCTAGTTTAGAAAAATATATTAGACGGAGTGAGTTAATGAGTCGAGCAGCTCGTCATCTGTCCTCAAGAGGTTCAAGATTTGCCAACTGCAACGTCGTCGAGGAGGAATCGTGATGTCTATACCTACTGTTAATAAAACAGACTGCGAGGCGGTGAATTTTTTCAATCTTTTGCTTATTGCTTTTTGTGTGCAGCTCTAGCCTGCACCTTTGCCATAAAGACGGTGCACAGCAGTCATTGGCCGAGTTAAAACCGGATCGTTGCCGTCATCCTTTCCCCTCTGCAGTGGCTCCCGTGGTGCACCCAACACGCCTGGCACATGTGCTGCACTTTGCCAACCCACGGAGTGTTGGCCATGCTGTACTGCGGGCCCTGGCAGGGGCGACTTTCGTCTGGTCTCTGCTGGGCATCTCGCGAGGCCCCTACGCCCAACTGCATAGGGACTGCGAATCCGGCTCCGGGTCAGTGCTCTTGTGTCGCACTTACCAGAAAGTAGTTTATTAGTGCATCAATCTTCTGGTGTACACAGGGTGGACATGAAGAGAAAATACAACTGTTTTAATTTGAAAGAACTAGGATCCAGTATCTCACTCAGCTCCATTACAGCCACAAAAGATGTTTTTTTAACGAAAAAAAAGCAAGAAGTATTTTTTAAAAACTTTCAAATTTTGCGCCGCAGTGACGTGTTATGAGCAAGAATGACGTCACACGGGCCAACGATAAAACATAATTTTCAGTGCGTTAGCTGCACGTTAGCATTCAAGTGATTCGGTCAAATGGAACTAGAGGCCCCATTACAGACGTCCAGCCATGTGTCGTCGCGACTGGTCAGTTAAGTGGCCGCTGTGACGTCATAAAAAAGTTGCGGGAAATTGGCTAGCGGGTTGCGACTGCTTCACACATTTTCTTTAATATCTCCGTTATTTATTCGAAGATTGTGATGATATTGGTGTCATTGTTATCGGGACTAAGCAGTCTTTCTAATAAACCCAACTTGTATTTTGTCTTCATGGCTCCTTTAAGGGGGGACGTGGCTCTTAAAGCAATTTAATTTTTAAGTAAACTCTCTGAAACCTGTCAGTCTTGCTGCTTTTCCCCCACTGATTTCAAATATGGCATTATTTTTTCAGCTGGTCAATTAGTTACCAGGATAATTAGAGATACCTAGTCATTTTTGGGGAAACAATAGACAAAACAGTGTTAGTCATAAAACTGTAATCTTTATATTTTCCAATACTATGAACCCTGGTGACTGCAATAAGAAAATCGGTTTTTTGATGCACCACTTGGAACTAATTTTACAGCTCATTAAACTTTGGTGTTTGAAATAAGTATTCGGAGTGGTTCCTTGCCACTGATGCCACCAAAGTTTAGTGTGCTGTAAAATTAGTTCTAAGCGGTGCATCAAAAAACCGGTTCTCTTATTGCACTTACCAGGGTTCATAGTGTTGGAAAATATAAAGATTACAGTTTTATGGCCAACACTGTTTTGTCTTTTGTTTCTCCAAGTGTGACTACGTATCTCTAACTATCCTGGCAACTAATGGACTTACTCAAAAAATAATGCCATATTTGAAATCAGTGGGCGAAAAGCAGCAAGAGTGACAACTATCACAGAGTTTACTTAACAATTAAAAGAAATTGTTTTAGTAGCCTTGTCCCCCCGACTAAGACTCCAAAGACAAAGCTCAAGACACCACTGCACTCAAGATAATGACTGAGCTTGATGCGTACTACCTATGGCAGGAAGTTGCAAAAAAGCTTGAGGATATTTATGAGAGGATTTATAAAACGTTCGCAACCATCCTCATCTTCTTGGTACAATGTAAGGTGGCTCATGGGCCCATGGTAGTAATTATGCGAGAAAATAATTTTAATGTAGTATTTTAAGAGGGCTCGCTCGGTTTGTAAGTTTTATATGGGTTCAACAAGCTAACTGGTTAAAATAATTCATTGCAGATACAGCATCAACCGATTCATATGTGTCTGTCAGTGTAGTGAGTGCTTTATGCTTGTTTTCTGCAGCATAGCCATAACTCCTGTTTTCAGTTTCGTGGCAGTATGCTTCATTCGTGTGGCGTGTTTTGAGGGCGGCTTTGTTAGGCATCAATCAGAGCAGCTGTTTAGCTACAATGTGATCTCTATGATCGGATATTGAAACTACCGTTGGAAGTTTTCTTCATTTAACAGGAGCTTCGTTTAATGAGGGTGTGTCGTGCTCAAAAGACATTTGTAAAGAACGGCGCATGCCTGGTGTTGCTGTTCCACCTAAAGGATTTCCGTCTCACAAGATTCCACTGTTGCATTTCTGGTGGGAACTGCCCAGTGCCACCTTACAGTACACTCTAGTCAGTCTTCCAGAGCTACAAGCTATTTGTTTTCGATACCTTTAAATGAGTGGTGCGCCATACTGATTTCGAGACGGCACGTAAGTTCTAGACTGTCAGCATAGGCTGAGGGTGGGCATGCGGCCATTCCTGTTGAATTGTGGCAACATTTTCAGCGGGGAGGCGTGCTTGAGCGAGTCCCACCTGTTCCTGGTGCTGCACGGGGCCTTCACCAGCGTCAGCCTGCATCTGGCCCAGCTGGCGGGCAGGGGCCTGGCCTTTCCTCCTATTCAGGTGGGCGCACCAGTGGAGGGCTGCACTGCAGGGACGTGTGTGCGTTTTCTGGGGCTCGTTTTCGGCACAGCAGCACTTGCTTCGGTTGAAAAGGGTCTGCCTGTACAGAAGTATCTTGTGTGAGAGCAGAAAAGGCAGCTTTATGGAAAGGGGTGGTGACAGCCTTGTCTTGCATTGATATTTGCTGTGCCGATCTGTTTCCTTGGAAAGTACCAAGCATGTTGAATGACGGGACTTGTGACGAGTGCATGCTTAGTTCATGCCAGTGACCTGCTACCAGTAAGGCTGCTGCCGAGAGCCCAAGCTTGTGGGCTCTGATCTGTGAGGGGTGTTACATTTCTTGCTGCCTGGTCAACAGAGAGGCAGACATGACCTGTAAAGTCGCTTGTTGCCTGCATTGGTGTTCCCTCATTGTGTCTTCTGATCTTACGTAAACACCAAGCATTGAAGATCCTTTTGCTATTTGCAGCAATTTCTACCTTTGCCACTATTTCTGTGCTCTTCATAATGAGGCTGCCTGCTTGAAGGTGCTAGCCATGTGCTTTAGAGTGCTGTACCCAACATTGTTACCTTCTATGGCTATGTTATGCCCATATTTTCGTATTGTTTGTTTGCTCACTTGCATGCAACAACAGCGCAAGCTTGTGAACTCTCATTTTTGTTAAACGTTCTCTACTACGCTATTCTCTGGGGTCTGCTGTCCTCGTGCAGAAGTGTCACAGTTGTTTGGAGCATTCTATTTTTTGGGGGGGCTTTTTAAAACTTTTTGCTGTGCAAATTGTGCAAATATTATCTGCGGGCAGTACCCGTGGTGTGCGAGTCCCACAGGCAGGTACAGATAGCAACATAATTGTCGTCTGTAATGCAGCTTTTGTACTTTCAGCCTTGTGCTGCTTCACCCGAGTGGCATTTGGTGAGAACTACTGCGGTGTTCTGAAGTCAAAGTCCTCCACCCCTTTCATAACCCACATTTTGTAAAAAGTTCTAGTTGAAGTTGAACTCACTGTTATAAATAGGATTCACTGATAAGTTTAGCTGTCGATTTCTTCACTTGGCAACACTGGAAACGGCTACCGACATGGCGGAAGCACCACAGACATGGTGCAACTTGTGCTACTGCGCCTGCACGCCGCAGAAAAAAACAACCCAGCGTGCGTCGTCTGCTCCATTTCAGCCCGATTCTCAACGGTGGTGTCAACAGAGGTGTTATTAATCGCACTCACAGTGGAGTTGAGGCATTACTTAGCGTTCGGCGGGGTAGAGTTTAGAACGTCCAACACACATCACGTGCTTAGCACTGACAAGTACCGCCATCCCGCGGAGCCCGACGTAACCAGTGACGGCGCACTCACATGGTTGCCTGCATGCGTGCCTCGGCAGTGAATACAACCTGTAGACAAGTGCTGCGCACTGTTCATGCATGAAGTGGCTATTAACCCTTTGAGGGTCGAAATTTTTTCGCCAAATGCGTCCCCCCAGGGTCGATTTTTTTCATTGCTGATTTGAATTCTTTGGATGAATGTATTTCGAGAAAAAATCGTAATTTTTTTGGGTGACCATAAAGTGACAAAAAAATCGTTTGTGTTGGTTCATATATGTGGCTTATTTTGAGTAACACAAGAAAAATTCTAAATAAAAATGAGAGAGTAACAAGTCAGCACCCTTTGAGTGAATCAAAATCAGATAGACATCAGTTTTGTGGGCGCAAAAAGTGGGAAGTGCCCAGAGGACAATGCCGAAATCAGCCGCTGCGCGCGTGTGCAGGCGCGCGCGGCCGGATGCGGGAGCGATAGACGGGAAACCAGCCATAAAATACAAAAAAAAAAAAGGAGAAAAGAGCCCTCATCAGTTTCACAGGCGACCTTGGTCTGTGGCAGGTGCAAAAAGTGAGAGGCGCCTGGGCGCCCGGTGGGTGATACCCAGCGCACCCCCTCGTTATCGGATGCGCAAGCGATTGCCGGCGCGCCGCTGAAGTAAATCATACAAAAATAAAAAGAAGAGCCGTTGGTGCAAGGAAGAAATTTGACGTATTCCCGAAGTGTGGCAGCACACGCCAAGCAAGAGAAGTTCGCAAAAAAAAAGGCGCGCTTTTTAAAGATACAAGCAATGCCATACATGTACGTCATTGACCATTTTGAAAGTGTTTGCCGATGCCGTACATGTACAGCCGTGACCCTGAAAGGGTGAACGGGCACATCGCGTCTGATTGCCGTGAGCCCACTGAATCGCTTCGCAGTGTCAAGGTTCATTTTTGGGGAAAGGAACTTTATCCAACCCTGTTATTGAAGCTGTTACCAGTGCAGTGCTTGCACAAGTCATACCGCGGTCCCAAGGTGCGCGCGTGTGTTGTCAAATCCACCAGGTGCCCTCGGTCCGTGCCCAGGTGCGCATGGGCTCCGTCGTGCGCCAGGCCACTTGGGGCACCCTCAACAAGGTCCACTACTTCCTCGGCCTCTACCTCGCCCTGGGTAGGTTGTGCCCTGTGCTGCTTGCCCCGTGGTAAGCGTGGCAGCACTTACCCCGTCGCTCTGTTCCAGGCTCCTATCCCAAGGAGTGGATTGGTGGAGCTGACGACCCGAGGCTGTGGTACGTTCCTTCTGTACCTGCGAGCGTGAATCGCCTGCGGCATGACCGGTGAATTTTTCGAAGCTCTTTACACACTGGGATGCACTTGCTGGCCACCTGTTCTCGGGTCTGTTTTTAACAGCGACGCTGTTTAGCAAATCGTAGTTTTTTGTGCCCGCAGTTAATAAAAATACCGAGAAATTGTCGAGCGCGCGCACGCGATCGCAGGCCTCGCAGCGGCCGCCGTGCAGTGAACAAAACCAAGAAAATGCCTAGCACTCGTGAGTGCATGCCTCGGGAAGACCGCCCAACGTCCCCTGTGCACGGTTGTCAAGCCAAGTTAAGGAGATTGCTAAGGAGATTGGCGAAGATTGCGGCGACCGCCCGGCAGTAAAAAAAAAAAAAAAGCCAAGAAAATGCAGAGCGCTCGTGGGTGCGTGCATTGCGGCGACCTCCCAGTGTCCCCGGTGCACGTTTGTCAAACCAAGTGTACCCACTTAGGGAGATTGGCAAAGATTGCTCCCCTCCAAAAAAAAAAAAAAGAACTGTGGTGTTCGTTGTAATCGTGTTCACACTTGCTCGGAAACAAGAAAGACATGTCATAGCGTACGCCCCTCCAAGGGGATGCCCAATGACTAATGCTTTCAAAAACATGAAAGAAGCTCGCACGTATACAGCGACAATTATAGAGTAAAGGTCGTTGCGGCAGCAAAAAAGAAGCAAATTGGCTGCAATCGTAGACTTCAACCATCGTGATGGTCCTGAAGGTTGCGTACAGCTTCGCTACCTTCAGATCTTGCGCGTTAAAATGAGCTTTCTTCACTTTTATGCAAGTTGTGAATTTGTTGTGTTGGGGTGAGGTCGCTTTTGTGAGTGCAGATGGTGTTTAGAAACATAATCCTGTCCCTATTGAGTGGGAGCGTTTCAGCTAGCTCGGTTAAGCCTATTTCTACTCCGTAGGGTGGGCAACCTGCAGTCGGTGTCCGGTCTGTTGGACTTGCGGCTCCTGTGGGCCCTTGTGGTGACCGGTAGCGCGCTCAGGGCACTGGATCGACTGGCCGTACAGCTGCGGGACTACTTCCTGACCAAGGTGCGCTTAGCCGAAATCTCGTCGTGCAGGAAGGAAAAAAAACCCTTGCTGTCCTTGGTGGCAGCTTAGCATGCTGTGAGCCTGGTCTCACTGCCCAGCCGTAGGGGTCTCCTCAGGCTGCAGTGGTGGGACTGTTCTCTACGGAGAGAATCAGCCTGGGCCAGCTTTGCGAGTGCCAGGAAAGGCCTACTGGCTGTGGTCTGGGTTTTCTGCACCTTGAATGCTGCTGCCTTCATAATGACAAATTTAGGAAATGAAAGCGGCAGGATTAGATAGGACAGAAAAAGAGGACTTAGATCCTATCCTGCAAAGGAAAGTTTGTCATCCACCTCAATGCAGCCATACGGCTACAAAGGAAAGCTATACAGCTTTGTCAGAAACTTCGCAGTGGAAGAAAAATTCGTCCTGGTCCAGGATTTGAACCCAGGACCACTGCTTAACCGGAGCAGTTTTGCTCTACCGATTGAGCTAACGAGGAGGCTGGTCGTTTGTAGCGCGAGAGCCGATTGATCAACAACTCGAAGCAATGGACAGGTGTTAATCGACTTTGCTTCGCAGAAACTTACTCCACCTTGGGGATTTCCCCTAAGTATGGTTGATTAACACCTGTCCATCACTTCGAGTTGTTGATCAATTTGCTCTCGCGCTACGAACGACTAGCCTCCTGGTTAGCTCAGTTAATGCAGTGACTGCTCTGGTTAAGCGGTGGTCCCGGGTTCGAATCCTGGATCAGGACGAATTTTGTTCAACTGCAAAGTTTCTGAGAAAGCTGTCTAGCTTTCCTTTGTAGCCGTGGCTGCATTGAGGTGGATGTCAAACTTTCCTTCGCAGAAACTTACTCCACCTTGGGGATTTCCTCTAAATCTGGTCAATTAACATCCCATCCTGCGTCTTGTCTTATTCTTGTGCTCATGTAGCCTTTCAGGAAAAGTACTACCTTTCCAGCAGGATGTCTAGTAAGGACAAACATTGGCACATTTGCTCCTTTTCTCATCTTCTACACTTGCACTGCATCTATGAGGCCGTGTGCACATTGGCGACAAGTGATTGTGTGCCCTTCAGGCATACCAGTTCCCGGTGGCGATCCAGTACGAGGCAGACCGGGTCAGGCAGCTGTCAACAGTCATGGCGTCGCGCAACTGCGCTTTCCTCCAGGCAAGTGTTGGAATCACAGCAAGCCAGCCTAGTTGGAAACGATTCATGATTGGACTTGCGCAAAACAAACGGGGACGAGGAAGGAACGACAAGGACGAGCGCACTCTAACAACTGGTTTAATTTCTTGGAAGAAAGACATATATACCCCACAGACCTGCGTACAACATCTCAGTAAAAGCTTTACAGCGCACACACATCACATAAGTAGATCGGCGTCTACAAAAAAGGCGACACCAGCGTCAATTCCTTATCTAACAAGGCCCCAGAAGGGTGGCTGATGCACTTGTCTTTGTGCTGTGAGATTAAAAACGCTTCCACAATCTCTCTTGAATTTTGTCTTTTCTTCCAAGAAATTAAACCAGTTGTTAGAGTGCGCTCGTCCTTGTCGTTCCTTCCTCGTCCCCGTTTGTTTTGCGCAAGTCCAATCATGAAGTGTTGGCACCCTCGTGCAGTGGCGTGTGGTTTCCCCGTAGGAACCAGGGGTCCCCCCTTTCCAATGCATAAGCATTGTCACATGTGTGGCCTCACTCCTAATCTGGTGAAGGCATGCAGAAAGTCCCGTATTTTTAGGACAAGGGGCATCTTACTCAACTGTAGCTACCTGTGGCACTTCATACAGGACAGATTGTGCTCTGCGGCAAAGCCAACTTAACAGCAAATATCCACACACATGCCCCATTTAGTGTGTGTGGAACCTGCATTTCTCCATCCGTGCGTACGTTCCCTTGGTTGTACATGTCCTTCTCAATGAGTCAGTAATTGACTTGCACTGTCAGTGCATTCATCAATACGACCATTTTCCTCGCATGCTTTTCTCAAGCAATAGTTCTCCCCTATAACCGCTTCCTTTACGGAGAATGCCTCCATTGGCTGCCCTGGAAGTATGTTACCTTGACTCCCTCTCTCTCTCTGTCTGCCTTGGATTGCAGTACCTGGGCTTCCAAGACTTGCGGCAGCTTGCCGAGCACTCGCCGGGCCGCCGTGCGCAGGTGTTCGCCATCAGCACTCCTGGTACGTCCCTTGCACCTGGGCCATGCTGTTGTTGTGCTTACCGTATTTACTCGCATAATGAACCCACTCGCGTAATGAACCCTCCCCCCACTTTTTTTGTTGAGAATTTACTTTTTTGTCACTGAATAAAAAATGCGGCGGTAATGTTTTTATTTTAAGCATGGTTGCTGATGCTGTAGGCCATCGCAGTAACTTGATATTGTGCTACAGTACGCGCAGAAATGCTAAAAATGCATTCCAAGAAAAACAAATCTCATCAGTAGCCGGAGACTTGAGCGCGAATACCGTGGCTTAGAATTTAAAAATTGCGCGTTTCCGGTGCGCCACCGGTTGAATGCAAAACAAACCTTGCGCCATAAAAACGTTGCGGCGTGCGAACAAAGCACCAAATGTACTCCGCACTCCTTCCCTGCTAATTGATGTTTATTCTTGTTCCGCCATTACGCTCCGTGGTTTTGTTGTTCAGCTGTGTTCCAACCTTTTTTTTGTGGTCCTGCTGCACGGCGTTTTAAACTACGGTGGCGGAGAATGCGCTGCCCATGGAAATGGCGCAGCTGTGTGGCACTTCAGTGTTGACCCAGTGCGTGTAGGCTACGGGCAGAAGCGAGAGGTTTTCGGGCGGTGAACAGGGGTCGCCGTGTGTTTCGTGGGCCCAAAGGAAGTTTGCCAGTGTCGGAAAAGAAATTTTGGAGTGCCTTGACAACACGGAAGACGGTGCCGACAACGAAAGTGTGGCCGCAAGCGACTTTAGTGAGGAGGGAAGCTCCATGGCGAAGGGGGACGATGGCAAGTTGCAAATAAAATACAAATTTCATTACATAATTACCTACGTGTTTTTACGAAAATGGTAAGGCTCTGACAGGGCTTCTCTTAGAAACTTTATTGTATGAAATTTCAACTTTTAAAAATCTCTTGCAATTTCTTTTTCCGCATAATGAACCCTCCCCCCACATTCATGCCGAATTTTCCGGAAAAAAAGTGGGTTCATTACGCGAGTAAAGACGGTATTTATGTGGCATCATAAAAACGGTGCAGCTGTTGTACCCAGAGCTCTTTGATGTAGGCAGTTGGGAAACCCCGCCTCAAAAAAAGGACCACTCCTGGACCCCCCCTGCTTTGGATCATGCGTACAGTGGCGCCACCACAGCCACCGCAAGCACTATCCAAAAACACCGTAATTAATCAAATTAGCGGTAAGCTTCATTTTAAATGTACATAATTTTTTTTCCCCCTAAGTTACTCATTGCTTTCTTAACTGCAGTTTCTTGTTGAGATTGTTTTTGGGTCTGTGCAACTGCCTCAACCGATGTTGTGCCTATGTTGTGCCTCAACCCTGGCACAACATAGGTCCCACCTGAAGTACTAAATTTTCAGTTGTCACTTGGCCTGCGTCACACTGTATGCTAAACTAATCCACTAGCTGATCAGAGGCTCTAAATAATCCTTTCAAGCTTGCGTAAAGCCGTTGAAGTGAATTTTCAGCTCTTTCTTTGCCGCCGGAAGACCGCAGATGACACGCAGCAGACGACACTGCGCAGGTGACAACACACCTTGCTGACCACACGGTCTTTTTTACTAGTACTCTTGGTTCGAATGCATACAAAACACTTGCATGGTTGAACACCTTGGGCTTCTTCTTCGGCACAACAAATTTGCGTAAGCACCCAAATACCATTTTTCGCCCAGGTCGTCGAGCAGCCAACCGCGTTGTATAATCTTTTTGGTCACCATCAGATGGGCGCCACTGTACAGAAAATCCAAAACGGTGGGGCAATCGTGGGGCCACTTTTTGATGTATGGGGCCTGTGGGGAGTTTCGCAACTCCTATATCAAGTAACTCTGGTTGTACTTGGCAGTCGTACCGGTGCCGCGGAAAAGTGCGCTGACAACGACCAGGGTGTCAGTGCAGAGAAGTGACTTGCGTGCAAGTTGTGCGTAGTGAGCAGGCCTAGTTGAGGAAGATGCTGGGTTCTTGCTGGTGTTGCAGGCTGCCACCCGCTCTACTGGACGGCCCTGTGCAAGGAGTGCTTGGACATGGTGGCCCAGTTCTCCAACGCGCTCATCCAGCTTGAAGGGCCCCCACCGACCCCTCTGGCCCCCGTGGCCGCCCCACAATGTGAGTCATGGAGGGGAATCTCTTGTCAGGCCCTTTTTGCGCTTTTGGGCTACGGAAGTGGGGATGTTCAAACACTATCATTCGTGGAGTTGCCAGAGCTTCCTTGTGTTCTGCTCAAGCAGGGAAGGATTTTACGACTTTTTCAGTCCGTCATACCAGCCGTGGCGGCATAATGGCCTATGTGCGAGGTCGCTGGTGTGAAACGAGTTTGTAGTACGTCAGCGGCGTTGCTGAAGTTATAAACAAAAATGCTCGTGTGCAGTCATGAAAACTTAAGAAGTGGCCAACCCGTAAGCCGCGCCTTTTTCTCGCTTCATCTGTTCACGAACCTGCTTCACAAGGGCTTTCTTCTGGCTTGTGAACAGGGCAGGACGATGACGGCGAACGGCCGTTACTTATAGGAAAAAGGTTTCCATACCATGAGGGGAAAGAGGGAAGGGTGGACTTTCATGAAATGGCACCCTCATGAGCTTGTCACTGTAAAATCCCATTTCAGATTGAGTGTGACAGCACCTAGGACATCAGCCATGCCATAGTGGAGGCCTCCAAACTAGTTTAGCCCCCCTGGGTTTCTCAAAACCATGCATGTACAGTCGTCGAGCATGTTAACAACAAAAGACCAGGTGCCTGCCCTAGTGCTAGTGATAGTGACCGGGCTTTCAGGTGGCTGTGCTCATGCGATAGAGCAGCCAAGTGCAGAAGGTCACCCTTGCGATTGCTATCATCAGCTAGTCACAGATGCGCCAGTGGCTGCCGCAAGCGCCTGCTCAGTGCATAGGCGGGCACGCCCACTTCTTTGTTGTTGTTAACACTTTGATTGTAGCGAAGAGTATGACCTTCAGAGCTTGTCACTGTAACATCCCATTTCAGGTTGGGGTGTACAGCACCTGGCATCAGCTGCATAGGGGAAAGGCCTCCAAACAGTTTAGCCCCCTTGGTTTCTCGAAACCCTGCTTCACCGGCACCGTGGCTGTGCAGCGCCCGCCGTGCATAGGCGGGCACGCCCACTTCTTTGTTGTTTTTAACACTTTGATTGTAGTGAAGAGTATTTTCCCATTGGGAATGTGACTAGCTGATGATGGAATGCGGGTACTTCTGGTTTGGAAACTCTAGGGGGGGAGCACAGCCCCTAAAAAGCCCCCCGACTATCGCTGGCACGAGGGCTGTCACCTGGTCTTTTTGTAAATGTCGGATTTTACATGCATGGTTTTGAGAAACCAAGGGGCCCTAACTAGTTTCCCCGCAATATGGCATGGCTTCCGTCCTAGGGCTGTCACCTTGCTGAATGGGATTTCCAGTGGTAAGATCATGAAAGCGCTCCACATCCTACAGGAGCTGTTGCGCTTCCTGCAATAAGTAACAGATGTTTGTTGTGGAAGGTGCCCTGTGCGAAGCTCCATCACTTTAGAGGGGCCCACGTGGCAAAAAGAAACCTCTGCTTTGCTGCCATGGGGCTGGGGCATTCAGTGAGTTTTAACACTTACGTGCCACGACTGAAATGCATCATCTGCTCTTGCTTCACCAGCAGTTCATCTCGCGTCACGGTGGACATCAAGCCAAACCTTCATCTTGGTTCCAGTAATTGCTCAGTACCCCCTCAAAAGGACTTCAATTCTGCCATGGGCTGCAGGTTTTCACTTTTGGGGAGCTTTTTTATATCGAAAAGAGTGAAAATGAGTGAGAAGTCCTTATTGCACCCCTGTGGATAACACAGTCTTTGCTTGCTTTTTCCCCCACTGTTGGCGCTGGAGCAGTCCCCAAGACGCCCCCCGCTCTGCACATGCGGCGGCTGGCCCCGCCTCCTACTTCACCATGTGAGTGGCTCGCTCTTCTTGCATTGGTCCCTTGCAGTGGGTGTGGCAAGGAGAGGCCCAACCTTACACTGTGCCGATAGCCGTTAAACTCCCCAGCGGCTGCTTCCCTTGTGAGGCGCTCGTACGGGAAGACGTTACACCACCAGAATGGTGCTGGTTGATTTGCACAGTTGCAACATTCGTCACTGAACAAAATTCGTTGGTGCAAACAGACCTTGATAAGTTTAACGTTGCCTCGTAACATGACGTAGTTTAACGTAACGTAGTTTAATGTAACATTACCTAACGTGATGTAGTTTAACATAATGTAACGTAACATAATGTAACGTAGTTTAACATTACGTAACGTAACGTAGTTTAACGTATGGTGCCCCATGTGTGACCTATATGCTTGCTAAAAGGGCAAGGAGTTTACCACCGTCTTTGCAGAGATGCCGGGCAAACCCGAATAGTAACTGACTCCTTCCTTTTTTCTTTCATGCAACAATCCTCCCAAAAAAAGGAATCTGCTAGTACTGTTCTATCCCGTTCACCTTCTGAAAGAGAGAGAGGAAAAAAATTCGGGATGTAAGGAAATAACCTGCAATCTGAGGAAGGCAGTTCGTTTTTGCCACCTCATTTCTCCTGATAGGGACCTTGCGAAAGGATCCTTAAGAAAGCACAAAAGCACATGCACAAGGGATACAAAAGCATGTGGTCCCAACATCAATGGCAGAGAAGTTCAAATTATATTGCCTTCCAAAGTTGAAGGTGTGCATTCGGTTGTAGGTCTACCCGCAACTAATTTGAGCAAACACCCCTCAATCTGTTCGAGCCCCCCGCATGTGGAAAACTAGAGGCCGTGTATTAACAGCACCTGCGGAGTTTGGCCAGCTGAATCCAGTTTTCTAACTGGCCTGCGTGTTATTAACTAACCCCTGGTCACTGTGTTTCAGTCGGCCCAGGAGCCGTGCCACCAGTCCCCCCTCCTGCGGCCAAGGTCAGGCTACTAGACCGGGTGAGTCGCAATTGTTGGTAAAACTGAAAGACCGGCCAGCTGGTTTTGACCGTCCAAAAATCGGAAGCTAGTGGTGGAACTGCCGCACCGTTTGCTTCAAACCGTGCCATTGGGCAGGTTCCACTTCATGCTGCTGCAGACTAAGCAAACCTCCTTGATAAATTGCGCTACAACTGTACAAAAAACGGTCACCAGCCTTCTACAGACTAATTCCAGACATTTCACCATGGGTGTGTTTGAAATAGCACCAGTCACCACTTCAACAGCTTGGGCTCACTTGGTCTATCTCGGGCTAACACTGCAATGTCACATTTCACGTACACTTGGCAGTTTTTATTTTTCAGAAAGGTTGAGAAACCTGCGATAGCTGGTGCGGACTGAAAAAATTTTTATGAAATCAGCAGCGAGCGGTAACGACAATGGCACAGAGCCATTGAACAGGAAGGGAAGTTGCTCACAGGTCGTGAGCTAGTATGGAAGGGATAGCGAATCTTCCTTCTTTTGTAGCGTTGCAAAGTGTTTGGGAGTGAGTGAGGCCCAGAATGACCTTTCAGACGCCCACGCTAGCCTGCAGTTTTTTTAGAGATGCCAACGAGCTGAGCTGAAGGCCAACAGCACCGGAATTTCACCTATGCCAATGGGAAACAGAAGCGTTGTTTTATAACTGCTGATAAAAGCTCAGTGAAATTTTGTCTTTTTGATGTTTTAATTGGCCAGAAGACACTATGCATTTTGTTTTGTTAAGAAGTGCAAGCTCATTTCTACTACCATGCGTGCGCAAATTTTGGGAAGCGGTGGGTAGCAAGAAACTAACACTTTTTCTTGCCGAAGCAGCCGAAGTTGATTGTTTATGCTCCGGACTCAAATCCACGAATGGAATTTGGCTGCCAGAAGTGAGCGCCAAAAGTCAGTGCCCGACAACCTCTGGGAGATTAGCAAGATATGCTTAGCATGCAATACTCGTTGCCAAGATGAGGGCAATGTAGGGGGAATGAATAGAAAGGTTGTCATCTTGAAAGGGATTGGCACACGGTGTGCCAACCTGTGAAAACTTGTTGACAAGACCAGATCTTGTGTTCTTCATGTTTTCCTGAAGAATAAGTTTCTTGAAGAGTGAGTGTACATAAAAATTGACAAATTAGCGTAACACAACACATAAATAGGTCCCAGAGTAAGAACTGTCGGCAAAACCTCCTAGCACATAACAGATTAGATATGCGTAATATGCAGCAGGGAGCGGTTGCTAAGGCAGAGTTTCAACACATTGCGTAAGTGCGCAGTAGTAGTAAAGTGCGTAAAGGGGACAAAAACAGTTCGTATTACAGCGTTCAAGTGCAAAGTGAAGCCCAGTTTATGCGCACACAGTTCTCACTTCAGTCTTTGCGTTAGAATCATTACAAAGTTGATTCACTGTATGCCTGTGCTCTTCTGTTATGTGTGCACTTAGGCATGACTTGTTAAAAACGCAGTCCTTAGCTGCTGCACTCGGCCACTGGTGGGGTAGTGCGATGAGGGCAGTCTCTCTCTGGTGGACAATGTGGAGAGATGCCCGGCTGTGCAGGTGGTGGGAGCGCTGATGCAGAAGCCCCTGGTGGCCTACTTCATCTCCGAGCTTCCAGAGGTCAAGGGCCGACAGCTGTTTGCCGGATGCCAGCCACTCATCTGGGCTGTAGAAGGTACTGTGTCCCTGCACTGCACTGTGCACTAGCACTAGCCAGGTACCAAGGCTGGCCACGTCACCTGTAGCTCCGCCTTCCTTTCGATCAAGGGAGGATGTATGTGGCTCGAGTGACCACTTTTTCTCTCTGATCTACGTATACAGGGTGGCGTGACCATAAGTGGAACACTTTAAAATTTTTTCCTGAGTGAACCGCCGCTCTGTCCGCACTCAAACTTTACACGAAGGCCGCATTTTGTGGTCTATTTTGTTTGAAACCGAGGCCCCCAAAACAGAACCGCTTCTCGGGTATGCTGACATTCTCGTTTACTACCGTCAAGGCCGAAGAACCTTCCCGACTCCGCATTCCCAGTTAACAAGAGCGAAGACAACAGACAAATAAGTACCCCACAGAACCCTACTCCATGCCATTTACCCCACCCAATACCCGTCTACCTGCAATTTCTGCCCAACACCCGGTACACTGTACCACCAGATTTGGGAGTGCCAGAAGACCCCAGGCCTTGCCCCAATAACCTCCCCCTTCTACAAGCAGTGGGCGTACCGCCTGACGAGCCCGGACCTTGGGATCCAGCGTGAACTGGTGAAGAGGGCCTGGACCGCCAGCCGAGCTCAGGGTATCCGCGGTATAGGGAAGCCCCCCACCGGGCGGGTGCCCTAACATCTGCACCAGCTTGACAAATAAAGATTTATTCACCATCGTTACCTGTTTATTCTGAAAATAAATAAAAACGATTTTTGCCTACGGTAAAATGGCGGCCAATTTGGACGTGCGAGCCAGTGCAAGCTGATCTTCCCCATTGTATGTTTCGCTTTGCATACCCCAGGTGGCGCCGTTGTTCCAAGATCAGCTTGCGCTGGCTCGCACGTCCAAATTGGCCGCCATTTTACCGTAGGCAAAAATCGTTTTTATTTTCAGAATAAACAGGTAAGCACCGTGTCATTCCCGGTGTCAGACAAAATAGACCACAAAATGCGACCTTCGTGTGAACTTTTAGCGTGAAGAGAGCGGCGATTTGCTCGGGAAAAATTTTTAGTGTTCCAATCATCATTGTATAACCACCCTGTATAATCTTTTAGCCTAACCATGCATGGTGTTGAAACTTCACCCACTCACCCTCACTCACAACTAATGACCACAGGTGATGTGTTGTTTGATCTGCTATGCTCATGGGCCAGTCAAACCACACCATGTGTTGTACCGTCACGCCACATTCCCAAGTTGCTTAACTTCTTCACATTCCGTTTCAGGTGTCAAAGTGAGCTGCACTAGCTGGAGCATTCCATGCTGTGAACTAGCAATTTTTTACCATTTTGTCACACTTTTTTCGCACACAATGTAAAGCAGAGTATTTCCCGCGTGCTTTCCTTGATACTTTTTTCTGCTGGCTCTGTCAGCTTACTCGAGTAAGTGTGACGAGCCACCCGTTTTCTGAGATAATGAAACATCCCAACTGTGGCCATCTGTTATCCACAGCACTGAATGGAACTGAAACATCTGAACAAGCCATAAGCAGCAGTAGATGACTTGGCAGGTTCTGTATCTGGGTCTGCTGTGCTCTGCACGTGCTATCCGAGTACATCTGCATTTGGTGCAAGTCATGTGCACACATCTTAACAATTCGCAATTACGGTTGCTGGTGAAGTGCCTGCAGATGCATCGATCGTGATGTCATTATTCCTGGCAGCATATGTGGAAAGTGCGAGAGGTGTCCGTTTCACCGAGGAGCATCTGACAGTGGGCGACACTGGAGAAGTAACGACACTGACGCATGGCGGCAGCTATTTTGGTGCCTAACGCCAGGGTGGCCAGTTTTATGCACCCTATTGCTGCTGACATTGACGGGCAGAATTGGTTCGGGCGCCGCTTGGCAACCATGACAGCTGTGTTTACTTTTTGAGGATTTCAAGCCTGCACGCCGGTGCGACAGGTTCCCGTTCGGTTTACGCTAGCGTAGCTTATTTAGTGGATCTAGGTTACACTAGAGCCACTAAATAAGCTACGCTTTACTAGTGGCTGCACGTTACACTAGGCCAGTCATTCTTTTCCGTCGGGAAGCGAAGCAGGTGTTTTCCACTTTCCAGCCAGTTGAAACAGCCCAGTACAGAGCAGTATGGCATCGCTACTCTGTCTGGGAGCTTAAACCTCACCCTCAACATTTAGTACTGCCATACTGCGCACCAAAAATCACACTTCATTGAAGAACACACGCACGGGGCAGCACACAGGCACCGAAATGTCAGTGCCCATGGGTCTTCTGGTGTAAACAAATGGTTCGACCAATGGCCGCTGTCGGCGGCATACAGCAATGACAGAAAAGAGTGCCGATACTCTGAAACCTCATCTCGTGGCTCTAGGCGACACCTCTGACTGCTCTTACTTTGTGCGCATGTGCGTGCGTGCGTGCGTGCAGGTCTGTGCCTGCTGGCGTGTGCTTCCCGGACAGAGGACATGTACGGGGTGGTGCAGTTCAGCCTGGCCAGCATCTTCAACAGCCTGCTGGAACTGGACCAGGCAAGGCTGCTGCCTCTGTTATAGTAGAGCACGATTTATAAAGCCTCGGTTGGATGAAGAGATCAATTTCAGTGCAAGTGTGCAAGACAAACACAGTGGCACCTTTAAACTAGCTCCTTATTTTCTTTCTCTCTTTTCTAAATTAAAGGGGCAATCAAGGCAGAATAGAACATCGTTCAGTTTGGAAAAAAAAAAAAAAAAAAAAAAAAAAACCTAACCTGTGGTAACTCACTGAGCTCCATTCCAGCCAGCAAAGAGGCTTTATTAGCTGAGAGCGCGCAAGAAAAATAAAATTTTCTGCTACAGTGACATGTATGCGCCAGCACTAGAAACACAGTTATCTGTGCATTAACTCTACATTAGCCTTCAATAGATACTATCAAATAGATTTACAGGCCTCACTACTGTCATATTTTTCGGCAGTGGCTTAGTTCAGTGATCGTGAAGGTCGTGAGCAAGATTTTGTGACGTAGAGAAATTTCTGCAAAGTGACTGGGGAGGCGCCACTGCTTAATGTGTTTCCCCTAATATCTCTATTATTTGTTGTGATAACAGTGATGTTATTGCTATCAGGATAAAGCGGTTTTTCTAATGAACCCAACTTGTATCTTGTCTTCGTGGCCCATTTGAGAGTATGACTTTGTTGTGCTGTACAGAACGTTCACGTCTCTCTCACTTGTGCTGGTTGCACGAAGGCTAGCTGTGGGAGAGCTAGAAGAGGAGAGGGGTCCTTGGGCAGTTGTGTGCAGGAGGCTAGTACTAGTTGCACTGGACATGCACTGCCTAGTACAAGCATCAGCTGATTAGGGCGAGACAGACCCGAGGTGGCACCCGCCAGAGGCACTCTTGTCTCCTCCTGTGCCCCAGGCAATTGACCGGTGTGTACACTGGCACTGTTGTGATCCTCCTGTGCAGTTGCTGGAGCGTCAGGGCAAGCGGTGCCTCCGTCGCCCGGCGCACAACAGTGGCTCAGGCCGGGAGCTACGGTTGGGACGTGCGCTGGCCACTGCCGTGTCCACAGGACTCTACCAGATGGCCGACACCTTTCGGCCGCACCTCCAGTCAGTGGCCACTCCCTCTCAGAAGTTTCACTTAAAAACACTGGATCCGTTCCTTACGCCCTAATGGCCTTACTTGATGTGATGTACATACGACTGGCTTTGCTTTCTTTTTGTTTGAGGTGTAAGTGCAAGAGAATGGCTTTTTTTTTTTTTTTTTGCCTGTTCTTCTTCTAGTTTGTGCCATTCGGAAGGAGTTCAGTGTGCGTTTAACCTTGTGCAGTATGGAATTGTCCCGCCTTTGTGCGTCACATCAAGAGCTCATAATTTCACGAGAATATGATGTGCCACGACATGTATAGTATAAGTGCAGTGCGACAAATGTATTGACCCTCCTGCTTGCATTTGTGCTATGTTGTTCTTCCATGTCCAATCACATAGTATTGTTTGTTCTGTCATCTTAAAGCTCACGCAGTAACAGTCCGCACGGTGCTGTCTCTACCACCGTTGTGGTCCTCGTCACTCGCTTCGGTCGAATCACTGTCATCACTAACTGATGGAGACGCACGATTCTCTTCCTCACTAAAGTCATCATCGCTTTCGCAAAGTGCACCCCGTAGAATGATGCGATGAGAAAGCGGCCATGCTTCTCAGCAAACAGCGCGCATGTGAGAACGCTCTGGAATCCAGAAGGCCCGAACTGAGCATTGTGCTGCACCACAGTGCAAAAAGAAGAAAACTTCAACAAACAAAGGTCACTTTTCCCTCAAGAGAGGGCGCATCATGTATACAAAGAATGCGGGCGCATCACAGTGAGAAAAACCCACCGCGGTGGCTCAGTGGCTAAGGCGTTGCGCTGCTGAGCACGAGGTCGCGGGTTCGATTCCCGGCCGCGGCGGCCGCTTTTCTCATGGAGGCGAAAAGCAAAAACGCCGTGTGTACCAGATTTCGGCGCACGTTAAAGATCCCCAGGTGGTCAAAAATAATCCGGAGCCCTCCACTACGGCGCGAGTGAGAAAAACCGTGAAATTTAACCTTGAACACTCAAGTTGGGGGGACCCCGACAGCGGACTGCTACGGCTGTGTTACGTTTTACAATGGACCACAAATGATTAAAGAAGTAGTCAAAAGCAGGTTGTCAGTATGCTGACTCCATGCCAGTGTGAAGAAACTGGAAGTTTGGAACAGTAGCAAGGTATTCGAGCATGCAGTAACCCTTGCTTTGGGCAAAAAAATGAAGGAAGCTTACACCAACGCAAAAGACTTGAAGGTAGCGAGGCTGAATGCAACCTTCACGGCCATCACGACGGTTTAAGTCTGCGATTGCAGCCGATTTGCTTCTTCTTCGCTGCCGCAATGACCTTAACTCCATCTTTGTTGCTATAACGGCAAAGAAGAAGAAGAAGCAAATCGAAGAAGCAGAACAAACGAACGGAACGCGCACACTTAAACTAGGTGCCTGCACGTGCGACGTGTACCCTATCAAGTGTTCTGTGTCGAACAGGTGGTGGGATTCCTATCCCCACAGTCACAGCTGAGTGAGTAAGACGTTTGACTCTCGGGTACTGACTCACGGTCGTAGCCGAGTGGGTAAGGCGACTGGCTCTATCTCTGTTGATCTACCAGACTCGGGCTCGAATCCTGACGGTGCCGGTGATTTGTGAAATGCCGGAATCAACAAATCGCTAAACAGCGTCACTGTTAATAAAAGTTACCAGAAGTTGGCAACCTGAGCTCGCCTGAACACTCGGTACCCTGTAAGAAAACGACAGCCATGATGTATTGGTACTCAACTTTTCTGACTTCAGACGCTGTCACACTGTTATGTGAGCCTTTCATAGAGATGGCACATCATCACTGTAGCTTTTAAAACCACTCACAACATTTTCCCCTGATTCATGTTTGACGTCCCTTGCATTGTTTCACTCTAGAGGCTTGCGTATTGACATTATGTAACATTTTTTTTTTTAATTTCAAACACTGGAGTTTACAATAGCAGTCCCACACAACTATTTCAGTGGTTGGTTAATTTGGTTGACATCGACCGATCATGCAAAGTAGACATGTTGCGTCACTGAGTTAGGACAGAAAAGTGACTTTCAGGCCGCCGCTCGTTCTTCTATTTTGTTCACTATGTAACTTAATCTGATGCGTTAAAACTGGCAAGAGTGTTATTCCAATGAGGCGGTCATTTGATTGTAGTAAAGTTGTACGTTTTTCACGGTCCCTTTAAGCTGAAGGCCTTTTTTTGTAAAAACATGTTACTTTTTTTTTTTTCCTTTTCAGATCCCTGGATCTCAGCCCCGAAAACAGGCGCCGGCTGAACCAGTTTGTCAACTTCAACAGATGACCCATTTGCAACCTTCCGAGTTGAGCCTTTCGTTTCACCTTTAATAAGCATTTGATTTTGTATAAAGCCACGTTTACGCATAATTTTTGTACATAAGCTTTCATTGATGGCAGTGCTGTGAATTTTTTCATCGCGGTAGTGATTTCGTGGTGTCTAATAAATAAAACAGATTCAAGCAACTTGGAGACCCATCTAATCGTTCTAATTCTCGCAGTGTATTGGTTTTCATGTATGCGTGTGTGCTTACTAGCACTATTGCACTTGCTTCTGAAGGGCAAGTGCACTTGTGACGTGGAAATAAAGGACAGTCGTTCTAAGGCACCATGGTATGGTTTACTACTCTTTATGAAAAGTTCTTCAATATATACCGGCTGCAAAACTCCGTTTACAGTTCGCAAGGGGTGTAGGGGGCCCTTTGCTTCGTTGAGGCAGAACGGCAAGTGTCCTGGCTTTAGGGGACCAAAACTGGACTTCGCTAAAGAATTACTTGGTAACACTTCATGAAATAATGCTTGCTTTACAAATAAGAAAGCATTAAATTGGGTAATGTTAAAGTATGTTTCCACAGTTTTTCCTTTTATGACTTATGGCAGTAGTTGCAAGCACTTAGTACTACTTAACCTTTCTGCCGACCGATGACAGCCACCAGAGCAAGGGGGCCAATTGCAGACAGACTTTTGAATACCGGCCTATGGGGAGTTCCTGAGTTGGTGTATACGGAACCACTTTGGTCCGTACGAGGAACGAAAACGAACGTGAAAGATGACAATGTTGGAGAGAATGTGCATAAACATGGTAGCCAGTGTGTTTAGTAAATTAACTGGGCATGCATTAACAGCGGTGTCCACCAAAGGGAGTGAGAATTAGCCTCGAACTGAAGCAAATATTTTGCGATTACCAATAAGGGCATCCAAAAAATATATAGGTATGCACATATAGAACAGAACAAGAACTCATCTACGGGACTTCGGAACTTTTTATTGGGGCACAACAAACGTAATCGGCAATGAGAGCAGGGGTGCGAAGTCCTATTTGGCGAGAGATGGAGAATTTACGGAGGGACTGTCCCAGCGGTCCCCCTACAAAAGTCGTGAAATGCATCTCGGGAGGAGGTGGGGTGTGAATGTTAGATGTAAGGCGGCGGAGGCTCAGGTCTGTAGAATTACGAAAAAGACCAGAAGGGAAAAGGAAAAGACTGCATTGACCCGGTACTAACGGTGTCAATTTCAATGCAAACTTACAGCAACTAAGCTAGATATTCGGGAAAACAGATGACGCAGTGGCAACTGACCAGCCACTATCTCGCCAGTTCTTTATGATGTCGGGGTGCTGTCACAGGGCTTGTGGCTGCTGACCAAAGCCACTGCCAAGAGAGAAAAGAGATCTTTGTTGGTGACCATAAGTGCCGATGTTGGGGCACTTGCCTCCCTATCCGAGTATTCTACAGTCCACGATACCCGGGCTGCGGCTCTCCAGGCCTTCTTCACCAAGTCTTGCTGAGTTTGGAGGTCTCGCAGTAGGAGGAGGGGACGGGGGCAGGTCCGGGTGGTGGTATGGGGTGCCGGGCTTGGGACAGAAATGGCAAATGGGGCGTGCTGGGTTGAGTAGATACTAGCGTGAAAGAGGGTGCTATGGGGACAGGCATTCTTCATCGGTAGTCTTAGTCCAAAAGCAGTGGCTTATTTTCTGCGTAACCGAGGACAAGGTGATGGGAATGCTGGAGAAGTGGTTCAGCTTTGATGGTGGCAGCAAGCATTGGCTGCTCTTCTGGCATGGCGTACGCGTGTGTGGGCAGCGGTGCAAGCGGCTTCATTACCATTGAGGGATTAGGCCCAGGCACCCAGGTAATGCCATGTCGGAAAGCCCTTTGATGGCTTGGAGGATGTACAATGTTGATTCACTAGTGTGTCCTGTTGAGAATTTCGAATTGCTGCTTGTGAGTCAGTATTGTGATGGGGTCCTGGCTAGAGCCTCCTGTTCGATGGTATCTTTGGAACGCACTGATGACTCTGTCTTTAGCATTCTTCCTGTTACATCACTGCTGATGGTTAAAAAAAGATCCTCCGGGGCTGTACTTACGTGAGTTAGCAGAGGCTAGTTCTCTCAAATTAAAACAGTCTTATTGTGTCTTCACGGCCGTACCGATGGTGTGCAGGAAAGCCAGGATAAGCCTAAACGCACGAGACCAAAAGCTACTGCCTCCGGGCAAAAATGGAAGACGGTGAGCTACCTGGAACATTGGAAGGGCCCGTAAGAAACCACAGCACTTTTCACAGTGCAGATGACACACAATTATGTTCCATGGTCCTTGGTGCAGCTGGTTCAGAGCAAAGGCGATCCGCTGACAGGAAAGGGTGGAAGATGTGGCCAGCACAGCACGTGCATGGTCACAAAGGCACAGGATGTCGGCTTGTAATTACTAGGAATTAAATGGCAAGGTGTTTACTTCCTTTAGCTGCACAAGGGGCCGGGCAGTGCCATCATGGCTTTACCACTGCACACGCTCGGTAGCAATGCTTTAAGCCAGTAGCTGACTGACTATTCAGCAAGGGGATGTCGGGTCTTCTCATCAGCCTTTTCATTTCCTGGCACACCAGAGTGCCTCAACTACAGATATCCGAAGTACGTGATGTGACTGTTGTGACTAAAGAAAGCTACAATTAAATTGGTTGGTTAGCAACGTCGGATCGTGACACATACCCATGTGGGGGATTGGCCGAGAAGCTGTGGGTGAAGCAATTTTGCTTCCTTTCTACTTCATTATCGTAAGGCATTTGTGGAAGGATTGCTGTATTCTACCAGCAACTAAAAATACCAAACGTGGCTTGTGGGGAATTACCAGTCGGCAAAAATAAATGGTTCAGTGTGAACGCGGAGGAGAAAAAATGCGCAAAGCGACGTTTCGGCTTTTTGGTGTTTTATGTCATATCACCTCTCCATCGATTGCTTTTCGCGTTTTTAAGTGAAGTTTTACAGCATCAAAAACATTAGCATTGTATTGGTTGCGCCGTTATGTATTCTTCGCAAGGATACATTGCGCTTCTTGTAAGCCCAAGCGCTGCTAGGCTGACGCACACTCTTCATCCGATTTTTTTTATTCTAAATCCTGTTTCTTTGGGGGGGCGGTAAAGAAGCCACTGCGCTGACTGCGCTCCGTTCGATAACGAAGCCACTCCGCGTTGCTTATCGCGGCTAGTACACAACAGTTCATATGCGGAAACAACGTAAGGGAAAGTGATGACGGGATATCTCAGGTCAGCCTTGCCGTGAAGCCAGCTTCCTTGTTGGAGGCGCACGGAATGAGCGCTTTCCGCTGCGTTCTGTCACGTTGACTTGTCCTTCACCTTCCGGAGAGCACAATGCGATCTTCAGTTGCCGCAGCATAGGGAACACGAACTCCTAGCCGAGATTCCCTCGAGCCGCTGGTCGCGCGTTAGCGTCGTCATCGATACTGCGCGCGCATCGCCGACAGAAGTCACCACTGTCAGATTGCCCCCTGTACGATTCGTGCAGCCATAATTGTAATAAAAAGAAGACGGAGACTGCAATCCGCGGGCACGCGAATCGAGCTCCCGCGCGGCCGGCGTCCGCGTGAGCACGCGCTTCTCTTCTTCCTCCGGCACGCGCACCTGCGACCTGGCGGCACTGGCGGTCGCCAGCAGTTGTAAATATGGCGGCCACGTTTGAAGGGGTGCTTTTATCCAGTCTGTCCGATACCGGTGAAATAACTCAGAAGTTTCCCATCCCCCTGCTTCTGACAGTCGCCGACGAGTCGGATAACCTCATTGTGAAGTTCAAGAAGCGTGAGTTGGCCGCCTCACCGGCGCCGTTCGGCGCTCGCCGGGCGTCTAGCGAGGCCCTCTTTGTCTCCGTGCTCGCATTGTTTACAGTGGTCCGTGTCGCACATTCTGAAATCTATTTAGGCCTAAGGGTTTTCGATCACGAGACAGCGCCGTTTTGTGCTCCTTTTGACGCGAAAAAAATGGAGGGGCTTTAGTGCGCGGCACGGCGTCGGGGCGAACACATGGAAGGCTTCCCTGCGCGTTCGAAAGTGCGCTCTCGTGCGACATCTTGACTGATCACGGCCGCGTGCGCGAGCTGCGCTGCGCTCGCCGGCCGCTGTTGGCCTTTGATCGCGAAGATTTTAATTTTTCCCGGTCGCCAGACTTAATTTTCCCCAATCGCGTCAGGTTCGCGAACCCGAGATGCCGTCACTGCGCGAGTACTGGTACCCGTCACGCACTTTCTGTTCGTGAAGCACGCCGGCAGACGGCTAAGTTTCATGGATGTTCGCGGCAAATGTACTCCAGCCAGCAAAGGCCAGATGTGTGCGTGTTTTCTTGCGATTGCCACACAGGCACGCGAAAGCGTTCAGGTGTTAAAACGATCGACCTGCACCTGCTTGTTTGCTTACGGGGAATCGGTTTATGACGGGCTCTGAATGGAAAGAAAATTAAAGCCACGGAAGCGGCAGCCTTCTTTGATCGACGATACTTTCTTATAAAAATACGATTAAAGAAATCTTTTCAATCAATGAAAGCCGCCGTGCCGACAATTTGCTATCACGCTAGTGAGTAGTCCAATCTATTTCGCTTGTGTGGCTAACGCACAGTTAAGAGAGGGCATTAAAATATTTTGTTTTTGTGGAGTGATAACCCACGTAAAGTGAAAAATAGAAACAAATTGGACACTGCTAGCTGCACATCACTTGCTTCCCGGAGGCGGTGAACCTTCGTTAGAAACAACGTGTAACGCGAGACTTGTGTCCTGGTTTTGCCGCCTAAACTGTGCGTTTTATCCGTGTAAGCAAAAAGTTAGGATACGTTAGATTACTGTTAAATTATGCAATTACATTATAAGCATTGCGTAACATATACTGCAAATTTTAATCGCGATCGCTAATTTCGCTTAATCGAGGATGTCTTCCACTCAGCAGTATTTGTATAGCCGAGAAAAAACATTGTATTAGAATAAAGCCACATTAGGTTCATACACTAATGGGCACCATCATTTTGGTGTTTAAGAAAAATAGTTCGTAATTACAGCCAGAACACGGCATCAACTCTATCACCGGTGGTTGCTGGTCGTTGCTTATGCTCTCTGTTAGCAGGGATGACGAAGAAACTATGAAGATGCCCAGGTTTTCTTCCATAGTATGAACGTGCAAGCATCACTTCTCGCTGGGTTATGTTACAGTTTAGTGCAAAACACATATTTTGACCTTCTGGCTGAGTTTCGTTCACAGCACTCTTTTTCTTTTAAACAGAGTTGCTACGATAGTTCGTAGCGCCTTGTTTTGCCAAGACACCACTTATCTGGATGAGACGGTGTTTTTTGGCTGCTCACCGGACGATGTGGATGGAGATGGTGGTGGACGTGCCTGCTCTGCATTTTTTTTACCTCTGGTGCAAACTGTTCCTGGGATGAGCTCGCGCCATCTAGTGAATAGCCTGTAAGGCAGTCAGCAAAATTTGCCGGCAGCCACGCTGTTTGGTTGTGCAAATCTCGCCAACTGAGTAAGGGGTGGTCGCACATTATGAAAACAATATTCAGGCGACACAGTTCATACTGGTAGTGTGCTTAGTAATGCTGCCATAGCAGGCAAATTTGTTCGGGGGGCATTTTCCTAGTACAACTAGCTTGAAAAGTCCCGACACAGGGAGAGGGCCGGGGACACAACACAGGACTTGCTACGGTCTACCGAAAATCATGCTGACGTGCGCGCCACTGTGTCAGACAAAAGCAAACGGGGTTGTTCCGGTGACGAGCTCGTGACAAGTTTGTTCTTAGTAGTGCCTCCTTCCAAACAACAGCCTCCCCCTCACTGTGTCCCCCCACCCACTGTTGCAGGAGAGAGCAATGGGCCGCAGGCAGTGCACGAGGTGGAGATATTCCGGGACACAGACACGGCGCGAGTGGGCAAGCGCGCCTTTGTCGTCACCCACGACAAGGGCACCCTGCTTGTCCTGTTCCCCAGCAACGATGGTGCGTGCCCTTGTCACTTCGTTCAGCTGCTTAATGGCACTGCTCCAGCGCCCTGCTTGTTGCCCTTTTGTGCTGCAAATTTTGTGTTTTTTTCTTATGCTAAGTGATTCTTGGGCAGAAAAGTAGAGGGTACACATAATGCTGCAGCAACATCATTCGCTGGACGTGAATCGTAGTGTTTGCTGTTTGACCTGCCTGCTTTGTTTCCAGTTCCAACATTCCCTTCTGAACTTTCTAAAGTTCCTGTGGGGCTCCTTTCCACCGTGATTTATGCTTGGAGGGTACCGGTTCGTCTACAGAAGCTACTTGTGCGGGGGAGGTGTTTGGTAATTCACATGAAAGTACCATTTGGTGTTCCATGAAGCCGTGCACAAGAAGGGTGTCCTTGCAGTGGCTTCAAATGCCCTAGGGAGCTGTTTCCTTGCTTCAGATCTAAAAAGAAATGCTTTCTGTAGCATGTCCTTCCTTGTAGCGAGGTTGTCGCACTCGGAGACCTTCCTAGTTCTGTCTGTTTATTGAGCAATGCTTTGCGACATCTTAGTTGACATGGAAATACGCTGGCTTGCTGACAAGATGGCCATCGGTCATTGAAGCTCTCTGCCTAGAGAGGTGTTTTCTTGCTTCGGATCTAAAAAGAAATGCTTTCTGTAGCATGTGCTTCCTTCTAGCGAGATTGTCGCATGCAGAGAAGGCCTTCCTAGTTCTGTCTAATGGGTAACGCTTTGCGAGATCTTCGTTGACTTTGAAACAGGCTGGCTTGCTGACGAGATGACCTTTGTTCATTGAAGCCCTGCTTCGCTTCGCTAATTAGCTGTGAGCGATAAATGTGTGAAATGGGGTCCGTGCTGTTTGTTTGACACGAGTGGCCGTGAATGAGGCATTGCGTTGCCAGCAAGGGTAGCGTGTGGGGTGTGCTGCACAGAGGTGTTGTTGGCGCTGGCGCAGAACTGCTGCGGTTCCACCGGATAGTGGACGCCTTCAAGACGGGCCAGAACAGCTCAAGCTTCCGACAGAGGACGGACGAGGCGTCGGCCACCCAGTACTTCCAGGTACTCTTCCCTCCTCCCTCCTGGAGGACACTCGCGAGTCCCACCCCTCGCCCGTGACAAAGCGAGCATGCGTGGGGTCGTGACCCGCGGTGTAGTGGGCCCAGCACGTTGTTTGAGACTGTTGTGTGGCTGTGTTGTGGCCGCGGCGGCTGACGGGGGCCGTGTGTGTGTGGTTGTCCCGTGCAGTTCTACGGCTACCTGTCCCAGCAGCAGAACATGATGCAGGACTACATCCGCACCTCCACGTACCAGAGGGCCATCCTCAACAACATGGAGGACTTCAAGGACAAGGTGAGGGCGGCAGGCTGGCTTCTCAGAGCAGGGAACATTTGGTGATTTCTTGGGAGGTCTAGCTTGCCACGGGGAGACGAGGATAGTTGCCAAGAAACGCCTTACATTGCGATTACAGTGTGCTTAGACATCGTTTCTAAGTTTTGCTGGAGCTGGAAAGGTGAAGGGAACATTTGCTGCTTGCACTTTTGTTCAGCGCGGTGCACGCCGGCAAATCGAAGTGCAATCAAGAGACACCAAGATAAGCGCCGTTAAAGGGGCCCTGCAGCACTTGCCATCAACTATTCGGAATGTATTTTGGGGTAAAGTCGATTGTCCCAGCAATCTCCTCCCGCAGGAATTATGAAAATCCGTTCACTATCACCAAAACTACGCGTGATGAGAAATCGCGCATAATAGTTACCTTTCAACTCAACCGCGGACAACGCGACGAAAGCTGCGGGCTCTCTCCCGGAGAGGGGGGGTGGCTGGGGATGTTCTCTTAGTGGCCTTCGATATATCACAGGCCAGGGACTTTTCTCCGCAATGTTGAGGGGTCTATTTCCGGTCTGGTGCGACAAAAAAAGCAGGCGTGGTGCGCTCAGGCTGGTAGGGCGTTTTTGAAGCAATAAACGTTTGTTGTCGTGTGCTCTCGTTGAAAGGGAAGTATTAACTTCGTCACTCAAACTCCCCACACACTCAAAACACAAAAGACACACCAAAACTATGCGTACTGGTTCAGGCATAGAAGAGGTTGGTACACAGCGCCGATGACGGCAGATCGTCACAGGAAATGCAAGAAATAAACCGCGAAGTTTACTAGTGGCAGCCAATAGGACAGCCATGGCCCAAATGACGTTTAGGCCATGCCAGGGGTGCATAATGAGAAGAATTGAAGAGAGCGTTTTTTTTTTTTTTTATAGTCTTTCACAGTGATTTGCACGCTTACCGCTTCACGTGCACGTTTAATATTTGTCTCAGGTATTCCTGTCAGCGTAATCTAAATGTTAGCAGGTTTACTTGCACTGCACAAAGAGCGTTGCAGGGTCCCTTTAAGAGCACAAATATTTGTGTAGCGTTCAAGAGGTGGCACTGGGCTTTTCATGTGCTACTGTCGTCACTGGTTGGCACAGACGACCCCTTGCGGCGGCACTTTTGGTGTGGGTAAGAAATTGGTATTGTCGAAGGCCAGTGTGGAGGGGAGGGTGACAGCGTTACGCGAGCAAGTGTAGTATTCATGCGCTGCGCCCCCCGTTGCAGGTTGTTCTGGACGTCGGTGCTGGCTCGGGCATCCTCTCCTTCTTTGCAGTCCAGGCAGGGGCCCGCAAAGTGTTTGCCGTCGAGGCCAGCTCCATGGCCAAGCATGCCGAGGTGAGCACAACCATCCCACTCTTCTTTCCCACAACCACAGAGTGTATAAACAGGAAGGGCCTCGCTGGAGCGAGCTACTGGTATTAAGGGGGGGGGGGGGCTCTTTTGTGAATCACTTTGGGAAGAACAGTGGAGGCGGAAAGATGAATGCCGGCTATGCAGGGCTGATGCGGTTCGGGGGGTTCATTCGCAGTGCCTCGTGTACCACAACAAAGTGGCGGACAAGGTGGTGGTGATCCCGGGCAAGATTGAGGAGATCACGCTGCCCGAGCCCGTGGACGTGATCGTGTCCGAGCCCATGGGGTACATGCTGTTCAACGAGCGCATGCTCGAGACCTACCTGCACGCCAAGAAGTGGCTCAAGCCCCAGGGTGAGTGGGGAGGGGGACGGGGGTTGAGAGCGACTTAGGTCCACCCTCTCACACCGTGTCCTTCCGGGTGCAGGCAAGATGTTCCCCACGCGAGGAGACCTGCACATAGCCCCCTTCTCTGACACCTGCCTGTACATGGAACAGCTCAACAAGGCCAACTTCTGGTGAGCCCCCTCACCCTTGCGCAAGGGCAGGCATCGGGGAAAATGCAAGGCCACTACTCGTTCGGAAGAGCAGGCTGATGGGGGCGGAGGGCCGAGTGGAAAAATTCACGGAATATTTCACGGAAAAATTCCGTAAAAAACTTTTCACGGTTGGGATATCTTGAGGTTGCAACATCCAGAACTAGGACCCTCGAACCTCACGTTCGCCACTTCGTTGAGCGCTGCTCTTGCCCCAGTGGCCTTGTATTCCTCAACGTGTTGGGGTTGGTGGGGTCACGGGGTGGGCGGCTGAAATGGCAGGGCCTGGTGTTTCCCGCGAGTCTGGTGGTTCCAGTGGGCTCTTCCATGCGCGGCGTGTGTTTTTCCTCACGGTTGTCCACATGACGGGCGCGCTGTGTTTTGCAGTGAGGACACGATTCTTCACTTGGCTGAAAGGAGTGCACGGTAGGCATGTGTGCTTTCCCAGTGCCCTCGGCACCCTCCTCTCTGTCGCACAAGCGGTCGTTTCATCCATGCCCGTTCGCTGCAACCGTGTGCCCGACATCGCCTGCATTCACTTTGTCAGCCTGACGGCTCAAATGTACTAATGTGGGAGACAAGTTGGTACACAACGTGGGCCTGAGACAAAAGTGTGCCTTGTAAATGAAATATACAAAAAGATAGCGAGAGAAAAAACAAAACGAAAAATGGTGGGGCCACTCCACAGTTTGCGGTGATGAGCAGCAAGTGCAGAAATGTGAAAATATCTGATATTCCGCATGGCTTCTTTTAAGGCAGAAGTTTGAAAAGCGATGTTTGTGTGCGCTAGGTTTTGGCCCATTGTTAACCTGCAGCAGATGGTGGTAAATTGATTGGTTACACTTCTCCTAGCCAAGATGCATCTTTTCCAAGTTTGACTTGTTAGAAGAATGCTTTTTTTGCGCGTCCTTTCTCTCCCTCATTTCTCTTTTGTGACAAGTTTTCTACACGAGGGAATTTGAATGTAAGCCTGGTTTATGGTTTTCTTCCTTCAAGAGTACAGTGTGATTAAGTGGGCAGCTACTTTGGTTGCAAGTCAATGTGGGGGGATTGGATTTTTAGGTATTAGTGATGGTGACGAATTTGGTAATGGCCGGTCACAGCTGTAGAGGGTAACTGAGTGCATCAACCGTAATTGAATGCAACACATTCTTCGACTGGGGTACCTTAAGGCACGTGCACTGCATTATGGGTCACTGTGCAGCTCGATCGAAATCTTAATCTCGCCACTTCCTTCGAGCCTAAGTTGAGCTCTTTTCTTACAGCCAAACGTGTCGCTGTAAATTCCCATGTCTCTTGAATGCAGAATCGACATTGTTTTTGTCTGACATCTATCTGTGGTGAGCTTCTAACAGATGGCAAATGACAAATAGTAGAGGGTGCAAAGAGGACATATATGTGTAGCACACATAGGCAGGGATTTCAAACTAGCTTGTGGGACAATGGAAATGCATGTGAGTAATGTTTCAAGCCAGAAAGGGAAGCCAGCAGAAACAGAAACAGACAGTACACGCAGAACATTCTTTTTTGAAGAAATCCCAGCAAGTGCATGCAAAATTTTTGAAGGGTAAATTCCGAGAATTTTATTCCGTATTATATTTGGTTCAACGAAGTAGTTGGTATTCTAAAATTGCAGTATTCTGCTTTTCGAATAGATCAGCTGAGACTTGTGGATTTTCTCAGGCGATCAAAAAGCATCATACCTGTCATGTTCTTTGATTTAAAATTGGCATAACAAACAGGGCAATATAATATTGAGAGAACATTCAATTTTTTCTTAGCCACTGAGCCATTCCGCCGTGGTGGCTCGGTGGCTACGGCGTTGAGCTGCTGAGCATGAGGTCGCGGGTTCAATTCCCGACTGCGGCGGCCGCTTTTCTGATGGAGGCGAAAAGCAAAAACGCCCGTGTGTACGAGATTTCGGCGCACATTAAAGATCCCCAGGCGGTCGAAATTCATCCGGAGCCCGCCACTACGGCGCGCCTCATCGCCTGCGTTGCGTAGGCGCGTTAAACCCTACAATCATACAATTTTTAAATGCAGAGCATTTCAGTAACTCACGATGTCACCCGCGTTGACGTCCGTAGTCCGCACCGTCGTTGTCCCTACTATATATAAAAAAAAATACTATCCGGCGCCCGGTTTCAATCCCTCGACCCTGCGGGCGGAGCGCAATGTACATGGTGCTCTACCCACTGCGCCACAAAGCCGACACAGAATGGGACACTACGAACGCGCCTTATATTGTTGACTCATTCAAATTACTGCTGACGAGCGCTCTCTCGTCAGCAGTTGCCATAAGTGCAACAACATTAACGTAACGCAAACTACTTAACGTCGTGCGCCCCCGGAAATGCTCTGCATTTGATCGTGCCCCTCGTGAGGGGGATGTTTCACTGCGTCTTCTCTCGAGCGCGGGACCTGTGGCGCCATCTGGCGGAGGCGTGGCACAACTCGTACCACTTTGAAAAGATGCGGCGCCAGCCAGCTTTTGGTGTGGCTTCACTATTGTTCAGATGCTACAAGAATATTGCTTTAACCTTTCCTCCAATGGAACCTTTCCTGCACCCAATTTTAGAGAAGAATACCAACAGACTGCTTTAATGCCCAAGCTTTCAAACAAAATCGAAGAAAAATACATTTAAATCTACAGCAGTGCTTAAAGGTGGAGTAAGTTTTCAAACTGCCATCAAAACCATGTTTCCGAAGAATCACTTATCACTTGTGGGATTCCTTCTGTAGTATTTCCTCAAATTTTAATCTTCAAACTTGTCGAACTCCATATTCACTTCGTTCATGCTGCAAAAAATAATGTTAACACCCCAGGAAAATAGTTGGGATGAGTGTTTTCTGAAGTTGCCTTCCTTGCCAACCTTCTTGCCAAAATTTATATTGCCCTGTGCCTCTCTCTGACGCGCAGAGAACGTGTGCCACGGTTAGGCATTTGTGACACTGGTGTACATCATCTTGAGTGGGTGCTGCATTTCTTATGGAAGAGGCTGTCAAAAAAATGTGTCTTTTGGTGCAGAAGCAAAGTGTCTGTATAAGTAGACACGCACTGGTTGCTGCATTGGACTACATGGCGAAGAAGATAAACAAAACAGTGGCTTACCTGCATGAGGAACATCCCTAACATGGGCTTACAATTGCTAAGGTGAAGTGGACCTCAAATCACCCCTGCAACAACATGAATGATGCAAAAACCAATAAAAGGCACCAGGAAAACCAAAGCATGCCAGCCGCGTAAAGAGAGATGATTAATGATAACCAAAGATACGGATTGATTATTAGTTGGTGGGGATTATTTGTAAGGTGGGTTAAAATTTATAACCTTTTGAGTGTCAAATTCTTTTGTCAAATGCAACCCCCAAGGGTGGATTTTTTTTAATGCTGATATAAATTCTTCGGACGAATCTGTTTCGAGAAAAAATTGTCAATTTTTTTTAGGGTTATCATGAAGTGGCTATCGTTTGTGTTGTTACATACGTGTGGTTTATTCATGAGTAACATGAGAAAAATTCAAAGTTTTGCGGACGCATGAAGCGCCCAGAGGATGAAACCCAAACCAGCCGCTGTATAATAGTAATGATTAGTAAGGTCGGGTGAGGTGGTAATAAGGGGGGTTAAGACAGGTTAGGGTGAATTGAGATGGTCTATGGGGGTGTCTGTCACATTAGTACGGCAGGCCTTCAAAGTGCGTAAGCACTAAAGTGCCCTGAGAATTTTTTTACCTGTAATGGCACTCTACACAGAATAATGGATTAGCCTTTGTAAGTAATAAGGGATTTTAAATACCATGTTTTCTCATTTCTAAGCACCCCCTCCTCGTTTTCTTTTTCTAATCTTGTGTTTTCCTCGGTTGAAGGATGGGGGCTTAGGTTCAAAGCACATCTGTGCTAAACTCGCTAAACTCTGAACTTTTAAAACGTTGTTTTTGCCCGGTTGTGAGAGGTTGCTTACCTAGGGGGGCTTGAAGTCAAGGTAGTGTGGTGCTACGTACATTTTATTTAAACGTTAATGAACATTCACTGTTTTTAAAGCAAAGCTTTATATAGTTTTGGCTAGGTGAAAGGAAAACCCTGCGGTCCCATGTACGCAGAAAACTCCTCTGGTGCAACCCAGTGCATGTGCGAAAAAAAAAGTTTGGAGAGGAGTTTAAAGGAGAGAGAGATTTGTTGGGTTTATTGTGTTGCCTTGTTCGCAGTAGTGAAAACAGTCGGCTGGTTGCCAGTGAAAAGGGGCTGTGCCGTGCTTGCAGGAACAGGCCAGCAGACGATGGTTGCACTGGCAGGATCGTTCTGCATATGCAACTTACTGTCGCTTACTTAAACAGCACAGAGGAAATACCAGACACGCAACGTATAACGAGAAAGACTTTAATGAACCGTAAGGTGTGACACATGGGTGAACACCGGCCACACGTTGCAGCTTCGTTTGTTAAAGGCCAGCTGCACTCAAATTTCACCTCGGCCAAATTTACTGTGAATGTACAGTACGTGCCACCAAACCGACTGGGATATTAGTGGTAGCCCCATGAAATGCATTGTTAATAAGCTATAAACGTTCAAAATAGCTCCGTCGCAGGCGACGCTGCATCTGCCGGCGAAACGTGCAAACAGCTATAAAGCAAGAGTGAAAATGCAGCCGGCCGGGTGCGTTTTCCTTCGGCCAGCCACGAGCGGCCAGCCAGCTGGTTGCGGCCGCTCACTCGCCGGCTGGGCCAGCTGCAACGGCACTTGTAATGGCCGCACTGTTCTCGGTTTCTGTTTCAAAATCGCCGATTTTCAATGACCGTTAGTGCCGTAGATGCGTATTTGAGCTGTCATATTTTGTATCCTGGAGTCTTTTTAGGCAGACTATATGAAAATACGGTTTTCAAGGGGTCGAAATTTTGAGTGCAGTTGGCCTTTAACCGACTGTACAGAGTGTGCATGGGCACATTTTTTGCAATAATTGGGTGATGTGCATGCTATGCATTGAAACCGATATTTGAACTTTTTAAATTTTAACTATCCAGTTTTAATCGATTGAATAAATTCTGGGACGTGCTGGTTGGCACATGTATTCTGCTTCTGAATACATTTGTCAGACAAAAGTAGATCGCAAAATAATTTTTTCTCCAGCACGACGTATATTTCTTGTGAAGTATCGCATGTACCACACTCACTTGTGTACAATGCCCTTGTGATAATACTGCACTCCCAATTTATGTGATTGAAATAGGGCAGAATGGCTGGAGTGTTGTAGCTGTTCGTGCAATGGTGCACCAGTCCGCTATTGTAGCGAAAGCTACAGTACACTACTCGGGCAGTCTTCGCGGGGTGACCAGTTTTGACCTTGAGAGCTAGAGGTTCAAACCACACCCCCTTCCGCAAGTGCCTGGATTGGAGCAGCGCCCGATGGCGGGGAGAGATAGACGAGGAGGGAACGGGGAAAGCGCGCAGGACCCGTGCCGCCACCTGTCAGAGGAAGGCGAAGACGCTGCCGCCGCAGCAATAAGTGCGCACGATGAAGAAAGGCGACGTGCACGCAGAGCCGTGTGTGATGGTGTAGGACGAACATCCAACTGTGGTTGCTCGTACAGCGGCGACGCTTAAATAACGTTGTGAGGCGAAAAAGAGGACACACGCTACTGTTGCGTCCAGCTTCGCTACCTTCAACTCTTACGCATTAGTGTGAGCTTCCTTCATTTATTCTGTTTCATTCTGCTCCTAAACGCAATTTTGTGCTGAAACTGCTCCCAAATGGTTTCTCAATGGGAAGCAAAATACGAGGGGTGACGTGGCGTTCAATGCCAGTCGCTGTGCACTTGAAGCAGTAGAGATGCATAAATTGACCTTGTCATTCACAATTTGGCCCATTAAAAGACTCCCACTCTCGGGATGTCAAATATCCCATTTGCCTGCCTCTCCGTGGTGGTGTGGTTCAACGGGGCCAACCCGAAAAAGCCAGTGAGCGGAAAAGGCAGGAAAGTTGTACTGGCAAGTGCTTGTCCAGCTATTTTTCGGTAATTCAGTTAGCATTGTCAAAAGCAAAAATGGTTTTACCGTTCAGTCGGACCCTCACCATTCTACCTTATCACAAGTGCGCTTGCTGTTCCAAGGGGCTAGGTGCTGCCCTGGCACTAGTGAGAGCATTGCTTGTGACAACATAGCAGCTGTCTGCATATAATCATCATGGTAGTAATGGCTTGCCATACAGCAATGCTTTTATGATTGCAGAGCACTTTAGGGGATCGTAGCTCGCCGTAACACTCCATGTCAAGCTACTGCCGGAATCAGGCGGTGCAGCGAGATAACGGACCCAAGTAGAGCCCGGCGTACCCGGCGTAGGGCGTCCCACAGAGGCTTCAAAAACTAAGCGGTTGATAGAGCTATAAGCGTTCGAAACTCTTGGACCGCTGACACTTGTTATACATGTCTTCGTTGTTTAGCGCAAAGAAAACTGCAGGTACACTTGAGGCAAAATATACATAATTACCCACAGCACCCGTGTTCATTTAGTTCGGAACGCTCGTTGGAGTGGTTTTTACGGTAGTAGGCGAAAAAGAGTGGCAGTGCAATGCCGGCACGTGCGGAAGGAAAAGCGAGCAAAAAAAAAAAAAAAAAAAACCTGCTTGTGAAGTTTTAGGCTGGGGGCGCGCGAGGACTGTGGAGGACGGAGAGAAGAGAGAGACCCGCACAACACGCCCGCCCCGCGCGCGAGCTCTCTCCGCCGAGCTCGCGATGCGAGCGCCCTCACACGCCGAGCGCGCTCCTCCTCGAGCTCTCTCCGCCGAGCTCCGCGATGCGAGTGCCCTCACACGCCCGAGCGCGCTCCTCCTCTCCACTCACTCTCCGCTACTCCACCCAAGCTCCGTGATGCGAGCGCCCTCACACGCCGAGCGCGCTCCTCCTCTCCCCTTGCCCTCCGCTACTCCCGCCCGAGCTACCACGTGCTCCGGTTGCTAGGCGCGCCAGAGCTGTTGCTAGGCGCACGCCGGCCAATGCACGACAACCCCCGACTAAGAAATGCATTCGCATTTAAAAAAACTCCTGCTGGTGAAGTTTCAGGCTGGGGGCGCGAGCACTGTGGAGGCGGGAAATTTGAATTGCATTGGGTGGTAGCAGTGAGTGGATAACGGCGCCACAGCCCATTATGGCTCTGCACTTCCGACAGCTTTCATGTTGAGTGGAACGGCCTTAATTTTTTCGTTTTTAGTGCCTTTCTCTTCTCGGTAAGTGCGCTATTAGCGTGCGGTTAGAAAGTTTGATTGCTTTGTTAAATTGGCGATTTTGGCAGGATTAACAAATTCTGGTTTTGTACAGCACCTGCCCCTTCTCCCCTCAGTGCACTGACGCAGTGAACGGCTTTATTAACTGATCACATTGAGTGTTGGCGACTGCCTTCTGGGCTGCACGTCAGCCTGTAAATGCTGTATTGCAATTTCACAGCAGTTACACACTCTGCCTATCGGGGTTTATCAGGCAGCCACCGTTTGTTTGCCGTCCAGGTACCAGCAGAGCTTCCATGGCGTGGACCTGTCCAGTTTACGAGAAGCTGCTGTCAAGGAGTATTTCAGGCAGCCCATTGTGGTACGCTCATTTTTTTTTTCACCCTGACGGGGCAACATTGCTTCGGAAGACAGCTGGAGGTGGTGCAGACACGCCCCCCTGTCGTCCCTCTCTTTGCAGGACACGTTTGATGTGCGCATCTGCATGGCAAAGTCCTTGAGGCACACGGTAGACTTTGAGCACGCCTCGGAGAGCGACCTGCACTGCATTGAGGTGCCCCTGCAGTTCAACCTGCTCCAGTCGGGCGAGCTGCATGGCCTGGCCTTCTGGTTTGACGTGGCCTTCATCGGATCCGTGTACGTCCCCTTTTTAAAACTTGATTATGACCCCCTGCTCTTGATTGTGACCCCCCAGCGAAGCGCATACGAGTGTCCCTGTTACTGTAATTGTGGAAAGCGACGCAGAGTTTTATTTGTGACAAAAGCTTGGCGTCTCGGTCAGCATTGGCGCTTGACCGGGGTCCCGGAGCCTGAACGCAGTGCACTTTGGGCGCGTGCAGGCAGACGGTGTGGCTGTCCACGGGGCCGACGCAGCCCCTGACGCACTGGTACCAGGTGCGCTGCCTGCTGGAGAACCCGCTGTTCGTGCAGCGGGGACAGCGGCTGGGTGGGCGCGTGGTGCTGAGGTCGAACCGGCGCCAGAGCTACGACGTGGACTTGGAGCTGGAGCTGGAAGGGGGCCTGCGGGCCTACCAACAGCCTGGACCTGAAGAACCCCTTCTTCCGGTACACGGGGCAGCCCCCCCAGCCGCCACCGGGCTGCCACGACACCTCGCCGAGCGAGGCCTACTGGGCCACCCTGGACGCGGCCAGCGGTGAGCGCTCCTTTCCTGCTGCCTCCTCCCCTTTCCCTCTGCCGCCCGCGGCACGAGATTCCGTTTCCTCGTCGGCACAAGCCTAGTCACTTCCTGCATGCACCTAGTACCACTGTACTTTTTCACTTCGAAGCACTCCTTATATCGTTTCGAGAAACTGCTACAAGATCGTCACTGTTAGGTATCAGTAGCCTTACGAGTAGAACCGCGGGTTTAGCCGCCAACAGCAAGGTTAGAGCCCCAGCAGTGCAAAAATTTTCGCACGTGATTTTTCTTACTGTTAAATGTTTTCTCGGCTCAATTCTATGCATTCTTTCCGTAAATAAGGGTTTTTCGGTGTCTTTTAGGTCGGTTTAGGGGTGGGGCGTGGCATATGAGAGCGTTTAGTTAACGTTACGCGGAAGTGACCCGCTTTTACTCATGCTGGAACGGAATGTTGTGCCCGCTGCATTGCTCTCGCTGCTCACGACGATGACCTCCGCCCACTTGGCTGTTTGCAGGTTGCTACTCATACAGGCCTAACAGTGAAGCTGATGACTATGCTGCCTATGCTTTAAGCAGTAGGTACTTAACCTTAACCCTAACTGTTGGTGTAGGCAGCATGCGCAACGTAAGGATTTGGACCTTTCGCTCTTGCTCTCACTCTCTTCGTGTACCCATTTACCGACGATTTTGCTCTGTGCCCAGTCTGCACTCCTTATGTCATGAGGGTGGTTGTGTCTAAAGCTCTGGCATCCACTGTGGAGGGATAGGGGGGGGGGGGGTTCAATTTTAAGGTCAATTTTAGCATTAATAAAAGAAATAAGGTTTAATTTTAAGGCTAATAAGAGCAATTTCTCTGTGGCTTGCAACTTGGGAACTAGCACCTGATTTTCACACCTTAGTTTGGGAAATCGCAAAACTAGTGAACTGTGGATTCTGTGTAAATAAAAGCAGTGTTGATCGAGGAGGTCAGACAGCGTGTCGAAAGCTTCTGGGTGGCCTAACGCTCAGCGACTGCAAAAAAGTAGTTTTGAGGGTTCAGATTTGTATTGGCTCAATTGCGTAAAGATTATGAGGCGTAATTAATGACTCCAATTGAAATGGTATGACATGTGACCAGTAGTAGTCATTGTAATGGCCACCTTCCAAGATCCAGTGCTCAGTATAATATAGGTTTCCACAACGTAAAGCTAAGTACGACTCAAAGCACTTCTAACGTATTTGCATGCTGGCTATAACCCGTGATGTATGCTTTATCGTAGCTGCAAGGCAACTAACCTATTGTCACTAGTAATTGGAAATAAATGGATTTAGTGAGAAAATTTGTACTGGGGGAAACATGGCAGACCACACAGCACAGCTACTCCAAAAACAGGACAAAAGGGTAATCGCACTCCTTCAGCTTCTCTTCTTATGCTCCCTTCGTAGGTACCGTGGCTCATATCCAAGTGGCCAGGTGGCAAGATGAGGACCATGCCACCATATGTCTAAATGATGGAATCTATGGGGCGCTGTCATTGACCCTGTAGTTTCTCTGGTAGTTCAACCTGTAAGGGAACTTGTTTGTGCTCGTACTTCTTCGTCTTCTCAGTGTTAGTGTGGAAAGTTAGGCAAGTTGGTGCTGGGATAAGTGTGGCATGTTTTTGGAGCAAAAAAGACAGGAACCTAGCGAAGAATATGAACGGGAGCATTTGTCCCGTCCGTATTCTTCTCTAGGTTCCAGTCTTTTTTGCACTGGAAAGCATGCCCCAGTCATCTCAGTGTTGACCTTGTTTCCCAATTGCCTTTGGGGCCTTGCTGCTCTTTCTTTCTCATCTTCAGACTCCACGCGGCTTGGCTTGGCTTGTGGCTTGGCATCACTCGTGTTATGTGGCTCCGTTTGCGAAAAATGCTGTGGGCAGGAAAATGTGGCGGGAACGTGTGTTGGCAAAATTCTGCCTGACGGGCGGTTTGTGAAAAGTTCTAGGGGCTTCATATTTTAGTATGACTGCTTCTATTATTACCCCCTGAAAAATGTCTTCCTAGCATTGCACTTGTGTATTGTAGTGGTGCCACTATTAATGCTTGGGCCCCACAGAGCTGGCGTTCGTTCGAACGACAGTTGCCATTACCCGTCGTAATCGCATGCATACACGTGGTGTGTATCTAATTTCACGTGTAATCGTTCAATACAGCTGCGCACTCGCATCACTCACATTCACCAGAAAATGGAGGCGAGTGCAGCTGGTCCCCAAATGGTGGCTCGATTGGTGAAAGCGATGGGTGTGTCTTTTGAAGCCGGTGGGTTCAGATCCCACCCGATGCCTCATCTTTGGTCACTGTTTTGTATCGTGAAGTTTTCTGCTTCCTCTCCTCTAGGCCTCTCTTGGTGTTCTTTGATGTCTGCTTTCCTTCCTACGTCATTCAGTGATCCCCAAGTCGTGGTAATGATGGCAACCACCAATGGGGCTAACAGTGTCCCGGCCGGTTGGAAACTCCCAGCAATTGCACACACACAAATGCTCCAGAACATGGAGGGATGTACATCCTCTGGATCACCTGATGAGGGCATCGAATGCCTCACTCCAAGGGTGTATGTTTAGATTCGACCTCGGGTGCATATTCTTTCTCGTCCAAGTTTAGGAACTTGCCATTCTCACTCAAACAGTGCACAACACTCTTTCCCCTGTGGGTCCCTTGACTGTTAGCCTGCCTTCCTCCTCTATGTCGCCGTAGCATGCTGCCTCCTCTCAGCAGGGAGCCGAAGACAAGCACACAGGCTTGGGGCTTGCTCTCAGCGCCAGAGACAGGCTTGGGGCTTGCTCTCAGGCGCCAGGGCTTCTCCTTTTGAGTGAAGGGGTTGCTTCGGATCGAATGCAGGGGGGCCATGCATGTTTTGTATCTGACGGCAGTCAAACCCAGGTTGTCGAACCCAGGTATTTCCCAGCTATTGTCGTTATCAAACACACAAATTATCATTGTGAAAGTTCTGTTGAACTCCAATTTCGCTGGCCGTGTTTGCTACATTAACAATCGCTGAGCTAGGTGGTACATTCTTGAATAAAGAAAACACGGCGCAAACTTGACGGGGACAAAGAAGAGAAGGTATGAGAGATACAGGCACATGTATCTGTTGTATCTTCTCTTCTTCCTCCTCTTCTAGTTTGTGCCATTTTTTTCTTCTTGATTCAGGCTATAATACCGTATTTACTCGCGTAATCCTCGCACTCGCGTAATCCTCGCACCCCTAATGTGAGCCACCAAAACTTGAATTTTTTGGTTCCTCGCATAATCCTCGCACCCCCAACTTTGCAGCGGCGAAAGTTGCCTGCTCGCGAACCCCGCATGGTGCACGTGATCTCCAACGCGCGCCCTCTCCCGCCGCCTCTCCGTTCGGCGGAGAGCGCTGTGTATCCAAGGCTATCCAGGCGACCTAACAACCTGCATGGCTACTACCCTACTCCCTAACAGGCGTCCTAACACGCTACTCACACTGTCGTTGAGCCGGTTTCGCGCATGTTTCGCGTGCGCGCAACTAGACGGTGTTCGCGCAGCCCGCTGTCGTGTCGCCGTCGTGGTCCCGCCGTTGAGCGGCAGCAGTCAGTGAGTCACTCGCGTCAGTGGTGGATAGCTCGCTGCCGTTTTGAGAACTTTTTGATCTAATTGTTTTGTGCTGGGTGCCGCTTCGCCATGGGGAGGAACGCCAGCTACACTGCCGCTTTCAAATTGAAAGCGAAAGAGTACGCGATCGAACACGGCAACCGTGCCGCAGGCAGGCACTTCCGCGTCACCGACTTCAACGTGCGTTACTGGAGTAGGGCACGCACATACGACGACGAGATAGGGCGCGCGCCAGAAAGCAAATCGACGGGAGACTGTTTACGTTGTAAATAATAAAATAAAAAGAAATAGCTGCTGTTGGCAACACTGAGCTTACCTATACAAAAAACGACCGCTACATTTAGCGGGATTGGCATAAGGCAAATTGGCAACACTGTGCACCGGATTTTTTTTTTTTTTTCCCGCATAATTCTCGCACCTCTAACTTTGCATTGATTTTTCCGAAAAAAAAGTGCGAGCATTATGCGAGTAAATACGGTAAACGGCCTGCTGAACTCCCGGAAAGTGCACTTGTGCCCAAAGACACTCGCTGTATCTCTTGCACTTGTATGCGGTGCCGCATGAATGACACCCCCAAGGGTTTAGCCTCATGCCAGGCGGGTTGTGGATACGAGCTTGGTGCGTTTTAGTCTTAGCCTTTCAATCTAAGCCGACCCATCTCATTTTTGTAGCTCGCTTTTTAGAAAGTGTCAGCTTGTAATTGAGTAAATACTGTAAGCCTCTTCCTTTGGGGTTTGTTTTGCAATTATCGCGCAATTTCAGCAGCCAGTATTAATGAACACGGGGTTCACATTCGAGGCCTGGGCACTGGCAAAGCCTCAGCGTGCTCCCCCCTCCCAGGCGAGCGCTGCGAGTAGAATGCTGGGCTTATTTGTGTCTCCCACGAGATCCCAGGGCCGTGTTCTGGCAAGTGCGGAGCTGCTGGGCCCATCCAGTTCGGGATAGAAACGACAGGATAGAATTCCAAAATTACGCCGTGTTTGTTGTTGGGGTGTAGCACCACACCCATGTATGGCTTTTGTTCTTGTATATGGGGAATTGAGCGAGTTCTCTCGTTTGGCGTGTAGTGAGCCGAGCTGTACGGTTGAGGGCATCTCTCTCTTTTTTCTGAGTCGTGTGTGTTGTGCGTGTGTGTGTGCAGCGGGCGTGGGAGCGGACAGCGCGGCTGGTCAGCTCATGATGAATGGGGCCGTGACGCTCATGAATGGCACGGGCGTGGTGGACATGCACGCCGCAGCAGCTCAGCCCGTAGCGCAGCAGCCCCTCGGAGTGCACCTGTCAAACGTGGTCTCCCTAGGTGAGGGAAAGGTCTCGGCGTCCGGGGGGGGGGACTCGTTTACGCTTGCCCGGTGGTTTCCTCACTGCCCTTTGGCCCTCTTCCTCTTGCAGGGTCTCTTCCAAGTCCTGGAACGGTAAACTCAACCAAGACGGTCAACTCGAGGGCGCAGGCCGTGCCCACAAGTTCAATTGGTGGCGGTATTTCACCGGCCTTATTCAATCAGGTACGTATGCACCCCCCTCACCCCCACCGGTGCTGGTTTGAGGCAGGACGGGCTCTGGGGGAGCCGAGCCAGCGTTTGCGCTGGTCAGGATCGGCCACAGGCGGACAACCTCCAAGCGGGGACGGTGTAGGGAAATCCGAAGCAGCGATTGTATTCGAATGGCGCAGGAGTGGTTGGAAGGAAATGGGAGAGGCTGTAGTCCATCTGTGGATCTCAGTAGGGGGTGATAAGCGAAGTTGAGCAGTAGATTGAACTGGGTTCTTGTACACATGGCCCGACGGCCTGGTATTCGGGGGGAGAGGAGTCAAGACCTTCAAACGGTTGCATGGTTAGAGCTGTGGAATTCTCTCAGAAACATTCCTCGGGCCCGCAAGGTTGGAACAAGAACGGCGTTAAGGGGGCACACTGTTCTTTGAAACTTTTTTTTTGTTTTCCAACCAATCTTCATGAAACTTTTTGGGCTTGTTCAGATTTTTTAGCTGATTTCAAATATCCAATTAGTTTTGATGTAACACATTTAGTTTTCGAGATAATTAGAAATCTTTCTTGATTGTTCTTGGGAACAATGGAAAAAAAACTAATCAATAAAAAATTACAAGCAAGGCATGAATAGATACTAGAAGTTGTGTAGAAGGTTGTATGGGAAGCAGTTGTTTTGTTTTACAATCACATACAAGTTTCCATGAATTCTTACTTTTAGGTTCGAAGTACTGCTGCTAACCAATTAAAAATAATGCTAATTAAACAATTACTGAAACACAAAATGCAAAATCTGCTTCCCATACCACATGGTTTAAACATTCAGCTTCCTGCTGAAAGAAAAATTATCATTCTAGCTGCACTACGTGCTGAGGTATGCCTCTCGAGAAGTTCCTATACGTCAAAAATATGCATTTTGAGAAAATGGCAAAAAACGTAGCAGTGCTATGTTTAATGCAAACAGTAGAAGGTGGAGTACTTTTTTTGCACAAAACAGCTAGTAGGCCCCCGCAGCATAGTCATCTTGACTGCTGGCACCACCCAGGTGCCTCTTCTTGAGGGTCCGCTGCACATTTTCTGCGGATGTCCGCCTGCGGGAAGAGTCCTTGGTTCGCCGGCGGTCCTTTTCGGCCATGCGTGTGCTGCTTAGTGCGCCAACGGTCATGTTGAGCTCCTGCAGGATCTTTGATGATGCCAACTGGCTTCCGGCATTGAATCGCATCACAGCCTCTGCGACCGCAGCTTCCACACTGTGAAGCGATGCGTGGCGCTCCTTGGGAGCCAGCGACCATATCACTGAGTGAAGACTCTCATTGCTGTTTTGCGTCTTGCCGCGCTGGCACTGCTCAAGCAGCTTGTGGTCCGCCAGCCGTTCATACACAGGAAGCAAGGCCTCGCAGACGTGGGGGGGAAAGTTGTAGCGGTGCTTGGGGGCTAGCTCCCCTTTGGCCTTGGCAGCGTTATGGCGGCACCACGAGTCAGGACCAGTGGGGCAGAGGCTTTGGTTCGACACTGCATCATTGCATCATTGGATGTCACGGGATAGTACGTGGCCATCACAGCCTTGTGCATGGCTGGCACGTCCCCCTTGTGGGACTTGATAGCCCAGCCATAGTAGGAGGTCAGTTTGTTGATCAGGTCGCCAGTCAGCCGCCCCCTACCACTGAGGCTCTCTGAGCCAGCTGGCCTCTGCTTTGGGAGGTTGCGCAGTTGAGTGCCCATTCTCTTCTGCACGTGGTTCACGCACTCCTCTTTGAGGATCTTAATGAAGCCATAAACATCTGCATCCCTCAAAGCGAGGTAGGTGCGGCAGTCACCATCCGAAACTACTGTGGTGTACCTGAGCTTATGACGCTCCCACGACCTCTGAAAGAGAATGAGGGCAGCCTCCACTTCCATTTTCCCAGCTTTTTTGGTGGTGTTTCTCTGGCAGAGGTGCTTCGCCTTCCACTCTTCGTAGGCAGGGTCACTCTCTTTGGGCGCTCGCTCGCAGCCGGCGCGAAAATTGGAGAGCACGACATAATCGAGCACGAGCCCCGTGAATAACTCGATGACCGTGCCGACTCCGATGTGCGACGAGTGTCCCCTCGTCATCCAGGAGCCGTCGTCGACACGGCGATGTTGCCCGGGTTTGCAAGGTCGAGCTCAGCGTACAGTTGCCGAACTGATCGTGCGCAATCTGCAGTCACCTTCTGCGATGTGCGAACAGCTGCGGGCGTCAGTTTAGTCTTCATGTAGCTCTGCCACGTTTTGTTGTGCAGGCCGCGCGAAGAAATGTTCATTGACGAAAAGACGTCGTTGAATGCCGTTTGCTGCTTTCCAGTCGACTGCGTGGCGCGCGCCCAAAACATTGATGGCAAACGGCTTCGCCTTGCTCTCGCCGTCAACGCGCGGCGAGCTCCACGCCGTCGACACGTCGCCGCAGTTCGCGCACTTGAGCACTAGCTTTACGGCGAGGCTGTACTCCGTGTCCTCCTTGCCGATTTCCACATCACCGGAGCACAACTTGCATTTCACTGCACGCATCAGTTCGTTCAGCTGGGTCAAACTGACGATCATGAACCTTGTTTCGTCCAGCGGCGTGGCTGCGGCGTTGCCAGGGTCGCCCAACAGGCTGCACTTCCGTTGTGTAGCTCCAGTTGAAGAAAGCTCGTGCAGCTTGTTTTCCGCGTTTTGACGCACGTCTGCCACGTGTAATGGGTGCAACATTGCTGTGTTGAGACGGATGCGGCCGCTGCCGGAGGCGTTAGAGCGGTCGGCGGAGGCGCTAGGCCTACGTTGACAAGCGCGTCGTCGCCAACCACGGAAGGTCGGTCGCTATCTCCTTCATCGCTCCTCGCTGTTGTGGAGCGGCCTCTGAGATTCTCGAGGTTTGATTTCTTTCTTCGGGTTCTTCGTGCGGGATTTTATTCCGGCCGTCCACATCGCAAACGTCGTAGTCAGAGCCCGAGCAATATGGCGCCTGATTGCACCGACAACGGCATGGAGCAGACGACAGACGCCGCCTTCGGCCAATCGCATTGCGCTGTCTAGTCACGTGTGCTCGCCGGCGAATAGGAACGCGCATTTTTGCTTTTTTTGGCCCGTGTTTCCCACTTTACGACTGAGCGGGCAGGAACCGCAGTCGCTATCTCCTTCATCGCTCCTCGCTGTTGTGGAGCGGCCTCTGAGATTCTCGAGGTTTGATTTCTTTCTTCGGGTTCTTCGTGCGGGATTTTATTCCGGCCGTCCACATCGCAAATGTCGTAGTCAGAGCCCGAGCAATATGGCGCCTGATTGCACCGACAACGGCATGGAGCAGACGACAGACTTCGGCCAGACTTCGGCCAATCGCATTGCGCTGTCTAGTCACGTGCGCTCGCCGGCGAATAGGAACACGCATTTTTGCTTTTTTTGGCCCGTGTTTCCCACTTTACGACTGAGCGGGCAGGAACCGCAGTCGCTATCTCCTTCATCGCTCCTCGCTGTTGTGGAGCGTCCTCTGAGATTCTCGAGGTTTGATTTCTTTCTTCGGGTTCTTCGTGCGGGATTTTATTCCGGCCGTCCACATCGCAAATGTCGTAGTCAGAGCCCGAGCAATATGGCGCCTGATTGCACCGACAACGGCATGGAGCAGACGACAGACTTCGGCCAGACTTCGGCCAATCGCATTGCGCTGTCTAGTCACGTGCGCTCGCCGGCGAATAGGAACACGCATTTTTGCTTTTTTTGGCCTGTGTTTCCCACTTTACGACTGAGCGGGCAGGAACCGCAGTCGCTATCTCCTTCATCGCTCCTCGCTGTTGTGGAGCGTCCTCTGAGATTCTCGAGGTTTGATTTCTTTCTTCGGGTTCTTCGTGCGGGATTTTATTCCGGCCGTCCACATCGCAAATGTCGTAGTCAGAGCCCGAGCAATATGGCGCCTGATTGCACCGACAACGGCATGGAGCAGACGACAGACTTCGGCCAGACTTCGGCCAATCGCATTGCGCTGTCTAGTCACGTGCGCTCGCCGGCGAATAGGAACACGCATTTTTGCTTTTTTTGGCCTGTGTTTCCCACTTTACGACTGAGCGGGCAGGAACCGCAGTCGCTATCTCCTTCATCGCTCCTCGCTGTTGTGGAGCGGCCTCTGAGATTCTCGAGGTTTGATTTCTTTCTTCGGGTTCTTCGTGCGGGATTTTATTCCGGCCGTCCACATCGCAAATGTCGTAGTCAGAGCCCGAGCAATATGGCGCCTGATTGCACCGACAACGGCATGGAGCAGACGACAGACTTCGGCCAGACTTCGGCCAATCGCATTGCGCTGTCTAGTCACGTGCGCTCGCCGGCGAATAGGAACACGCATTTTTGCTTTTTTTGGCCTGTGTTTCCCACTTTACGACTGAGCGGGCAGGAACCGCAGTCGCTATCTCCTTCATCGCTCCTCGCTGTTGTGGAGCGTCCTCTGAGATTCTCGAGGTTTGATTTCTTTCTTCGGGTTCTTCGTGCGGGATTTTATTCCGGCCGTCCACATCGCAAATGTCGTAGTCAGAGCCCGAGCAATATGGCGCCTGATTGCACCGACAACGGCATGGAGCAGACGACAGACTTCGGCCAGACTTCGGCCAATCGCATTGCGCTGTCTAGTCACGTGCGCTCGCCGGCGAATAGGAACACGCATTTTTGCTTTTTTTGGCCTGTGTTTCCCACTTTACGACTGAGCGGGCAGGAACCGCAGTCGCTATCTCCTTCATCGCTCCTCGCTGTTGTGGAGCGTCCTCTGAGATTCTCGAGGTTTGATTTCTTTCTTCGGGTTCTTCGTGCGGGATTTTATTCCGGCCGTCCACATCGCAAATGTCGTAGTCAGAGCCCGAGCAATATGGCGCCTGATTGCACCGACAACGGCATGGAGCAGACGACAGACTTCGGCCAGACTTCGGCCAATCGCATTGCGCTGTCTAGTCACGTGCGCTCGCCGGCGAATAGGAACACGCATTTTTGCTTTTTTTGGCCTGTGTTTCCCACTTTACGACTGAGCGGGCAGGAACCGCAGTCGCTATCTCCTTCATCGCTCCTCGCTGTTGTGGAGCGGCCTCTGAGATTCTCGAGGTTTGATTTCTTTCTTCGGGTTCTTCGTGCGGGATTTTATTCCGGCCGTCCACATCGCAAATGTCGTAGTCAGAGCCCGAGCAATATGGCGCCTGATTGCACCGACAACGGCATGGAGCAGACGACAGACTTCGGCCAGACTTCGGCCAATCGCATTGCGCTGTCTAGTCACGTGCGCTCGCCGGCGAATAGGAACACGCATTTTTGCTTTTTTTGGCCTGTGTTTCCCACTTTACGACTGAGCGGGCAGGAACCGCAGTCGCTATCTCCTTCATCGCTCCTCGCTGTTGTGGAGCGTCCTCTGAGATTCTCGAGGTTTGATTTCTTTCTTCGGGTTCTTCGTGCGGGATTTTATTCCGGCCGTCCACATCGCAAATGTCGTAGTCAGAGCCCGAGCAATATGGCGCCTGATTGCACCGACAACGGCATGGAGCAGACGACAGACTTCGGCCAGACTTCGGCCAATCGCATTGCGCTGTCTAGTCACGTGCGCTCGCCGGCGAATAGGAACACGCATTTTTGCTTTTTTTGGCCTGTGTTTCCCACTTTACGACTGAGCGGGCAGGAACCGCAGTCGCTATCTCCTTCATCGCTCCTCGCTGTTGTGGAGCGGCCTCTGAGATTCTCGAGGTTTGATTTCTTTCTTCGGGTTCTTCGTGCGGGATTTTATTCCGGCCGTCCACATCGCAAATGTCGTAGTCAGAGCCCGAGCAATATGGCGCCTGATTGCACCGACAACGGCATGGAGCAGACGACAGACTTCGGCCAGACTTCGGCCAATCGCATTGCGCTGTCTAGTCACGTGCGCTCGCCGGCGAATAGGAACACGCATTTTTGCTTTTTTTGGCCTGTGTTTCCCACTTTACGACTGAGCGGGCAGGAACCGCAGTCGCTATCTCCTTCATCGCTCCTCGCTGTTGTGGAGCGTCCTCTGAGATTCTCGAGGTTTGATTTCTTTCTTCGGGTTCTTCGTGCGGGATTTTATTCCGGCCGTCCACATCGCAAATGTCGTAGTCAGAGCCCGAGCAATATGGCGCCTGATTGCACCGACAACGGCATGGAGCAGACGACAGACTTCGGCCAGACTTCGGCCAATCGCATTGCGCTGTCTAGTCACGTGCGCTCGCCGGCGAATAGGAACACGCATTTTTGCTTTTTTTGGCCTGTGTTTCCCACTTTACGACTGAGCGGGCAGGAACCGCAGTCGCTATCTCCTTCATCGCTCCTCGCTGTTGTGGAGCGGCCTCTGAGATTCTCGAGGTTTGATTTCTTTCTTCGGGTTCTTCGTGCGGGATTTTATTCCGGCCGTCCACATCGCAAATGTCGTAGTCAGAGCCCGAGCAATATGGCGCCTGATTGCACCGACAACGGCATGGAGCAGACGACAGACTTCGGCCAGACTTCGGCCAATCGCATTGCGCTGTCTAGTCACGTGCGCTCGCCGGCGAATAGGAACACGCATTTTTGCTTTTTTTGGCCCGTGTTTCCCACTTTACGACTGAGCGGGCAGGAACCGCAGTGGGGGGAAATTGAAGACCGAAGTTCGCTCTTTCAAACGAGACCGAGATCGCTGCGATACCGCCCGTTGCGCAGCAGTGAGGAATTATAGAAAAATAGTTATTTTGGCGTCGGAATCTCGACGAATCGGCCTTGTAGGGCTTTTATAAGTTGCTGTTACTGCTCAAGTACTGCCTTTTCGGAGGAAAAACTTCGCAAACTGGGAGAAAAAGACCTGAACATTTCAAAAATGATGCTTATGAAAAGTGCATTTTTTGGCACTTCTTCGGTCCCAAAGACCCGTGTGCCCCCTTAAGCGTGTGCCCTGGCTACTTCGTTCGATGCGCATGCTGTCGGAGTGTGTGTGTGCAGTTGCGCAGGGCTGGCATCATAACACTGTGCTTGTCTGTCGCCTGAACCCCCGTAGGACTTGGGAGGGGGGTACCCGCTGCTTTCGTTGCAAATGTTGATGAAAGACTATAGTCGACTGGCGCCCCAGCCAAGGAAAATGCCTCCCTTCTCTTTCCAGCTCCCCTCTTATGTTGTTCTTCTCCCGTCTCGCTCCTCCCCAAGATAAATACGCTAGAGGATTGCTCAAGTCAGTTTAAATTTACCGCATTCCACTGTTCCACGCCGGGTGCCTTGATGCCAGCGCTGCTGTACCGCGGAGACGCGCATGAATTGAGGCACCCTACTACAGCGTTCATAGAACCACGTTGCCCTACTCCAAGAGCATGCCAAGTGGAATGTGGAACTTATCTATACTCGGTGACAACTTAAAACGGCACCGGAAGTTGCCGCTGTGCCTTATCACCGTGGCCGGATGTTTCTCCGCGCGGCGCAAGTAGGGCGTTACTGGGAATATTTTGAACATGCGCGTTCCCGTTATTTTTTGGACTTAATATGCTTATAAACGACTCCAGTGACGACAAACTGCGTGAGACAAGGCAGACGATATCGCGCATTCATAGCAAACCCCTTTCAAAACGCGCGCGCACTGGCGTCAAGGGTCCGGCGCTTTGGCGGAGTGATACACTACATGAGGTGGTGCCGTTCTTGAGTTGTAACCGAGTATAGTAAAACCTTTCGTTGCGTTTGCCATTTTAAAATGCCGTGAGAAGCCATAGTGGCGCGGGCGACAGCAGGCGATAAAGGGGATTTTTATTTTCAGCACTGGGTGTATTTCAGTTGCCATCGCAAAAATAAAGCACCCAGAATTTTTTAAAATAAAGGGACACTGCAAACTACACTTATGTATTGATGTTCCGTCTTATGTTTGCGTAATGTCCTGTTCTTGTTCAACATGTTGACAAGTATGAACACTGGCACCAGAGACTTAGACGTTTGAATTTGGCTGTGGGTTTATATAACTATTGCGCAAGTTAGGGTTCACTTTGTTTGGGTGGCTGAGTCGAGCCGCAGACATACATACAGACAGACAGACCAAAATTTCTGCATTGAGTGGCCCAAGAAAGACTATTGTCTTTTTAAAATGAAGATGTGCAGCCCTCCATTTTGTTGTCTGCCACTGAGAGCCGGCCCCGTCGTTCCCGTTTCAGCAACAGGTGCTCCTCAGCAGTGCGTCGCAGTTCCCTGTAAATAACAGCCTGATGATCGGCGACTACGTCACTCCCGGCAACATCCTGATGCCCGGCTACAAGAACTGAGGGCGCCTCCCTCCCCCCTCTTCCTGCCCCGGGCCCTCCTCCCCGGCCACGCCCGGGCGCAACAAGGCTCAAAATTTCTCGCCCCCCTGCCTCCCTGGTGGTCTTGCTGTCGGGCGGGGCTCTCTGGTCGGCAGAGACGACAGAGCACGAGCGCTCGCAAACCCCCGGTTGTCCTGACCGGGCCCATCTGTAGGGCCTTCTCTGCGCTGTGCAAGTCTTGCGGAAAGCCCAGCTGGCAGGCTTTTGGCTCTTGTAGTTTTTGACCCAGAAATGTCAGTGGAAGAGTTATTTAATGGTTGGGGTGGGCATTGACGGGTACACTACTGATAACGGGAGAATGCCTAAACAATGTTTTTTTTTGCGGCTGGCACGGGGCAGCGGGGACTTTTAAAGTGCTTTAGCCTTTTTTCCCGAGATGCTGGTATGCATTAATCTTGTTATTACTGCCGTTTTTTGGGCTAGTTTGGTTGTTTGATTTTAACGTGCAACTTTTGTGCTTGTTGTGCACCTGGGCAAGTGTAACTGTGCCGTGCCCGCCTCGATGAAATTGATTTGGGCAGTGTTTCAAGCTTCAAGCTCTGGTCATCAAGCTATGGTCATCGGCTGGGAATCTTCTATGAATCACCCTTCACTGCACTTGTCAGGCTGCTGGGCTTTCCCAAGGTAGCTCGCACAAATGTCCCTGGTCAGGTAGTTAGTTTCTTGTAAGGGATTCAAGTTCATTGCATTCAGTAGAGTAAATTCACCACCCTCCATGCATAAGATTCTCGAGTCAGCTTTTAGGAATCTTGGTGGGCCAAGAATTAACGGGCGTAAGGCTGCTTTGCGCTGCAGATGTGCTCTACAGGTGATGCGCGTCGTTCTGGCTCTGCTGTCTTGCCTCTGGCCTTGCTGCTGCAGTGTGCATTTGTGCGAACGCGTGCACGACTTCTTGTCGATTGTGCCTCGTTGCGCACAATTAGGCCCTGACACGGGCCAGACAATGGCCTCGTACCGGGAGAGTTGAGCAGCCGTGCGGAAATGGCTTTCAAATTTTCGCTGGTTAGCCAGCGACTAGCCGTGCATACCGTGCCACCTTGTCGTTCTGTATCATGACAGTTGTAGAGCGTCGGCTTTTTTTCCGTCGGCTACGCTTGCTCTCACACGCTACACTCTACGAGGCCATTGTTTGGTGACGTTCACTCTGCGTGCACCTGTCGTGTAGTGGCCTGCTAGAGCCGCCGGGTGAAGGCATTGGGGCTGTCGACGACGTGTATGCTTGTGACTGCGCGCGAGTAAGTGCCAGCCGCGCTGTAGAATTGGCCCTGTGTTTGGTCGCAGCTTCTTGTTTTAAGGAGGCTGTGACCTACGTGTGTACGTGTACTCCTGCCCCCCGTTTATTTTATTATTTCGATGTACTGTGCGTCCTTCTCCTTGTTGAGAGGGGGCCCGCCATTTTTTCATTTCTTGGCTACCAGCCAGGTACTCTGAGACCGTGCTCAAGACATGTTTTTCTTTCTCACTCGCACAGTGTTTTAAATGTTTGTTGTTTCTGCTCATTTGATCATTTCTCTCCTCCCCCCCCCCTTTTTTTTTTTTTGAAGGCAGCTGCGGTTGTCAGCTGCTTCCTTGCACTGATTGTGTGCGGTGCGCTCAGTGATAGAAGGCACTGTGGCTGAAACATTGCCTGGGGCTCTTTGCTCATTTTAAAACTCTGCAGGCAAATAATTGCAGCTACTGCAAGGCTCCGCGTTGGGTTGTTCTTTGTTCATAGTGTTTCCTTAGGTGCCACCGCTGTAATGTAACAATGTATGCGGGCGATTCGACCCAGCCTCGAGTAGCGGGCGGGAAAGAGAAAAAAGAAAAAGAAGCCGTCTCTAGTCGGCTACGACTGACTTCATGGCTTGGGGCTGCGGCCCGTTATCATCCGACCTGTTTCCCTTGTTGTCGGGGGGGACAACTCTAACACTGTTGGCTCCTTCTGCGTGAATACGAGAAGGGCTTGAGATTACTTGCGTACATCGCAGGGCCAGATGCGATTCCTCTCCAAGAGAATAGCTGTGTCGTCGTGCTGTGTGAGTCCTGGTTGCGGGACGCTTTCATCTCTCTCGGATTGAAAAGCTTGCATGCGCGCACGAGGGTGCATTTTCTTGTAAACATTTTGTACATTAGTGTTTTCTTGCTTTCTCTAGGAACGAATTGCTGTCCTGTGTGTACCGTAGACGAAGGCAGAGTAATCCTTGTTTCCGCCAGTGGAGCTGCCCGTGTGGGCGGTGGCTTTGCGCAGCGGCCATTGGGACGGATAGGATTAAACCTGTGATATGCCTCTTGTCTCTGTCTATGAGTGCGGAGTAGTTTGCCGGGCCACGGGGGCTCGCTGGCTGCCCCCAGGCGGGCTCACCCTGAAGCCTTGCAATAAACCCATTGCCCGCTCCTCTGGTTCGGCTCCACTGGACCGAGTTTAAATTGATTTGCAAGCTAATAAACGTGTCTCGAAGGTGTCTGGGTCGTGGCTTCGTAACTGGACGGCTGGATTGTGTGTGCCATGCCACTGGAACTTGCTAGGGGCCACAGAAGTAAAATAAGACTCTTAACTACCATTCCCACCCCAACAGACTAGCACTACCCAAGCAGAAGTGGGTGATAGGTTAAGTATATTGTCCGAGACTTTGCATTCCGTTTCCAGGTGGGTACATGATTAATCGCCACTTATTGGTTCACTTAGAGTGTAGTTGCGGGGCGCAGCCATTCACCACGTTTAGTTGCTGTCGTGTTCGGGCTGGAAGTGCTGGGCTTGTATCTACATGGGAACAATGTCGTGGCTGAGGCACAGGCCAGGGATTTCAGCATTCCAGCGGGACAATGAAATGGAACTAGAGGAACCACTCAGCCCCACAGTTCTGTTTCTTGGAAGCGAATTTGGTTGGTGGCCGTTCGTTTTTTTTATTTATTTTTATTATTTGGAGTCACTACTGTGAATTGGAATCTGCTTCAAAGCAAAGCTTTCTATGCCTCTCGCAACACCAAAATGCATGGTACGAAAGCAAACTTTACGCATTGGGTTTTCACGAAGGCCACATGATGAAATGTGAAGCGCCTCGAAAAAAGTGCTTCCGTGGTCGGAATCGAACCTGGTTTCCTTCCGTAGTCAAGCTGCTGTCTGATTGTGCTGTTCCAATGCGGTGGAAGCAGCTGGATTTGACTTCAATTCGGGGTGCATGGGAGAAGTTATGCATTTTAACCATCGGTCTCTTATTAAGAAAGGTGCTTTGGATGCTTAAGCTGGTAGTCTTTTTAATGAACCAATTGCGTATTTTGTCTTGTTTGAGCATTTTAACCAAGCTTTCTCCAAAAAGGAGTGGCGCTACCTAAGCATAAGTGTGTCAATGGCGACCCCTTTCTTGCCGTGCTTTTTGGTCTGTCGAACTGCACAATGTCATTCAAATACTTGCGTGCATACACGTAGGCAAGTTTTTAGCCCTACCATGCAAGTACTATATCTTCAGGACTCGCAGAAATCTTTTTTTGATCTTTGTGTTGAGCTGTGTCTGAAGGGGTTCTGTGTTCATGATGGGCATGGTTTTGCGAGAAGAGCCGTGCGATATAGAGCATGCTACCACTTTATGTAACCTGAAGTCGTGAGGACACCTAAGAACTTCGAGTTGTGAATGTGAATGCGTTAATTAAAATGCAATTGAATGCAGCCAATTGGGAGTGGTGGCCAAAGGGCAAGTGTTCTGAAAGAACGCCCACCCAAAGTACAGAGATATCAAGGGAAAAATGCGGGCGATCTTTTGGGTCAGTTATAAAAGATGAAAGAAATGGCCTCGCCACCAACCAAAACTGTGGAGATATCAAGAAAAAATACCAGATGGCTGAACTTTCGGTTCAGGTGTGGAAAGGACAAATAAGTGACCGCATCAACACATGAATAGGTGATTCTCGTTTATTTTCTTCACTCGTCGGTGCGGAGAGCCATCGATTTTAGGGGTAAGTGATCTTTGGGGTCTTTTAGAACATTGAATATTTCTCCTCTAAAGGGGGGTGGGTTAGGTTTCGGGGGTGGGCGTTTGCTTGGAACTTTACGGTATGTGAGAGTTATTGGTTGGTATGTTGGCGTGGCAGTTACATGGAAAATTGTGAAGCAGCTGTGAGCTTTTGACGACATTCCAATCCCATGTATGTTCAAGCCCAGCATGTCTGGCGCGATGCAGAATGTTAATTAAATGTGGTCATAAGCTGCACCCCTTACCCAAACCGGCCTAGGACCCACAAATTTCACTTATTGATCTTTGAAATCGGGCTGATTGGTGGGCTTGTGTTGAAAGAGTACAACTAGATGGCGCCACGTTTTGCAGAAAGTGCCTGGCATGTATGCATAAGGGAACAGAGCCTCCTTTTAAAGATGCCTATCATATTCACTGGCCAATGCACTGAATGGATTTGTTGTGCCTATATTCAGCCTTAAGTGATACTATATTCTGTAGCAACAAGTTTTAAAGCCAAAGGCCACAACACATTCACTATACTGTGGAACAAGTTAAGAATGGCAATAGCTCATGTATGGTATCACTCCACCTGAGTGACGGATCCGGATGTTAACGGGAGCGTGTGTTTTGAAAGGAGACTGCTATCAATGACTGATGTCGTCCGCCTTTGTTTCACATAATTTGTCATTGCGGCAGTAGTTTATAAGCATGCAAGTCCAAAAAATCGCGTGTGCCGTGTGCAAAATATACCCAGTAATGCACTACTTGCGCGGCGCAGAGTAACATACAGCTGCAGTGACGAGGCACAGCAGTTGCCATTCTTAAAGGGGCTATGCAGACATAACACAAGTTTGGTTCATTCTAAAGATTGCCTCTTTGGAATCATACTGACACCACTTTTAACGAACGCTTCGCTCAAGCGATTTAATTAGGAAAAAAAGGGAATTGCCATGCGAACCACTAGCTCATTTCCCGCAACAGAACCCTGATGTCATATGTGTCCAGCTGTGCCATATGCTAAGGTCGGCAAACGCAAATGCAAATTAGGCACAGCTTATAAGCTTGCTGAATGAGCTATGTCGCTATTTACGCTTGAATGTAATGGATATTCATTTTACAGCAGTGAGAATGGTGGGGTAAACAGTGAAAGTTACTAAACAGCGTGCGAACATAGAAGTACTGTTCGCACTGCCATTGGTACTGGGAGCACTACGCTGTGCGAATGCATTAATTGGGTGCACCGGTGAGTGCGCTGCGGCAAGCAGTCACGGAGAGAGGCGCGCGCTCCACTGCATTTATATATATTTTTCCGAGCGCAGCGAGCGGAGAGAGGGTACGCGGAGAGGAGAGAGAGACCCGCGCAACACGGCCGGCCCGCGCGCGAGCTCTCTCCGCCGAGCTCCGCGATGCGAGCGCCCTCACACGCCCGAGCGCGCTCCTCCTCTCCACTCACTCTCCGCTACTCCGCCCGAGCTCCGCGATGCGAGCGCCCTCACACGCCGAGCGCGCTCCTCCTCTCCCCTTGCCCTCCGCTACTCCCGCCCGAGCTACACATGCTCCTGTTGCTAGGTGCGCCACAGCTGTTGCTAGGCGCACGCCGGCCAACGCACGACAACCCCCGACTAAGAAATGCGCTCGCATTTAAAAGGGTGGTGTGATATCCGCACCGGCGGCAGGCCGTGGCTGGGTAGAGACTAGGGTGCAATGTGTATCAGACGAGCTGGGTGGGGAAGCTGTTTGGTTCTAGTAAATGCCACATGTGCGTCCGCCGGTGGGTAGATACGGCGGAAGAGGCAGTAGTGTGGTACTGCTCAGCTCAGGCCCGGTCGGCGGATCATTTCTTGGCCATCCTGTTAGCCGAAGACGTTGCATGCTAGGACACAATGTGGCCGATGTCTAGGGTGGAGGGCTAGCTCTTCGAAACAAACTGAACAAATAAAAGTTTCACCCAACAGGTTACACTGCATGGCATCGCACATTACAGACTAGCGAACTTCCTTGGTGTGCAATGCACAGGGAAATGATTTGGCGTGCGGGCCTCAGCCTTTCTGTCTAGCCTTGCGTGCCACCCAGGGCCAAGTTTTCCGCAAACAAAGATTATATTATTATTATTATTAATCAGGCGTCAAAGAACTTGAAAGCGTCCCTGAAATCGTTGAAATTTAGCTACAGTAAACCGAAGTCGCAGGTCCTGAATCAATGCCGCTGGCAAGGCTTAGAGCATGCGCGCGCTTAGAGCACGTTTTTTTGGGGACCAAAGCGACCAAAGCCTACGTGATGCACACCATGCACACCGACTGCAAAACGAAACAAATACTGTTTTTGTGTTGCTGCAAAAGAGCGGGAATTTTGGTGTATCTCTTTCCTCCATGGTGTATCTAGTTCCAGTACGATCCTTAGATTCCTAGAATTTTTCGTATATTGAAATCAGCATTATATGCTGGGCCAGGTGGCTTTGGTATGGCTTTGGTAACCAGACGTAAAATGCGAAACTGGCGAACCGCCATTGTGGTTTGTTTACACGCGCTGCAAACGAAGTCATGACGAAGTCGCGGCGTTGATTTGAAAGCTCCGACAGCGTCGTACTGGATAATTAGTAGTAGTACGGTGTAGCGCATGAGTTAGGGTCGTTTTCTGCTTATTACAGCATAATTAAAGGTAACGTTGATGGATAACCCCACCATGGACTGGGAAAACGAGGCCGGCGAAGAGTTGGAGAGCCCGGCGTACGCGGCCCTGCGTCCACTGCTCGAGTCTGACGGCTACACGAGTGGACAGGACAGCGACGAAAATAGCGATGTCTGCTCGCTGTACTCGGGGGCGACGCTCGACGGCTTTGACTGACCCGGGCTTAGACTCTGAAGATGAGTCCTTCTCAGGTGCGGTTTTTTCCTGTGTAGGTACGGCAGCAGTAAACGTGCCGTCAAGCGACCTGCCCGCGCGCGCCGATTCCTCGTGCTGAATTTGTTATTGCTCGTTTGATTAATTTTTTCCAAGTTCTTTCAGGCGCCACTGCACAGTCTGCCACTCCGTTTAATGCTCATTTCTCCGCTCTATGCGCGCTTGCTCGGCGTTCCGTCGTTCCGTCGTCGGCGTTCCGTCTTTCTTTCGATTCCTTGCGCTCAGTACTTGCCGATTCAGACTAGGGGAAGTGCACACCTTCTGTGGGATCGGCGGTGTGCGGAAATAGACGTTTTTTTTAAATCAAAATTGTCACTTGGCTATGCTGGCGAAGGCACGCACCCGGCCGGCGTCCGCCAGACGCGCTCCCAACCGGACCAGTGCACGTGTATAGTTCTTGCGTTGTGTGCGTATTGTTTGGTGTACGTTTCATTTTTTATCATGATTCCTTCTCGCCTTCCTTACTTGGGTATATTTCGCAAGTCCAAATAAGCCAACCTGTTGCTAGTCGGCGCCGTGTGTCGTCGTTTCTTGACCACGCTGTTTCGAATTTCAGTTAGTATGCACCAACTTGACCAAACCACCGTTATGACCCGGATATGACCTACTAGCAACACTACGACGTTCCCACCGCAGTTTGAAGCTGCAATGAGAAGCGAAGACTACGATACACAAGCCCGGGCCACTAGACTACTCAACAACGCACTGGACCTAGAGTCACTATAGTGACACTAACTAGACCAACAAAGGCCGGCTCGCCGTCCAGAGGGGATTACCCATGGCACCGCCCAGGATAATACCGGACACCACCGGTACTTGGGTTTGACAGTGCCTGGGACAACGACATCCCCCTCACTGGAGGGCTGAGCACTGGTTGCTCTCACTGGCGTCCCTAACAGGGTAGCCTCCCCTTGACTCACTCTTGGGTGTTCTAATGAAGTTTTTTACTCCACTCGACCGCAAAAAAACTCCACAGCTGCTAACCCTTTGCTAACGCATTCCATGGCATTCTACGCGTTTAATAGCATGCGTGCATCCGAAAGAATAAAACAAAAAATATTTAGCACGTTTCGCTCAAAGCATGGAACAGAAAAAATGAACAGAACGAATCCCTTCGCGTGCACTGTTTCATGTGGTGCATTAAAAGGAAAAACAGGAAGAAACGCTCGGCGCGTGGTCTATTCCCGTTGGCTTACGACGCATAGCACGAATTTAACAACAAGATCCTGTAATACCTTTGTATCGTACTTACTTCAGTGAACATATCATACACGATGGTATTTGTCGCATACAGCTCAGCAAGCCCGGCAGGCGCGCGGTAATGGCAATTTGTTGTCACCAAGTTATGATCGCTTCAGTACGGGGGCAGTGGCTCAAAAAGATATTCCGCGACTAACTGGTCCTCACCACAAGCATTGACCTGGGGTGTCTGCCATACCCAACTTTGTCATTTGTTGGGCTTGTAAGCTGCCCCGACGAAACTCCTACAAGCGTGGCGCTCCAATTATGGTAAAGATGCCATAGCCACTAAAACAGTTGCTGTTGATTAGTACTCCCTTCACTGGAAAAACATGGCATTTCCACGCACAGAATGGCCCTGTTAGGGCGTTTATACAAAGTCGAGCTTTCTCTACGAACTTTTGCAAGTGCATAGACTAGCTTCGCATCAAAATAAAGCTCCTTGACCTAAAGCGAAGTTCGACGAAGTTTGCGCATGTTTGAATGAATGAAAATGCTCGAAAATAAAGAATGCTTGTCGAGCCGGCGCATGTGGTAGCAGTGTGGTTCACTTGTGTATGTTGATGTTTGCATAGCTGGGAAACGGTTCTAGATTAAATCGTGAATTCTTGTTGCTGGCCGGTATTATAGGTAGTGATTGATACAATCGGCATTGATTGCTATGACCACCACTTTTCCGGCAAGCAGTTGCAGGCCCTATTGTGAGTGAAGCGAAATGGCGAGTTTGAGTATTAAACATCACCCCACCTGACGGAGCGCACTGTCCCTACGAGGCAATTTTTTGGCCCGCTGGCTCCCGTTTTCACCGGCTGCGATGGGCAGGTCGCTGTCTATAAAGCCAGTTTCGGCTCCTGTACGAGTGCCTTGTTCGCACATTGTGAACACGGCACCCATATCTGGCGAAAAGCAGAATCACCTATGTGTTAGATTTTGGCTCGCGTTAAAGGAGCCATGAAGAGAAAACACAAGTTTGGTTCATTCAAAAGATTGTCTCGTTAGAATCATACTGACACCACTTTTAACGTAAACTTCGCTCAATAAGCTACATAATTAGGAAAAACGGGAAATGGTCATTGCGACCCACCAGCTCATTTCCCGCAACAGAACCTGTGATGTCACATGGGCTAGCTCTGCGATTGGCGGAGGCTGGCAGAAGCAGACGCAAATTAGGTAGAGCTTACAAACTAGACGAACGAGCGATTTGCGCTTAAATTTAGGGCACATTCTTTACAAAGCAATAAGAATGATGGGACAAAACAGTGGAAGTTACGAAAGCACATTGTAAACATAGAAGTACTGATACGTTCTGCTGTTCGTACTGCGCACAGCATGCTTTGGTTTAGCTGCACAGCACTAGGGGCTTGGGGTTGTCTCAGACGACACTGGCCGATTGACGCAAGCAACGGTGTCTTACGTGACCCCATTTGTCGAGCGAGCACTGTTTCAGGGAACGAATATTTTCTCCCAGAACAAAAACAAGTCAGGTTTAAATGCGGGCAAAAACGAACCAAACGCTTGCCACAGTATGGTGGCGCCATCTAGGTTACGGAACGTAAGAAAGCGAGGGAACAAACCTACGCCGCTGTACAGGGTGGAGACAACCTTTGAACGGTCCCGTGCCGCCGCAATTGGGCCAACGGGCTCAACGCGTTATTCTTTTCGTTTCCCACGAGACCTAGCAACGCGAAACGGACAATATGATTCAAACTTCTTCAGTAAACCGCGTTGCGGCGATAATTTTAGCGCGGTTTTGACACAATGACTTGCTTCGGCGAGCGAGCAACCGAACATGGCGGCGCCAGCGTTACGTGTCTCTACCCTGTACAGCGGATGCGTGAATGAAGGTACTCTAGGCTGCAGAGCGGTCGGTTCCCGTGATGTCACTTGGGGCCACGAAAACGCACGATTGAGCGGGAAAATCAAAATTTTAACCTGAATTGTTTAATTTCTCAGTGAATAAAGCACCGTTTGTATCCGGACAAGCGCTGGGGGCACTATAAAAGACGAAATCTTTCGAATAAAACCAACTTGCATTTTCTCTTCATGGCTCCTTTAAGGATCCCCAAGTAGTTGAAATTAATCCAGAGCCCTCCACTACGGTGCGCCACATGGGCCAAGTGGAGCTTTGGCGTGCAGCAAACCCACCCCCCCCCCAATTTTCAATTCATTGTACCCGTCCTGAATGTAATTCGTAACGAATGTCGTTAGACTACTCCCATGTGACAGCGGGCGCATATCGTTTCCTACGAATATTATTCGTTGAAAATGATGTCAGGTTTGTTTATAGGTACAATAACTGCAAAAGGTATGTATTGGATATAGCAGGTGGCACATTAGCTTGCGCATCATGGAACACAACTGTCATAGCTCTCACCTACAGTACTGATTGCTGCTGTTTTCGTATTTTGTTACGAGACTGTCTTTCACACAGAATAATTTTGTCTCGTGAATGGGCGACATACACACTGAAGAGTTGCTATCACCGTGAGAGCATCATTACCTCGCCGGCACGTTGGGTGCAGGTCATGGATGTTTTAGCCTCTGGCTTCGTGTTGTTTTCAATTTTCGGGGTGTTTCTACTCGCGCTATCTACTTAGCTTCGTTTTCCAACTCTCTGTTCTATTGGTGTGCGTGCATGCATTCACGTGTGTGAGTGAGTGATTGTTTGTTTCATCCTGCTTTCAGTGCCCCAGTGAGCAAGTCGGCACGTTGTGTGCAGCAGCGGTCAGTTCTGGTTGGCGTGCTTCTCACTGTTCGCCCTCTGTCGCTTCCCTTTCCCCAGCCTCAGTTGTCGGAAGTAGGAGCGAGCTCGACGACGTGTTGGCGATGAACGAGGCTTACCAATCCTTTTACGGAACATCATTGACGACCTGTATGCAGCTCTCGAGGACAACAGGTAATGAAGCGGAATTTTCTTTTGGTGGTCGTTCTTGGTGGTCTAAATGTGGCCGAATTAATGAACACATCACAATAAGTTGGGGAGTGTGGAAAGTAATGCGACTGTTGAAGGTCTATTGCGGTGGGAGCAGTGTATGTCTCAGTGGCATAGTCAGTGCGGCCAGCAAGACCCGAATACTGCGCTGTAGTATATTACTGAAAATGTACTAGCTCATGAGATATTTGAAGTTTCACTTCACATCAGTTTGGTGACAGGGAAGTGGCTCAATTTAATTTTTGTGTTTGAAATGTGGCATCGGAATGAGGCACATGCTTCAATTCAAGTTACACAAGCAGCAAAAATTACCTTGACCTACTGTGTTATGTGCATGTACCCAGTTCCCCTCATTTGGAAGCGTTGAAGTGTTGGCAGGGCCTGCCGGTCGTAAGTGGCCACCACTTCGGCAAGTGCGCCTCTCAGTCCCTCATGGCCTACGTTACCTATGCAGATGTGATGGAGACCTATTTTGACCCCTGATCAGTCTTTCTCACTCGGGGGACTGGGAAAAAGGGAGAGCGCCTTTAGCCGCGTCGTCTTACTACCTGTAGATCCAGAGCGCGTTACTTACGGTGACCGCTCATCCCAAGACTGCATCACCGAGTCGAGTCTCCTTGCTGGGCTCTTGCGCTGCCCAGGGGGCACTGCACAGCTGATTTCCGGGTAGTACAAAGCGGCCAGGTGAATACTGTTGCGACCGGGCGGGGGCACCCGATCCTTTCTCCGTGGCCTCCAACATACGATGGGTAGCGTGTATGATGCGAGCGGCCAGCCGGTGTTGCAGCCGTGAAGAGAAGTCCAGAGCAGTAGGATAACGTAACTGTTTACTTCATGGCGAGAGGTGAGCCGAAGCCAAAAAAACATACAATGCCCTGACGGGCGAGGTTACAATACAGGACACGAGCAGAGCGACCGCATGGATTCGCTGCTCAGGCAGGAATGATTTTCAGCGTTTGTGCTGCTTCTATTTATACCCAAAAAAACGCCCCCAAGAGTAACACGCCACGAAATCACAGACGCACACACACTCTTTCCATAGTTCGTGAGTCACCCATGGCTTCGTCCCACATGGCGTCCGAGAGGGGGGGGAGAAAGTGTCCTTGAAAGGTGCTGGGGTCGCGCTATCAACTGCTGATCGCGCCGATAGCGAAACGTCTGAGCCGGGTATGTCGGGGCGTGACTCACCGACGCGCACGTGCCTGAAGGGTGTGGCGAACGACATGAAGCATGCCTGGGCGTGCCGCTGGCAGCCGCCAGAGGCGCGTTGCAAAGCGAGGTGATTGACCCGGCAGGTCGAGACACGAAAGTACGATTCACCGACACGCGGGCGCACATGGTCGATTCCCACGTGGTCGCTGATGCGGGAAAACACGTGGCGCTGGCCGATTCGTAACAATACCCATTACTGCCACCAGCTTTAGTAGGCAAAAAGACAGGGGGCAACGCTGTCAGGGTGGCCTCGTGGCTGCACTTGGGTTTAACACGGTTCCATACACGGCCTGGCCAGGCAGCTTTTCCTCTAGAGTCAGTAGGGCTGCGGGGGTCCCATAGGATCCCATGTTGACAGAAACAAAATGAGCTGGATACTCCTGGTTGTTCTGCAACATGATCTCCAGCCCATCCCCGATGCGTCCGACCTCTTCCGGTAATCAACTTGGCATTAGGGAAAAAAAACTTTGCAGCTTTTACGCTATGCAGCTTTGCAGCTTTTTTTTTTTTAAAGCTTTGTGCTAAATACTTTTACAGCGCCGATGAAAGTGCTGGGATGGTGACGGCGCTCCGCCTCTAGCAGGTTCGCCAATCGATGGTCGTATGAAGGGACATTTGACGTGAAAGCTTCTTGTTTGAACTAATACATTTGGTGACAAGGACTTTTCAACAACAGCCGATCAAAAAAAAAAGAGAGAGAGAGAGAGAAACGCATTCGGCGATGGTCGTGCATAAACTCAGTGAGTTTGGCAGACCACAGGCTCGTCTGCCAGGGGTTTATCTGGAATTTTGATTTTGGAGGGTGCTGATATCCTCCTGGAGGGGTTTTGGGGGTGTGCGTATATATCCCTGGGTGGGGTGCTCATTGTTCTGGAATCGTTTTGGTGGTGGGGGAGGGGGGAGGGTGCGGATGTCGAAATTTTTCTGGGGAGGTGTTAGGGGCATGTGTATAAATCCCTGTCGTCTGCTGTGGTGTGCCACGCTTTTGTGCACATGTGCACATGTGTCACCGCTACAAATATGGTGCAGCGCTAGCTCGCCTCTTTATTGCATGGCTCAGTGACAAAATGCAGCGAGCGTCAGAAGTGTGAAATCTGTTTTGTGATTCCGAAAGTAGTGGCGTAAAACAAAGGGGTCGTTCAAACTGCATGGCCGCTCTGTTTCCTTGTTTACTCTCACTTTATGTAATTATGCTCTTGCATCATATATTCCTAGTTTGCACCTAATAGACTAGAATAAAGGTCGGCAATGTTTTTAGTTGTAGGGTCGAGTTGCATGAAGCCGACACGGCAAAGGGCTGGGTGGAAAATCGGGGGGAGAGGGAGGGGGAGGGGGCCTCAGCGAAAAAAATTCAGCGAATTGTCAATAATATTCGCCAATAATTGACCATCATTTGGCTCAGTGTGAAGATGGGGGGCAATTCAGCTGGAAGCAATTAACTCTCTGTTCTTGTCTCGCCGTCTAACCCTATTTGAGGTCAAAACTGGCATGTCGGCGTTCAGATTGTTAGTGACGGGGTTGAGGGTTCTGACAACGTGCTGGAGGCCTCATAATACAGCCCCGCGGGCCACATCCGGCCTGCAGGTTGTATGTAGGTTGCCGACCCCTCCACTAGAAGGTGATGAACACAGTCAGTGACGATCGTGTGTAAATATTTGGGCTGCGCACCGTGTGATTTAATGCTCGTTTTGCGTCCTTTAATTACACCTAATTTGTTTATTTCATGCTATTGCCTTACCTACTCGCGAGTATACATGTACCCTTCTAATTGTAAATCGTGCGGTGTAAAATGCTAAACAAGAATCGTTTAGTTTGCGAAAATATAAAACAAAATTTCCACTAGTTTTTCAAGGCGGTGCCAGGCCAGCAGTGTCAGCTGAGTTGGCTGCGCTTCTCGCGTCCACTGGCACGTTCCCACTGAAGTAGCCTCTTGCAGTTATTTCAGGCCATAGGAGAGCAACGTTCTGAGTTTACGCTTCTTGTGAACATTCGTTTGTTGACCAAATGCAGGAAGAAAGGGGGGTAATTATCGTCAGGAGGTTGGACCAACGCGACCTGGCGATACTGACCCACGTCGCGACGATCGCGATTGCTTGCTCAAAAGAAAGCCGATAAATTGGCTTGTTGTAGCGGATATTATTTTGTTTAGCCTATGCAACTACTTTGAGGTATATTTTATTCAGTGTGCAGTCATTTAAACTTGCCACAACGTGGTTAAATTAGGTACAACTAGTTTTTACTCTGGCTTGTAATTGGAAACACATGGAGGGCGGCGAGGGTCGTCTGCTTTTATACTACCCAGACGCGTCAGACACGAGGAGGCGCTGCGTGTCGCCAAAACTCCAGTGCAGGAGCCCTGTAGGCCAACCTCGTTTGTCCAGCTGTGTGAACCTTTCGGCAGCTGTAACTTGTCAAGAATGTCAAACCCTTGTATATGTTATACAGACCTACTTTACAGCACAATGTCACAAAAAGGCATTGGTGCTGGCATCAGTAATGACTGCAGGTCAGCTAGGAAAGGTGCATGCAGGGGTGAGACAGCTGCGCACATTGCGCACTTTTGATACAAATCTGCTTTCCTGCGCCAGGCTGCTCCAAAAGCTCGAAAATTGCAAAAATTGCGCCAAACTGCACCAAAACAGTCTGACAGCCAAGGATTTTAACGCTCCCGCCAGTTTCAGTGGGGAAAAATGCTTACTGACAGCATAATTTTCCAGCACCGCCAAGGTGATCCTGTTGGTAAAGGTTTAATTGATTGATCGTTCAATAAAACCCGCATAAAATTGTCCCCAAGATAGTTTTTTCGAAGGTCACCATGTCGGGTTGCACATGTTATATTCTGGGAGATTTTTAAAGTTTTCCCATGGAAAACAATTGCAAAGTCCTGTAGAAAAAATACGTATGTGTACTCAGGCGACAAACTACTGGTGAAAATTGATGAAAAGACAGCAATTTTCGGAGCGCCGTATCTCCGGAATGACATTACTGGGTGCCGCCATCTTGGTGTGTTGAATATTGGAAAACATGGCCGTCGGGCGAAGGAGTTGCTCGTGGTTCAGGCAGAGTAGAGTGCTCTTCTCTGATTTCTACTGTGGTTTTGGTTATGGGGTTGGCTGGGTTTTTATTTAGTCGTTTGATCTGTTGAGGGAAGTTGCGTGACTCGAAGAACGGGAGTTCATCAAAAACAACGTGGGGCCCGTGAATTCGCCGTGTTTTGGTCTCGAGTGAGAGGCGCGGTGCGTGCTTGAAGTGAAATTTCGGGCTCATTGCAGTGTTATAATAAAACGCTGAATTATTGCTGCCTTTGACAGCGAACTTGCGAGTGGCGGAAATGGGACGATCGACACTGCAGAAGTGGCGGCCAAGGCTACATCGTTGCAAAACGTTCAAGCAGTGGCTGATAGTGGGACGGGCTATTATTGCACGCTAGTAATAATGGTTTATCTATCTGAAGTGAAATTTAATGCCAAGAGGGAGGTGGATAAACATACGAACGTTATTCAAATTGCGATCGTAGTGAATGCACACCTTGGGGATTGAAATGGCAGGGCTGGTGGGGTGCGAAGATTTTCAGCTCGCTTTGCGCAACTTTTGCCATGCCTCTACAATTGTGTGTAAAGCCGAGTCAGATTACAAAAATAATAATTTCAGCATTCACATGATAATCAAAATGCCCTAGGATTGCTTAGTTTTTCGATTCGATGTTTTCAACGGCACTCCATGCTATCTATGCATAGCGCCTAAGAATTTATAAATGGCTTGTAAAAAGGTATGCAGTTTGTGCCTTGTAATACTCTAGTTGAAAAAACTTCATTGAAAGGCTGTTTCAGTCTTGTGTACGTTCAAAACCCATTAAAAATTGCACTCCCCCTTCCCCCCGAGTTGCCAAAAATTTGATTTTTAGGCTCCTAAGGTGACATAATAAATCTCATCACCTGCTCCAAATCAAGGTCCTTCTGCTCCAAAATCGATATTTCGCTGCTCCAAAAACTGCTCCCAAATCTGATTCAGCTGTCTCACCCCTGTGCATATCAAAACAGACACAAAGCCAAGGCGCAGCGAAGCAAAGGTAGCAACGAAAACGACACTGTGCGGCATCCAAAATCCATTTGACCCACGTTTTCAGTCCTCCTTGTGCTGGAATTCCCTGTTGCAGGCAGCTGCAGGGTGAACTTCCGCAGCAGCTCATCGAGCGCATGTCGCGGCCGCACAAGCCGCGGCTGCGCAAGGACTGGCACCAGTCGCTGGTGTTCCACTACCCGTACTTCCGGGACGTGAACGGCATGCGGGCGCCCATGAACGAGGACGAGCGCCACAAGAGGGCCAGCAAGGAGATGGACCCGTACATTGCGCCCGCACCCGTCTGGACCACCGAGGAGAACCGCATGCTGGTACGAACGGCTGAGGCAGGCACCGCACCAGGGAAGCTGGGTGCACTGCCCGGTAGCCGGCGGGTGTCGTCGTGCACGTGGAAGCGGCCAGGATGCAGTTGTGTGCTGATGCTGTACTCGTCGTTGCACTGAGACAGGCTCTCCTTAAGTCTAGTAGTCTAAGTCTAAGTGTATTTAAGTTAAGCCTAAGTCTAAGTCAATTTAAGTCTATTCCCTGCGCCACAGCCCTGCATTGCAATGCCAGATAAACAATAGTGAACATTACCCCCCCTTCCCCCTTTCCAAAAAAAGAAAACCAGCCTTGCAAGCCAGATTTTTTGAAGAGGTTGTACCGTATTTTCACGGATATAACCCGCCCTCGCATATAATCCGCACCCCCATTTTCATCCCGGCGGAAAAGAAAAAAAAAATCCTCGCATACTGCCTGCACATTTGATACAGGAAAGGCTGCACCAAAGCTACTGCTCAAGCAACACATCACATACTATGCGGACAGAAAAAGTGTATACTTAGCAACTAAAAAAGCACTGTTTGCAAGGCGAAAGTCGCAATTCACTCAGCGTCACTGCTGCCACTGGCGCTATCACTTGAGCTGCAGTCCTCACTGTTGTATGCACGGGTGTACAACAAGGTTGTTGCACTAAATGCGAGGTTTTTGCAGTAAAGAAAAAACCCCGCGTATTATCCGCACCCCTACTTTGCCACTGAAATTGTCACATTTTTTGGTGCGGGTTATACGCGGGAAAATACGATACTTGGTGCTGTCAAGTACTAGTGGGGCGGGTGGCTGCAGTTCATCTGGGTCATCTGGGCCTGTGCTTTCCTCATCGGGTAAAGGGGGAAGGTATTGAGTCGCAAATTCCACCATTGTAGCCCCGCGCAACGTGCCCCGCTGTGGCCAAGCACCGCTTGTGCCAAGTAGCAGCAGCACAAGACATTGCCTGCGTCTTAAAGCGAGGAAATGAAACCAGGTTTAAGGAAGGTGCCCTGCTGGGCCTGTCAAAGGCACCGCCGAGTTTTCAGCTGTGATGAAGTGAGGGCAGGCATGTGCGAAAGTGCATAGGAACAGTGGGCCTCCCTTGGGCATCATTCACACAGCCGTCACCGTCGCCGTCATGGCACTGTCATGTCAAAAAAACCTCGACGAGGATGGAAAGCAGTAGTGTTCGCACAGGAAATGATGGGAAAATGTCGGAAGCTCCCCGGCTTAGTACGTCGTTTGCCTAATGATCAGTTGTGCCTATAGTTGAGCATACTTGAAGGGGCCATGCAGACAAAGTACAAGTTTGCTTTATTCGAAAGGTTTGGTCTTTTATAGTGCCCCCAGCACTTGTCCGGCCACAAGTGATGCTTTATTCACTGAGAAATTAATCAATCTAAGTTAAAATTTTGATTCTCCCGCCAACTCGTGTGTTTCTTGAGGTCGTCTGCAATGGTGTCACAAAAACAGGTCTTCAAGCGAACACGAATGCGGCACTAGGCTTTCAGAGAACTACTAAGCCTTGTTTACTGTCAATCCTCCCAGATGGCGCCAATATACTGCAACGGACCTTTGCTCGTCTTTGTTTTAGTTTTGACTGTATTTGCACCTGGCTCGTTTGTTTACGGTAGAAAGTACTCGTTTTGTGAAACATGCGTATACTCGACAAACAAGGTCGCGTAAGATGATGTCGCTTATGCCAATCGGCCTGTGTTGTGTCAGACAACCCGAAAGAGCCATACTGCTGTGCAGCTATAACAAGCCTAGGGTGCGCAGTACCAACAACAGCGCTCGTAATTTCCATGTTTACCCCACCATTCTTACCTCTATAAAATGAATGTATGCATTACATTTAAGCAAAAATAGCTCTTGCTGCAGGATTATAAGCCCTGCGTAACTTGCGTTTGCTTTTGCTGGCCTCAGTCAATCGCACAGCTGGGCAGTACGACATCATAGGTTCAGTTGCGGGAAATGAGCTGCTGGGTCGCATGGCCATTCCCTTTTTAAATGCGGAGCATTTCTTAGGCTCGCGATGTCACTCGTCGATGTTGTCGGCGCCGTCCACACGCTCACTGCGCATGCGCGTCGAGGTGCAGGTGCGCGTCTCTCCCCCTTATCCTCCTCGCTCTCAACAACAGGTGCGGCGGTGCGGGAGGAGCGCGGTACCCCGTGCGCTCCGTCGCTCTCAACAACAGCTGCGGCGGTGTGGGGGGAGCGCATCTGTGCGCGCATGTGTCGTAGCTACCCGTGCGCTGCGTCGCGCTCAACAGTAACGGCGGCAGGGCGTGTACACGTGATAACGGCGTGGTGGGTGTGTGGAAAGTTCGCGCGCTTGTGTACGGAAGTGTGCGCATGCGCGTCTCTCCCCCGTACTCCTTTCCCTCGAATGCGGGCGGTGTGTATATAAGCGGCGGAGTGCGCGTTCGGAATTCAGTCAAGGGCGTCTTTGCTTGGCTTTCGTTTGACTTGACGCTTTGCTTGGCGGCACCAAGCAATAAAGACAGACTTTAACTTTACACTCCTTGCCTTCGCTTCTCCTTCATTCAATAAATAATAATAATAAAGACGAAATAACAATTTTTAAGGGGGGACGCGGCTTTCAACTTCGGAAAAATGACCAAAACATCGTTTTTTTGAAACCCACATATTCGGCTTCTATGTTTCCTATTCTATGCGTCTGCAAAGTTTTTACGCTGAAAAGCGTCGCAAAGTGGCATAAAAAAATACTTTTGTCAGGCGCGGTGACAAACTATCAGCGCAAAAGGGCGAAAAAACGGCAATTTTCGGAGCGCTCAATCTCCGCAACGGTGCCACCGGGCGCGGCCATTTTGATATGGTTAGATCGGCCGAGCGATCGTCTTTCCGGTTCCGCTCGTCTCTTTTATCTTCGTTCATTCACAAACGCACAAACGGCAGAAAAGAACGACGCACAAACGAAGCTAGAAATAGATGCTGAAGTGCTATTCGTCCTCCGGTCGGGGCGCGGAAAGACGACCCTCCTGATTGGATGTCACGGGCGCAACGCAAGATGGCGGCCGCCTGTGCTGCGTAGCGAGCGGTTTGAGTTCATTTTCGCCGCTTCGCTCGGCCGAGTTTCTGTTCAATCTATGGTATTCAACACGGGCGTTATCGCGGTGGGAATGCCAGAGATAACGAGCCAGATTACGGGAAGTTGTGTGGCTCGAAAGGAGGAGGTCATCGAACGCTTCGTGGTGCGCGTGACTCTACCGTCGCCAGACCCCGGAGGGTGACGCGGTGTGCGCGCTTGCGATAGCGGTTCGTGAAGTGAACTTTTAGTCGGGTTCGCGATGTTTAGACGCTTAGTTATTGCTGTGTTTTGACTGTGGGCTCGCTAGCCTTGAGAAAGAAACGGTCGACGCGTCAAACGCTGCGGAGCGCACGGCATAGCCGACGCGCATTGGAGCAGCACATGACTGGGCAACCGGTTACGATTGAACGCCAGTAGTTGTAATTAATGCCTGCGACGTTAGATTTAATCTTAAAAGCGACCTGACCTAGCCATATCAGGTATAATCAAAGTTCGATATGTCGCGGTAAGCGTGCGCTGCGATGCGCGCGAGTCATATCGCCTTTCTTGCGCAACGTTTCCCGTGCACTTATAATTTTCATGCAAACAGGTTTGAGTTAGTAATATAGGAATAAAAATATGTTCTCTGCATTAAAAATGTACGTTACTGTCGCAGCATTTAACAGTGATTTTTTAGTGAAATTATTGATACCATTGCTTAGGGCATACTGGCTTTGCTGCGAGAAATATTGGATGCCTTGAATGTCAAAAGTAGTAAAAAATATGCTCTTGCATTGAAGTTGGGAGTCATGCAGAATACTCTACCAAGCTTCAAAGTAGCTCATTTTCATCCTTGTGGTATGCAAACTTTTGGCAATGAACACCTGCACGTATGAGTACTAAGTTTCTGTGCCAGGCAAGATGATAAAACATAAAAAAAGGCCAAAAATGTTCAAATTTAAGAAAAAAAATGCTTAACTTGTTGCCATGGTGACAACACTGCAAAAGGAGGCTGTTCAGTGCGATACAGCCAACCAGCTAACCCTACTTTGCATTGAAAGCCCATTGAAACCCATCTCCCCCTTCGTTTGGTCTGCAAAGTGCACCATGGGGTATGTACTCTTCACAGAGGAGCTGAAAATGATGTTTTCTGGAAAGAGAAAGGCTGTAAAAGGCACTCCAATTTCAAGGCAAGGCATTCCAGAAGCCCCATGTTCAAAAGGACATGAAAGGCTACAACCGTGACGGCTTTTGATAAGTGAAACCTATGTTGCAACTTCGGAAGCCGTTTTCTCAAAACAGTTTTTTTTGCCACCTGTGTCGCTTGTACCAGGGATTTCTTTGTGACCGCTGGGTCTATTTTGATTCCGTTTCTTGCATTACATTCCTTGATGAACAGTTCAGGTCGTGACACTCTTGGTTTTCCAGATTTGTTTTTTGTGATTTTTTTATTCAAATAATCGTTCACAGTCAACATGCCTATTGCACATTAACCTCTAAAAAATGAAAACTAAAAAACATTGTGTTGTAAAAAAAAAATTCTAAAACTGTCACGACCTCGTCCATTCATTTGGGAATGCAAAGCACTTCGAACAAGTTTTCTATCATGTTTTATAAGCCGCTCAAGCTCGGTACAAGCGGAACAGAAAGAAAATTTAATACATAAAAAAGTTTTCAAAATATTAGTTTGAAATTTTTATGGTGTTATCACGGAAGCATTTCCAGTTGCTGTGCCAATTTTCATCAAAATCCACAAAGAAATAAGAAAGTTGATTTTGAAAGCCACGTCCCCCCTTAAGCATTCCCAAATCATACCCAATTACGCAACATTCACGCGATACCCCCACCACTCTGCGACGCATTTACTCGAGTTCCCCCCGTGGGAAGATGCGGGCGGGTTTTTTTCCTAATTATACAGCTTATTCGCGCGAAGTGTGTGGGAAAAGTGGTGTCCGTATGATTCTAACGAGGCAATCTTTCCAATGAACCAAAATTGTGTTTTGTCTGCATGGCCCCTTTAATCTGAAAGCACGGGATACTGCACATACTTTCAGAAGCACCTAACCGCAAGCGAAGGTGCAATCGCTTCAAATGCTGGCATGAGCGTCGTGACGGACTTCATGGTAGTGGCAGGAAACTGAAGGTGGCACTTGCTCAGCGGATATGCAGTCCGGTCACGCGAGTTGGGGTGTGGATTTTTACGTTGCCAGCTGTATGCTCGCTTTGTACTGAATGTAGCGAAAGATTCCAGCTTTCTGATTGGCTGTTTTTTAACGGAAACGCAGAGCTAAGGCTCCCATTCCCAGCGCACTGTTTTTGAGGAGAAATTGCCCAAGAAACCGTCGCCCATGACGGAAGACGCGGAGGCGGAGAGAAAAACGGCTGCGTGAATGATGCCTTAGACTGACAAAGCATCTCTGCATGGGTCCGTAACAGTTTTACTCCCAGCGCTTCTTGTTGGCTCTTGTGTCTTTTCTTGGGGGAAGGGCAACCACCCTGCTTGAATCAGTTGAACAGCCCCCTTCCCCCTTTGTTTATGCAGGTCAAGGCAGTGCACAACAGTTTGCTGAAGGAGAACACTCGGGCTCTGATGAACCGCAAAGAGGCCCTACAAGAGCGCCTGGAACAACAGGTGGAAGACGACCCGGAGATCGTGCGGAAGATCCGAGATCTGGATGAGCAGGTATTGCTCTTCATTGGCCCTGCTGCCAGCATGGGATGGGAACGTAACTGGTTCCTATTAAGGGGGGACACGGCTCTTAAAACGGCTTCCTTTAATTTTTAAGTAAACTCTGCGGAATTTGTCAGTCTTGCTGCTTTTTTCCCACTGATTTCGATAATGGAATTATTTTTTGAGTAAGTCAATTAGTTACCAAGATAATTAGATATAATTAGTCACTTTTAGAGGAAAAGAAAACTCCCACCTCCCCTCGCGGGAACCCCTGTGTAGATGCGACGCATAGGGGGTTCACGTTGCAGCGTTGGACAGCGGAGGTACGGCGCTGGAACAATGGAGCGGAGTGGCGCAGGCACCGCGTTTTATAGTGCGCATAACGGTGAGGGGACGCTCCAGTGCGTCTGCCACGGCTATGACGCAACACAATCTAACACAATCCACTTTAATCCAATCCAAGCCAATCCAATCGAATCCAATCCAATGCCCCTCGCGAGAGAGGTTCGCTATCGGAGAGGAGAGGGGGTGAGCGGCGGAGAGCGCAGCTGGCACGGCGAGGAGAATGGGGGAGGGGCGGACGCCGATGACGACAACGCCGTCACCGCCTGATGCAGGGACAAGGCGGGTGAATGAGATGCGGTCGCATCTAAAACTAGACAAAACAGTGTTGGTCATGAAACCGTAATCTTTATATTTTCCAATACCATGAACCCTGGTGAGTGCAATAAGAGAATTGGTTTTTTGATGCACTGCTTTGAACTAATTTTACAGCTCATTAAACCTTGGTGGCACCAGTGGCGAGGAACCATTTCGAATGCCCATTTCAAACACTAAAGTTTAATGAGCCGTAAAATTAGTTCCAAGCGGTGCATCAAAAAATCGCGTCCCTTGCTCCACTCACCAGGGTTCATAGTATTGGAAAATACAGGGGTGGAACAGCTGCGCATTTTGCGCCATTGAACGCCAAACCGACCTTGTTGCGCTAAACTCGCTTATCAGCGCCGTCCTACGCTGCAGCGCCTGAATTGAGCCGCCAGATACAACCGACATGATGCCCAATCCCGAAAACTTGGCTGAGATGTCTTGCTTTCGGTTTCATCAATGCTATGAGCGCCTATGGAACTCGGCTTTGGCTTAGCCGTAAGGCCACAGACTCGACGTGCCTTCTGTTTGATTTTCTCCGTTGCATTTGCACAGTGGTGTTTGCCGGTGTCGGCCGCTGCGCCACAAACAACGGAACATGACCAAAAGTAAAATGTTTTTGTGGCTCATTGCAAACAGATTGGAAAATATCCGCATGAAAGGTTGTAGTTTATTGGAGGTGAACATCAGTATAGTCGCCCATTTTTGGCGATCCTAGCCTTGCTGCATCTTTCTGTTGCTGCATGTATGGAACAAATTAGTTCTTCGACGCTTTGCCCTCGCTTGTTTATTTGATGCGCATTTGTTTTGAGGTAATTACTGATTTTCGCCTGTGAACTTGAAATGGAAATAAATTTTAAACTTGTAATGACCTCCCTGTGAAACGGAGGGAAGGCTGGTCACCTTTTGCCTTCCCTTTGTTTTTTGTATTGAAATATAAAGATTACAGTTTCTTGGCTACCGCTGTTTTGTCTGTTGTTCCTCCAAAAGTGACTAATAATCTCTAATTGTCTTGGTAACTAATTGACTTACTCAAAAAATAATTCCACATTCGAAATCAGTGGGGGAAAAGCACCAATACTGACAAGTTTCACAGAGTTTACTTAACAATTAAAGGGAGCTGTTTTAAGAGCCCTGTCCCCCCTTAAGTTTTTTTCGTGCTAGCTGCAGCTTGGCTTTATTGTTGGTCAGTTCGGTGGAGGTGGAGTTGTTTCCGTATGAAAGGTGGCAGTAAGCCTGAAGAAAGGGTGGCTCGCGTTGGAAAGCTCTTTGTGGTTGTTGAAGCTGTGCAGTTACTGGAACACCCCTCCAAACAAACTTGACTATGTAGGTGCTTGTGTTCGCCTGTTCATTGCTCCAGTGTTGTTGTTTGTAGTGAGGTGTTGTCCGCTTGTTAGACGAGCCATCAACAGACCGTTTCTGCAGGCGGCTCACATCGTAACAGTTGTAATTCATGTCTAGCAGTGGGACTTTATGGCTCCACCGTACCAATGTGTTTAGATAGACATTGGAATGAGGGAATGCAATGGGGTTCTTTAGCCATCTTTCTGTTGGGAAGAGCTTAGAAGTGGTATTGTGGGTGGCACTGTCTTAGCAGAGTAGTTATGCAGCAGCGCAAGTGGAAGCAGCGTTTCAATGACGGCAAGTTAAAAGCGAGCAAATAGTGAAATTTCAGCTCACATCGAATAGCCCGAAATGCTGTGGTAATAGCAAAAAGTTTGGATGTTGGAATGAATATTGAATAGTAGAATTTCACTTCCAAGTTCAGCTTAAAAAGAAATGCGAACCTAAAAATCTGACTCAACACTTGCGCTTCTCAGGACTGGAGTAGTTGGGAGTCGACGGGAGAGGCCTTTGTCAGGTTGTGGGCTTGGGTAGGCTGATGATGATATTTGAGCTGAGCACAGGTGGCAGTCGTGCTTGGGAAACAGGGTCCTCGTAGTTGTGACTGGCTTGTCCCTGAGCCAGCGGGCTGGGTGCACTGCAACGCACTCCTACCAGTTGACAGCTGGCTTCTGGATGGCCGTGGCGTGCTGGGAGCCGGGGGGAGGGGCGAACGGCTTGAAAGCGAGCGCCGACCGGTGTGTGCAGCTGTCGGAGATCCAGCGGCTGGAGTTGCCAGAGCTCCTGGAGCGGTCGGTGCGCCCCGTGGACTGGCTGCACGTGGCGGCGGTGAACATGCGGGCCCACCGGGACGCCTTTGCGTGCGAGATGCACTGGCGGCACCTGCTGGACGTGCGCCTCAACCGGGCGCAGTGGACGCCCGAGGAGGACGAGCGGCTGCGCAAGCTGACCGAGGCACGCAGCGAGCACGACTGGGAGGAGGTGCTGCTCTCGTTGCTCTGTCCGCATGACGCTTTCCTCCAACACCCACCCACTCTATCCGTGGGGAGAAAGAATAGCCGAGCTCTGGACCGCGCTTCTGAACGGTTCGGTCGGGTCCCATTTGGTTTGCAGCCGAGGGGGTGAAGTGGATAGCTGTGGAGGTCGGCCTCGATGCAGGCTGTGGTTGTGTCCACCTTGCAAAAAAGGGTGCGGCGGGTAGTGCCGGCTGCCTTAGCGAGGGACACTGCTGGGGTTGAAAGGGGGGTCTACTCCAGTTGCCTCTCGTGGATTTTACCACTGAAGTTTGAACGCAGTAACCGATGTCAAAATGTCCGCATGAAACGACCAGATTTGGTTGAATGAAGTGGTTAAATTAAGTTCTGTAACTAATTTTAGAGCTCATTAAACTTTGGTGGCACCAGTGGTAAGGAACCAAAGCAATGCAGTAAAAAAACTGCTTTGATTATTGCATTCACCAGGGTTCACAGTATTTGAAAGTATAAAGATTACAGTTTTGTGACCAGCACTGTTTTGTCTATTGTTTGACCAAAAATGGCTCAGTTGAACCTCGATATAACGAACCTCGATTTAACGAAATTCGCGATATAACGAATTTTTTCAAGTTTTCTAACAAAATTTTGCTAAATGCATGTATTTTTGTCTCGATTTTACGAAGTAATTTTGTGCGGCGCTTTCGATTTAACGAAGTCACGGCAAGAAAGGAAGAACGAAATTCCGGTCGAGGCACGTTTTATTTTGCCTCTCAGGCCCTACATTGAAAAAATTCAGTACTCAAATTGACTCTTGAAGGCTAAAATGAAAGAAAAGCGGTGAAATCTACGGTTAACAACAATTAAAAGCGAAGAACGAAGCTGCACAAACCGCTAGCGGTCATAGACGGTTTAATAGTGCACCCACTATTTTGACGTCTCCATCGTTGCCTACGCCAGCGCCCTCTATGCTTAGGCTACCGAAGCCTACTTCAAGCTTTTTTTTTTCTACGCGTCATTGCTCACGGTGCTGCTGCGCTAGGTTGTGCTCGCTGATAACCAAATTAATATTTTGTTCGTGCATCGTTAGGTGAGTCTTGTAAGCAGCATGAGCACTCCAAGAGAAAGAAAAGTGTTCCGAACAAGAGCCTGAGGAAGCTCGGTGAAACTGACAGCCACCGAAGTGTGATGGATGCCATCGATGTTCTGCGGAGGCACGCAGGTGCACACGAATGTTTAAGACCTTGTTAGCGCTGTCAGCATACGAGCGTCACGTAAAGCCCGCCCTGGTCAAGAAACGCCAAGCACTGCTTACGGACTTCTTCACTACGGCTTGAACATCGAGTGCTGGTGGCAATAAATTGCTCTCTTTGAACGTGGTCATCTTCGTTTCACCAGCGTTCATTAGACAGCTGCGGTGCGGAGAAATCAGTTTCGTAAGGGCTCAGTGGGCATAAAAGTAATTGCTTAATCGAATTTGGCCGGAAGATTTTTAATGTAAGCTTTCCGCTTTCCGGATCACGTAAGCGCTGCTCCACACAGTGAAGCGGTCCGCGTGTACTCCGCTCAACTCGCAATCATGGTTTTATCTCGAGTGTTGTGGTTGAATCACGCGCCCATACTGCGGAGCCCTTGTACATGAAAAAAGTCTTTCGAAAGTTTCATAGCAGCCTTACGCTGTTGGCCCGCCGCGCCTAAGCCTACCACTGAATGGACGAAAAGAGGCGTAACTTCGAACGAGCACCTCGGCGGGGTGAAGTTCACGGGACATGGACGCGGGTTCAATTGACTAACAGCGGCATTTAGTAGTGACCGAAATGAAAAAAGAAAAAGTGGAAACCTAGTCTGCTATCATATTTAATGAGGCGTTGCGGAAAAAGCACCGGTTTTACGATGACACATGAACTACCGTCGGCTATCCGAATTCCATTGCCCAAGTGTTGAAACTCTTAATTCACACAATTTTCGCGGCCAGTTTTAGTACAAATTTCGCTTTAATTGGAGAGGTAACTACATAGCAGTTGTTGCCTGGCGAGGGCCAAAGTGTTAAAACCCCAATAACTGGTTAAATGAACTGTAAAATCGAAACCTCGATTTTACGAAATTCTCGATTTAACGAAATTTGCGGCCCCAAGTACGACTTCGTTATATCGAGGTTTAACTGCTCGGGAACTAATTGACCACCTGAAAAAATAATGGCATATTCGAAATCGGTGGAAAAAAAAGCAACAAAGGGGCAAGTTTCACAAAGTTTACTTGAAAATTAGAAGTTGTTTTAAGACCAGTGTCCCCCTTCAGGGGGGGAGTCAGGATTAGTGGACCATGTGCCAGTCTTAGGTGCTGCCAAATAGGCACTGGGAAGGAATACCAAAAAGGGGGTGGTGTTGCTGAAGCTGCTCCTATTGCTGGTGGTGTCAGCGTTGAGACCTGAACCAGGTGTCTTGCCAGGATTTCCTTGCCCATGGTAGTGCACGCATGAAGGAAAGAGCTGTTGGCAGAGCCAAGGCTGTTTTCATGCCCCGTGATGTAAAAGTACCTCCCACGGTGGCTCACTGGCTAAGGCGTTGCGCTGCTGAGCACGAGGTCGCGGGTTCGATTCCTGGCAGCCGTGCTTGCTTTTCTGATGGAGGCGAAAAGTGAAAACGCATGTGTTCGACCCACCGCGGTGACTCAGTGGCTAAGGCGTTGCGCTGCTGAGCACGAGGTCGCGGGTTCAATTCCCGGCCGCCGCAGCCACTTTTCTGATGGAGGCGAAGGGACAGGACAGGAATGGACAGGAAGGGACGGTAAAGTTTTTATTGATTCTGTTAGGGCTAAGTCTATTATAAACGTAAAAATGTCTGTGACAATGGTGTTCCCTCAGTGCGCGCGTTTCTCCTTGCTGTCAGGGGAAGCATCTGAGTACCTTGCCAAGTTAGCGGTAGCGGGCAAGTTGTGGGCGACCCACAGCGATTCTGCAGTGTCCATCAAAGCAAGGAATTGCCCCGCGTCCATTCTCGCACACATTTTCTGTTTTTCTCTTGCAAAAGCCCTTCCCCCCAGACCTGTTGGTTGGTGTGCCTGGAGGAAAGAGCTTTTGGTGGGTGGCACAGACGTTCCTCTGCCGTGCAGATTGCGCGGGAGCTGAAGACGAACCGGAGCGTGTTCCAGTGCGCGTTCCACTACGCCAGCACGCTCATGCCGCGCCTCAACACGGGTGCCTTCTCGGCCGAGGAAGACCTGCGCCTCTTGCAGCTGGTCTCTGTTTGCAAGGAGGGGGCCAACATCTCCTGGCCACAGGCAAGAACAGTTGTGGCCTCTGCTCATGTTGCATGCTCGACTGGGGACCTGTTCCTGGAAAAAATTTGCATTAAATTCGTGCAAATACGGTATATGTTTCTATGTTTTCGCTTTTTGTAATTTTCTCTGTTAATAGAACGCTGCTGCTGCCGTGAGCAGTATACCGTATTTACTCGCATAATGATTGCATTTGCGTAATCACACCCCTGAAGTGCGTCGTCAAAATACGACTTTTTTTATTTCCCGCGCAACGATTGCACCCTGAACTTGTCCCAGCCAAATGTTGTATGTGTGCCAAGTCTAGCTGAAGATGGTCATCCTTACCTGTGTTTCCTCCTCTTTCAAACCGGACATGGCTACGTAATTGCCGCAGACTTGCCGATGTTAGCGGTATAGGCAAGCATGAGTTCATTATTGGTGCGGAAGAAACTTTCGCGAAATGCACATGATGTACTCACGAGACAAAGGAAAAAAAAACGTTCTCAGCTTGCTGCGTCGGCAGCTGTGTCTGTTTTGATGTCCCGCACTGTGACAGCAGCAGCCACTTATTGGTCGACCTGTTCTCACCTCGCAGCAAACTCGTTCCGGCGCGGTCCCTAATTCAGGAAAACACTGCATTTTGCGTCACTTTGCAACATGGCTGGCTGTGGTCCATGGATTTTTTATTATGTTTTTATTTATTGTGGTTATTATGTTCATAAGACCTATTGTTGAAATTCTGATGCGCAACTTGCTTGCGTTTCCTGCGCTGAAACTTTTTTCGTGAAAAATTTACCTCGCGTAATGAACGCACCCTTAAATTTGCATCGTATTTCCAGGGAAAAAAAAGTGCGATGTTTACGCGAGTATATACGATATTTACATTCAGGGCAGTGTAATCCTCCTATGATATAAGCTAAGTTGTTTTTCCAACCTTAGTGTACTTTCAGTTGGCACAGATGCATCCTTTTAAGGGGAGACGCGGGTCTTGGAATCCCGAAATTTGGCCAAAAAAACGATTTTTAGAAATCGCCATTTTCGGAAGTAGAGCTATTTTCTACCGGTTTAGCAAAATATCCAGACCCAGGAGTACGTATTTGAGCCATAATATCAATTTATAGCACCGACGCTCGCTAAAATCGGCCAAGATTCGACGCGAAAATAGCATTTTTTCGACAACTCGCCCCTCGGGTTCTACATGCGCCACGGCGTCCATCTTGGTCTCATTCGAAAGCGCGTCTTTTCGTTTTCAATTCCCCGCCAGAACCACTCCGTTTCGTCCGTTGGTTGCGAGTAAAACCGGGGTAGAAAAGAGACGGATCGCGCCCGCCTAATTGGTTACTGACTGCACGTGACCGCAGGGCGCAACCTCATTGGCTGGGCGCCGTGGGTCGTCTGCACGGCACTCTCATCACAGGGCAACGGCTCATGTATTCGTCTATGCGAGGACCGGCAAAAGCCCCGCATGGCGTAAAAATAAAGTAAAGATGTCTATCGATAACCGAAAGGAAGAACAGGCATTATTAAAAGCGCCTGAAATACGATTTTCTGCTCCTGTGACGACGACTTATCGCGAGAACGGCGCCGAGACGGAGGTAGGCTTAGCGCCCGCGCGGGCTGCCGAGACGATAGCGTAGCGATATGATTACGCCTGCGGGGGCACTAAGGTGCGTCTATCTTTCGATCAGCAGCAAATAGAAAGAAAAGAAATGATAAAGTGGAGGATGCCGCATGCCGACGTCGCAAGGGAAGTGTGTTCATTCTGTTATCAACGATGCTGCGGCGGTTCGGCCCGCACTCCGGCGCGCGCTTCCTCGTCGGCAGGTTACCATATAGATGAGCGATTTGAGAATTATAAATGTTCGCACTGTGCACAATGTGCGTTGGTGACGTGATATACGAGTAGATTAAACCGAAAACGTGGTTATCCCACCTAGCCAAGCGCATGCACGTTACAGAACAGTGGCGGGCATTCCGTTACCAGCCCCATCGCTGCAACTCACTTCACGCGATGCAAATCCGATTTGATTGCTAAAAATAAAGCAGTAACATAACAAAATAGCGTTTACAACTGTGGTGCACGCTCGGCACCTCAGCCCAAGTCGCCAAAGAGAGGCGGCGCGATGCCAACAGCATAAAAATTGAAGCAACGTTCTGGCTTTGCTTTTGTTCAGTTTTTCTGCCAGGTGCCATCTGTAGACAGAGGATTTCATAATTTTCCCACCAACTGATTTCAGCAAACTTGGTATGCTCGTGTCGAGCGAAACGCGAGCTACATTCTAGAACCTTTCTTTTTTTCATATGCTCAATAGATAAAACTGTCACTTGTAGTAAAACTTCAACTGCGGTTTTCTCAGCTTCCCTTTTTTTGCATATGTGCCTAGCCTTACAGGGGTTTTGAGGTAGTTTTTTTCAAAGGATTTCTACAAGTGTTATACCAATGAATTCGGGATAAAATGAACTGCATGCTGAAGCTATTTTAATTGGCTCATTTTGCCTCAAATAAATGCTATGACTAATAATTAGAGGTCATTAAGTTTTCAGAAAACTGTACTTGGCATAATTAGATTAATTCTATCCAATCAACTATCTTTACAGGAATATAAATAGCTTCAGCATGCATGGCAGGTCTTAAGCTACACATCCATACCATTTATTTAAAAAAAATTCAATAAAAGGTTCCTTAAAGGCCCGTAAGAAATTACTTAATTAGGCTCCAGTGTTTTCTTTATAACTCAAAAATTAATTCTACCACTTGAAAACTAATTACATATTTGAAATGAGGAAGACAAAACACATATGCACAGTGATTTTCATTATCACAGACCAATTAATAAAAAAGTTCATTTCAAGACCCACGTCTCCCCTTAAAATAGGATTATCCATATAGGTGCATTCCCCCTGGTGTTTCGCCACATTGCGCGACGAGCCAGCCGTTGCTTTTCAGTGCTCTGCGACAGCATAGCCGATCGCTCTAAGACCGAAATTTCTCGTTGCTCGACTACTTCGCAAAACCGAATACGGCATTCGGAACGGCGGGCAAGCTGCCACAGCGGGCCTGCTGGGCCGGCCAGCAACGTGCCGCGCACTTCGGTTCTTTGGTCAGTGGCTTCAGCGTACACATGTACGAATGAATGAACAGCATGGATTCGTCAGTGTAGAGAAATGTGTGTTTGAATTGCAAAAGCAAGTAATCTTTGTATATAGCTAGATGGATAGCGGGACGGTAGGCTGACTTTTCGTGCCTATCGGTGAGTACCGTATAATGCGGAATATAGGTCGACCCCCTTACCTTGTAGCCGAAAAATGCAAAAAAAAATAATAATTAGGTACCAACCATTGTTTTATTGAGACTATAACTTATTTTGTCTCAGATTACCCATTTAAAACTGTCTGAAGTATCCTCGGACGACTGCTTCTGGCTCGCTGTCGCCCACACAGCAGGTCGTCCTCAGTGCAGTCCAGGGAATTGCTTATGCAGCACTCCTTATTTAACACTCGCAAGACCATGTCATCGTGAAGCGAGCGCAAAGCATGGGACACTCGTAGGCAGACCGGAGCGACAGCCAGTCTGTGCAGGCGGTCAGCAAACATCTTGTATCCATTCGTAGAGACATCGCACGACGCTAGCGGACAAAATTTGCCCCTTTGTACAGCAGCACAGGTGCACAGAGCAGCGCCCATGAAACGAGGCTTTCCGAGCGTTGCATACCGAGAGCTGCCCCTTCAGCTAACGCCGCTAGCAACACTTCTTTTGGCGACACCAAACTGGCGCATGGTGGACACGTCATTGGCCTTGGAAAACCCCCAAATTTTCTTTTAATTGCTTCTGTAAACTAGCACCAAGTGCCTAAACTCATTTTGAGCAAGAAGAAAATAGCACGCACACATTCGCCGACAGCGAGAGAAGCAACAAAACAAAGATGGCGTCGCGTCTGATTAATGGTGGTGGCGATGGTGTCTTTGGGGTTTGGATGGACTTGATGGGCTGCCCGGTTGCCAGATGACAACTGCCAATGACTGCAATATAGGTTGAGGGGTGACTTTTCGGCAAATTTTTCTGTAAAAAAATCTCGACCTATATTCCGCATTATACGGTAGTAAACACCATGGAGTTCGAAGGGGCCAGAACTTCTGCGTCTGTGAAAAAAAAGCGAACTTTGCGGGCCGGGATGCGAGTGTTGTGGCGTGAAGGCAAACGTACAGTGCTGCCACTCCTGCGCCAAATGCGCCAATTTGCGCCAAATGAGGTATCCTGCGCCATCCTGATAAAAAACCACGATTTTGCAAGCAAGTGCGCCAAAAGTGCGCCAAAATTTGTGTCGCGCCAATCGCGTGCAGCCTGTTACAAGCACTACTTCGCAGTGGTCTCTAGACATGTATAACTAAATCGGGTTGATAACTTGAACTCCCTCGCACCCGTAATCGTGTTTTCCGCGGTGAGTTTGGTTGGCGCTGTCACTGTACCGCCGATACAGTGTTTTCGTCTAGCAAGTCATTGCAGCGCTGGCGTACCGCGGTTAAAAACTTTCCTTCTTGTTGTAGTTTCCAATAATTCCTGCTATAAACAATAGGTAGTTTTAGGTGGCGTTTATTGCCGGCCCTCTCCGCTCCGAGAGCCAGCGGGAGCGCCGTTTCGCGGCATGCGTGACGCGGTCGGCTGCAAGCTCTCGCTTCGCTTGTTGGGCTCGCGGAGGGGACCGCCGCAAGTGAAGCGGGCCGTGAAAAACAGCCAGTCTCTCTAAAGCACGAACCTCATGGAGCGTTTTCTGCTTGCGAAAACGCGCCGCGTAAGCACCCGCACGCTGCGCGCGGCGCGGCAACATGGCGGCGGCTTCGGCCGCGAAGTGGTGTGGGGAGCTCGAGCGACCACTTTTAAGCGCTCTCTAAAACACCGCTCAAGGCGCGCACGAAGTTGCTTGTGTGGTAAAGGAGCTTATAATGTGGGCGAAATCGGTACTATAAAACATCATCCGCGTCGCTAGTGAAAACGTCCATGCAATACCTGCCGGGGTGGTAAGCCTAAAAACCGCCGACGGAGCCAGCCGGCCGTGACCGGGCTGTCTCGAGCGCTTCAAAACCGCCGCCATGAGGCACGCGCCTCCCCATTGGCGCAAGTCGCCAGGCTCCTCCCACTGCCGCGCGCGACGCGCGTCATTTTCTGAGCGTGGTAGAAACTGCCGCGTGCGGGCGTGAAAAAATCGCACGCGCAACGCCGACGCGCACGAATCGCATGCAAAAGTGCTCCATGCGCATTTCTCGTGCACATTTCCAGCTAGCTTGGAAATGCGCACGAGGACTGATAGCAAGCGCCTGCATCTAATAAAATGAAAAAGTAAAACACGAGGGCTTGCCTCAACAATTAATAAACTAGAAAAGAGGCGCGAGAGGCGCGTTGTTTTTTTGCTAGGCAGGTTTGTCGAAGCCTTTCAATATTCATTATCGTGTTGCATGTTGTCTTTTATCCACACCAGAAAGGAACTAAATACCTTGCAAATTATGTTTTGTTGCATTTTTGCTATTGCGTGGATACTTAGGGGATTTAATTGCATCAAACTTCTGGCGACTTCTAGCGACTGTTTCGAAATAAGTGGAAAAAAAAATCCCATTGCCCCAGGAATGACAGGTTGGGCTATAAAGAGCCAAATATGGCTACTTTTTCTTGTGGTTGTAGAACTTTTCTTTATTGGCTATTTCGCTATTCTTGGGCTATTGGGAGAGCTGACTGTGAAAGCTATTTTTAATGCATGTTCGAGCCTGCCAACTATGAAGCGTTTTCAGTGACTCCTTGAAAAAAGACTTCCCCTAGTAGGGACAAGAAGACCATTATTCTTGAGCTGTGCCGTCCATTTGTGATCGCATGTGGGAAAAGCACCTTGAAGCGCATTCCATGACGACCTCCACATCAATTACTGGACGATACTGGTCAATTTTTAGTGTTGAGAGATGCTTTGGACACATCTAGCAGTTGATGTTTAGTTGCTCCAAGGTGCTCCAAAACTGGCATTTAGGTGCTCCAAATTGCTCCAAAATTAATAATTTGCTGATACAAAAATTGCTCCAAATCACCGTTCATCAGTGGCACCACTGAACGTATATATTTCTTCCTGCAATAATGTGCTGAAGAGAATCTGCTTGAGTTCGTTATTTTCTACTCCTCCCGCAACCCACAATGCTTTCGGCAGCATTTCAGGTTAGTAGCATGTGCTTTACGGTGATTTGTTCCCGTTTTTGTCACGCTCGTGTAACGTATTTTCTTTGACTGCGAATGGTTGAAGCACCAAGGAAGTTGTACAAGTCAAGTAATAGCTCCGCTAAACGCAGTCGCATCACCGCTCGTCACAAGTGCAAACACCGCCTCGTCGCGCGGCACACGTGCTCGAGTCGCCAGTGGGAATGGGCCTTATGAGAGGATGCAGTCTCTCAAACGCTGTCTCTCGAAGGGGCAGTGCTGCGTGGGAGTTTCCCAGTGGGTCAGTGTTTCACGTTTGCAATCTGTGTTGCAGGTGACGCACTTCATGGGCTGCCGTTCCAAGAAGCAGGTGGTGAGCCGCTACAACCGGTCCCTGCACCCCGAGCTGCAGCACGGCCGATGGACGGCCGAGGAGGACATCATGCTCCTCGTTGCCATCAAGCTGTACGGCTCCCAGGGCTGGCCACAGGCACGTCTCCTCCCCTCTGCTGAGATGGGGGCCCCTACAACGGGCGGGACGTGGCCTCACTCTAGCCGAAAGGAGGGAGGGACCCTCTGTGGGGCTCAGTAGTGAAATGAAAGGGCGGGAGATGCTTTTGTAACATGTATAAGACATCATCCGAGGGTTCTACTGTGCCGCAAGTTTCATTGTGTGAAGCGAAATGCACTCAAACCTCGTTATAACGAAGTTGAAAGGGAGCAGTAATTATTTCGTTATATCCATTATTTCGTTATATCAGTCATAACAGTTTACGTCAATGTGTGCTCAGTTGGATGCACACCTATAGCATGCAAAATAGAAAATCGCCTCACAGCTCACTGTACTGCTACACAATCGCGCACGCGAGGGAAATTAAATAGAAGACAAATATCTTGCTTGCTCAATGTGGACAGTGCCTAGTTTATTGTTTACTAGACATTGCTGGAAAAAAGTCCGCGATGCTCCTTTGTTTCGGACATCGCAAGCGAAAGACTTCCTTTTCAGTGCACGTGCCACCGCGTTGATGCCATTTTCCTTTGATGCCGTTGATGCCAGTTGATGACGTGGTCTCCCGTGGACGCACGTTGAACGTGCGTCCACGGGAGACCACGGCATCTTCGTCATCGCTTGCGTCAGTTTGTTCGTTGACATCTGCGGTGGTGTTGGTGGTGGTGGTGGTTGTTGTGTGGGATCAGGTGGGATTAGCCTGGCTGGATATGCCGGCAATTGCTCCACCCCCCAAGCTCCTCTTAATAGGTCTATGTCAGGATCCTTTCACCATGAGTTTGCCAGTTCCGTCTCCTGAAGAAAGCTTAATAGAAGGCTCGACATGTCGCTGCGCAGTATCCAATGGCCCCTTGGGAAGACAATGTGGTCCAGGTGGTTGTGTGAGGCTGCCAACTTTAGAATTGCTGAGAGCATTGCAGCCCGCTCAACATCGTGCTCTGGGCAACACATTACACAGTGGTGTACGTCCCCTATCACAGCACATGACGAACACAGAGGCGATCGCACGAGGCCCACCTTGAATAGCCATGGTGTGGTCTGGTTTCAATGAATTCCATCCCATGTTGGCGTCAAGGGCAATGAGACCGCTGATCAGTTGGCTTGGAACGCGCTGCAATTTGCACCGACTGTTAAGGTTTCCGCCGATCACTGGAACGACTTCAGGTGAACAGCCGTCGAACATTTCAAGTCCCTGGGAGATACGTATCATCAGCCTTGCGTCACAAAGGGATTTACGAGATTGGAGGCAATTCATTGCTGTACATCTGCCACAATAGCCTGTCGGCATCGGTGTTGAAAGAGCCATCCTCCTTGTTCCGCCCCGCTGACTGAGGGAGGAGGATGGCTCGCCCTGCCACGCGTGTTGACGCGGGAGTTTTAAAACAGCGGCGCTGAATGAGTGTGGAACTCCGCAGAGCACTTCAAGCACCAGCAGTGGGGTTTTTGTTGGGAGGGGAGACTGATACTGTTCGTTACATCCATTGACAGGTCAATTTTACTTCGTAACAACAGGTTTCAAATGCATGGTTGTCTGTGGAGATTTTAAGGGGAATTTCATTTGCTTCGTTATATCCATTATTTCTTGTTACTGTATTAACGAGGCTTGAGTGTAGTCGCTTAGCTGAGCTGTGTGACAGGTATTATTAGCCTGCCGAAGAAATTAATGCACGATTATTACCCTATAACAGCCTTGGCTATGGCGACAGCTTTTTGTTACGTATGTACGAAAAAAAGTGCAACCCCCTCCCCCCTCCCTCACTTTTTTGGGGGGGGGGGGGGCAGGGGGTAGAGGCAATGTGGCTGCTGTTGTTGAACAGTATTGACCCGGTCAGCACCCTAACGGGGGAGACCTTTGGGAACACAGAGATACAATGGCGCATTCCCAGGTTTGGGGTGCAGCCAAGGCATAACGGTTAAAGAAGGGGCGAAAATAATTATGAGTTGCTCTAATGCAGATTCATGCTCTAGGTGCACAGCAGGCCACATTTCGAATCCCGCTTGTTCCTTGTAACGTGTGTGTGTGCCTCTCTTGGCATGAATGCCCACTTGTAAAGCGTTTTCTAATACATCCCTAAGTGTATGTGCTTCTCGGTGGGTCTGTAACCCTCTGCTAGACGTCAAGGCATGTGTACAGATTTCTCATGGTGAACCAGTGTCCCTGTATGCGGGGATGTGGAATTGACAGTGAGTGAGGAGGTTATCGCTCGGTGGTCGACTGTGATGGGAGACATCGGTGGCAAACGGGGAACGTTGGAGTAGATAGTAGGAATAGCTGGGGTGGACTGCACATGGAGTTTGTACCAAGGAGCAACTGGAGGGCAATGTGCACCTCCTACTGGAAAACGGATGAAAAGGAAATGCACAGTTGTGGAGAGGGCAGCCTAGTTCGGCTCTTATGCTTAAGCTGCAATGCTGACTGCTGACCTGCACCATGTGGCAACCGACTGGTGCTGTGGTAGAGGACAGGTGCACAAGACACCGAAATCACCCCGGGGTTTATTGGACTCCCAATAAAGCGGGCTGGGATTACCTGGGAGGTATTACTAACCAACACTGGCCAGGCCAGGATGGTTGCAGAGGAGGGGCACGCAGGGAAGGAAAGGTGGCTGGGTGGGTTCAAAGGTGCCCACTTACTCCTGCTCCAGCTGAGAGCTGCGATCCAAGGGAGCATTCCTCCGGTGCGCGCGGCCGAGCCGGTCGTTTTGGGTTGGGCGTTGGGTTATACAGTGTAGACCAAATTATAACGTAACCGCTGATAATGTGGGACAGGATATAATGCAGGTTTACCTGACCACGGTATTCCTCCCATGCATAAGCGTACCGCTTATAACGTGATTGCCCAAAGCACAATGCCGTTTACAGTGCGTTTTCTTGCCGGGTCCGCTGATTGACCAGCGCAGCGCAGCTGGGGCATTGCTTTTAGGGTTGCAAGAAAGAAAGAAAAGGATAGATTCAGCCATTTGATGCATCCCATGCTCTCTTCTCTCCTTTAATTTAGATACGCTCAGAAAATTTTAAAAAATAGGCACCCTTTTGTTCGTGTGTTCTGTTTGCATCCACGTGTTAACCTCAGGTGCCCTTCCTCTCGGCACCTCTCTGAAAGATGTTTTAGTGCAATTCCTGTCTGTGAAAGTTTGGCTCCCCGCCCTGGCCCAAATTATTCAACACAGAGGAGGGAAGTAGGAAGTTGTAGCGGGGCCAACGGTGCGGCCACACTGGCGGTCTTGGGACTGCTTCGCCCTGACCGGCCTGCGTTGTGTGCCTCCATTCCAGGTGGCTACGCTGCTGCCCGGCCGGTCGGCCCACCAGTGCCGGGAGCACTACAAGGACCACTACGCTCAGAAGATTGTGTCCGGCTCCTACACGGCCGACGAGGACGTCATCCTGCTGGAGCTGGTCGAGAAGTACGGCTCGGGACGCTGGGCCAAGGTGCTCTGCTCTTATAGATACAACGGCGCGCATTTTTTAAGTCCTCGTGCCGTCTTGTCTGTGGGCGGGTTGGAGGGGCTGCTGCACAGGCCACTGAAATACGTTCGGGACTCGCAGAGTATTGGCTCGAGCGTGCAAGACCCCAGGGGGGCCCCTTGTATTCTTTGGCTAAAAGCGTGGAGTGGTTTAGTGAGTTAATGGGAACTAGCAAGGCCTTGCCATTGCCTCTAGTTGTGAAAAGGCTGTTCCAAATGAGGCCACTTTGTTTAGGATACTGTGCAGAATGGAATGGCCCTGTTGTGTGGCTTTGTGGATGGCTTTGCCTGGTAGATGGTGGTGCAGGTTAGGGAAGGAACGGGCGAGCTGCCCTAAACAGCAGCAGGCAGTGAGGAAGCTAAGGTTTTCGTGGATGGGAAGTGATTGCAGGCAATTTCGTATAATGCAGCGAAAATTTGCGTCTGGAGCTTTTTATAGCGGATCTGAGGAATGCACAGTTTTGGTGCAAAGGTGGAGGGGAATTAGCGTAGTTTGTGAATTAACCATGTTTTTGGGGAGGTGGGTGTTAGTGGGCATTGTTCCAAAATAAATACTGGAAGGAAGTACAGTACAATCTTGTTAAACAGAAGCCACTTCAGGGGAAGGGGGGGGGGGGGGGGGGTCGTGGATTTTTATGATAATTGCACAGAAACTGAAAATGCTCCTGTGATAACACCATGAAAAGTTCAAGGTAATATGTTGACAACTTTTTTTATTATAAAGTTTTCTGTTCAGCTTGTACCGAGCTTGAGCTGCTTATAAAACACGATAGAAAACTTGTTCGAAGTGCTGCGCACCTATGATTGTTTATACGCAGAACGTTTGGGAGCACTGCAATCAAAGCGCGCAAGCCGGCATGTCACGTCGTGCTTTTTTGTATTTCGCGGGCATCTTCAGTACGGTGAAAAACACTAATACTTAAAGGTGTTGTGCCACCAAATTTAAGTCTGTAAAAAGCCTGCTGTAGGCTTCCTCTGCATGTGCAACGACCCCTCAACACGAAAGTGCTGGGTACAGCAAGCGCTTAATATATATTTTAATTCGCTTCTAAAAATTACCTAAATGCTCTTCTGGAAATCGGGACCCATCGCTAGCACCACTAACCATGACGTCAGTGAATTGCCAGCATAGCAAAGTTTGTGACGTCATATAACGTTAGCGACTCGAGCGACGTCAACGTGAACTCCGGTTACCACAGTTTGTTTGGTCGCTTGGTCGTATCGACACACTATGGCGATACGACGGCGACGACGACGCGACGACGACGAGTCGCCAAAACATTGGCCAACTGCCGAATTGCCAGACCGCGTTGTCACACTACGCCGACGGCGACACAAACACGTCGGCCGATGGAAAGTCGCCGTAGTATGACTGACTCGCCGACCGAAGACGCCAACAAAACCGGTCGCCTGACTGGTCGCACGACGCGTCGTCAATCGACCGAGAAGCGAAAAACTGCGCCCCGACAACATTCGTGCCGCAATGAACGCGCTCTATTTTGTTAGTTTCTGGAGGGAGTAATAAACTCAGTAAGTTCCATGAAGCCCATACAACTCCACACTAGCACTAATGCGATCCGTATTTTGGCGTTCGACGCTTCGGCCGTGCTCTTCGGCGACGCCGCCTACCCCGGAATGCGGTGTGCGATCGGCTCGCCTGTAGAAAATACAGTAGAATCTCGATGATACGAATCTCGCGGGACCGCGAAAAATATTCGTATCATCCGAAATTCGTATGAACCAACACAGACCAAAAAATTGAGCGGTTTGAAAAAAGTTTTCGTTTATTTCTTTTCTTACTTTCGCGTGAAACAAATCCCTGATTTTTTCTGCTTTTTTTAAAACCCCCACGTCACACAAGCAGTCCTTTCTGGAGCGCGTAACGCTTCGCCCTAGCTTCGCGCTTGTCTCTTCACTCCCGGGGTCCAAGCTTGCTACACGCCGCAAACGTCAAGCGTGAACCGCATGGTGCGTTTTGCACGGCGATTCGCACGCCTTGGCTTTGCGCGCGCTGTATTTTTCAAGGCCGCATTGACAATTTCGCGCCCGCTGGTATCTCCTACCTCGGTCCAGAAAAAGACGCTGACGACTCTGCGAAACGCTCGAGACAGCTTACTGGCTCCGCCCGAGATGTTTAGGCTTAGCACTCCGGCAGATATTTTATGGGCGCTTTCACTAGCGGCGGCGGATGGTGTTTTATAGTACCGTTTTCGCCAACGTTATCAGCTCCTTTACTGCACAAGAAACTTCGTGTCTGCCTTGAGCGGCATTTTAAAGAGCGGCTAGAAGCAGTCGCTCAAGCGGCCGTGCCACGGGACCCTAGTGCCACTTCGCGGCCGAAGCCGCCGCCATGTTGCCGCCGCCGGCCGCGGCACGCGCAGCGTGCGAGAGGTTTCGCGGCGCGCATGGGGCGTGCGGGGCGCGTTTTCGCGAGCAGAAAACAACAGCCCGGCCGTTTCTGGAGAAAGAAGAGTGACAAATGGGGAGAGAGAGCCGTCAACTTGCTTGTTCGGCAGTCGGGCGCCTCGCCGGCTTGTTCGTATCATCCGCCGGGCCGCGCAGGTCCGTTCGTAACAGCCGAAATTTTTCCCATTGCAAACAATGCAATTTTGCCGGGACTTTTCAGAAATTCGTATCATCCCGAAATTCGTATCACCCAGAATCGTATCATCGAGATTCTACTGTATAAGGTCAGTTTCGTGCAGAAGAACAGTTACGTAGGGTAATTTGGGTAATAAGAGATCAGTATCGGCAAAGGTTTTTAACGTAGAACGTAAAACCAAAGTATGGCAAGCACTATCCCTTCAGTGCAAAATCGCAGTCGCAGCCGGGCACACTTATTTTTGCGAGCGCTTTCGCAGAAGAGCAGAGTTGATGGCGATAAGCTGTCGCGGGGGCTTCGCGGAACCTTGCTGCGCAAGCGCTATTTAAGAAATTTGAGTTTACAAGCCAGGAATTCTGTAAACTAGCTAGTAAATACCGACGTAGACTCCAAGGATGGGCCTCCATCTACTACACCGGCTATATCGCGGTGTGAAACTGTTTGTTCGCTGGCTCAGTGGTCTCGCGCGTTCCGCCCGCCCGGTCAACGTTGCAGGTTCGATTCGCAGCAGTGGCAACTTTTTTTTTTTTTTTTAACATTTTTATGGTTTGCATATCCATAGTTTTCATTTGTCTGCATCCGAGGATGCAGACAAAGAATCCGCGTCGGAGCTGTCGCGGCTTGACGTGACGAGTCGGCGTGTTTACTTCCGTGGGTGAAGCACGTTATGTGGGGGAGCAGACGCCGCAGTAAAGTCGCAACGTACCGCAGCGCCGCCGTGGCAGAACCTCCTCGCAACACTTTGACGTCACTGCTTGAATCGGCGCCCAGAAACCGAAACCGAATCCTGTTCACATGAATCGTGCGATAATAATTTTTTTACTCAGATTATGTGCATGTGAGAGCATGTATCATGCTTTCTAACGAATTATAAAACGTTTGCAACAAAGAATGCACAAGCAACAAATTTGGTGGCACAACACCTTTAATAGAAAGACAGAAACTGTTTATTCGGACGTCTTGCAAACCGCTCTGCGACTTAAGCTAACAACACTGTCATGGTAACGAGTCAGCTTGGGTGAAATATGGAAAGGATCATTTCATCTAATTGGGAGTTTTTACTCAGCTTCGTTGGTTGAAAAGTTGGCTAATTAAAATTGACTAATTAAGCAAAACACGAAAAGCAGTGTGAGACAATACATAAAAAAGTGAGCAACAACATGCAGTTGGTTGCGTCGTCCTACAGTGCATCGGCATATTTTTAAACCCTGGCTAAAGTTAGCTGAAACACCCTGTATATGTAAATTCTTTTTGTGTGTTGTGCGCTGCCATTTGATTTTTTTATTTATTAAGCCCTCCTAAGTCTGATTTGGGGGAATGCAGGTTTCTGCGGTGTCAGTGTGCGTGTGTATTTTTCAGTGTTATGATTGAGAAACATGTAAGTGTACCTCTGTAACTGTAGCTATAGCACAACCTACGCGCCAAAAAGGCCAAGTGGTTAGGGCATCGTGCTGCTTAGCCAAAGAACATGGGCTTGATTCCCAGCCGCAGCGCCCGCATTTCAGATTTAGGCAAGAGGCAAAACGCCCGTGTGTCCAGGTTTCGGCGCACGTTGAATATCCCCAGCATAGAGTATCATACCTAATATACACTAGAGGGAAATCTGGCGCCCACTGTCTATGGGAGCCGCGCTTTGGCGAGTTCCGTCATGTGCCGGGCAGGCACGTTCCACTTGTCCTTGGCATGGCTCGTGAACAGGCTGAAAAGTTGGCTCTGGCTTCAAAAAGGCAACAGTGTTACTGTAGAAGCTTCATCAAATTTGTTTTGTTGTTATAAAATTGAACCTCCGAAAAGATTAATTTGTCAGTGATTATGTAGAAGCTTCATGTAAGATGAACAAAAAAAAAAGATGTTACTCTTTTTTGTTGATTTTGGCTTCGAGACAAAAAAGAAGCCTTATGGCTAGCTAAGCCAAGTAGGCGGGGAATGTCGCTAGCGGCAATGGGGCCTTCCACAGCGACCCAGGACTGCAGCGACAGATTTCCCTCTAGTATGTATTAGGAAGAAACTCTATGATCCCCAGGAGGCCGAAGTTATTCCGGAGCCCTCCACTACGGCGCACCTCATAGCCCAACTAACCAAACCCCCCAAAGTACGAAACTGAAACAGAACCTGTGCAGATATGATGTTCCCCTTTGGCACGCCTGGATCGTTTCTGGCGTCTGGTTGGCCGCGCGTTGCCCGTTGGCGTACTACCAAGTTGCGTGCTGCGGTCGCAGGTGGCGAAGGAGATGCCGTGGCGCACGCCCAACTCGGTGCTTCTGCGCTACAAGCGCCTGCGCAAGGTGTTGGGCGTGGAAGAGCCCCGGGTGGCTGACCTGGAGAACCCCAACGCGGTCGGCCGCGCGTCCCGGTCTCGGCCGCCGCCCGTGCACCCGCCCCGCCTGACGGCCACGGAGCGGCGCAGCGAGCTCTACGCCGCATCTGCCGCCTCATCCCCACCGCCCGCCAGAGGCACGCCGCACTCATGCTCTGCAAGGTGGGCCACCCAAGGGGAGGCGGCCGCTTCCGCTCTGAATCCTCCGCGCTGGTTGTGGCGGCTGTTGCCAGCGTTACAAACGAAGTCGCGACCCAACTTGTGGGACTAGGAGTGGGGTCGGCTGAAAGAAAAGGAGCTTTGGTTTTTGCAAAAGCGGCCACTGCCAGAGGTGTTTTTTCTTCTATTGCAATTTTTTAGCCCCAAAGATTTGTGCAGACACAAAATCTTTGTGTTGCACTTAATCCACTGCTATCGGCCCAATAATGACGGATTGACACAATGATAAGGCCAGTCGTAGTGTAGATGATTGTACGCAACATCTGTTATTCGTGTCAGTTTCGCTTTCAGCAAAACTATCACTGGGGAGGCTACCACAGTAAGACAGACCATGGGACGTTAGTCTTCTGGTTGGTGCAACAACATGGCACCGGTGGCAATCATATATAGATCCAGCGAGAGCTTGTTGCTTCTCATCAGAATGTAACTCATGGGGCGAACAAAGTTACACATGCCAGGAGAGCGCTGATGATGTGGGGGAAAATTGGGCTATGAATGTTTGCCCTCGCCACTAACGAAAGTGGCCATAAAATGTTCGCCCCGATGTTAACACGTCCCCAGACAGGGAGACATGCTTCTCTGAATGCTCTGTCGCCATAGATACGCCGCTCCCTATTAAGGGGGCACACTGGTCTTAGAATCTGTTTTTTTTTTTTTTTCTTCCCAACCAATTTTGATGAAACTTCATGGGCTTGTTCAGTTTTTCTTGTATCTAGTTAGTTTTAATGTGAGGTAACTAGTTTCAGAGTTAATTTAAAAAATTCCCTGATTGTTCTTGAGAACAGTAGGAAGAAAACTATTCAACAAAACATTACCAGCGAGGCATGGATAGATGCCAGAAGTTGTGGAGAATGAAATGTGGGAAGCAGTTTTTTTTTTTTGCAGTCCCATACACATTTACATCAATTCTAACTTCTAGGTTTGAACTACTCCTGCTAACCAATTAAAAATAATTAAACAACTGCTGAAACAAAATGCAAAATCTGCTTCTCGTATCGCGTGGTTTAAAGGAGCCATGAAGAGAAAACACAAGTTTGGTTCATTCAAAAGATTGTCTCGTTAGAATCATACTGACACCACTTTTAACGTAAACTTCGCTCAAATAAGCTACATAATTAGGAAAAACGGGAATGGTCATGCGACCCACCAGCTCATTTCCCGCAACAGAACCTGTGATGTCACATGGGCTAAGCTCTGCGATTGGCGGAGGCTGGCAGAAGCAGACGCAAATTAGGTAGAGCTTACAAACTAGACGAACGAGCGATTTGCGCTTAAATTTAGGGCACATTCTTTACAAAGCAATAGGAATGATGGGACAACAGTGGAAGTTACGAAAGCACATTTAAACATAGAAGTACTGATGCGTTCTGCTGTTCGTACTGCGCACAGCATGCTTTGGTTTAGCTGCACAGCACTATGGGGCTTGGGGTTGTCTCAGACGACACTAGCCGATTGACGCAAGCAACGGTGTGTCTTACGTGACCCCATTTGTCGAGCGAGCACTGTTTCAGGGAACGAATATTTTCTCCCAGAACAAAAACAAGCCAGGTTTAAATGCGGGCAAAAACAAACCAAACGCTTGCCACGGTATGGTGGCGCCATCTAGGTTACGGAACGTAAAGAAACGCGGAAACAAAACCAACACCGCTACAGGGTGGAGACAACCTTTGAACGGTCCCGTTGCCGCCGCAATTGGGGCCAACGGGCTCAACGCGTTATTCTTTTCGTTTCCCACGAGACCTAGCAACGCGAAAGACAGTATGATTCAAACTTCTTCAGTAAACCGCGTTGCGGCGATAATTTTAGCGCGGTTTGACACAATGACTTGCTTCGGCGGCGAGGAGCGAGCAACTGAACATGGCGGCGCCAGCGTTACGTGTCTCTACCCTGTACGGCGGAATGCGTGAATGAAGGTATTCTATGCTGCAGAGCGGTCGGTTTCCCGTGATGTCACTTGGGACCACGAAAACGCACGATTGAGCGGGAAAATCAAATTTTAACCTAAATTGTTTAATTTCTCAGTGAATAAAGCACCATTTGTATCCGGACAAGCGCTGGGGGCGCTAATAAACACGAAATCTTTCGAATAAAACCAACTTGCATTTTCTCTTCATGGCTCCTTTAAGCATTCAGCTTCACAATACTAAAGAAATTATTTTCCTAGCTGCACTACATGCTGGGATCTACCTCTCGAGAATTTCGTATCACTGCGATACCACTCGTGGCGAAAAAGTGGGGAATTATGGGAAAATTGTTATTTTTTGATGAAATCTGGCCTCTATGGCTTTTATGAGCACCTGGTACTGTTCCACGTACGGAATTTTCAGAGGAAAATCTGTGCAAATCAAGAGAAAAGTGATACCTAAAAAGATGCTTTTTTTGGGCAATTTTTCGGTCCCAAAGACCCATGTGCCCCCCTTATTAATGCTTTCTTAAAATCGGGGGTAAAAATTGGGAGCTATTTTTCGAAGGGATATTTGGGGAGAAATCAGGTGTTTTTGTGAAACAATTCCGAAATTGGGGTTATTTCGGGTTAAATTGATAGATGTACTAAGTTTATTTTAATAATACACTCAGTTTATTTTAGAGGGTATCACCAGCTTTTTAATTGTTAACGCGCTAAAATGTATGTTTATTTCAAGCTGGTAATCAGGGGGGGGGGGGGGGGTGTTTTCTCTCTCCGAAATTTGGCGTTTTTTTTCTAAATGAATAAATAATGTCCGTGAATAGCGTTGATAACTTCTAGCAAATGAAACATTTTATTCAATAAAAGCTGGTCACCCATTGTTCCCTCATCCTTGTTTATATACATTACTGTGATCTGCTTGCGCAACTTGTCGGTCTTCGTTCGAGGCCTGTCTGATTGCTGAACGTATCTCAACTGATAGAAGGTTCTCTCGACAGCACATCTTCCATTGGCTAGGCACAACAATGTCAGGGTAGCATTGTCCAGCCTAAAGTTGCGGGTGGTAGAGTCATTCCAATACTCAATGAGTTCGGAAGGTGTGTTTGTGCGCTTGCTTCCAGCAAGCGCCGGTTGAGAACGGCGGAACGTCGGACCACAATTGCGCAGATCGCTCCTTTGGAAAGGTTCATTTGGGTTTAACCCGAAGCTCCTGAAACATGTTCGGGGTGTAAGAATCAAGTAAAATCGGGGTTTTACCCGAAAATGAACAGCCCTAGTAATACGGAACGACTGCTGTTGAAACTTCCTGGTACATGTCTTCGTGATCTCAGCACGGAATTTGCATGTCAGCGCTCGTTCAACCTTACTCTGACTGGTTGTGTCTTGTGTGATCCCAAAAACAGGGGAGGAGTGATATGGTTCACTAGCACATTACGCGTCCCCCTTTTCCCAAGCTCAGAATTTCAGCGTCGTGCTCAGTGTCAATCGACAGTGGTGCTGTAGGCAACATTTTAGTGTGCCAAAGTTGGGGCTGTCGACCTGCACGTTTACGTTTTGGGCGTCTCAGCTGCACAGGCTGGGTGTGTGAATAGGTGTGTGAATAAAGCAGGGTGTGTGAATAAGGCGGTATGGCCGGTCATCGTGCAGGGCCGGGAGGACGCGGTGAGCCGCGACGCGTGCCTGTCGCTGTACCAGCGCATGCTGAAGCAGTACCAGGGCAGCCTGCGGCCCCAGCCCACCGTGCAGAGCCGCAACCTGAACAAGGCCATCGCCCAGTTCGCCCAGCCCCTGCACCGGCCCTACCCACCCAGCCTGGCCGCCTACGAGCACCAGGAGTGGCAGGCCATCCTCAACGGTCAGGGCGCACGCAATCGCTGCTTTAGATTGGCCAGCGTGGAGTCGGGAATGCGACTAAGCAAACGGTGGGGTGAGGGGCTGCCAACAGAAAATCTTTATTTGTGCTACCGTAGTGTGAGCTTCCGTTCCCTTGTGGGTAGGAAACTGGGACTTCCCATGCACACCATAGTCGAGCTCTACTAGTGGGGAAAGTGAGTGATACTTTTGGCAAGTTGTTAGAGGCATTGGATATATATTGCTCAGAGTAACTAGGTTGATGCACACCTTGTGTGTGCGCAAAAAACTGTCGAAGAACCTTGAGCACCAGTGTTTTCAGACTGGCGAGGTGCTGCAGAAACAACCGAGGGCTCTCTTCTGATGATGTCTGGCGTGAAACTTCCGAAGGTTGGGGTATTAATCAGGCTATCCTTTTTTACTGACAAAAGGAGTCTAACTTGTGCTCCTGCAGTGGCCAGCTCCTTCTATCTGACCCCCTTTTGTTGCCTATCACTTCAACAGAGCACTGCGTAACCTTCCAGTGGGTGGTGGGAGCAGGCTTGCCAGGAGGGCCAAATAACTTCGGAATCGAAAATGGGGGGGGGGGGGGGGAGTTGTAGCCCGTAGTTGTTGAATAGGAATAGGAGATTTGAGTAGGAAAGTGTCAAAATTTGAACTTGAAGGCGTCGATAGTATACTATCGATTTGAGTAGGCGATGGCAGGAAGGTGTTGTTAAACTCTAAAGCTTCGAAGTGAAAGGCGAAGTGCTGAGTTGGATGAATGCAGCACAGCATGCAAAAGTGTGACTGATGGTGTCACAAAAAAAAAAAAGGTTATGGGGAAAATTTAAGGGCATCCTGGTTCTTGCTTTGTGGTCGCAACGCTGATAAACCAGGGAATGGAGTGGGTGAGTGGTGGAGCAACCAATGTGTACGGCTTACTGCCAGTGTGTCTTTTGCAGCCGGTCCACATTATGTGGCTTCACGTGTGAGGTGCTGTCTAAAGTGGGGCTGTGTGGCTATGTGCCGTGCAATTTCAACTTGCCTGTATGCCATGTACAGGGGTGGAACAGCTGCGCCATTTGCGCCATTTGAGCGCCAAACTTGCTTACCTGCGCCATCCTGCACTGAACTGCCCCTATTGCGCCCAAACTTGGACGCTTTGCCCCCCTCGCTTGTTAATGTGGTTGACCTTGTTGTGAGGTAATCACTCATTTTTTCCTGTGAACTTTTGGAGTTAGCTTTTCTTGTGTGGAGGGTGGTCCACCATTAACTATGTCGTCTAACACACTCCCGTATTGTAGCCTATGGGGTACATTTGTCGGCTCTCGCAACCCCGTGACCGGTGAAGACAAATTAAGCTATGTTCTGCTTCGCATACAGCGAAACTGCTGTTCGATAGAAAAAATGCAAGCAAACGCCTTGTTTTATAGAGTGCCGCCGTGAGTTTGTTTGCTTAACACTGCCACCTACCTGACGCGAAGCGAGGCCTGTTATCTGATCCCCTTCGACTCTGCGTGTGTGGTTTACCCTTTGAACGGTGATAACGTGGCTTACTCGCTGGGGCGGAATGTAGATAACTCCGCATATTGTAAATTTCGAGATATAGTGCAACAACTGCCTTCCTGGTCCGGAGCAGGTTCTAGTGGACGTAGTAGATAGTATAGTAGATAAATAAGGTTAAAGTTAATTTACAGGGGGCTGGGACAGGCTGCTGTGCCAGCCCCCGCAAAACAGCCCTTCTGACTGCTCCAAAAGCCTGCTACAAAAGGCAATCGTCTGCTCCCAGGACTGCTCCCAAACACATTGACCCTGTTTCACCCCTTGCATGTATTTCACGGGACTGCCTCGTCGGCTCCGCTGTAGGCTAAAGTGTCGAGCCTTTATATTGGCAGTAGTAGTATTGGGAGTGGAGGGTCAAGCGGGTGACGTATTGAGCTGACGTACCGAAAATTATCAAACTTTTTAAAAAAAAGGGAGTACACGTGTCGAGCGGTGGTGTGTGCAAGTGGCTGGTGTGCTTGTTAGATCCCGAGTCCCAACCCCTTTGGCGGAGCCGTGTTGGGTCGTGCTGTGTTGGCCCGCAGTGCTGCACGACTTGCACGGGCTGGAGCCGCCGCCAGTGGACCCCCGGACGGTGGGTGCCACCACGGTACCCGCTTTTGAGGACTTCTTCCGCCACGAGGTGCTGGGCGTGCCCGAGGACTTCCAGCCCGGGGACCTGGTGCTGCCCCTGCTGCCTCCCAATGAGGTGGGCTGCTCTCTCGGTTCTTCCACTTGCTGCTTCCTCCGCCCCCCTTTCCTTAAATCTGGACGCATAAATGCGCCCAGAGTGGTCAAAGCATGGCCTAGGGCCTCCAGACATCGGTTTGTGCTGGTAATCATCCCACAGTGTTTCCATACTCCGCTATTGCAGTTTGAAGCTCTCGAAAAAAATTCGGTGCTCAGGGCCGGGGAAGCCATGCGTGAAAAGTAGCCTTCAAATTTGTGCCGTGCGCACACAAATTTGAAGGCCTACTTTCAGCAAAAAGAGGTGCACATTAGAATTGTGCAAATACGGTAAGTAACGGATTCGTACCTGGATAGCAGCGAATGTGATAGAGCTTTGCAACAGTGCTGTTTTCTTTTTTCTTTTTTCCTAAATAAAACAACATTCAGGGGAAAATATTGCTTCACTGGTAGGTTTCAGACGCAGTGCTTTGCAGTTTATTATTAAACTTCCTTGTTGAGTGGCAGATCACTGCTGTCGAGGCTACCTATCCCGTTTCGAAGCAAATGGGAATGTGTTCCGCGAGCTCATTCGACTGCCGAATGCCGTCTGTGTAATATCATTCAGTAGTTCTTGTGTAGTGCCAAACTAGTGGCATCCACAGTTAATGTCATTCGCTCTAAATGTCGTTGGAGTTGCTTGTGCTGGTGACGTGATGCGGAGTTCAGTCGGCGGGTGGACCTTATGGAAGGGATGTTAGTGGAGAGGGAAGTGGGAGAGGTGACGAAAAAGTACTCATTTCGGGGATGAGCCGCAGTTAAAGCGGAATTGTGGCTGGTGGTGATGCTTAGGTTGGCTTCTCCTCTCCCCCTGCGGTTGCAGACGACCGTGGCCACCTTTGGGCGGCTGGTGGACCGCTTTGCCAACGGCCGGCTGTCGGAGTGCCTGAGCGTCTTGGACGACTACGCCTCGTACCCCGAGCTGGCGGCCGCCTTTGACGCGGACACGGAGGAGGACGTGCGCTGCTCCGACTGCTCATCCCGGCTGCAGCTGGAAGAAGCGCTGCCAGTGGGCGGCGGGGATCCGGCCGCCGAAGAGGAGCCGTGCAGGCGGTGCCGGGAGCTGCGGGAGGCCCGGCGCAACTACGACACCATGCGCGCCCGCTTCCTGTCGTACTTCTTCTGGCCCGCCCTGATGGACTCGCAGAAGATCCCCGACTCTGTCGAGCTGTACCCGGACCCGTCCCGGGTCCGGAAGCCCAAGTCGCACTACCGGCGCAAGAAGCAGCGCAAGCCCTGGGTCAAGAAGTCGTGGGAGGAGCGCAAGCGTGCGCAGGCGATGGCCCTGGCCGCCTCCTGTGGGGGGGATCCTCCCGAGGACGACGTGGGGACGTCCCGCGGCGAGTCTACGGGGGACGTCGCAGGGACGTCCGGGACCCAGAGACCCCCACAAGACCCAGAAGAGAGCGACAGCTCGTCGGCATAGTGGGGCTCGACGAGAAAAGCTACCAGGGCGCTTATTTGTGGCCTGAGGTTGAAGGTTGCAGCCCACTCACGTGTCCTGGCAAGCGGAATGGTACAAATCAGCTTCGATCCCAAAGACTGGGCACCACAGAGTTTTGTATAGATCAAAGTATTTATTTTGTTTATTGGTAGCACCCAATAACATTTTCACTGTGATCAAACTGCCACATCTCAAGTTCATGGGCAGTGCCTTGTTCATGTTTTCATACGCCTGTTTTTCCATTAAAGTTTGTTTTGATGTTTTGAAGAGGTCCTTCTACTATGACTTGTGTGTGTGCTAATGCCAAGAAACACCTTATAATGCTAAGAAACACCTAAGGCTACGTTCAGACTACTGACACAAAAGGCATATCGTGATCTATGGACGTAAAAAAACGGCGTGTCACGCAGTTCTGTTGGCTGAGGCGTGAAATGACGTCATTCTTTAAAGTTATTACAACCGTTGCGGCAACAGTCTGAACCCGGCCTGATCATGAGAAGCGTTTACCAAAAGCCCCATTTAAATATTTAGTCACACTGATGCAATAAAGGTTAAAAAAAGGGGGCCCTAAAGTGTAAGTTTAAACTTACAAATTAAACCCAGGCAGCAACTTTGTACCTGGAGCACCCACCCCTCTCTCGTTCCTCTTTTATTTTGTCTAGACTTGCAAGTCGTAGCTGGCGCGCCGACCAGCACCATACAAAAGGCAAACAAGTGCAAATAATCCAAGTGAGGCTTTGGCTGTTGCCACCCAGGAGGAGGTGCTACAAACGTATGCACAGTTGACCCTAGTCATGTTCGGCGGCAGTGATGGCTACTGGCTGCTGGCTACTGGTACACTGGCTACCAGCTACCAGTGCTGGCTGCTGGTACACTGGCCCTTAGAAAAGGTGACAGCTTTCACATTCACCCGCACTTGGCTGCACTTGAGCACCACAGTGGAAAATTTGATTGAGATCTGGTACACTGGCTACCAGTGGTGGCTACTGGTACACTGGCCCTTAGAAAAGGTGACAGCTTTCACATTCACCCGCACTTGGCTGCACTTGAGCACCACAGTGGAAAATTTGATTGAGATCTGGTACACTGGCTACCAGTGGTGGCTACTGGTACACTGGCCCTTAGAAAAGGTGACAGCTTTCACATTCAGCCGCACTTGGCTGCACTTGAGCACCACAGTGGAAAATTTGATTGAGATCAAATCTGAACCAAAGCTTGCCACACGTGACACTGAGGCAGCCTGCCTGCTTCAGTTTGTCTTTTCAAAGGTGCTTGCTCTACAAAAGGTTGCAGGTGCACTTATTCTGCGTTTACTGGTACTTGCCTTGCTGTTGCCTTCCTAAAACACTGAAACAGGCTCTGGCAAACGCATTTTATTGGTTACAATTGGAGACCTTGCAAGTCGACTGCAGCAAGGGAAAGTGTATACCTGTTTCCGCAGTTGCTGCAATTCTCTCTTATGAGAGCTTCTGCTGCTGCTACAGGTGGTATACAAGTGTGCGTGTGCATGCATGTGTGCACATACATGCAGCGCTGCACTTGTTAAAAGCCATCTTGTTTTTGCATTTTAATTCTAGTATCTTTAAACACGCAATCGTGGTATGTGTTGTAGTAGCTTCGTATGCAATGCACATTGAAGTGTGCATTAGAATGGAGGGTGTACTTTCACTGGAAGTCAACCACAAGGCACCCGCCGCGGTGGCTCCGTGGCTAAGGCGTTGCGCTGCTGAGCACGAGGTCGCGGTTTCGATTCCTGGCCGCGGCGGCCGCTTTTCTGATGGAGGCGAAAAGCAAAAACGCCCGTGTGTACCAGATTTCGGCGCACGTTGAAGAACCCCAGGTGGTCAAAATTACTCCGGAGCCCTCCACTACGGCGCGCCTCATCGCGCCTGCGTTGCGTTGGCGCGTTAAACCCTACAAACAAACAATCAACCACAAGGCATACAGTGAAGAGGTTTGCAGACAGCCTATGGAAAATGTGTTTTGGCAGCTGGAATTAGATTTTTGTTTTGGTGTGTCTGCACCTTTTTTGTTGAATTTTCATTTTGTTAGTCTTTGCATCCCCCTGGAGCTTGTCAAAACAAGAAGGAATTTCATATTTAACCTGTCGATCATTACTCATTACTTGCACTTGCAACATATATCCCAGTCAAAAAAGACCATTGGGTCCAATAAGACACAACAATGGGACCCAATTGGACTCAATAGAAACTTCCCTAAATCCTGTTGGACACCTTTGGGGTTATAGGTGTTCCAATAGTGTCCAACTGGCCACACCATACAGACACAATAAGAGTCAACGGGTGCTTGCGTGGGTCCAATTGGACCTCATTGGCTATACAGTCATTCTTATCATGTCCAATAAGCCAGAGTTGTGGGACACCATTGGGGTCCAGTGAAGCTCACCTTGAACCAATTGGACCTCATTGAGTGTCTTCAGTACCCTAGCTAAAATTCCTATAGAAATTCCAATAGAAGACATTCGATTCACGTAACCTGCAAGCATTTTGCGTTTAGCACGCCTCAAAAATAATGCCCCTGTAGCGCTTAAAAATTTCCTGGTAGAATTAACGAGTTGCACCCGCCGGCGCATGGTGGATGCCCACAATGCTTGCGACAAGCAAAAACGCCGCACGAATGATTCCGTGCCTGCAGTAGTAAAATATTGTTTCCAGAGCGTCAGCTCTCGCATCAACACCTCTAATTTTTCTAATCTCGCTGTGCGGAGCGGCCATATTTGGTTTGGGTGCCGATTCAACGGCCGATTCTTAGGATAAGTGTCGTACTTTATATGTCTGCGGAAAGTAAAGCCTACAAAATCCAAACTATCACCAAAATAATTAGGCCCGCATTATAAGATTTTGCCCTAATTTTAAGACGAAATACATTAATTAAAACTGCTCAATAATGCTTTTTTGACAATATGAACCTGGCGGAGTCGGCGGAGGTTTCGTATGCAAGACAAAGCAAAATGGCTTCTTCCATGTCCGGCGCTTCGCTTCGGCACGATCCCCGGCACGGGGCGTTCATTTCGGCGGCCAGCCACCGTGTTTGTGAATTTTAGTGCCACATATTGTATTTGTTAGTTTTAAAGTTACGAGGACATCATCTGTGGGAGCGCTAGAAACGTAAAGACACCCTTCGACGGTCGCTCGTATTCAAGGATTCATTGTCTTCACGAACGGCGAGGTGACGAACGTGCACGCATTACGCAGCTCGGATTTTTGCATTTGAAGGTATGTACACATTTCTTTTCACCGTGATGCTGTGGAGGCTTTTTCTTTCCTGATAATTTTTTTTTATTATAAATAGCAAAGCAGGTGAACAAGCGGCGCATTAATGTTTGGTAAAGCCGCTATCGATGCAACCACGTGTGAACTGAGCACAAATACATGCAGGACTTTGTGTTCCGATTAACGACTGTGCACATCGCGTTTCGTACAGATGAAACGAAGTTTCGCGGAGAATGTTTCATGCAGATGGAATCGAAACGGAATGTCTAGCTTTCGCAGCGTTCCGTCCACATCGGCGTACTCACGCACCGTACTTCGTTGGGGTCTAGCGGCGTGCTGCCGAACAGTGGTTTGTTTCGCTTAGACGAAATGCTATACACACATATAAAATGTGCAAATATTGCGGAAGTTCCTAATTATTGTCATACTGTTTTGCAGGACCCAACAGCCAGACAAGGCCATGGACACCGCAGATGAAGCGGATGCACATGAAGCAAAAGCCGATTAAGCAGATGCAGCAGGCGAAGATGATGAGTTCGTCAACGTTGCCTAATTCCTTTTTTTGTACTATACTACTGTAAATAGGCATGCAATAAAGAGATACGCTTAATCACCTAATCACGCTTATAGTCCAATTTTTCGTTTGTCTCTGCATCATAGCTAGCGTGGTCGCACTCCCCAGTAAAAAGCTAATGGGACCTCAATGGTGCTAAAGGTCCAATGGGACCTTAATGGTCCTGTTGGGTCCAATGGGACCCGAACGGTTTTGTCAGACCAAACGGGTTCAATGGTGGTCCAATTAAGTCCAATTGGGGAAACCCAATGGGATCGAAAACACAATGGGACAAAGTCCAATTGAGTCCCATTAGGAAACCTAATGGTCTTTTTTGACTGGGATGGCATTGTTTCACCTTAGCCTGTAGTTATTTTTGTACAATTCCCATTCCCCCTGCCGATAATCTGCATTTTTTCAAGGCGTGGACAGGGTCCAAGGCAGCACCGTTAATCAAAGGTGTGGAAGGTAGAAGATGGTCACAAATGTGCACGGTCTGCCCAGTGGGGAATTAGAAGCGGCGGAATTTGAATTCGACACTTGTCCGGGTGCACCGAATAGAAGTGTGAAATTTCGCCAATACTTGAAACTGGTGGCAACAGGAGGGTAAATTGCTTATCTGCTACGAAAATGCATCAACTTAGGCATTTTCATGCATTTACGCTCGCTGCACTTGCAGAAGGACTGCATACAATGACGTTGCAATGCTTATTCGAACTCAAACTTCACGAATTCGCGCCTAGGGCCCCGACAGACGGCAAGCGATACTTAGCACGTCTTGGAACAGAGGCGCCCTCAAGCAGCACCAGAGCGCGGTGCCGGCTGGTGCCGGCGGTGCTTCGCTCTTTCGTTACACATCAGGGAGTTGCTTTAGTACACATATGCCTCTGCGTCCGGGCGTCCCTGTACGCATTTTTTTCTTCTTTCAGGCCATGGATGTTTCAGGCAGTGGTTTGTTGAACAGCTGATTGCGACCTGCAGGAGAGCAGACGCTCAGTGCCGGAGATCCAGAGCAAAAACACGTTTATTAATATATTAAGCGAAATGTGCAATCCGCAGTGGAGTTTACTACGCACGGACGGATCTCCGACCGGCGTATCCGCTGCTTCCACGCCGCCATGACTGACGCGCTGATTCAACGTTGCGCTTTTATCGTGGTCGTTATCTGATGCGAACTTCATTCGCAGCCGTTCTGGCATAGAGAAAGAAATACTTGGTTCTGGTCAGTTGTCCGCTGTGTGCGCGCTCTTAAGAAATTAGTAGACCGCAAGTAGTTGGTTCACCTTCCTGTTTTCGTGTTCACCGTCGGCTTGCGGAAACGTCCGTACGTCCGGCCCCGTGATCGAAAGCGCTCGTAGAGAAACCATGCGCGGTGTTTTGCTCCTTGTCGGCATCTCTCACCGCGCTTTGCTGGTCGACGCCGAGGAGAGCTTTGAAGAGGCCAATTACGGCGTGAAGTATGCCTCCAGGTGCGAGGCCTGCAAGTATCTGGCAGTGGAGTTGGAGGCGCGACTGCGGGAGACCGGCAAGACGCACGATGTCATCGAGACCGGATACAGCCTCGACGGCAAGCGCAAGAAGAAGAAATACGTGGTGTCCGAGCTAAGGCTGGTCGAATCGCTGGATGGTGTGTGCGATCGGCTGCTGGAGTACAACATCCACAAGGAGCGCAAAGATTCGACGCGCTTCGCCAAGGGCACGAGCAACACGTTCAAGGCGCTCAACAACCTCGTGGCGAAGGGCGTCAAAGTGGATTTGGGCATTCCGTACGAACTGTGGGACACCCCGCCGGCCGAGGTAACCCACCTGAAGAACCAGTGCGAGTCCATGCTCGAGCAGTACGAGGCCGACATCGAGCGCTGGTATTTCGAGCGTCCAGGAGGAACCGCTGAGTACCTACCTTGTGTCGTAGCCGTGTGCTCCGTAAAGGCGACCACGGGTGCTTAGACGAGACGCTGGACGCTTCTGCCGCAGGCCGAGCCGGAGCAGAAGGACGAACTCTGAAAGCCGCCGAATGAATTATAACGCTGCCTCGTCGGAACTTTTTTTACAAGATTCGTTGAAACGCGTTTTATACTCGTGTACAGTGCTTTTTCCTTGGTCGTATCACTTACCTGACCAGTGACTTTCTTGCCGCACAACAGGAACAATACTTAAATTCGAAAAATATAATGTTTTGTCGCAGCAGTGGTTCCTTACTAAATTGGTGTGAGCGGAGTGGCATTACGTGTTCCCTGCTCCTAGATGTCTCACACGAGCTCAAACAGAAATCGAAGGTAATTGTATTTTCCCACACAATCCGTTGATGCAATGGCAGCGACAGCTTGTCCAAGTCGTGACCACTCCTGCCTTCATTTTTCACACAACTGTGCGCTGCTGCCACGAGTTGAATGCTGGTAAGCCATTCGGACAAGTTGGTGCACCTGTTAACGTACACATTTTATTAACGATTTTCACATAAACAGATTGCACATGGGCATACAGCAACGCACGGAATAGCCATGCTGCACGTCGCCTGGCTGTCCCACTAAGAATCACCACCTTAAAGAAAAATCAGAAGCAGGCATAATTAGTGGGCAGCATCACAATCAAAATTTGACACTGTGATATCGATTATAGGCCACGTAGCTTTGTCGCCTTTCAGTTTAGTTTCCACAAGTGTCTCTCTTGTTAAAGCAGATGTTAACCATGTCCATAGAAGCTTTTTTTCACTCATAGCAACTTAAATACAATGAAAGAGACTAACAAAACTGTGAGGAGCTTAGCTCTGCTGACACAAGCGCAATACACAGGAAAGAACAAAATATATGTGCCGTAGATTGTGTGTCCTCGCTAAAGAAAAGGTGAGAAGCCAGCAATGCCTCCTGCTGCAAGCTTGGTCTCAGTTCAGTGATCTGGAGAAAAAAAAAAAAAAAAGCTGGCAACATGGAGATTGCAAGGCCAAGAAGTAGAGCATTCCATAAAGTTCATAATTTATCAGGCCTGTTCAGCTCACCAGCACAACTTGAACCTAGTTTTTCATGTCAGCACTCCGTTATCACGAGTTCAGAGCAATGGATGTTTTTTTTTTTGTGTGTGTATAGCTTTTGTAGCTGTATCGCTAGCCCAAGCTAATTGAACTAATTCACAGCTAGTCCTGCATTCCAAGCAGAGCTTGGGATTAACCTGGGAGCAAGCTAGAAATGCTAATGCAGTGGCTTGGGCAGATGCTGATAAATTAGCATTTACTTTTATGAAACGAGACTAGAAAATTGATGCAATGCACACATAAGTGGCACTTGTAACGCAAGTACTTCTAACAAAGGAAAACATAGTGTCCACTAGCTGTTGATGCAAGTTTGTTCAACATTGCGCCACCTGATGGCAGCAGCGAGACACTAGCGAGAGCAGTGAAGAAGAGAATGATGATGGCACGTTGCATGGTCTTGGGGTGCATTCGTGATGGCAGCCAGGACCGTTGGAGTCTAGGAATTGCGCTAAATAAAGGCAGGAAGGAACTACGCTTCTCCTTCAGCTTTGAACAAGAGAGGTTTGGAACTAGTGGTCCAGCAGGAGCAGGCTTCCATCTTACCGTCACAAAGTTGAGCTGGTTTCTGCTTATTGCGACAGTAACTGCTTCAGCAACGCGATCCATTGGCCTGGTTGTTATTCCATATTCCATAGAGTTGGGCACAAGTGTTATTCATACTTGAACATTCAAGTTGAGCCCTTTTGCAATCACAGGTCACGCCTACGGGAGCAGCATCAATGTTAAAGCAAACAGCAACCAAGTGGAAAGACTACAGTCTACACCATACAAGCCAGGCGGAGCTAGATGCAACAAAGGCGGCAGTTTTGATTTCACTAGTGACGAGTCTCGATGGTCGTGAAATGATTTGTTTGTAGCCTAACGGCTACACAGCAGAGGTGTGGGATAAGCTTCTGTTGCGCTCTATGCAGCTTATTGGCAGCAGTCGAAAGTATCGTAAAATGACACTACAGAACACCCCGAAAATGGTCGCACACTTAAACGTGACCTGGGCTTTGTGATGGAGTGGCAGTTTTTTGGCAACAAATGCAGGAGCCATGATCTGTGTGAGACGGCTAATGGGAAATCAGCCCTGGTGTCGCCCTAGACACTAGAGCATGGCCCTGCACAGTGCCAGCATCAGGGGCAGTGGGGGAGAGCGGGTGAGCAGCTTTATTGGTGGCATCACCTCCCATACGGATGAGAAGCGCCGGCAGACTTGATGTTGGTCTTGATGGCGCTGGGCATCTTGCCAGCAGTCGGGTGCACTGCAAGGCAGAGGAAGCACCGTCAGTATCCCACCGTGCCAGTGGCTTAGCCAGGTGCAAGCATGTGACATGAGAGCTTGGGGCCTTACGATTTCTACGCTTTGAGACTGGTTATACATTGTTCCTAAGCTACAGCGGGGAATGAAATTGCTGAGGCTAGCACAACTACAGTGGCATATACCGTATTTTTGTGATTCTAAGCACCCTCCCCTACTCATAACCAAAAATTGGAAAGAAATTTTGCTTGCGAATCACAAGGTAGATTTCAGAGCAACCATCACAAAGTGGATTTCAGAGACTCGTGGAAGCGAGCCAAGTTGACGTTGTGGCCAAGTCATTTATCAAGTTTTCAATTACAAACTACTTCAATCGAACAGAAAACGGCCTGCTGTCCAAGTTGCACAACAGACTCGAAATGGTAGTGAGGGTGACGGAGTACCGGACATAAGCCGTGGGTTCGTGTACCTATTTTTCTTTTGAATGTTTGCCAAATAAAACATTGTTCCTTGCGGCAGTCTCTTCAAGATATGGCCGCAAAAAAAAGCAGTGTGGGGCCGGTAATATAGGTTTTTTCGAATCTAAGCACCCCTGTCACTTTGTGCATCGCGATCGTGGAAAACAGGGGTGCTTAGAATTGAGTAAATACGGTACATGCAACTGTTCACACTGTGGTCTCTCTGCCCTGCCCGAGTGGCAAAAATGTGCTGTACGCCAATGGCGAATCCATCTCTATTGCAATATGCAACGAAGTGAAAGTGACCTTATGGCCTGGATTTGACCGGCATTTTACTGGTACAGGAGTATTGCACGAGTGAAAATTTCAACCTTGCTTACTAGGAGCATGACAAAAAGCTCTCACACACACACAAAAAACGCAATTGCAGATTTTCTTTTACTCACCAACATTGTCATAACCTTAAAAAGAAAACAAAAGGGAACAAACGCTACATTGTGAGAGCATCAAACAAGTGGCGGCGCAAGGAGAGAAAAGGCTCCAACGTCGTCTCGGAGTAACTTAACATATCACTGTTGATCTGTGCCTACACTCTTATTGCCAGTATAAACCAACCAGCCGCCCACTTGAAAAAGAAGTCATCCTTAAGTGCACCTTATCGTACAAACCGTCCCCTTAACCAGATCACGACGTGAACAGCCACTATACATGATGGGTGCCTTGTGCTGAGGAGCCCAACAAGTGCACCTATGGGAATGCTGTTTAGCAGTTAACCCCCTACTTGTGCAGCAACAAATGCATTTGCCAGAAGGCCAGTTTGCACTGCGCATTTTACATTTCTTTGCTCTACAAGAAAAAATTACGCCTAAGCCACCAGCAAGTTTGCGCTTAAACTTTGTGGGTATGTCAGATTTTATGGTCTTGCCTAATTATGGTTTTGTCTAAGCGTCCTGCAATATCGCTTGCTTAGTTTGCCTGCAAAAAAATACAACATACAACAGCACAATTGTCTGTTTCTTTTAGTATATTTTTCTTTGAACGGAAGCTACACTATTTTTTTTTTGATGAAATATGTTTTGCCGCAAGCACAAATGCTTGATGAATACAACCAAAACAGAGCTTGACTTTGTACATGGCTGTCTTAAGCAATCTGCAAATTGAAATGCAAGTACTTCTAAGTTGGGGTTAAGCATTCATCACTCACTAAAATGTTTTTCTATTGAGTGACACTAACATTGAGACCAAAAGTATCCAGAACAAAGCATCGTCCGGCAAGCAAAGCGGACGAGGTTGGTCGCGACCCTGAAATGGAACGCATATGGCATGCATCCTCACTGGCGAAGGCTTTGGCCCCCCTCTGCTGCCCACTGGGCAGGGGCGACTGGCTCTTTGGGGAACCAAGGCTTGGACGCAGACCCTTGCCCATGCTCAGGGCGCCGATCAGGGCGTTGGTGTCCGCTGGTGACGACGTCTGGGCCAGGGCGCTTCGCTGGCCTGCACAACAGCCCAAGCACTTCTTGGGAAACAATGTTTCAAAATCTGGATTTATGTTCGGGAAAGCGTGGCTTCGCAGACAGAAAAACAACAAAATGTGCGATTTAAATGCAACTACAAAGTAAGAGCATTCACTTTTGTTCCTTTGCCAGATTACCTCATCGCCAGTAAAAAGTGCCAAGGTTGGCCACCTAAACCAAACTATAAGAAAAGGTCAAGCTTGCAGGAGTGCTGCTTACTTGATGTGCTTTCCCAGTCTTCACGTGTGGTCTTGAGCACTGTTTCAATGGTGTTCACAATCTTGTTCAGTGAAGCTATTTGCTTCTGCAAAGACAAGCAGCAAGGGGGTGCACGGAACTCAAATTTTCTTTGCTGTCCTCGGAAACACTTGCAACTGAATCATTTCTTTGTGTGCACAATTTTCAAACATGGATGCCAGTTGGCCCTGTGAACTTACGGCCATGGAACACTACACAAACACCTAAATTAAGCCTCCTGTGGCTCTATACGAAACTGCTTGGGCAGAAGGTAACGTGAAACACAGATTACCGAGAAAAAGTACATGGTACAAAGTAGGCTACAGGTGAGCGCAGCCTGTGTTCCGAATTGCCTCTGTTGCTTCGCACAGTGGATTTTATCAGAGTGAAATGCATGTCTCGCTGCAGCGTAAAACCGGTCTGGCCATACACACACCGTAAAGTTGCCCCAATTCAACTCTCTTCTCCTTAACGTACCCTTTACAATGTCCAGTGGCTAAAGCCAAGAAGCATAGCGGACTGTTCTTAAAGAACACTTCACTCCAGAACAAGTTTTTCATGAAACTCAATTATGCCCAGGCAGGCACTTTATCATGGTCATCACATTCCATTTTTGACCAATTCCTGCCACGGAAGAATTACCCTTGATCACTTTTTGTGTTGAGCCGTTTTTCTAAGGAGACTAGCCTGCACATGCACACATGTCTAAGAAGAATCCGAGTCTCAAAATGTTGCAGTGATCCAAGCAAGACGAATGAAATGCCTGGGCAGCGTCCAGCGACATCTGGTTGGCTTTGTTGTTGATCTGAAGCTCTGTCGCCTCCACTTCGGGGTCTGGCTTGGTGCGCAGATAGTCGGGCACCACTTCGTGATTGAAGAACTGGATGCGATTCTCGGTTAGTTTCTGCGAAGAAAAGAACGCCAGATTTGTCTACCATTGCACTTATGGAACCACAAATGCCCAAAGCAAAACTGGTTCTTTATGTGCTTGTAGCTCGAGATATTTTACAAAGATTCCTCGGCACTCGCTCAGTGCAGAACCCTGGAAAACTTACAGCAAGGTCTTCATCGCGTTCCGGGTTGAGGAATAGAGGCAGTAGGATCCGATTCCTGAGTGGCGGGGTCTTGTCGTTGCGTAAGACTTTCATTAGCGTATTCAGCTGGCCGGACAACAGCGCGAAACTGTTGAGTACCGATGGCCTGCGAACACAAGAGTAATGTTTAGCATTTTCTAGCAGAGTACTAGCCCTCGACGTAACCACGATTTGGGCCACCCGCGAGTATGCAATCATCGTCTTCAACGTGTTGCGACAAAAAGGAAGCTCACCACTGCAGCGTTTCGTACTCCATCTCGAGCTTGACAATGAAGGCGGCAATGGAGTTTTTCAGGTCCTGAGTCCGACTAATCATTGCGTCAAGAGCTATGTCGAGCGCTTTCTCTTCCCTCTGAAACAAAGCGACAAGGGTAAAGAATGAAGCTTCAAGAATCGACCGCGATCTAGCTTAAAGAAATAAAGACGTACCTCCATATTTACTTAGCTCTAGAGCAACCGCAGAATAAAGAAATAATTCGTGACAGGAGACCCGACGCCGTGAACTCCGAAAATCAAAACTGGCTGCTGTATCGGCTACAGCTCTGGAGTGGATTGGCCGTTCTAGGCTTAGCCACTCTTTTCACTGCAAGTTAAAGGAGGCAATTACACAAGGTGTTACAAAGCAAATATAGGCAGTTTAAGGTTTATTCTATTTAATGCTATCACTCATGCTCAATAAAATTTTTGTCACCTCTAGCAGATGGCTTTTGGAATGTCCCTATCCGCACGCCCCATGGAGCTCATTTTTGGTTCGCACGCCACGTGCGAACAACATTACTTTATAATTGGCACAACACGTGCGAACAACTTTGGTTTTGATTCGCACACAGGGTGCGAACAAGAACAAAATAATTTGCAGTTCGCACGTAAACTTTTGAAAAGCCACTTTCCGCCACATGGAGTTTCCCGCCGTGGCCCGGGTTGGTCCAACGAAACAAGTGGCAAGTGCGCGAAAAGGGCGGAAAACATATAAAGACGATTTTTTCCAACGCCGTGTGTAAACAAAAAATTGTTCGCACAAAGCGTTCAAACTACAACTAATTTTGTTCGCACATTAAGTGTGGTTGACCTCTACTTTGTCCAAGTTTTTCTCCCTGTCTCTATTTTAGTACACTATATTATACTGTCTCCTTGCCTCCCCCTGTGTAACAACGTCAAGTTTTTTTTTTTTTTTTTCCATGCTTGCGTCAGAGGGCTTACTTGCTAAAGAGCACGCAGCTATTCTATGACGGAGCTCTACTTTTTCAGCATCAACGAAAACTGCTGCGGCTGTGGTTGGTGCTATGGTTAGCCCATCGTTAGCCATTCTAGTACACTATATAAACTCTACTGATACGGTCCCTAGGGTTATAGTGGCTAGAATATACTGGCCAGTATATTTAGGGTGGTGTAAGCAGATCCTGAAAGGCCTGAAAGTGCCTGAAGTCGTGCAGTTAAGAAGTAGAGTTACCTGAACAGGAATCAAAAATGCTTCGGCTACGGCCGGCTTTGTCGTATGCACGACAAGCATACGCTGGTCAACTTAACCTGACCTAACTACCAACACGCTGACTTAACTACCAGCTGACTTTTTGATTTGTTGCACTGCGTGAACTAGTTCTCGTTATCCATCGTTCGGTATTCGAAAAGAGGTGCGATGCAGACGACATCAAGAATTCCCGCAATTTCAATTTGTGTACGATGACGGAACCGACATTGAACTGGTTCAGAAGGTGCAGGCGAAAGAATTTCACCCATAGAACTCCAACCGCTCCTACTTACAGTGGCCATAGAAGGCTCTGAGCTGTTTTTTCTGTGCCTACACGTTTGCCCAGCGGCGCGATTTCTGTTTACAAACATGGCGGTTCAACAAGAGAAGCGCTGGTGAGGAGGAAACGATGAGAGAGAGAGAGAAACCAGGCTCTGTGCAAACTTTGCGAACTTTCGTCCTTTCGTCGGCGCTCTTCCTCTCGTCGCCACTCTCGTTGCCCTCTTCCAACAAGCCTCTCATTGCGTGTGCCGTCGCCGCTGCATGTTGACTTGTCATCGGTTTATTGCTCGCGTGGTCGACGGCACAATGTGGGCGGTGCGTTGTGATCGCGGCCTGAGCGACATTCGGGAACTGGCATAGTGAATCGGCGCGTCAGTTGGGACGGCGAAGTGGCTGTTCACGTGCGGGCTATCATCGACCGTGCATTTGTCCGCCTATGAAGGTGAGTTTATCATGAGTCACCTGTTCTCATGCGCGCACTTCGGCCCTTCCGCCTTGATTCGGCGTTATAGGTGTGCAAAACAGCGCTCTGAGCGTGGCATACGCAGTCAACATTTCTTCCTGCGTTCTTGATCTATTCTCGATCGCTATGGAGTTTGGGAGTTTATCTCTCACAAGCGTTTAATAACACCTTGTGACAACTTTTTATGTAACAAGTGATTGTCGTCCCTATAGTTCACAGCTGAATCCTGGCTGCATGGATGGTTTCCTACCTTCTTTTTTCTTTTATTAGCGCTTCAGTTTCGAAGCAGTAAGCCGACTGTTGATCGGCGTTGAATTGAGCATTTTAATGGTTTCACTGTGAAAGTGTCGTGCCTCCTTTCGGAAAGCCGTAGCTGGCACTTCTCGGGCGTAGGCGGTGGCCGGAAGCTTTCTCAATCGAGAAAGTGCGCCTTCACGTGCCGACGGCGCCCTTCCCCGAGCGACCGCCCGCTGATATAGTATGTATGTGTAACGCAGCCAAAGAGCAAAAATTAATTGCCTCCAGCCGAGCGAAGGCCGCCACGCCGGCGCTGTAAAAGCCGAACTGGTGGGGTGGGTGGCCGCTTAGTTCCCGTTCGAAGCCGGCCTGGACGCGCGCGGGACGGTCGGCAGTCGTCTTCCTCTTTCTGCGTCGTCGGGAGCGTTTATCGGCGGATGCCAAGCGGAAACTTTGGCGTCCGCAGCTTGCTTGCACATCCGTCAGCGCGGGTATTCCTTCTCTCTATATTCTTTCCATTCTTCGGCTGTAGCATATGCTTAATCATCGCGCTGCTCGCTTCGTCGCCTAATCGGCCCGTGCGCCACTTCCCGAGGGTAGCGGAGCTTGCGTGAGCTTGGGAAGACGAGAATAAGCTGGAGCCACGGGAGGTCTGCGAAAAATAACTTCGCCCAGGAGCTAATGACGTGCGCTGGCTGTGCTGTGCCAACGGCACTGATCTAGAGTTAAAATCCCCGAAGGTGGTTTTGTTTAGGATTTCTGTCATTTGGTGAATTTGTACTGAACATCACCACAGTTTCTTTTCCTTTTCCACAACCATTTTCAAACCTTTCCCTCCTCCTGTGATGAGAAAATTGGAAACAAGTATCGGTAGATTACAGTGCCGTGAATACAAAATGCTACCGCCACCCCTTAAATTTACTTTTCAGCACTACGATTTGTCGTGTCTCAAATCGTACGAATGGGGAAATGGGATTTGTGGGGTTAGTGTAAGGAACAGTGAGGTAAGGACGTTAGAATGTAAAATAAGTGTGGCAACTTTTTCTGAACACAGACACAAATGCAGAACACCACCAAACAGACACCTTCACTACCACGAGTAGTAAACCGTGCTTCTGTTTAAATTTTGACCAGTTTCACCTCGCAGTACAAGTTCAACAGCAATTTACGTGGGTGAAGGCGACCTTGGTAGAATGCAAATCAGAGATAACCAGGATCAAACTGTCAGCTTTCCGGCCAACTATCAGAAGGGACCATAAAGGCAAAATTCAAGTTTGCTTCATTTGGTAATCTTGAATGTCAATAACAATCACACCCAATTCTGACAAAAGCACTAGGAAATTAAGGTATGTATGAAAGGAAGTAGCTGAGAGTGGCGCAGACACTTTGTGGCCCTCCCCTGTGACATCACTATAGTTTGCGTGATTGGCGGTTGCTGACCAGAGCCACCTCCAAGAGACCTGACTGTGCCGTTGTGGTGGCCGTTTAGTTCGGTTTGATCGGGCCACTTTACCGCCAGCTTTAATTTATTGCTATAGCTAGCGAAGCACTATTTTTCCTTCAACAAAAGCTGGGTTAAGTGCGACAAATGTGAGCGAGTAAAAACGAAAAGTAGTGCGGCCTTTATTTGTCACTTTAAAAGGGAGGCAACAAACGAAAGTGTTACTCAAAATCCACCAATCTCGTGGTCAGATTTCGAGGAAATGTAAATTGTTCACAAAGCACGCACAAACTTTGTCTTGAACATTTCCTTGCATAAGTTTTTGCTTATCATAGAACGACAGTGTTAATGTTCAAATAGGGCACTAAACTGACGAACACAAGTTGCTTCGCTTCTTGTTTGCGAGCTGGAACGAGGACCGTAAGGAATAAAAATTTGACGCGACATGCTGATGATGATAAAGTGCGACAACTGAACGCACCCTATTAACTGAAATGCTGCCGAGTTGGCAGGGGTTCCCGCACTACGTGGTACGAAGGGGCGCGACTCAATTGGATGCGATTAAGTTCCTTCCTGTGTGGGTTGCAGCAGCAGCCGTCGTCTTCCAACAACTGCGTTTCCTGTTTTGTTTTAAGGGGGAAGGATGTCTGACGTTTCGTCACTCGCCAACCGGGAACTCCTTGATGTACAGAGCGGGCACATATCCTGCCGGAACATATCCTGACGTATAGAGCGGGAACATATCTCAAAAACAATCAACACATTCACGGAAAAAATGTAAAGGAAAGGCGTAGCGTGCAACTGGTATGAAAAACGCCATTGACAAATGTCACCATGTTCACATCTATTGCATTCTTCAAGAATCAACGCCATCAAAGAATGTGATACGTGCAGTTACTCAGAGATGCATTATAAAGCCTGCTTCTTTCTGATGCAAACTTTTTGTCCTTTCTTGTAAGTGTTCTTGAGATGCAGCACACCAGGAGGTACTGCTCTGTAATATTTGAGTGTCTCGATCATTAGCAAAATGTGGGTACCTAATGTACGCAAATGACTATTGTATTTCTACTGGGTCCACTTGTCTGCACTTCCGAATTAGTGATTAGCTTTTTTTCTAAACATAGCCATGTTAACCCACCGAGGGGTTAATGCGACATCAGTGTTAGATATTAAGCAAGGCTGGTGTGGATTGGACTGCAGGTTGGGGCTTGTATAAAAACGCTCACCCATTGTTCTAGCAGGTCAGTTACTTCATTTTTAAATTATCGATTTATTTGACTTTTAGCATGGAATGAAAATTGTGACCAATTGGACAAGTGGTAGTGCCTTTGCGGCAGTTGCAGTAAAGACTCAAATCCCGTTGCCATTCTCATACTTAGATTTCTCGTCATTCAAAATTGCCTACCAATTTGGGGAATATGTGCTCTTGAGCCGTTATCATTGTCTCTGGAAAAGAATAAAAATTATGGCAAGAACATGCTCTGTTTTTTGTGGGGACTGTTTTATGTTTGCGAATTTGGCTACCAATTTAATTTCTGTCTGCTTGTGGGGATATTAGCACAGATGCCGTTTGTTGTCATCTTTTGATGATCAAGGGCACTTTCAAGGGCTATGAGTCTGTATGAGAAAGGCACAGTCATAGCCAATGCAAGCTGAAGTGTACGAGGGAAAGGGAGATGATACTAGCAGTGCGGCACAGCTGTTTGATCTTCGTACTGATACTCTGATAAAGCGCCCAAATTAGCGTGTGGGTCATTGCTACTACGGGTATGAGTTGCTTTTGTCTGCAATGAGGCAGAACTGTTCATGTGTGCACTTCCCAGGGTGATAAATTTCTAGATAACGAGTACTAAGCAGGTACGTCACGTAGACGGTGAAATTGGCTCCATTCGTGCAGCAGTGGCTGGGTCTCTCATTTGTCCGTTCAGTATTAGCTCCCATTGTTGCAGTTGGGTTGTTCGCTGATGTCGTTAAACGGTCGCTTCGTCTGGCATTGTTTCGGCGGCTTTTACCAATGGGCCAAGCTTCCAGCGACAGTTCAGCGCTGGCAGCTGGTGAAACGGGCCTTCATGTCTCGTGTTCCCAGGATGAGCCGGCGAGTCGGGCCCTGGAGTTGTCCACTCCGAGGGCCAACGTGCAGAACTTGCGCAATCTGTTCAGCGAGGATAAGTGCGCGCCCGCCACCGGTTCACGACCGCCCAGCCTCAAAAAGCCAAATGCCGCGGCCACTCCGGTGCGCATCCCTCGTCCCAGCCTCGCGCCCAAGCCCGCGAACAAGCCCGGTGGTCCGACGGACTCCCGGGAGGCTCCCGTGGCCAAGGATCCGCCGGCCGTCATCCCATGCCTGCCTCGGGTGGGGGCTGTGAGCGCCAAGAGGGCCTCCCTGGAGCGGATCAGTGCGGCGATTGCGCAACAGGCGGCCATTGTGCATCAGGCGGCCATTGCGCAGCAGGCGGCTGAGCTGCGCTCCTTGCGGGGGGAGGTCGCGTCCCCCCCGGACAAGACTTCCCCGGAGGTGACCAACAACGGTGGCTGCAAGGAGCCGGTGTGCGTGTCGGACGAAGAGGACTACGAGACGCCCATCGCCCTGTCCTCCCAGCAGCCTGCCAGGAGGGCCAGCCCCGTGCCTCCTCCCACGTCCCCTCCCGAAGATCCCAAGGTCAAGGCCAAGCCTCGGCTGCCGGAACCCCCTGCGTACGTGCCCCAGCAGCTGGTGCGGGGCCCTTCCCCGCTGGTGAACAAGCGGCCCTGCTGGCGCCGCTGGCCGCTCCCACCCACCACGTTACCTGCTCCTCCAAAGCCCACCAGGCCACCCGGAATGACGTGCCCGCTTTCTAGTCCTCTCCAGTCCCGCAACGGCACGCCACCGTCAGGTGGGTGCTCGCTAGCTGTTTCCGTCCTTGCGACGGCAACGTGCCTAGCGATTCTTAATGGCCTTTTTCCAGTCCCCATTGTTGGCTAAAATTCAAGGTCCAACACCCTTTAACAGAAACTGTGTTTGCCGAGTGTGAACTGGTTGCCGTGGCAACTGCCTCTCGCAGAGGGGCTTGGGTGTGTGCTGTAGCCATTGTTCCTCGCGTGTGGTGCTGCAGTGCCTGCCCGGAGCAACGGTGCCTCCCCCGTGGGTGTTCCCCTCCAGCCGCCTCCCCCTCCTCGCCCTGCGATGCCCAAACCCCCTCGGCTGCTGCCCGTGCCGCCGGCAGAAGAGGACGACTCCGTGTACGAGGACACCTGCAGTTCTCCCATGTGCGTGCACCACTAGCTTTTTTTTTTTAAACATCGTTCAGCACGCTCGTGGTGAATGTAGCGGCTCAACATAAATTGGCCATTACTGTGGTCGCTGTAATGCAAGTGAATGTTTGTGGCCAAGCTGGGACCGTGAATGTAAGCCAGATTGGTGATTACCTCAGTGCATGGACCAGGAATGTTTCACAAGGGGACATGTCGCTTACTTCGGTGACTAGCTAGCGCCTTACGTGCTATGAGAGCGCAGCAGGCCATTGGCAGTCTGTTGGGCAGAGGGGGGCGGCTATTTCCATTTTACTTAAAGGGACACTGAAGTGAATTTGTCAAGCTCCCGTTTTTGCTTGCACTGTGTAGACTGGCTCAAATTAACACACTATTCATCGTTTATCCGGTTGACAAATCGGTAATTATTTTACAAAGCGCGAAAGAAGAAAAACTACTATGCGCGGTTTGCGGCGGCCGCACCAACTAAAGGCTGTGACGTCAGGAGGGGGGGGCACCGTGATTGGACGATGCCCAAGGTTAGCAATCAAAAGTTTCGGTTTCGGTTTCGGTTCTGTAAAACAACATGCTTGACATCTGATGGCGTTGTTGGATGGGCATTCTCGATTTCTCAATTATCGCCGTACCGCGCTTCTGCCATGTTGTCGGCTGTCAAATGTCTAAGATAAACCTCCCAGGGCGGCTTGGAATCGTAGAAATCACTAGACGAGGCCTACGCAGTGGATGAACGCCCTCCGCATCACCGTAGACTCTCAAATAGCCATGCGCTTTTCCCACATATTCGGAGCTTGCCTCACTCATGTCTGTTCGTAAAAAGCTAGTTCGCACCAGGCCAAGGGTGTGCTGATTCAGGCCTGGGCCCACTGCCCGCAAGCAGTCGGTGCTTGTGGCAACAGCACGCCAACGAGAACTCGCTAGCGCGTCATTGTCAGTATGCGCGCGTTCTGCGATCTCGCTCGTGGAGCAGTGAACGTTACGGACCAAAAATGGTGAACTCAGTTCAGAAAACATCGGCCGCATACGAAAAAATCAACTTACAAAAAAAAAAATACATGTACTCTCGGGGATTCGAACTTGCGACTTTCAAAACAAATGGACCTTTTTCCAGTAGCGATCTGCGCATGCGCGGGCTGCCGGTCCACCATTCTTGGCAGGCGCCTCGGGCAAAATAAACAAAAGGGTGCCCCTCAGTTCTCTGCTTAGGTTTTCTTTTTTCTCTCTCTCTTTAGCCACCTCGTGGTGGGTTCGTACGTGCACACAATAATAACTTTCTAAGAAAAGGGGCAAAGACGTTTGAGGCTGACCACGCTGCCATCACATGGCTGCCAGTGAGGGGGTAACGAAAATGGAAGGAGGAGGAGGAGGAATAAACTTTTATTCAGGCCCAATCTGACTCCGTGTGTGGAGGCAGACCAGTGGGGAGACTCCTTAGTCCAGGAGTCCCTGGCTCTGGCTGGCAGTCCGGGCCCGTCTCACCAGGTTAAGCTGGGAGCCGGGTTCAGAGCTGGACAGCTGCGCCGCCCACTGTGAAGGGGAGGGGTGGGGATTGGGAGGGAGGTCGGGTGTGTGGGAGCATTCATGGAAAAAAAAAAAAAAAGAAAAGGGGCGCTTCGAACACTGCAGATTAGTCACGGAACGTGCGCCTGCTTTCATGACATTCATGTGAAAGGTAGGGGTGACGGGTGAATGCGGGAGAGACTTCACTTCCAGGATATTTTGTGCACGAAGTTCTCCGAAAGCTTAACAATGTTGGGGGAGTGCCTTACTGCCATTTTTAGTTCGCCGTGGTGGCCGCCAGAGGGACCGGTACTGGAAAAAGGTCCATTCCAGCGCCTCAGACCGCTAGGCCACGAGCCGGCGCTGGCCGGGTAGGATATATAAGGTTTATAATGTATGACCAGTTTACACTTTTATTCATTTTAAGCATTTTAAGTACTTTATGTGACTATTTGTTGTACATCACTCCTGCAGTAAGTGTCCCCCAAACTTCCACAATATCTCACGTCTAGCAATTGCATTTCTTTGACGCAAAAAAAGCGTTCGCAGATGTGCGGTCGTGCTGCTGACCGCTGGGCTTGTTTACCCAGCGCAAAAAGTGCTTCCTGCTCCCTAGTTTTGCGCTATACGGTAAAAGTTTCAGGTGATTTTATTTTCTTAGTACCTATATTGACTTCGCTGACTCTTCTCCCGCCTTCAATTGGCCTTAGATTTTCCTACTAGCGTAAAGTCAGCGAAGCGTCGCATGTGCACTTGTGCAGCGCTTGTGTGGAGCGACCCGGACTCTGAGTTTGACACAGTGTACAAACTAACAAAGTAAGGAAAGGCACATTCTTTCATTCACAAAGGTGTTGTGGCTTAGTTTCAATTGAGCGAGCGAATAGCGACGACCCGTCGGCGGCCGGCGGACGAAACGCTGGGCCGACTGACTCGATCGGTAGGTCGGCTGGTCGGCGAACCGTGCAGTAGCGCAGCCATTTTCCAGCTCATCTCCTGCTGACGTCACACGAAAACGCCACAGAAAATGGGCGAGCGTAAAGAGATGAGGACAGCATTTTCGAATTGATTTTTCTACTAAATAAATTCGCGTAAACGCGGCCAGAGTGGTCGAAACAATGCCTACGGACTCCGAACTACAATTTGCGCTAGTAATCCCGCAATGTTTACAAATCACTTCAGTGTCCCTTTAAGGGAGTAGTGACACGAAATTTCAAAGCTGAGATAACTGTCTGAAATGCGTTCTTTTTATCAGGAGATATCTCCCAGCAAGTTTCAACAGTAACCGTTCAGCAGAACATATTTTAAAGCCATTTTAATCTCTGACCGCACGAGAGAGCCCAGAGCGGGCCAGCATGACGTCATTTGCTCCTTGCCCCAAACTGCCGACGTCGGGGCTCCCATAACGTAGCCGACACGCTCCTACGCCATTTGTACCACGTCACGGTTTTGGGGCTGACGTCGTACTGCTGCCACGGGCGCCCTCCTGTCATGGCGGCTGCTCGGCGCAAGTTTTGTAGAAACCGAAACTGACACGAATAAACTACACCGTACATGATTGTTTACACTGCAGTCGACCGTCTAATGTGCCATTCTGTTATTAGTGGGCTGGCAGGCACCCATAGCAGCGAAAAAAAGGTAACATGAAAATTTCATCTCAGTACTCCAAACCCCACAACCTTTTTACGCATTTTCTTCCTGTACTTTTTCTGCACTTATGTCAGGCTCGTTTCCACTCGCACGCCCTTGTTTTACGGCTGTTTGCAGAAATTTGTCTACATTGGATCGAAATCGGCCAGTTAAAAAAAAAAAAAAAGACATGTCCGTAGCCAAGTAGGACTTTCTACTGGGCTAGCTGGTTATTAATGCCAATAATAGGGAGTGCAAGGAAAAATTTGGACGGTGAACACAAACAGGACCAGTGCTAGCACTCGTCCCGTATTCGTTTTGTTCACCATTTGTTTTTGACTTTAACTTGAAAAATTATTTCCTTCCAAGTCAGCATACCTGCACCCAAGAGCTGTTAGTTACTATGTACACAAAGGCTAGGTTTCTTTGTCCATCGACACTACATGCAACACTCAACTCACTGTTTTCTGCTTTAGGGTGGTCAAAAATATGCTTTTCAGGATTAATGCATGCTGATGAACGTGTCGAGCCGAACTCGCTGCTTGTGATGTATTGCCATTTTGCCATGTGCCGGGGTTTGTGCGAGGGTGTGTGCCTCCCAAGCCAAGCCAAGCCAGGCCAAGTGTGAGCTGCGTGACTGTTGCAGCCCCGAGTACACGGAGGATGAGGAGCTGGGCCGTGGAGGCGGAGGCGGGGATGAGGAGGAGCTGTACGCAGACACCGAGGCGGCCGAGGAGGAGGAGAGGCCCCCTGCACTGCCCCCCTACCGCGGCACCCCCCCGGAACCCCCGCCACCCCGGTTGCCCACTCGGAAGGAGCAGCCGCCAGTGGCAGCAACCCCGACGCCGAGGTAAAGGGGAGTGCCACGGGCACTTGCAAAGGGCCTAGCAGTGTCCTGCTGCTCAAATTGGGAGGTATGCCTTGCCCTGCGGGTGACAATGTAGCTCTTGGTCTAAGTGGTCAGGCGTGCGTGTTCGAAACGTAGCGGTTGAAATTGATTGCTGCGCCACTTGGTAAGTCCCCCCTGTAATTTAAACCCCGTGCTGCCTGCTATTTTGGGTAGGAAAAGACGGGAACAGGCGATATTGGCAGTGCGCTGCTAGTGTGGGGTCTGCGTTTTGAAAGATGGAGACAGTTGCTGCTAGGCAGTATAAGCAATTGCATGTGTTAGCTCTTTTTCTGTCCCGAATACTACTCACAAGCCTGTAAATGCTTTGTGTGAAGTAACCCACCGGGGGGCTCAGTGCCAGGCTAAGGTGTTGTGCTGCTGAGCACGAGGATGCGGGTTCGGTTCCCGGCCGTGGCGGCCGCTTTTCTGATGGAGGCGAAAAGCTAAAACGCCCGTGTGTACGAGACTTTAGTGCGTGCTAAAGATGCTTAGGTGGTCAAAGTTTGTGCGGAGTCCTCCACTACGGCGCACCTCATCGCCTGCAATGCGTCGGTACGTTAAACCCTACAATCAGTCAAGATTTGTGTAAAGTATAAGTCATCCTTCGGTCGTCAAAGTGTCACCCACAAATGGGGGACCGCTGTTTCGGTAGCAGCCACAGTGCTTCCCACGTCCTTTCATCGTAAATGGAGGACAATTGCTGTGCAATTGGTAAACAGAAAAGCACCGTGTGGGAGGAAAGACACAGTCACTAAGAATTATTTCAGGTGGCTATGCAGACAAAATGCAAGTTTGGTTCAGTTAGGGAAAAAAGGGAATGGCCATGCGACCCACTAGCTAATTTCCCGCACTAGAACATATGACATTATGGGCAGCTGTGCTGGCAAAATCCAACGCAAATTAAACAGGGGTTATAAGCTTGCAGAACGAACTATTTGTGCTTCAATTCAGTGCGTACTCTTTTTCTCTTTTTATAACAGTGAGAATGGTGGGGCAAACAATGGAAGATACAAACGCACACGTCAAAGAAACACCAGTGCGTACTAAGTGCACTATTCACTATGCCGCTTATAGCGGCACAACCAATCTGGTGCGTTGAGCTTACGCTGGCCAACCGGTATAAGCGACATTGTCTTCTGTGACTCTGTTTGTCGAGCATACCCAGTGTTTCACGAAACGAGCACCATCAACCGTAACGAACATTATCCAGGCAAAAATCCGGTCAAGAACAAAGACAGGGTGGACAGAGCCCCGAGCGCAATGGCCATCTAGGAGGACTGACAGCAAGCAAGGCGTTCCGCCATTTGCTGCAGCCCTAGTCCGCATACTTATGTTCGCTTCAGTACTTGCCCTGGATACGTCATCGCAGACGCCACAAAACACATGATTCAGTGGGATAATCAAAATGACGGCTTAAATTGTTTAATTTATCAGTGAATAAAGCATCGTTTGGCGCCGGACAGGTGCTGGGAGCATCCATAAAACGCCAAATCTTTCAAATAAAACAATCTTGTATTTTGTCTGCATGGCCCTTTTAATTCTCAGCGAAACTCAAAATGTGTGTATACCCTATGAGAATGCAAGAGAAAAGCGTGTACAATTTCTTGGTGCACGTAGCAGTTGTGTCTAAACCCAGCAAAAATGCAGCGTAGGGTGCAACTGCCTTCGCGGTAAAGCAATGCCTGATTGGAAGCCTGCGTGACTGTAAGGTGCGTGCGATCTCTTCTGTTCCAGTTCGAAGAGCTTTATGAGGAGATGCCACCGGGTGACCAGAAGCCGTAAGTCACTCATTGCTACACTCCAGCATTGTGCTCTAAATGAACAATGCGTCGAAAAATTTTTACAGAGCTGAAAAGTGTTCTATAATTGGAACAACACGCTGATGGTGGAAGAAAACTAAAACCAGTGCATAGAAGTCGATGGGGGCAAAGGAGAAAATAGCGGGCAAACACTTCGCGCATGCTCTTGTCTTCCACGTTGGGGGCGGAGAGGGATATGAGTAAACTGAGGATGTTTGAGTCATTTGAGATTTGTGGATTATGTCGGCTTGTTCAGTAAGTCCGGAGAAGGTGTGCAAAGAATGCTTCGGGAACTGCACTCGTAAAGCTCAGACACAGGGTTACAGATAAATGTGAATAAATGTGATAAATGTGAAAAGTGCTGCCTTTTAGCCTAGGCTATTACTAGAAGAGGGGGATAAATACGACTATCCTTGGACAAGTCGTCTCCACTGGTCTGAACCGTACGCAAAGGAACTGAAGCGCGGAACCGGTGCGGGCTTGTGTGCATTCAAAGAATACCCTGTCAAAAAAAGGCACACAGCCAATGTGTACTCTCAGTGATGACTTATGGTGGCAAAGACCTGGGGACTTGCTGAGCAGCTAAAAAAAAAAAAAAAAAACTTAGATGAATGCATTGAGCCATGGAAAGGAGCAAGGAGTAATGCTTAGGTATACGAAATGAGCTTCTTGGCTAAGACTTGGGTAATAGACCTCAGAGCTCAAGTTTAAGAGAAGGGAGTGGAGTTGGCTTGGGACATGTAATGCAGAGAACAGACAACCGGAGGGCCACCAGGAAAACAGCGTGGCTGCCCAGAGGTGGGACTAGGATGTGTAGGCGAAAACCGACAACTCGATGCAGGGATGAGATTAAGAAATTGGGTGGCAAATGGTAGTAAACTTGGACAATGCAGAAGAGGAAGAAATTTCAATCCATGGGAGAGGCCTTTCCCCTGCAGAGGGCGTAAAATGGGATGGTGGTGGTGGTGGTGTTGGTGGTGATAATGATGATGAGTGTAATATCCCTGTCACACAGGCACTTTCAATCGCGATTGAGTTTTCGAGCGAGCTCGATGCACTGCTGCTGCTACACGGCCCGTTTCAATCGTGATCGAGATGTTGCACCGGTTGCACTTGTGTACACCAGATGGCGCTAACAATATACTTGCGGCTGGCGTCTGGTAACTTTGTGCAGTTGTAGGTCTACGTAACCATGTAAATGTTACTGCACGTTTATTTGGGTCAAGTTATTTGACACAATTTGTGGCATTAGTTGAAGTTGTCCCCTTCTGTGCCATTACTGAGCGGGGATGAGAGTATCGCCGCTTTCGTTCGATCGCGCTTGAGAAACCAGGATTGAGTTCGAGCGGGATCGAGCTCGATCACGATTGAAACTGCCATGTAGCAGCGCCCGATCCGGATTGACTCAATCGCTATTGAAAGTGCCCGTGTGGCAGGGGTATAAGGCCCAGATGTCGCCTGGCCCGTCTCAAGTGAAGCACTTTTGCTCCTCCTGGAAATCGTGGGGATGGGCCAACCTCGACTTGTCGCTTCTTTGACGAGGCCGGTTCCTCGTTCTCTCTTTCTGCGCCTCTGATTGGGGTGCCTGTGTGCAGCATGGCCCCTCCGCTGCCCCCCCTGCCCCCTCCGAGCAGCAACCGGGCCCTGGGCAGCCTGTCCTGGAAGGGGGAACGGCGGGACTACGACCAGCTGGGCAAGAAGTTTGGGGTGAGCACCTCGCACCGGCCTGTCCCCGTTGTACTCACGTGATGGTAGCGAGAGCCTTATCCTAGAGTACAATGTGGGCGAGGTGGGACAAGATGCATCGGGATCGTATGACCCACTCCTCTCGCAAATGAGGTGGGAAGGATGAGTGGGACATCAATGAGGCTCATAAGAGGCAATACACAGGCCGCCTTTATTTGAGCAAGTAGAAGAATGAGCAAATGGGTGCATGCCTGCTCCTTGCGAGCAACAGGGTTGTTTCAATGCTGCTGCCAGTGCTGCTGAACAAGTAAAAAAAAATTCCATTTTGGAACTTGCTATGGGTTCCGAAACATTTTTCTTTTGACTCTGTCAGTGATAACATTTCAGGACGCTGCCGTCATCGTCATTGACCACAGCTCTTGCTGTGGGCACTAGTAGACCACACATTTCGCTAGCACCTGCATTCAAGCGAGTGCTTCCCCTCTCTATCCGAGCTCCAAGAGCATTGTAAACTTGATCCCCGTTGTGATGCTGCCCAGTTGCCGGCCGGCTGGGAGCAGCGTCCACCCGTGGATGCGGGCCGTGCACGAGGCAACAGCAGCGGTAGTCTCAATAGCCTGGAGCTGCGGCAGGGGGAGCCCCTGTACGTGCTGCGCGTGGAAAACAACCCGCCGGGGAAGTGGCTCGTCCGCAACCGCCTGGGAGAAGGCAAGCGCTCTTTCCCCCACCCCAGCGCAGGCCTGTGGGTCTTTATATGTTTGTAGGCAACAGGTGGGAACTGTTGGCGCTTGCTGCCAGAGTGCCTACTGTGGTTGCAGCCTTCAATGTCTTGACAGCAGTTGCTACTGATGCAAGTGGTCTGTGTGATATCGCTCTGCTGATAACTCACCTTTCAATGCACCTTGAGTGGAAAATACGTGGAGCGGCAGCTATGAAAATGGAGATCCAAACTTAGAAGGTGTGGGTTCATAAGTTCAAAGTGAGCACTTTGGTACAGGTTCTACTAACGGGTACGCACAGTGAAGCTTTGGTGTAGGTAGGCAGGGAATGTCTACTGTCTATAGTCATTGTCGACAATGTGTGCAATTCACTTAGTGTGTGGCAGTTCATATTTCCCTGCTCTAACTGGAATTTATGTCAAAAACGCCATACAGTACAAGGAGGGGTGGTACAGAACAGCAGGGAGAGAAAGAGAGAGAGCTACTATAATGTTCGATTTAATCTGTTTATTATCTAGATTTCTTCTAGGTGCATTTTTGAACAAACAGCGGAAACAAACAGGTGTGTGGACAGTAATGTGAGAGCATATTGGTACGTCAGTGACATCGGAATGATTTTTAAGTGATTCACATTTAACGGCATTCTCCTGAGCTTGTAGCGCTGGCTCAAGTACATTTTTTGAAGCATGGTGCAAGAAGCACAAACACGAACTGTTATGGGTGTTTGCAGTGCCTGCCTCTATGCTGTGTTCTTTTTTTTTTTATAAACCCTTGGGAACAATCTTCTGTTCTGACTCTGCTTATAGTGAATTCAAATTGTGGAGCTGTTTACCCAGGACACATGGGTGCAAACTGGTGTCAGAACTGGTGTTGTCAACATCCAGTTCGTTTATGTTTGTTGATGTGCATCTTTCTCCTCCTTTAATTAACAGCAGCCTTAAAAGATGTCACAGAAACGATGCTTATTGCAAGGACTGTTTACCTTGGCTTCATTCTATGTCATTTGCCACATGTTTGGGCAGCAGAAAGCCTCAGCCTGACACGTTTTGCGCATCTCTCTCTCTCCTTTTGCAGTGGGCTATGCTGACCTGGCTAACATAGAGGTAGATGCCGAATCCATCAAATTCGTAAGCGCCATCCCTGCTTGCTTGGCAGTGCTGTCTCCTGTGCAGCAGTAGTCGCTTGCCTAACCTCCGTCTAGCGGTCTGTCTCAAGGAAAGCAGTAATTTCAGCAAAAGTATCAGCGGCGGCTTTTGTTGCACTGGGGGGGGGGGGAATGATTGCCTTCTACACATTCTTTGACTTCTCCGTCAAAGTTGCGGTGAGCAGGCAATTTCGAAAAAATGGGAGCCTAAGTAAAAGAGGCCGGGGCCAAATACTTATGCTTGCACTTCATGCCAGAGGTTATACAGCCACAAAAAAAAAAAACAGGCTTTACTCAGATACTGACGCTTATCACCTTTGCCCTGTTTTCTGTATAAACGTCTAAAAAACTGGAAAATTCTGTGGCTTTTGCATGAACATACGTGGTATATGAGACATTAACAAGATTTTCACAAGCGAGGGAGAGGTGCTAACCAAAGTACTGGCTTATTTCAGGTAATTTGAGCTGCAATGTAGGTGGACATTCCCCTCTGGAGCACTTTAGCAGTTGGCAAAGTCTGTTTAGGTGATTTTTGTATCTTTGTTCAATTCAACGCTTGCCACGGGGTGCACCCCGTTTTCAGGTATCTGTTTTGTGCAACTGAAGCCCACGTGTGGCTTTTACCAAAACCACATGTGATGGCGTGGACAAAGGCTTTTCGTTTACCGTATTTACTCGAATCTAACGCGCACCTTTTTTTCCAAAAAAAAAGGTCCCAAAATCACATGCGCGTTACAGTCGAGTACGACTCAAAACTGCGGCGCCGTATCGCCATCGACGTTTCAAGATGGCTGCTTGACTACTGAACGCGTAGCCAGCGCTTCGTAGTCAGCGCATGTTTGCCTCTGTTGCCTGTGTAGTCTTTTTTTGCGTTCCTCTGTTCTTCCCGCCATGGAATTTCCCACTGCGAAGACACGGCGGGTTCACCACAATGTTGTGTTTAAGAAGAAAGTAATCTCGTGCTCAGAAAGCGATGGAAATCTGGCCGCGTCATGTATGTTCAGTGTTCCGGACACTTGTGTGCGGGACTGGCGCAAAAAGAAGGAGAGAATTTTCGCAAGCAAGGCAATATGGAAAGGGTTCAGCGGACCAAAGAGGGGGCGATATTCCCAAATAGAAGACCCGCTGGCGGAGTACATGCAGCAGCAGCAAGTGGCTCAGAGAACCGTAACGACAGAGCCGTCGATGCCCCGGGCCGTCAGTCGTGGTGACTGTCTTGCCAGCAATAACCGGCACATTTCATTTCGTGCCACCTTTGGAATAAACCTTGATTGTTCCAAGTGAGAAAAAGTTGCATTTTTGTTTTAAATAATAAAAGTCTAGTGCACGTTACAATCGAGGACATGGCATATTTTTCTTCTTCGGACTGCGAAAAATGGGTGCGCGTTACAATCGAGGGCACGTTAGATTTGAGTAAATACGTTATACATTGGTTGAATATGAGCGGAAAGTAGTGAAGTTGGTATTCACTGTGACGGTGGCTGCATTTGCCTCGACTAGGGAAACCGAGCGCCTTTTTGCAGCAGCTACAACCCACGTGCCGGCAAAACCTAGTGAGCCCACTCCCTGCGTTCTGGTTCGCATCACCAGTGTGGTTTGTTTTTACGAAAGCTGGCTACAACCCACGTGCCGGCAAAGCCTAGTAAGCCCACTCCCTGCGTTCTGGTTCGCATCCCCAGTGTGGTTTCCTTTTACAAAGCTGGCAAACTGACTTTGGAGCCTAAACGGGATTGGAGAGGAGTCTGTGATTAGAGTGAGTCCCCTGTGTTGCCCGACGTAGGCGCTTGCCCCCCCTGCCCCTGCAGCAGCCAGCTCGGAGAGGAGCCGTCCTTACCGCTGGCTCGCCAAATTGACCTCCTGTGTTGGGCAAGTCGGGTCCACGCTGTTGTTGTCCTCCTCATCTGTCTGGCCCCCGCTTTGCTCCTCGCGTCGTGGCTGGCCCTGCCCATTGCTGCTACTGCAAGGCTGCTTGTTCTCTAGCGCAGTGTGTCTTGGACGGGCATGCGCACATGCGAGAGGGTCTACGGCATGGTTTACACTGAGGGCAGTAAACGTGCCCCCGTCTGGCACAATGTGCAGTGCTGTAGCCTTCAAATTGCCTGGACAAGGCAGTGTTTCAGTTACTCCACGAACTTTTGGTTCTGCCACAAGCGGGTTTTGTTTTCAGTGCTTCCTGTTGTGCAGTGAAAGCGATGAAAATGTTGGCTGCTTCTATTGCCGTGCGCATGTGGCTGTCGTATGGCGTGAGCGGCATGTTGGCGCACCTTTTGTTCATGTTTAAATGATGGAAAGATCCAGTTGGTGTACGTGTGCACAGGTGACCAGTGAAGAGCATTGATAGAGTACACAGAGGCCAGAGGGATGCAAACTTCGAGTGTACCTCTTGTCCCTTTTTTTCCGGTCTTGTAATTGCACTCAAGTTCACGCAATTCCAAACACTCCTGAAAGGGGCCGTGAGTATGATAAGCAAGAAAAGTAAATAAATAAAGTTGTTGCTTTATTAATACTATTGTAAGTTCTGGGGGTAGTTTACACTACAAATTCCCATGCAAGAAATTCTCAAGATACAATCACTACAGAAGTTCAAGCTCACTGAAAATACATTTCCATTTTGGTAGTGGTGTGAGGTGAAAGTTTGCACTCGAAAAATATGCCGATTCTCCTATAGCTGTGCTAAATAGAACGAGCCATTCAGCCCTGTAGTATTTGTACAGGAGTTTTTACTCTGAATCTTTGGTTCAGGTCCCAACAGGTTAAATGTTTAACGTTTTTTTCAAAGTATCTGCTCAAGGTACGATGTTGTGATGCAGCGTTTAATTGTGGTAAAATACCTCCAGGCGCGAAGTTTTTACACGAGTGAGGTACACTTATTCAAAAGCTTGGAAAGTGCACTGGGTTTGCTCTTGACTGCGCATAGTTTGGCTTCTGCCGTTTCGCCCTTTGCTTGTCATCTCCGCACATGCTGCAAAAGCTTTTGTGGTGCACCAAGGCCATGGTGCATAATATGCTTGTCTCCGTGTTTTCTTTTATTTAGATTATGACATCACACAGGAGTCCTTGCACGATCTCAAAGTGAGTATCAGCTTTCTTCTCTCTTTAAGGGACGATCAAGACAAAAAAGAACTTTGCTCAAGTCAAAATAGGCATGGTGGAATAACAATGTATCAAGCTTAATGCAAGCTTCATTTGATTAAGTGTAGATAATATAGGGAACCTCAAGGCATTTCCTGTACTCGCTGATTGATGCCTTGTGCGGACTGGCTGGTACTCTTAAAAGCAAGCAAAAATTGAAAGGTTGAGCCAAGGACATTGTGCCAGCTCTCTGTGGCTAGTCTAAAAAAAAGTGGTAGAAAAGCATTGCTCACTCTAGTCAAGCTGTGTGCTGTGAGAATCAAAGGAAATACTGAGGGTTCAGTTGGGCCCAAGTTGTCCGTTATGGCCAAAGTATGAACTTGAGTTTGAGGTTGATGATCTGAAGTGCGCACAGGACCTATGGTCATGCATTTACTGAATGAAACAATCTACTAGATTTAGCAGGTTTAAATAAAGCCTGAGTTCTGCTTTTTTCCTGACTCTATCCTTTTGCATATAGCCAATAAACTGACTGCATTGATTTCATCTACTGTGCCAAGTATGTTACAAGACATTTTCACACATCATTAGGATTCTTAGTTTTTAAATTGCCCCCTTTTTAGGTGTGGAATGCTCCGTAGTGGAAACACTCTTTCCCACTAAATAGAATTGTAGTAAGCAATCTTTCAAATTGGCGTGTAGTCTTCGTGTTCCCTGCAACACCAGGGGCGACATTATTTCTTCCGGCCTTCCGCGGCTGGTCTCTTACTTTTTGTAGGAAGCAACAACAAAGCCCGGTGCAGAATGACGACGACGACGAAGGTATGCTCGACCCTTGATGTCCCAGTGCTGGTATTTTTCACAAGCCTGGCTTGGGCTTGGACTATGGGTTCCTCAAGCCTGTCGTGGCAGCCCTAGATGGGTGTTTAACAAAACTTGTTGCGGGGCTAGTTGGTTCACGATTCTTAAAAGTATGCTTAGCGCAAAAAACCGAAGACAGTACACTTGGAAGCTTTTTATATCAAGGAAAAAGGCGATAAGTGTATCAGTGATACGTCTGTGGTCCTGTTTAACTCTGAGAAATCTTTTTTTGAGCATTTCGGCAATTGACGCATATGCGTACTTGTGATACTCTTACTGTGGCGCATGCTGTACATGCTCCAGTTGTTTCTATATTTACCGGCTCCAGCGTGATTAAAGTTAAGTTGAAAGTTAGCACCGGTCCCGTCTCCTTTCTTTTGTACTGTCTGGTTTTTGCGCTAAACATATTTTTAAGATGGGTGTGTTTCTGCAGAGACAGTCATCGCACAGACATGACATTTTTCCCTCATAATCGTGCATAAATACTAGAAAGCGTTTGCATATTGGGATAGACTTGAGTCATGCAGGTGATTTTCGGGCTTAAATTACGAGCGGTGCCTCGCGACAAAATTTTTGCTGTGTATAAATCTCGGCAAGTTAAAAGACCAGCGGGATAAGGCCTGGGCCACGCATATTACTATTTAGGCATGCGTGGCATAAGAATACAAAACCTTTCATTGCAAACTGATAGAATTTTTTCAAGTACAAGGAATTTCGGTTTATGGTGCAGGACTTTATATGGGACTAAACACTTTCTTTTTAAAGGGACAGACAACCGATTTTTGTCGAGTATATATTCTCTATCCCAAATGGAAGGGCATCACTTGAAAGCACCTTGACGTGAAACGGTTTTGCTGCTAACGCCCTAGAACTTTTCAAATCGAAATTTTTAGATCTACGAGCCGTATGTGTCCCTCCCAAAAATAATGCTGGCAACCATGACATAGAGTAGCTCGGCAACATACTTTTGTCTGTATGCGAAATGAAAAACGATATTTAAAATCTTGTCCCCAGCTAAAAAAGTTTGAATCGCAGGCTTTCCTGTTCCTTTATGTGTTTTTTTAATGCAATGGTCTATTTTGAACGAATGCGCCATCTGTTGAGATAGACGATAGGTAGAATCTGGCTTCACGTTGTGGAGGTGGGAAGTTCAATTCTCCCCGGGCGCGGCGGTTTTTTTTTTTTTTTTTTTTTAAGCTGCTGTTGGAGTAAGTAGAAATTGAAATCAAATATTTTGGCAGAAAAAACGCCCCTGACTCGGGCAGAATCGTCAAAGCTCCTTCGCTGGGTCTGTTCACTGAACGCTGCTGTTGATTCTGGGCATGGAGGCTCAGTACACTGAGAGCCACCCAGCGATGGCGGGCAACGTGTCTAAAAATTTTAAAAATAATGTTTAGAAATACATATACAATAGAACCTTGTACAAATACTTTTGTTAAAAGGTTTTCAATGTGTAAATAAACGTTTCAGCAGTTCCAGTAGCTGCTAGGTTTGCAGGTCATGTGACAGGGACACATGTTGAAGTGTCAAGTTTCGACACTACGAACCGCCACCCTTCCGATTTCAGGAAGTTTGCTGCCAAATTAAAATTATTTCCAATTTGTTTAAAAATTGCGTGTGGTTACCGGGCTATATAAAACGCTGGCTTTCTTATGAGCTAAAGAACATACACGCGACAAAAAACGGTTGTCTGTCCCCTTAAGGCTTTTGGGGAAAAACTTTGGGAGGCCGGACTTTTCTTACCAGTTCATGTTTTTGTACTCGTGCTTATAAGCATTTAGGCATGTGCAAATAGTGATTCGCATGAGCTGATGATTTGCACAGGATCTGGAAAATTCGCAAAAGAAAAAAATGAAGACTTTTTTAGGCAGGCCTAGACTTGCTTTTCATAGGAGTTGCACCCCAAATATGCATCATTCTTTAGGGAAAGAAAGCAGTCAACGATACAGTTACTGTCATTACGATCATTCCTGTACACTATTCGTTGCTGTCGAATACTACGTCAAAAATTTAATGTTCTAAGGTTTTAAAAAAGGGTGGTCAGCTTCAGGTAACATTTTGACAAAATTGCTAAAAAAATGGATGTATTGTCAAAATGTCACTGAAATTTTCATTGAAGAAACTACCGAAAAGCATATTATTTGATCAAACATTTAAAGAAAGGAGATTATTATTTGCCTATGCCTGTTTAGGCAGCGCGTAAAAGGCTGAAACAAAATGGTTAGAAAGGTGATATGTGTTCCATAAAAAACAGAGAAGTTTAAAAGATGTGATATATGCAAAACAGTCCGTGTGGACGAATGAACAGGTGGTCACACGCACACAGACAGAAACACATACAGACAGAGAGAGACGAAAGACAGGGAAGAGAGTGTAAAATGATGGTTCCCTACAGAGTGTATGTTGTAAGAGGGATACGTCATTTAATTAACACACAGCGCAGAGAAAGGTGTCCCGCAGTTGATATAGCCAGAAGTGAAATCAAATGAACGCATACGGGTGCTTTTGTGGGAAACGTGCTGTTGAAGCGCTGCCTGTAATAGTTTCATCGGGACCGCTTGATGCGACAGTGACGTCCGTGATGAATGGGCCATTGTTCCTGAGCTTGTGACGGGGCATTCGTGACGGATGGGGCTTTGTGTGTCTCCATGAAGGAGTAGGCGTGGGCCTATGGAAGCCATTGACATTTACAATTTTGTTGCGTTGACGCACAGGCGGTGTTGGTGCAGCATAACCTTTCTCTGCGATGTGCAATATTGTTTACGGGTAGTGCATTTAAGCTTTTTGTGAAGCTCGATCCTTACTTTTATTTCGTTTGTTCTTCTAAGGTTGCGGAGAGTCCTAATACAGACGCCTAAACACTTTGTAGGTCAATACGGAGGATTTTACACACCACTGATTTTGAGTAACTTGTGCAAAGCGGGAACATGGTTTCCTGCTTCCTAAACTGGGGCCTTTGCATTGCTGCCGATTGTAAAGGGGCACCATTTGCATTACTCATTCTATTAACACTGTTTTGCCTATTGTTCCTCCAAAAATGACTAATTATCTGTACTTATCTTGGTAACGAATTGATTGACTCAAAAAAACAATGGCATATTTGAAATCAGTGTGGAAAAAGCAGCAAGACTGACAAGTTACGCAGAGTTTACTTAACAAATATAAAAGGAATTGTTTTAAGAGCCATGACCCCCCTTAAACTGGTCTGTTATATCCGAATGTATGTTGTAACAGAATCCACAATAAAGGAAGTTTAATCAAGGGCACAGATAGGAAAACCAACTGAGCATTGCTAATTGGTAATTTCCATCCAAATATCTGTTGTAACGAGATTGCGGTGTGCGAAAAGAAGCACGTCAGACCTGCGAAAGGGAGCAGGAATTGTCTAGTGTGCATTTAGCGGCACATTGTAGGTCGCATGAACATTGGTCGTGTCTTTGTGGAATCAAGATATTAGGCAGAAACAAGGACTGGCCTGTGTGAGGTGGTGGAAACCATGTCCGTTACAAAGCTAGGGCAAGCAGGCGTTAGTAATAGCACGTTTATTTCACAAGGGAAGTTAAACTCTGAGAAATAATCATGAGAAAGAAGGGGGGAAGGGGGATGATGCTTTGCTGCGCATGGCACTCAGAGTGTAAAAATGTGTCTTTTCACTGGAGAATAAATTTACTTACCGTTCCATTCTGCATTTTCTTCTTACATCTGTCTTTATTTGCACTATGCTACGTCTTTCAATTCACGACCTTGTCTTTAGAGGAATGGGGTATGGTGTGCAGTGAAATTGGAGTTTATCTCAGGAAATTGTGAGTGGTAGGACTTTTTGGCAATAATGCATTCAAAAAGGGATTGGCATTGGTGTCTTTATCCGTGCGCAGAACTTTTCATCATCACAGAAGGCAGTTTGTAGAAAGCTTTTGTTTTTGGATCCATGTATAGTTTGGCTGAAATAAAATGTGAACTTGAAAATATGAAGCACAGTGTATAAATAAACTCGGGCATTGTGGTGTATAAATTCGCAGAACAACACTGTTATTTACCCATCATGAACAAAACATCTTCAATTCGTATGTTCATGCTTCATCTTTGTGGCACCTCTCTGTACAAGCAGATCATGTAACACTACATGAAAGTGAATATCAAAGCTTGGTGCAGCTACCGCTTTATTTTATTATTAAATAAATGAGAATTGTTTCGCAAAAGTGAACAGTACTTCTTCGTGCAAATGCCTTTGTGGATTTTTCTCATAAATTCTGTTGCAGACTAGAAATGTTCATAGTACGAATGTTCATAGTGTTGTTCATAGAAATGTTCATAGGGTTGACTGTCTCTACAGAACAAACTCTGTCTTTAACAAAACTGTCTTTAAGTGATTATAGTGCTCAGTTCTGTTTAAGAAGTCCTCCATTGTCTTTTGCAGCCATTTACGAAGAAACCATCTAGGCAGCAGCCATGGCCTGTTTTGGTTGGGATCATCTTGCCTAGAAGACATCACAGAGTTTGACCACATCAGTGTGAATGTTGACTTGATACGTGCCTTGCCCATATCAGAGTATAAAAGCTGTTTTTTTAAAAGTTTCGTCTGGACTTCGACCTCATTATTGCCTGCGCAAGCCTTTCTCATACTGCTATCATACTTACATCTCCAGTTTGTGTGGAATACGGTCTGACGAACAGTCACTCAGTTCAACCTATGGCAAAGGAACATCGTCGTACACAATGTGGAAAGTTCCCGTTGTGATATTTTTAAGCAGCGCCTTTGCGAATCAAACCAGTTTACAAAGTTAGTCTCGCCGAAGATCCATGGAGAGCCTCACTCGAAAACTTATTAGTAATTGAAATGTCTCTTTGTGCTCGTATATTTTTTCAAGGCAGTTGGTTTGTGTAAACAAGAAACATTATGCTAATGCTGACCTGTTTTCTGGCTTTCGTACACATAGCTTTTTTCTTTTCCCTTGCTGTCGGTGCAACTAATTATTAATAAATTAGGTAAAGCGAAAAGACAGTCAACTATTATTTCCAAAGCGTCGGATTATGAAAAGTACCACAGTGGTAGTAGGTTATGCTTACTGTGGTTAAGCTGTCGATTAATGGACCTCTCCCTGTATGCAAACACTGTGATTTCAGTCACGAAGATATCCTAGCTGCGGTTGTGAGCTAGGATATCTGGCTAGGATATGTAGACATGTGGTCTAGATATCTTAGCTGTGGTTGTCACACCTCCATGTAGCTTTCTGCACCTACAATCTTCACAACACCGCCGTGTGCCGTACAGTCAATTGACCACCAGGGCATATATATACTTTTGGATAATCAGTGCGCGACAGAACAGCCTAAGCGGGTCTTTCTGAAGGTTGGTGCCCTTGCAACGCGTTTTATGAATGTTTTTGAGAATTCTGCGTACCAGGTACATACCAAGGAAAGCTCATTCATTCTTGTTGTCGAGGTCCGCGTAATTGAGCGGCCTGTGCTTGGTCTCTTTGCATCGCCCGGACAGAGTGGCGTACGCACGCTTTCATGTCGAGGGAAAAGAAGGAAGGAAAATTGTGGAAAAAGGAAGAAGTAAATAAACAGTAACAAAACAAAATATCAAAAGCCAAAGCCAAAAATATTGCAATAAAAAATATCTGGATAATGTCGTGCTCTGTGTAAGTTATCGTTTTTTTTTTGTTACCTTTCTCCCCATTTGAAATCGTGATACAGTTCGTCGTCATTGCGAGAGTACACATAGCAGCCACATATGGTTAGTGCATATAGATGACAAGTGGCACTAAAATAATTATCAATAGTCATTATTTTATGATAGTCAAAGTCAGTGGCCTTGTACCCCGCTGCATACGCCAGCGTCGGGAGACCGCAACAAAAGCGTACGTTCACAGAGTCTATTCGTTCTGAGCAAACTCAGTTTTCTTGTTCAGCGGGCCTGCAACACAGACGCGTAAGACGCCAGTTTTGAGGCAAAGGCAGGGTGCTAAAATGGGCACGTCAAGAATCTCTGTTTCCTGACGGCTACAAGGCATGATTGATCTAGCTATAAATTTAATGTACTTACAAGCATGCGTTTGTCCAAGAACTGATTACTTCTGCTCCCCATGCGACCAAACTTGTCGCGGTCGATCTGACGGTAGGCAGCTATCCGTGGTTCGCTCGTCGAAACATTTATTTCGCGTCGCCTAAGCAGGTTAGGTATCCATTGTCTTATTAATAGAGTACTCTACTTCATCTAAACATGACAATATTTCGCAGCAAAAAAATTCATCCCCTCCCCCAGGCACTATTTCACTGGACGAAATTTCTGCTGGTGCTGCATGATATCAAATGACTGACAAACAGTGTGGTTTCTTGGCACTAATTGGCGCGGACTGCCAATGTAGACGGTGTGACTGCGCTTTGAAGAACAGCAGAAGTTCGAGAATGGGAAATGTTGCTATGAGTAAGAGCAAACCACGTCGCTGCTTTGGCTGCCAGTCTCTTCGTCGCATTGCTCGCAGCCACAATACCCGCCGAATCCACCTTTTGGGGGACGCCAAAGAGTCTGATGCCACCGCCTTTGCTCGCACGATTTGCGTAGCCAAAAGAACAACAGCTCGCCGTCATCAGAAAAGCCAACACAGGAACGAAAAGCATTAATTTTGTGCGCGTCCAAAGCAGCCTTACTGCATACACGTCCCCCCATTAAAGCAAAACAAAACAAAAAAGGCAGCAATTTCTCATTAAGTGTGTGACTGTAAAGGTTGAGTTACTGCCTAGGGCTCTTCGTCAATTTTAACTTGGTGAGGTGCACTTCGATTCCAAGGTCAGGAGAAAGTCTGTACCCTGCATGGTGAATTTTCTTGCGGAGTGGCAGCAAATTTCTTTTGCTTCCAACACTGTCGGACACTGGACCTTGTATCAGTCAATGACTGTTGCGAGCAATGTTTGTTGTTGCTCGCCAAGCATTGCAAGCAATTGGCAGGAGCCATTTCCGGCCAACAGTGTACAGCTACAGTTTCTGCAGGAAAGGGGTCCACCTGTGGAATGTGCAACACAAAGAAATCTAGGACAAAAATTTAGTGTTATGTTGCTTCCAACATCGTGACTAGTAGAGTGTGAAGTTTTTAACTTCGTAGTATATACCTTGAGCTCAGGTGTGAGCATTGTCTCTGAGCTCATCCGTGAACGTATCAAATTTGTACCCTCGCAGCAGTCCGTAGGTTAACTCTTTCATTACGGTACCATAGGCCATCAGACACGGAGTTCTGATGACTTCAAACCTCTTGTGAAAACTCAGAACGGCACCTTGCAGACACCTATCACCATTTGGCGTACTTGCTGGCAACTCCTTTTATAGTTTCAGTTTTGTTTGTTTACATTTCGAAAGGAAAGGCCACATTGTGAGTGAAATTTCAACCCTAGGTAGCTCCGAGTTGAGCGGAAGTGGTGTCTACTTCAAGCCTGGCTCCACAAAGGCTGTCTACTGTGGCTGGGGCTTTGGCAGCTGCTTCTGCTGATTTTTATGACCCCAGCAGCAGTGATAACTCCAGCAACGACGTGGGATCGTCAGATTTTAGCTCCGATGAAGCAGATATTTGAGTATAACGGAAATTCACAAGGACACGCCCCTTTTTCGCCCCTGGATCCTGTACAACACCAGCCGAAAGAGATGGAGAAGAGAAGTAATTGCAAGATTCTCTACGAAAAACAAATGCACAAAGCAGAATGAACGCCTTCTGCTCCACTTGCAATGTTTACCTTTGCTTTCTGTTGACGCGTGACTGCTTGCCTGAATGGCACAGTCGTCAAGGCCGCTAGATTGACGGGCGTTCAAAAAATTCAGGACACAGTGTACAGTACTGGTGTATATATTGAATGATAGTTTAAGGAACATAGGAACAACTTGTATTATTCCAGATTTCCTAAAATAATTTTCTGGCTTAGTACAATCGCCTATTCTATGGTGTTTACACTTTTTGTGCATTTTTTTCTTTATGACAAATTATGGATAATTGTACCTCTCACAAAACTGGTGCTATGCGTTTGAAAGGCAAAAGTGTAAGCTTCAATTTTATATGTACCTATACAATGCTAAATGTGTCCTGTTGCTCAAGAGAAAAAAATTTTTTGTGGAAGCATCCAAAACCTGTAATTTTTCCACCGTAACGAAAGAGTTAATCGACATTGCAGGGGGTGAGGAGGAAAAACCTACAGCCAATGATTTTAAGTGATTGAATGGAAGCATTTTAGTCTCAGCCCTATGGTCACATCGCAGGAAGGAGGGGAGTTTATAATTGGACACTGTGCTGGACAATAAGTAGAAACCCTTCTCTGGAACGTGCGTATGATGACTACAACTTCAGTGACGTGATGCCTTTCAGCTGAAAAGCTGAAAAAAGTAAAAGGTTTGTTTAAGCGAATATAAACATTCTTCTTTTGAATATTTCTTTTTTAGCATGAGCTCAAATCACAGTGCAGTGCATTGGTACTAGCATTATCGTTCCAGGCACACCATTGTCTTGTACTGCCCATTGCAGTGCCTCCATGCTATGCATACACCTAAAAGAACTGCCACAGAGTGTTGGAACGACGTGGTTAATCGGCGCACCCTGCTGTGCTGTGCAGTGTCGACACTTCCTGAGCGTAATAGCCTGCATGCAATCGCCTTAAGTTACTGCAAGCTTAAGTGGCAGTGTTGTAAGGCTACTTCTTAGGTTATTAACTTGCACCTACTCGGGGTCTTTCACATGTGATCAAATCCTGCTCACAGGGGCATTTTTGTAGTTCTCATCAAGCGAAAACATGACCTCTGCTGGTGAGAACTGAACCCACGACCCGGGTGCCGCAGTCATTACACCACCGCAACTGGTAGCATGCTCAAGGGGTGTGCTGTAGTGGCTGGGGTGCTGGAAGTGCTGGTAGTAGTGAGCACCTTACACGCAGGAGCTCTCAAGGCAGCCATTGCGTCACTGAAATTGCTAGGCCACAAGTTCACCCCGTGTATGCATCTCAATAACGGAGCTTTTACACGAGCAAAAGGTTGTGCACAGCCCCAAACACTTTACCTTCTGGTCGCCTACAAGCACATCCAAACCACTGTCGTGTAAAATGTGCCTTGTCAGAACCTGGTACTAGTCCGTGACCATTAACCGACTCTATGCATGCTAGCCGTACCCTCCAAACAATTCTGTCGAAGGGATGGCACGTTGACTGTCCACATGGTACCAGTCAATGGAACTGGTTGAACGCGAGACCAGTGGAGGAAGAGAGGAGCAGAAGCAGTGTGAAGCTTGGTGTGGTACGTGCTGAAAACCGGTGCATACGTGCGTCTTTTTCCGCCTGCTGTGCCATCGGCTGTTTGGCTGACCCCTCAGCAACGACGACTCCATTTCATGCGCTCCTTCTCTTTTTGTTACATTTAAAAGCAAAGCTTTCTTCATGGTGGTGTCATAACCAATGTGCACTGCAAGAAAGACAACTTTACACAATGGGAGGGTACATGATGATGGTGGTGATGAAACGAAAAAAACTGCTTCCCGTGGTCAGAATTGAACCTAGGTTCCTTGCGTTTGAAGCCGACATCTATTCGATTGCACCGCCATCGCATTCGGGTCACTCGGCATTTCCTTCGGATTCATTGTGCGGGCATTGGCTCTGGACTTCAGCTGAGTTGAAGCCAATAAAATGCAAGTCGTGCCACCTCTTCATTCAAACAACACCACACGCTGCACCTTTAGTGCATTCCCTCTTCAAACAAAGTTCAAATCCCCTCCATCTAACAACGACGATGGTCTAACGAAGGGGGGCTCAGCTATTTTTTGTAAGGGATTTATTGCTGTCTGAGTTTGGACTGTGACTCGGAGGTGGTTTACACTTTTATCGTTTATGCTTTGACTTTGATGCAGTAGCTTTGAAGTTGGCACTTCGCCATTTGATTTTCGTATGCAAGAAAGCTTCGCATTTCAACCACTACGTTGTAAGACGGAGGGGATTTGAACTTTTTATTTCTATGGCGCTGCATGGGCTTGAAGCTACATGTCACAGCACAGGCAATGGCATAACGCAAGACACAACAAATGCCATTTTTTTTCGGTTTATAAGACATAAAAAATTACGGAGGATGCTTGGACTTTTCCAAGAAAGTGAAGGCGGGAGCCTTGTTGACCTTGTGTTGATCTACTGTTGAAGCTCATGTTGAAATTTGCAGCCGCGCCCATCACCAATTGATTGTCCCCCTGGACAGCACCCTCCGGAGCTCCTTCCTCTCGCTCGCCATTGCGAGGAGCCATCAGTTCGTCTTTGTTTCTTCACCTCACGGCGACTCATATTGCACGTGTGCCAACGGCTTACCCCTCTGTGGCACTGCTGTTTCCCTTCACCAGTGCACTCTCCTTTTTTCCGTACCTCACAATGCATTGTATGAAACTAGGCTCATCCCTCCCTTGGTCATATGTCGTAGCTACCTTTTGCCCTTTCCTCTGAATGGCGGTTAGGTGAAGTGGGCCCTTACATAGGGATGCTCTTGTTCCTGTTGGGACATGGGGATCGGGCCATTCTACACTGCTCATGCTAGACCACTTGACTGAAGAGGCATGAGGTGATGGGTTCGAGTGTCCACGCCTGTGAGGGTTGATGGGTGCTGTGAGGTTGTGGTGGCGGTTGGGTGAGAGAAATGACAACGAGCGAACTTTGGGCAGAATGAAATGAGGCAATGTACGTCGGCTTTGCTGGGGGAGTGGCACTGCGGGTAGCTTTGTGTATTGGCAGCAGCGTACCGATGCTTTTTTCACACGTGCTTTACTAAAATTAACTTGCAAATTTCCATGACTTTTTTTTCCCTTTTCGGAGAATGCGGTGGTCCCACAGACTCATTGTTGAGGCAAGTACGTTGGACAGACCTTTTATATTTCTTTAATAAATTACTAAAAAGTGCTTTGTGCTTCTGTGCTCGTTCAGGCTCAGGCTCTTTGGAGGGAAAGTATACATGCATGTATACTTTCCCTGTACACACGTGCATGCTAAGAAGCTGTGACCATCTAAGTTACCTGCCTGGCCGATTTCTCATGGCGCACACCCGTGATTAGAACGCTTCACACTAGGCATGCCCACTGCCTCCTGGCAACCTCATAGGGACCAGTTCTCCACTCTATTACCTATTAGGTGCACCATCATGTGTGCAAATTTCACCCAACTTGACATCGTAGTTAAATCTGACAGCTAGCTTTGCAGCTAACAATTAAGGTAACGCCAAAGTAAGAATAGCAGTCTATAGACGGATGCTTTTTCTTTTTTTAACGAATATAATATCCCCTAAGATTCACCTTCTCAATGTGCTTCCAGTACACTGTTACGCTAGATACGCATATGTCAACAACGTGGCTGCGAACTGTCGGCGAAATGTTGCCTGTGCCTGGCGAGCAACTTGCTGGATGGCGCTGCGCACAGCGTGCTCGAGTTAAATTTTAGCACAGAAAAATTAGGAATAATGGTTTTCAATGACACTGGTGCAGTGTCAATGCAGCATGCGAATTACCCAGGGTCAAGGAATATAAATATTTGTGGGTGTGGATAAACGAAGGGGACAACTACTGAAAATCAAGAAGTCACGAGGAGCAATTTGAGGGTAAGGGAAAGCAAAATGCAGCTATAATGAAGCATAGAGCTCTGTGGGGGAATCACAAATATGAAGTAGTGAGAGGAATGTGGCAAGGAGTAATGGTTCGGGGCCTCACATTTGCGATTGCAGTACTTTGCTTAAAATCAGATGCTCTAGCATGCCTTGATGTGAACTAGAGAACGTTAGCCCGTTTGGCCTTAGGAGCGCATGGAAAAACAACTGACGAAGCAGTGCAGGGAGATATGGGCTGGGATAGCCAGAGTGCACAGATAAGAATCTGTGCACTCTGGCTATTCATCAGGCTTGTGAACTCGACATCTACGATTCATCTTCCACAAACAATGAAAAAAGTAACAGCTTGTAGAAACTCTTTTAAAAAACAGCGTAAATACAGTCATGAAGCAAACAACGATTCAGAACCACTTCATAAATTCCGGGGGCAAAACATAAATTAGAATAAACCTTTTAAAAACATGCTGTTTGAGATTATTTTAGTCGTACGGTGCCCACATTGAACTAAGGGTTGATCATGGTACCCTGCTTATAAGAGACCTCTCATATAAGAGACAGAAGTTGCTCCGCAGTACGTGTCTTTAATAAAGGGGTTCAACTGTATTAGTTTTTTTTTTTTGTAAGATGGCACGTCATTGCCCGTTACAAAAGGAAATACCGCTAGCAATCATCAGCATTGCATAGTTTACGCAGCAGTGGTATTATTGGCCCAATCATGGAGGAAGCTACAATAAACGTTTTTTCCTCCTGCTCCTCTGCATCATCGTCTATGACCACAACGTCTAGTGAGGAGCAGAAAAGCATCATTTTCATCCAGGCAGGTAGTTGTCCTTTCAAAAATTTGTGTCAGGCTGAATATAACTTGGCTAAAAGGTAAAAAGGTGGCCGGATTTTGCGTTTTCCATGCACTCAGCAACACTAAAATCGGCGCAAAACTACTCGTTAGCTAGAATTAAGTGATGCTCATGCGTGCCCACATGAGAGAACATGCAGGCATTTGTGGTTTTTCTCCTTAATTTTTTAAGAAAAAAAAAAGTGTGTCGTGTACAGTAAACTGCTTAGGAAAATTTGACCCTTCCCGATGCGATGACTTGGATTATCACGCTCGTAGCCTGCTGCAGGAAATAATCACACGGCAGAAGCAGTCGCCGCTGCTGGGGCTGTGACCGGTGCAGCAGTGCTGCGCGAGGCAAGTGCACTTTTCTCTCCTATTTGTGTGATTTAATGACTACAAAAACAAAAGGATTTTTATCATTCTTCATTCTCAAGGAGGGACGTGTAGAAGCAGATAAAAAAAAAATGAAGGAAGCAAGACTCTGCCCACACTAATGCGTAAGACTTGAACGTAGCAAAGCTGTATACAACCTTCACCATCACGAAGGTTTAAGTACTTAAGCCTTTGTGAAGAAGCAATTGATCGGCTGCAATTGTGGTGGTGGTGGTGGTGGTGGTGGTGGCCCATAAAGTGGCGCATACCCACTCAGGGGGATTGGCCAAGAAGAGTGTATTTTTTTAACTAAAAACCAGATAGGCAAAAAGGTGCAGTCGAAGAAAGAATTTAGACTATAGGTTGAAGACAGAAATAGAAGGAGAAAGAGGAGTGAGAGAGCCTGATCAGAATCATTTTAACAAGGCAGACGAGCTGTCTCTGAAATGAAGGAATGAATGGCTTGACAGACATCCCCATGGCAGTGACCTAGCTGTGTGCCTCCAAACGACAAAAGCACTGGCAAGGTTAGTGGCATTCCAAGACGCCGCAGGGGAGCCTCCAGCAGACTTCTCTGGTGATGCGAGAATTGGCGGCAAAAAAGGAAGAAATGCTCATCCGATTCAATTTCATGGCAGAAGTGGCACAAGGGTGAGGTTGCTAGATCTGCCCGGTAAAGATACCTGTTAAGTGGGGGAGACACCCACACCGAAACAAAGTCAGCGAAACTTCGCACGAGCGAGTTTGGCAGAGGCTTCTTTTCCACCGAAACCTGAGGTGGTCGAGTTCCGGAGAGGTGTGGCGCCCGTGATCGACACGTCCTGGGGCCAACAGGTATTGTCGATAGCGGGCTAACAACACACAAGCAAACGGGGGAAGCCCTGCCACAATAGGTAACGACAATGCCATTTTCGCTAGTGCATCCGCGGCTTCATTAAGGGCTAATCCCAGTGGCCAGGCAGCCAGACAAGCCTAATTGCCCGCACATACGTGGGAACGAAGGAGTAAAAAGGTTTTAAGCATGGGACTGACAGTTCTGAAGAAAGGACCATGCACACGGAGAGGGAATTCCGTCAGTATCATCACTGAAGATTGCGCCGAATCGAGTTCAGAACAGCAAGAAGAATAGCCAGAAATTCTGCATAAAATATGGGAATATAATCGGGTAGACCAATGAAAAAGACCAATTCAATGCCGGAGAGAAGATACCCACCCCAACTTTCTCATTTTTTCCAGAGGCGTCGGTTGCAATAACCACGTGCGATGGGTTAATTCGGATTGGTGAGCCAGGAGAATGTTTTTAATTAAGTTTGTTGGAAGCAACTTAGCATGTTTGGGGAAAATGTTATCAAAAGAAACCTCCACTACTGTGTGGTTGACACTGCAAGAGGGGGACTGATAGGAGCGTGGGTTTAATGGATGAAGTAAAGAATTGGCAAAAAATGACCTGCGGGCGCCGGATACGAGACCAATTAGTGCCGAAAAACGCAAATGCGTGTTGGACAAACACAGCCTGTGATCTGGCCAGCGGTGACTCTAGGTACTTTGCAAATGCATTGATGGTGAGATATTTAAACCTGGAATTCAGCGTTGGGACGCCAGCCTCCAAGTATAATACCCGAATCGGGACGTAACCGGGTAGGCCTAAGCAGCAACGCAAAGCTTGTCATTCCAGCTTCACCAAAAGCATGAGCTTATATGTCGCAGCGCCAGAGAATACAACACACCCAAATTCTAAGATTGGTCGAACATACATGCTGTAAATCATCAAGAGCGTATCTGTGGACGTCCACAATTGCAGCCAATTTGCTTCTTCTTCACCGCCACAACTGACCTTTATTTTTATTTATTTTTTGGGAGTGATAATCATTGGACATCACCTTGGAGGGGCATAAACTATTATGTGTATTTCTCGTTCCTTCCAAGAAAGTGTCGCTACGATTACAGCGAATGCTAGATTTTCTTTTGCCAATCCTGACCAATCTCCCCAAGTGGGTATGCTTGGCTTGCGAACGTGCGCCGGGGACGCTGGGCGGTCGTCGCAAGGCACGCACACACGAGCGCTCGGCATTTTTTTTTTGTTTTGTTAACTGCCGGGCGGTCGCTGCGAGGCCCGCGCCCACGTGCGCGCGCTCGGCAATTTAATGGCATTTTTAACTGCAGACGAAAAATTACAATTTGCTAAACAGCTTCGCTGTGAAAAAGTGCAGGGCCGATCCTGCTTGGTGGCGCTACCTGTGCTAGCGTAATTTTACTGTAGCCGCTACTACAAATTGTGCAGGCCAAATCAAGAGGTATCTATCAGACAGAGAAGCGGTAGCCATGCTGTTTCATATTAGTATGCTAATATTAGTATGAAACTATGACCTACTTGGCCCCTACTCGGCCGCTTCTGCGGACCACACACAAAAGTGCTGCGACCACTGCTACCGCCGACAGCGCCAAATTAACTGCAGCGAGTACAGTTTAGCTGCATCCACGCTTCGATCGCTACATGAAAGTGTCGGTACTGAACGTTTCATAGCATCATTTTCCATTGCCGAGGCGCCCGCAACGCTGCAACTGCTGCAACGGCGGCTTGTCACATAGCTGCTGTAGCCACCTCCGCCACCGTCTACATCGAGCGTCCAAGCAGCCCGCCCAACCCCGTGGTCGCAGTCGCTCGTAGCCCCCATGGTGCCTGTCATCTGGGAACGGAGATCGAGTCGGCCATGAACAGAACGCGGTGTGCTGTTCGATAGCAATTCCGTGCCCCGGCGTGGCTGCACCGCGTTCGCTCTATCCGGGATCTCGCACCGCCTCGTCATGGACTACCCCGGCCGAAAGCTGTCGTGAGTACGGTTTCTGCTCCCCGGCTCCCTTATAAGCCTAACCGCACTAGGCGACCAGAGGCGTTACGCCCAGGTGTGCGGGCTTGTGGGCCGGACAGCTGCTACTACGTCGCCGGCACAAGCGGGCGCGTGCGGCCCTCGGCTGGAAGCGCTGTCCGCTCGGCTCGAACGCGCTCGCTAGTACGATGCTGCAGCGCGGCGCTAACGCCCTGTGCAAGGTTCAGGCGCGTATCGTGACGCGTTGTTTGGGCGCGTGCCGGCAGCGAGAAATTGGCGGCTGTTTTGAGGCAGCCGCGAATGTCTTTTGTCGATTGCAGTACCTCCGGGGATTCCCTCTACGAAACACTGGGTCTACCAAAGACGTCCACTCCGGAAGATATTAAGAGGACGTACCGACGGGTGAGTCGTCTGTCAACATTAGGTCGAGTCGTGCGTTACGATTTGTGATTTTGGAGGGGGCGTTACACGGGAGCGTAAACTTGCCCTTCAAGATATGAAACCTCTAAACTGCACTGCTTTGCTATCAGTGCCGGGGTGCAAAGATTTGGTATGTGATTAACCCGAACTCATGCTTAAAGTAGAGTGAAAGTTTAGCCATATCGTTATAAAGCTGCTGATAACAGCAGCATCTGTTCAGTAGACGGAGAAAAAGACATAGATGTAAATACTGGTATCGCCGTGCATTTTTTTCGCCCTACCGGTAGCGTGTATGAAAAGTGGTTGATGGAGCCTGTTTAAAAGCGTTTAAAAGGTATATTAACATAAGCACCCGCAAGAGAAGTGTTTCTGGCAACTATTGTTGAACATTTCAGATTGCTTAGTGTGGTTTCGGACGTACGGTTCACCCTATCTGATAACGTTTTTTTCTTGACATAGGGCACACGTTCATCAAGAAAACAGACTTATCGTCATACTTGCGAATTGAAGACTTAGTAAAGTGACAGAACATGGGGTATGAACAACCAAATGCACCTGAGGAAAACAAAAACCAAAACGGTTTTGCACCTTGAAAAATTTTTTTTTGGAAGAAAAGTCCTCGCTACTGTCCCTATTCGATCACTACCCATACATTGAATCAGCAGACGGCGCACGTGTTTGTAGTCATACATGTGATGGGCAAGTACTAAGAAATGCACATATTGACCAAAAAAGATGTGCCTGGTAGCACTCAGCACCTGCTGTATGAAATTAATATGCGTGAATGGCTTGTATATATTGTCGGCACTATCGCGCAGCAATGCTTGCCCAGATGTTGAACCGTACTCAAAAGAGCAGTTATGATACATTGTGTGACTATGCATGCCTAAATTATTTGCTCAGGAAACTTATTCTGGAAATTCCAAATATATGACTGGCGTATTAAAACAGATGTCACATGCACCCTTAACCACAGTTGGACTCAAGAATTTGGCTCAAGCTTACCCGTGCCACACATACACGAAAAATGACATTAAGTGCTTAATGCTTTAAGCTTTAATGCCATTAATTCGTTGCTACACACAAAAATCTAACGCCATTCACTCTAATGCATTTTTGGTTTAAGGAGTTCCACACAACTCATTCACCTTCACGAATGCCTTAAATCTGCCTTCTCTCGAACACTATGTGCACCAAATGAAACCAACAAAATTCTCAGCAGCAGAGTGTTGACGCAGAAACGTAGCTGAACTTCGAAATAAGATGATTTTTTGTGCACTCTTGGTGGCGAAGTTTTGAAAAAGACGAAGTTCACTAGAACAGCGGTAAAAGGCAAAACATCGTGTTAAATTTTGTGGATTTAGCTACTGCTGGCAGGTGACAGCAGCTCCTGAAGCCACTTTAAGAAACTGCTCACATCATTTTTTGGAAAACACGGTTTCTCGTAACATTTTCTTTCATAAAAAACATTTTCAACCCTTGCAAGATGTTTTTCTCTACATTAAAACTTCTAAAATATGAGTGAATTTATTTTTTGGTCATGACCATCATGCCTAACTCATTGAATGCCTTTGCGTTTTCGCGTGTAGCACAGTCTGCCCAATTAATGTCATTTGGTATCGTAAGGCCTTAAACACTTAATGTCTTTTTTCGTGTACGTGTGGCATGGGTCTAAGTCATTGCTTCCATCTTGGGGTACAGGTCCAGTTGAAGGGATTTATGAGGCGGAACAGGTGTTCCACTGTTAACCTGTTATTTCCAATAGTATCAATGACAGCTAGTTTCAAAAATGCATGTTTGTTACTGCTGTGACGAGGTTATCAAGGAAGCGATGTGCTTTACTGCTGATCGCACTAATAGATTGCATAATAGCTTCTACAACTTCTCTTATATGGAGTCACTGCACAACCTCTGGCTGTCTGAATCACAATTTGTGACTTGTAACATAGAAAAAATAAAAACGTTGCTCATCGGTGCGACCTCAGTTTTTCTTGGCCCCTAACAAATTAAGCAGTGCATGTGGCAAAATAGTGTCGTCGGCTAGCTCAAAATTCTGGGGAAAACAAGGGTGCTAGGTTCGTTCAACACGCTGTGTTTACCTGTCAGCGCCGTCGTGTGTCCATATATACGCAGGACAAGCTAAGAGGTGTGCAGATGTACGATTACAAGAGCACTGAAGATCTACGGAGTCGAAGGAAGGCTCGCGCTTATCAGAGCATTGTTCCTCAAGTGGTGCCTGTTCGCTCATTTTTGTTGATGCGTCCATTTTATCGAGGCATCGGGGCAAGTTGTGAGGAAACTGATAAGGGCCTTTGACATAAAGAGGCGTGGCAATCATTGTGTTTGTACCTCCTCCATTATCACAGCAGAAAAAAAGCCCCCCCCCCCCACTTAAGTTGCATGCTGCACAATAATGTTTGTGTTTTTCGTTTCTTTTTACCGTGTTTTTAGCACATTTGCTTCTGACAGTGTTTTTTTGACCCCGGACATTGTTTTTATGGTTTCGTCTGTTATGAGGAAACACGTCGTGTGCGTTCTGGGCAGTGTATATTTGAGTTTTTTTTTTTTTTTGAAGAAGCCTGTAGTTGCGAATTAGCTCAGTGTCATCAGTCTTTTTTCTTGGTCAATGAGATGAATTATTGAGGCACTCTAGACCACTGAATGAAGCTGGTGATGTGTGGTTTTTGCAAGCTTTTTGCGCTTGTTTTAGTCACTTTGGCTTTTAGGGCCTGTGCATAGATAGTGGACGTGTCACCACACATTGCATCACGATTGCATCACTTTACTTGCAATGCTGACTTCACATTTGAAGAAGTTCCCTCTCCCCATTTTTCTTCCCTAAAAATGATGAGCCAGTGTCTTTGAGGTCATGTGGTGATGGTAACGGAGCTATATTGCTGGTTGTGTGGTTGCGCCAAGCTGTCAATGTGAGCTGCTGCTTCTTTTTATTATATGCGTGGTGTTAAGTTGGGGAAATTTTTTGATAAATTGAGTAAGATAAATTGAGTAAGAAATTGTGTAATGTTGAAACGAAATGAGATCACTTGTAATACACACGATGTAAGTTCTACCATGCTTTTTTTTTTTTTCCCTGACACTTTAACAATTACTTTTGTTTGCGACGTTAGTTTTGTTAGTTCCAAGCATTTATATCATTTTGTTTATCAGGTAGGTTAGGTTGGGGAGAGTTGAATAGTGAAAAAAGTGCATGATGCAAGAAAATACATCCCGATGGCACTTCAGACACGTCATTAATGTAGTTTTAAAAATTATCAAATTGGTTGGTTGTTTGTAATGAACCCCCAAGAAGTTCTCTACTCCTATTTGGAGTTTTCCGAAAGATAATAGGGAAGATAATGCAATTAAAAACAATAATTTCTGATTGGCCTTGATGTTTTTCGCGCTAACCACATGGAGCGATTTTTCCACGACCTCTGTAGCATCATCACTTAGCATTCTCAATATCTCAGTAGTCATCGTACCGCGCTTCTGCCATGCTGTCGGCTGTAAAATGCGTAAGATAAGCCTCCCAGGACGGCTTGGAATCGTAGCATTCACTACCCCGAGGCCTACGCAGTGCATGAAACGCCCTCCGCGTCCCCGCAGACGCTCAAATGCCATGCGCTTTTTCCCCCATATTTGGAGCTTGCCGCACTCATGCCTGTATTGTAAAAAGCGTGCTCGCACCAGGCCAGGGTCTGTGATTCTGGCCTGTGCCCACTGCCTGCAAGCAGTCGGTGCTTATGGCAACAGCACGCCAACGAGAACTCGCTTAAGCCGCGCCAGTTGCCAGCCTGCGCGCGTTTTGTGAACTAGTTCGTGTAGCCCATGAACGTTGCGGCCCCAAAAAAGGTGAACTCAATATAGAAAACATCGGCGGAAAACAAAAAAGTTAACTTACAAAAAAAAAAAAGCACGTACCCGCGGGGATTCGAACTCGTGACTCGCAAAACATTTGGAGTGAAATCCCAGCGCCCCAGACTGCTAGGCCACGGAGCGGGACGCGAATTGCGTTGCTAATATAGGGTATATATTGTACAACCGGCGGTTTACACTTTTATTAGTTTTGGCATTTCAAGCCGCTTAGGTGACTATTTGTTGTACTGCGATCGTGCAGTAAGCGTCGCCCGAGTTTCCACAGTAGCTCACGTCTAGCAATTGCATTTCGTAGACGGAAAAGCGATCGCAGATGCGTAGTCGTGCTGCTGACCGCTGTGCTTGTTCGCCCAGCGCAAAAAAAGTGCTTCCCGCGCCCTAGTTTTACGCTGTACGGTAAAAATATCAGTTGATTTTATTTGCTTAGTACCTATATTGACTTCGCTGACTCTTCTCCCGCCTTCAAGAGGCCTTATATTTTCCTACTGGCGTACCAGTCAGCGAAGCGTCGCATGTGCAGCGCTTGTGTGAAGCGACCTTGACCTGGAGCTAGATACAGTGTACAAACAAACCAAGTAAAGAAAGGCACATTCTTCCATTCACAAACGTGTCCTGGCTTCGTTTCAACTAAGCGAACGAATTGCGACCACGCAATTTTTTTTAACCTCCTTGATTGCGACGACCCGCCGGCGGCCGGCGGACGAAACGCTGGGCCGACTGACTCTGTCGGCCGGGGAGCCGTGCAGTAGCGCAGCCGTGGCGCAGCCAATTGCCAGCTCATCCCCTCCTGACGTCACACGAAAACGCCACAGAAAATGGGCGAGCGTAAAGAGAGGAGGACAGCGTTTTCGAATTAGTTTTTCTACTAAATAAAATCGCGTAAACGCGCCTAGAGTGGTCGAAACATGGCCTGGGGACTCCGGACTACAATTTGCGCTAGTAATCCCGCAATGTTTACATATCACTTCAGTGTCCCTTTAAGGGTAACAGAGTGGATCCCTAGAGAAGGCAAGCGCTGCAGGGGGCGGCAGAAAATTAGATGGGCAGATGAGATCAAGAAGTTTGCGGGGATAAATTGGTCACGGTTGGCACAGGACCGAGGTAATTGGAGAATACTGGGAGAGGCCTTTGCCCTGCAGTGGGCGTAGATAGGCTGGTGATGATGATGATGATGATGAACCGTACTCATAAGAGCAGTCATGATACATTGTGTGACTATGCATGCCTAAATTATTTGCTCAGGAAACTTATTCTGGAAATTCCAAATATATGACTGGCGTATTAAAACAGATGTCACATGCACCCTTAACCACAGTTGAGCTCAAGAATTTGGCTCAAGCTTACCCGTGCCACACATACACGAAAAATGACATTAAGTGCTTAATGCTTTAAGCTTTAATGCCATTAAAAATCTACTTGTGTGTATCTAAAAAAAATACACACAAAAATCTAATGCCATTCACTCTAATGTCATTTTTGGTTTAAGGAGTTCCACACAACTCATTCACCTTCACGAATGCCTTAAATCTGCCTTCTCTCGAACACGACGTGCACCAAATGAAACCAACGAAATTCTCAGCAGCAGAGTGTTGATGCAGAAACGTAGCTGAACTTCGAAATAAGATGATTTTTTGTGCACTCTTGGTGGCGAAGTTTTGAAAAAGACGAAGTTCACTAGAACAGCGGTAAAAGGCAAAACATCGTGTTAAATTTTTTGGATTTAGCTACTGCTCGCAGGTGACAGCAGCTCCTGAAGCCACTTTAAGAAACTGCTCACATCATTTTTCGGAAAACACGGTTTCTCGTAACATTTTCTTTCATAAAAAACATTTTCAACCCTTGCAAGATGTTTTTCTCTACATTAAAACTTCTAAAATATGAGTGAATTTATTTTTTGGTCATGACCATCATGCCTAACTCATTGAATGCCTTTGCGTTTTCGCGTGTAGCACAGTCTGCCCAATTAATGTCATTTCGTATCGTAAGGCCTTAAACACTTAATGTCTTTTTTCGTGTACGTGTGGCATGGGTCTAAGTCATTGCTTCCATCTTGGGGTACAGGTCCAGTTGAAGGGATTTATGAGGCAGAACAGGTGTTCCACTGTTAACCTGTTATTTCCAATAGTATCAATGACAGCTAGTTTAAAAAATGCATGTTTGTTACTGCTGTGACGAGGTTATCAAGGAAGCGATGTGCTTTACTGCTGACTGCACTAATAGATTACGTAATAGCTTCTACGTCTTCTCTTATATGGAATCACTGCACAACCTCTGGCTGTCTGAATCACAATTTGTGACTTGTCACATAGAAAAAATAAAAACGTTGCTCATCGGTGCGACCTCAGTTTTTCTTGGCCCCTAACAAATTAAGCAGTGTATGTGGAAAAATAGTGTCGTCGGCTAGCTCAAAATTCTGGGGAAAACAAGGGTGCTAGGTTCGTTCAACACGCTGTGTTTACCTGCCAGCGCCGTCGTGTGTCCATATATACGCAGGACAAGCTAAGAGGTGTGCAGATATACGATTACAAGAGCACTGAAGATCTACGGAGTTGAAGGAAGGCTCGCACTTATCAGAGCATTGTTCCTCAAGTGGTACCTGTTCGCTCATTTTTGTTGATGCGTCCATTTTATCGAGGCATCGGGGCAAGTTGTGAGGAAACTGATAAGGGCCTTTGACATAAGGAGGCGTGGCAATCATTGTGTTTGCACCTCCTCCATTATCACAGCAGAGAAAAAGCCCCCCCCCCCCCCACTTAAGTTGCATGCTGCACAAATAATGTTCGTGTTTTTCGTTCTTTTTACCGTGTTTTTAGCACATTTGCTTCTGACAGTGTTTTTTGACCCCGGGCATTGTTTTTATGGTTTCGTCTGTTATGAGGAAACACGTCGTGTGCGTTCTGGGCAGTGTATATTTGAGTTTTTTTTTTTAAGAAGCCTGTGCGAATTAGCTCAGTGTCGTCGGTTTTTTTCTTGGCCAATGAGATGAATTATTGAGGCACTCTAGACCACTGAAGCTGATGTGGTTTTTGCAAGCTTTTTCCGCTTGTTTTAGTCACTTTGGCTTTTAGGGCCTGTGCATATAGTGGACGTGTCACCACACATTGTGTCACAATTGCATCACTTTACTTGCAATTCTGACTTCACATCTGAAGTTCCCGCTCCCCTTTTTTCTTCCCTAAAAATGATGAGCCAGTGTCTTTGAGGTCATGTGGTGATGGTAACGGAGCTCTATTGCTGCTTGTGTGGTTGTGCCAAGCTGTCAATGTGAGCTGCTGCTTCTTTTTGTTATATGCGTAGGTGTTGCAAGTTGGGGAAATTTTTTGATAAATTGAGTAAGAAATTGTGTAATGTTGAAACGAACCGTGCTTTTTTTTTTCCTGACACTTTAACAATTACTTTTGTTTGTGACGTTAGTTTTGTTAGTTCCAAGCATTTATATGATTATTTTTGTTTATCGGGTAGGTTAGGTTGGGGAGAGTTGAATAGTGAAAAAAGTGCGTGATGCAAGAAAATACATCCCGATGGCACTTATCAAATTAGTTGGTTGTTTGTAATGAACCCCCAAGAAGTTCTCTACTCCTATTTGGGAGTTTTGCGAAAGATAATAGGGAAGATAATGCAATTAAAAACAATAATTTCTGATTGGCCTTGATGTTTTTCAGTTGCATCAATTTTACTAAAATTTATCGTGTGAACTCTCTGTAGCATCATCACTTAGCAGGCACTGAGCATCACCTAGCGCCCCTGGTTTGGGCATTGCACCACACCAAGAAACCGATCCGGCTTCTATCTAGGCTTTGGTAGCACCCAGGTGGATATCAATTACTCTGCGTCTTCATCCCAGTGTTTCCTTTGAGGGATTCTCATCATCCACCATCTCTGTATTCAAACCAGTCGAGCAGTCTCCTCCGAATGTTTCAAGTGCTGCCTGTCCATTTTTTCTACCCTGCAGTTGGCCCTCAAGTACCATCCTGACAAGAATCCAGACAACCCAGAGGCAGCCGAGAAGGTGAGCTCATCCGCCGACGTGGTTTGTGCATAAATGCACGCTCTCACTTCCTCAGGGGCTCCACAAGTGTATTGTGTGCTCGCTATTCCTTCCGTTGGTGGCCACGTTTGTCAGGCGCCAGTGTGCCTTGAGTAGCGCGGCTGAATGATTTTAGCCATTCTGTTCTCAGCCGTAGCAACTGTGTGCAAATAAGCCCACTGCGGGTAAACTTCGTCTGCGAACAGTTTTAATTGCTCCGTAAACTGAAGAGCATTCTGTCAGAGATTTGCTTCACTTTGTTTGATGGCCTGGCACAGGAGTAAACTTCCTGCACAAGGCGGAGGCACAAAGGCAAAAAGTATAGAGGGTTGGTTTTATGGGCACGGAAGTGCTTCCTGGGGCTGAACTGAGCCGGGAAGCAGATGTTGGGCTAGTACAATTCCTGCTTCACTGTGTGAATGTTATTACGGCAGTCACTTCTGCTGCTGGACAGATGCACGTTTTGAAGGAGCCATGCTGACAAACTACAAGTTTGTTTTATTCGAAAGATTTCCGTGTTTTATAGTGCCCTCAGCGCTTGTCTGGCAGCAAATGACGCCGTATTCACTGAGAAATTAATCAATTTACGTTAAAATTTCGGTCCTCCCGCCAAATCGTGTTTTTGCGACGTTGGCAATGAAGTCATAAGTGCGCGGATTCAAACTTCCACTGTGTCATTCGGCTCTACAGCCTTGCTTGCCGTCAGTCCTCCCAAATGGCGCTACCATACTCATCCGCGGACCGTTGTCTGCCGTTGCTTTGTTTTTGACCGTATTTGCACCTGACTTGTTTCTGTTACGGTAGAAAGTAATCGTTTCGGGAAACATGGGGCATGCTGGACAAACAGGGTCACGTAAGATATGTCACTTACGCCAGTCGGCCAGTGTCGTGTAAGACAACTGCAAAGCGGCGGGCTGCTGTGCAGCTAATACAAGCATAGTGCGCCCAGTACCAACAGCAGTGCGCATTCATCGCATCGGTATTGTCAGCTGTCTCCGAAGCTTGGGATAATTCTCAGGCCGCCGAGAATTCTCACACCGAGAGGCGAAAATGAAAGCAGACACCACAGACACGGGCGGCCTGCCGAGGGGACCAAGCAGGGAGCATGAAGAACTTGAAACCACCATTGCCGCAGGGGCCGGATGTTTGCAGCAGGATGCTTTGAGCGAGCGTGTATGGTGGGAGCTTTGGACTCTTGCATGGTGTGTGTGTGCTATCCGCCCAGGAGAGTCTTCCCACGCCTGTGCACCGTGTCAGGCATTTTCTCCATGTGCTCCTGTGTCCTGATCCACTGTAACCTCCGTTTTGTCAATAATTAAATGCTTTTAAGTCTCGAAACCTAGTTTCTCCCATTCGATCTTCATTCGAGCCACGACGTAGCTAACAGCATTTCCATGTTTACTTGTATTTTCGTAACTTTCATTGTTTACCGCACCGTTCTCACCACTGCAAAATGAATATGCATTGCACTTACGCGCAAATAGCTCGTTTGGCAAGCTTATAAAAGGCCTGTTTAGTTTGCGTTGGATTTTGCCGGCCTCAGCCAATCGCAGAGCTGGGCATATAAAATACAGGTTCTGTTGCGGCAAATGAGCTAGTGGGTCGCATCGCCATTCCCTTTTTTCCTAATTATATAGCTTCTTTGAGCGAAGTTTACGTTAAAAGTGGTGTCAGTATGATTCTAACGTGGCAATCTTTCGAATGAAATAAACTTGTCTTTTGTCTGCATGTCCCCTTTATAAAGTCTTTGCGGGACAAGCACAACAGCTGTTAGGTTGCTATTCATTCCACGTCTGATAGACCTTTAGGGGTGGCAGTCTCAAGCTCCGTAGTTCATTTACCTTATTTTAATTTATTCATACCTTAAGCCTATTTAAAGGCCCATGCGGGAGTGGTGCAGTGTATTTTGTTAAAATGGTCACACTTTTAAAACTGCTCTACAAATATATTTGGCGTAAGAGGGTTAACACTGGCAGAGTACATTCGTATTTCCCAAGCTAACACTGTTTCATTAACCGCCAGAATCGTACAAGGTTTCTATTTTTCCAATGAACATGTCCATAAAATGTGCTTTAACGACCTCGCGCGGTAATTTATTCTATGTTTCTACGGTTAGTGGGAAGTACGAAAACTTGTATTACTGAAAGGAACAAAAGGCGTCATATTAATGACAGCTGTGGCTTGTTTTTTGCAAATGATGAATGAAAAGGAGGTAGAAATGTTTACGTTGCTGTGAAAAGAAGATAGAGGAACTTTTAACGATGCAACACATCGTCATTTTAATGTTGGTACGCTAGCCGGACTGCAGAGTGCGGTTACACTATCAAGCTGTGAGTATTTCGAGTAAATGGAGCGGAGTACCGTATTTTTTATGTGTTCTAATTTTATCAAGGAGGTATGCTTGGTGAGGGTTCCATACTGTGATAGCGTATTCAAAAATTGGACGAACCAGCATTACGTACGCTGTCAGTTTTGCTTTGGAAGAGGCCGCTGTTAATTTTGTCACAAAAATCGAAATTGTCTGAATGAATGCCTCGGAGCATATATTGTTTGCATGTATGTAACATTAAAATTTTCAGCAAATGTTACACCCAGGTATTTCATGCAGTCCGTCCAAATGAAAATATGGCCTGCTAGATCGTAATCGAAGCATAGAGGCTGTTTTTTTAGAGTTATAGCTATTCTTTTCATTTCAGTTGCATTAATTTGCACCCTCCATGTCGCGTACCAGTCAGAAATGTTTGCTAGGGGAGTATTTAGTTTCATCTAGTCTTGAGTTGTCCGCACAGCAGTATAGACGAGACAGTCGTCTGCAAATAACTTTGCGAGGCGCCATAAGCTCGCTTGGAAATGGGCTCTGCATTTCATTGTACTTGAAAATACAAGTTATGCGGCTAACACCGTACACCTTCAGAAACAGTGTGAAAGATAGCAAGTTATGAAAACATAGCCTTGTTTATCCTGTGTGCATTATTCTTGCTTTAAAAGAAAGATTTGTAGCAACGCGTGGCTTGTTCGTGCTTTTTGTTGTGTGAGGCCTCGTTGAAGTTGCTTCTCTGCTTGAGGCGTTCCTTCGAAAAAAAAAGGCAAAATTGATTTTTTTTTTTTCAGTGAAGTTTCTCACAGCTGTCTTTGCTATTTAATGTGAGGACTGTTGCTGGTGCACGCTTTTTCTTAGCTGCTGCTGTCTAAAGTTGCGAGTGGTACGTGTTTGGCTAATATGTGTAGTTGCAGTTCTGGGGCTCTAAATGTGTGCAGTACTCGTCACAGCGGCTCAGTGGCTAAGGAGTTGCGCTGCTGAGCCCAGGGGTGTGGGTTTGGTTCCCGGCCGCGGTGGCTGCTTCTCGGATGGAGGTGAAAAGCGAGAACGCCCGTGTGTTCGAGATTTCGGCGCACGCCAAAAAGATCCCCGGGAGATCAAAATTAATCCGGAGCCTTCCAGTACGGCTGCCTCGTAGCCCAGTACTTCGTTGTTGAGTAGACTTGACTTTATTCTCGTGTTTGTCCGTTTTGAAAACATCCATTTTGCGTCCGTTTTCTTGTGACGTACTTCCAGTTGCAGGCGGGCTTTGGGTGGACTTTTGCGCAACCGTTCTTGTGAACACATTTTAAACGACGAAACCTATTTTAAACTCTCTTTGTGTGTGTTTATTGTTCCGCCAGCGAACCACCAACAAGGCGACGAGAAATCGTCTGCTCCAAATCGTCTGCTCCGAGAAGCCGCCGCTCATAGCTCCGCCGTGCTCGCATGGCACCACATCTGAGAGTTCGCTTTTAGCCAATGAGGGCTTACTCAAAACGGACACTTTTGAAACGGATACAAAACGGACGAAACACGAGAATACTGCCCCAGGTGTAGTGTCGGTATGTTAAACCCACAATCAATCAGTCTACACGTGCATAGTGCCACCAGCTCAACGTTGCGCATTGAGCTGCCTGTGCAACTGTAGCACTCATCGTATACCTACGGTCCCCGATTCCAGAAGTGTGACCTGAGTAGCTAAAACTGCCGTGTCGGGCAGCTGTGGTGATGGGAGAGGCCCTCAGTGCAAGGGTAGACGGGAACTGAGTGTGCATGTCAATGCAGTTCAAGGACATCAACCGGGCTCACTCGATCCTGACGGACCTGACCAAGCGGAACATCTACGACAACTATGGCTCCCTGGGCCTGTACGTTGCCTGAGCAGTTCGGCGAGGAAAACGTGAACACCTATTTCGTGCTCACCAGCGGATGGTGCAAGGTGAGTCGGGTCTGGCTGGTTATCCTTCTGTCAACTGGTGCACACACATCCCATGTCAGTTATGGAGTCACCCTTTTTGTGCTGTTTCCTTTTGTTCTTGTAGCCGTTGGGCTGTAGGACAGAATTGGGTGACCTGTACGCTGATATTTCTATGCTTGCTAAAACCTCATCAGCTCACCAGCAGTAGTTATTTTTCTAGTGGAGATCTACAGGGAGTCTGAATTAATCAATAGGCCACTGTGGCCACATGTTCCAAGTGTAGCTTTGGTGCATAATGCCGCAATGTTGGTTGGAAGTCCCATGAGTAGTTCCAATTTGGAGCCTTGATGTATGGGCAGTAAAACTGCTTTGAAGGTGCGTTTCACGCAGCTTGAAGTCTTTTCTTAGGACTTACCTGGCCTCGGGTCAAGTGTAGATGCGCTTCGGAGCAGACAGGGACCACACTGGAAGGTCCACCCAGAATTGGGGACCCCCCAAGGCTCCAGCTTGGTTGAGCTGCTGTTCCCTGTGCAGGCCCTGTTCGTGTTCTGCGGCGTGATAACGGGCTGCTACCTGTGCTGCTGCTTCTGCTGCTGCTGCAACTTCTGCTGTGGCAAGTGCCGACCCAAGCCACCCGAGGAGGCAGGCGACTACGCCAATCTGCACGTGAGTGGCAGCAGAAAGAGCGTGCACGCGCCTAGCGGCAGCGCCGCATTCTGGACATACTTCACTTGTCGTAGATTGTTGTCCCGCAAGTGTGCTTTGTTGAGGGGCAGTGGCTGTGAAAGGCCCTGCATGTGGAAGTGTCTGCGAATTTAGTGTGAGGGATACTATTTGCGACAAAATGACTAATTTTACGGTTCGAATGCGTCATTTTCATGTTGTGAATGTGGTCTTTTCATTTGCCGAGGTACACTAAAATGAGCCATTGCATGGTACTGCTATTATTGTTTTTTATCACCTTAAACTTGTGTGCTTGGTTTTTACTTGTATATTGGGGATTGTCATGTAGCCACAAACGATGCAGGGTCCTTCCAATAAGCAAGGTTTATGGGAGCGAACTTGTGCACCGCGATTAACTTGGTAATACGCAGACGTCGAAGGATCAGTCGACAGAGTGACATGCGAAGGCAATCATCGGCGGCATGCAATGCTGCAGCGTTTGCCCTGTGAGCATTTATTTTTCTGCTGCTCTTTCCGCTCCAGAGCCATCAAATTTGATCCAGAACACTGACGATCAAAGAAGAACATTCTAGTCCGGTGACGACAGGGCGAAACACTGTCCCTATCAAATAAGATAGCCTGCACAGCATACTAAAGAAAGGGAAGGACACACACTTCACTTCGAGCACTGATAAGGCAGCCGGACACAGCCAGATGCAAGCGAGAAATCACACAAGTAAACAAAACAGAAGGCATCGTTCGTGGTGATATCAGTAACAAACAGATTTTAGCGACTGATGACTCAGGAGAGGAAGAAATTTTTGTGGGGGACAAACGAAAGACTGTAATAAGAGGAGAGACAAAACAAGCAAAAGTGTTGGGGTAAGCGCTGACCCATAGTTTTTGCTTCATTTGTCCTCGCACTTCTGACTTTGTGGCTCCTTAACGGAATTGTGGGGAGCTTTTTTTTTTCTTTCTCTGGTGTGGGGAGGGGGGTCTTAGATTGCACTTAAAGCACTGCTATGCCATTGACTGTGGCTATGTCTTCAATGCGATGTGACCAAGGAAAATTAACCTTGTGAAAATCATGCAAATTCAGTTTAGCTGGTGTTTTAAAAGTAGTACCTGGGAATGAGTCACCTTCTGTTTATTGAAATAGCTTGCCAATAGTTTTTTTTTCTGTGTGAGTGTGACTCGTGCAGTACCATGTCCAGGAATTAAATGGACTTTGGTTTAATGGTAAAGGTGCCATGAAGACAAAATAAGTTAGTTTGAAATATTTGTTTTATTGTCCCCCCCCCCCTCCCCCCTGCACTTCTTCAGCGGCAAAGGATGCCTTGTTCATTGAGAAATTAAACATTTTAGGCCAAATTTTTAATTCTCCCGCTAAATCTTCTTTCGTGGTGTCGATGACGTCTTCGGGGAACGTACCTAACACGAAAGTTAGTATGTTGACTACGGCTGCTGCGAATGGCAAAACGGTTGCTACCTTGTTTACCCTTTGCCTTCATAGATGGTGGGACAATACCGCTCGAGGACCCCTGCCCGCACTTTCTCTGTTTTTAACCTGATTTGTATTGTCCTTACTCTCATTGCGGTTGATAGTAATCATTCCTGAAAAATTGGGTACGCTCGACAAACAGGGCCATGTAGTGGTGATGTTGCTTACGCCAGTGGGCCATTGTGGCAGACAAGCGCAACATGCCCGCTGGCTGTGCAATTTCGGCCGGCAACAGTGCACTGCCATATGCCTTGGTGCTTTTATGATTACGTGTTCAATGGCATTTCCCATTGTTTACCCCCCCCCCCCTTTCATTGTTACAGCTTTAAAAAGAATTCGCAAAATATTTAAGCAAAAAATATCTCGTTCTGCAAGCTGTTTAATTTGATTAGATAAGGTCGGCCTCGGCCAATTTCAGCGAGCTGCCCATGATACGTTATCAGTTCAGCGTAGAAAAGTAGCTAGGTTCTCGCATGCCTATTCGCTGTTTTCCTCACTATGTAGCTTATTTTAGTGAAGTTTGCGTTGAAATTGGTGTCGTAATTCTAACGAGGTGATCTTTCGAATGAATCAAGCTTCGCATTTTGTCTTCGTGGCCCCTTTAAATGTAGGTGGCACAAATATTTAACAGTGCCTGCTTAAAGACTAAGAGGTATTATACCCTTTTGTCTACTGGATGTTTACTGTTTGTTCACTTTGAACAGCGTAGCACATATTTAATCTAATTGAAATTGGCCAAAAAAATGGCACTTTTTTTTTTTTTTTTTCATTGAAGCAGGTGCAGTTGTATTTGGAATTCAGAATAAGGCATAGGTAGACATTTTTGACTCCCACGTCAAGTTTTACAGAGTTAGAAGTTTCCGGTTGGTACTTGATGTGAAGCGTCAATTATCTCCGTGGAAGCTGCTGCCACATGCAGTCTAATACTACGTACCCGATATAATTTAGAGGAGATATGAAACGAAGCTGCTGCATAGCCACAAACAGCTGCTAGTTTCAAGATTACTCTGTGCCGTGCGTCAAATTCAGGAAGTGCCCTTTGAAATCGGGAGCCTTGGTTTTTTGTAATCAGTCGTAGCGAGATAAGTTGCTACATGAGCCTTACTGTGTCAGTGTAACAGGGAAGGTATCAACCTTCAAAGGTGAATATTGAGATCCACCCAAGAAGTGTGGCCTACAGGGAGCTGCGGGTGAAGAATGTACACATTGCGCAGATGTAAATACCAAAGGCTGCTTGCTGCCGCGGTTTAGTTGAAGAACGAATAGCTGTGAATTGGGCATTGCTCAAATCGTAGACTAACTTTTTTTTTCCCCCTTGCGACATTTTGCGAGTTTGGTTGGCGACTTTAGAGCCAACCAAGTGTCGATTCTTGGTACGGAACTGTCTTGCGGTGGTGAAATTTAGCTTTTTTGTAGGGTGGCCTTGTAAAGGGAGGAAGCAGCTGTTGTGCTTTTGTCGTTGTAATCGCAAACGCTTTGGCTAATTGGTGTGTGTGGTCTCTCTGTGGCTCGCCGTCGAGAAAAGGGGGAACGCTTGGCGAAGCTGAGGCAGCGGGTTCGTGTAGTAGGGGGCCACATGTGCGCGTGTGTGTGTGTTGCACTAACCGGCACTGGCAGCAGCACCTCCTTGGTGCCGCCCAGCATGTGCATGCACTTCCCCTCCCCCCTGACCTTCTGCCGCCCATGCTGTGCATGTGTTGTTGACTGGGCTGCCGGCAGGATGCGGGAGCTGAGCAGCCGGCCAAGCCTAGAGAGGCCCCCAAGGTGAGGCTGCATGCTGGGTCGGGTGGGCGCAAACCCCCTTGTTTGTTTCTCCTCACTTGAAAGCCTCTGTCACTGAATAGACTGCGGAGTTGGCAAAAAAGTTAGTAGGACATGTGCGCTCTTGTGGTGCACCGTGAGAGGGGAAAGGAATGGTGTTTCACGGTGTGGAGGGTGTTGCGATCGAACAAAAGGGGCAGAAACTGGTGGTGAGTGCAAACTGCGGAATGGTGGAGGGCGGGTAGTCAAGAGGGAGGTCCCTCCTTCTGCAGTGGGCAACCAACACTCTAGGGGGATGATGTCAACCTCTGACGGTACCGTCTCTGGCCGGCCAGGCTTTTTCTGAGCCTGTTGGGGGCAAGCAGTGGTGATAAGCATAGCCTTAGCTGCGGCATTGGGTGAAGGAGAGATGTCTGTTCTTAGGTGCAGCTGTTATTTCTCTATGGTAGCACTTTAGGTGCATTGGTGCCATGCCTAACTCGAAAAAAAAGATAATTGTGCCTAAGTGTTGTGAAGGGCCGATGGCCCTGCTAAAAAAGAAGGGGGAGGGGTGATGGAAGCAACACTGAAGTGAAGCACTTGATGGGTTTAGAGCAGAGATTCTTGGTTCATAATGTTGCAGAGTTCTTTAGCTGAAAAAAAAAAAAACTGCGGAAATGGTGCTTTTTTTGTGAGTCATTTGCTCCAATAAAGAAAAGACTTTGCCACAGCATGTCACTGTTTGTGAAAAAGCTGTTGATTCAGTTGTGAGCGTAGGAAGTTCTCAAAATTGCGTTTTGTTAGGTTACTGTACTAAATTTAAGATGCAAAAGCCTCGGTAAGCCTGCTGGTAGTTCCTCCTTTTCGTGTTGGTGTTTAGGATGGCAAACACTTGATTCCCCCCTCTCCCCCCACCCTGATGTTTGTGCTACCCTCCTCCTGTGGCATGGCTTCATTTCTCGATACATATAATGTTCCCCTTAAACCCTGGTGCATGTGTTCTTGGTATAATCTCGTACCTTACGTTTGCAATCACAGTCGTAGTGTCTGCTTTGAAATGCTGCTGTGGCTTTGACCATTCCAGCCAAGCTGTTCTTTCTGTGGGGCACCTGATCTGGTCGGTGCAGCCTTTACACGTGCTTAGTAGTGCAAAAGAGAGCAAGGCATTCAGTGGGAGGGACAAGCAAATGCCCATTGGGTCATAGTGAAATTGTGGTAGCGATCCGTGTTGTTCAATAGAATGGATTCGGTTGCTGCTTTACTGGTAGCTGGCATTTCCCCAGGTGTTGTTCAGGGTGAGCGTACTTTACATATTTGTGGACTGGGCAAAATCGCAGTGTGCCGAGTGGTATTCGTTTGAGGTGTTGGCAATTTCACCAGTGTAACTCGTGGCAAAAAGGTCACTGGATCGAGTTAAATGCCAGTAAGGCTTTTCTCACAGTACTGCCATCAGCCGTAGGGGAAGATAAGTATGACGAACGACGTCGGAGGAAGTTTAATTTGAGGCGTTATAGTCAGTCGGTTGTGTCCGAAGTATCAGCATCTGTTCTTTTTGAAAAAGCTTTGTGGTCGAGTCCGACCGTTGGGCTCGCTGTTGCCAAACCATGGAAGTATTTGTGGTCAGGGATACTGTGACCAAACACTTGACGAGTGGGTTGTGAACCAGCAGTTTGTTTCGGTAACCTGGAGAAGTAATGTTGTCGAGGAACAGAAGTTCATGACCCTTGATAACGGAAAATCAAAGTTTATAAAGCGCTGTCTCTTAAAGCCTTCTAGCGACAGTTGTAAAAACGAAAAATCGGTTTAGACACCCCCCCCCCCAAAGAAAACAGCGAAAGCCACGAGGCACTTGTCACTTGCCGGGAAATTCAAGAGAGCACTAGCTCGGTACTCTGTGTGACACAGTTTGCATTATCAACAAAACAGTCCAGCTGAGTCAAAGCGTTGCAGTCCACTTCAAAATGCTGCATGTCTTGCATGTGCATCGGTACCCTGTTTATGCAGCCAGTAGAGCAGGAGCATTGCCGCGTGGCTGTCCTTGTTTGCTGCACAGTTGCGATCCAGGCTTTACACGCATTAGATGTCCTCTACACCAGCTGTTTGAGTCATTTCTTTCTGTGGTTTTTTGACTCCAGAGAAGACTGTGTGGCCAGGTTCTGGTATCAGCTGGTGTCACGAGCTGCTCTTTACTCCCTATGGGGGGCAAGGGACGGGAATGGGGATGTCAGTTTTCAAGGCTAGATGACAGGGTCCACCTTGAGCAGAGGGATGGAAGCCGGAGCAGTGTCGTGTGTGTGAATTCGCCTGTTGCCTGTCGTAATCTCCTGCGCTGTTGACAGTCCTGCGCGGCAAAAGGGAACTGAACGCGGCGGTGTTGCTGCCCTGTGTTCCCAGGAGGAGTACAGCAGCGAGGAGGGCCAGCAGAGCCCCGTGACGACGCAGCCGGCGTCCAGCACCAAGGTGGACGCCCCGGGCTCCGTTCCCATCGCCATGCCACCTCCCCCGGCCACCGCTGGCGGTGTCAGCGAGACCACCAACCTGAGCACCAGCCAGCACAACACCTACATGACCCAGCAGGATGCCTTTGGCACGCCCACCAGCAACCTGCAGTAGGCAGAGGGGTCCGCCTGTACGCCTCCTCCACCGCCCCCCCAAAGAGACGTTTTACGCCGTTAAGGTTGTTTGCGAGCACGAGCTCGCCTTCTCCGAGGAGATGCTCCGTGGACACCTGACTGTGTCGTATAGGGCAGCATGCTTGTTTGCGTCTGAGCGAGGCACTGCAACCATTGCTTCCCCCCTCCCATCTATTTGTTGATTGTACAGTTGGCTTTCTCAGTACCTTCTCCATCCCCTCTCCTGATTAAATGGCAATTGTAATTGTGACGCTGCAGTTTGTTGCCTCCCCTCCCCTTTTTTAATAATATAGGAATGCAATTTGTTTTGTCCCGCATTGGATAAAGACTTCTATTTCTCTCACCACCGCGTTTATTTTTAGGCCTGAGTACTTTGTGCCGCTATGTTTGTTTTAACTGTAAGAGTAGCGCTAAATTTCTGATGCGGATGCGTTTTATACCCAGGCCTCCTCGCCGTGGCCAGGTATGCTTTTCCACGGCGGCACTTGCATGCTGGTGTGATTGCGCGTGTGTGATTTCGTTGTAGATAAAAAAAAAGGTACCCTGCCTGGAAGTGTGTTTGCCTCTCTGGCCCCGCATGCCTGGCTGTGCAGTGCACTCCTGTGTGGCTCACCTCCCCACGTCGAGGCTGCTGGGGAGAAGCTGCGGAGAAGCACGCTCTGTTGGTCTTGTTAAGAGTGCCTCCCATATCAAGGACCCTCATTTAGAGTAGCAATGAAGGAATGGTCGTCGCTGTGAAATGTTGTCTGGCTAGCTTGTTGTCTTGAACTGATCACTTCGCGGGTGCTTTTCCTGCGGTCCGCTGGACAGGATGGGGGGGGGTTACTTGGAAGTCTGTACTACCTGCTGCAGGTTTAAGATGAGTGCAGAGCGGTCAAAGGTCAGGCAGGTGTGCCCTGTGTGAACCTAGCTGCTGTGATGCTTTTCGTTTTTTGATGCCAGCACACTTTCGGCCACGTTTCTTAACGTTTCTCCGTAACCTTGCCTTAGTTTCTGCGTTCAGGCTTTCCCGAAGAGTGTTAAGTCAGCGAGTGGATGTTTTGTAACTACACCTCGTGCGAGTGTCGGTTCTTAGCTGTAGTCGAGGGTAGGGGGGAAAAGAAATCCTACCTGTTAAAGACTCGTCGAAGTTCTACCTTGAAAAGGGCATTCAACTGTTCCTGTATTGGCGGTCCCTGAGTGTAAAGCAGGCTAGAGACCTAAACTACCTGGCAAACTTAACCCGAAAAAACGAATCTGGGCGGATGGTTGCAAGTTCCACTTTGTTTCTACAGACCACAAACAAGACGGGTGAAAAGCTCCTTTTCCTGCTTCCTGTGCCTGCGTTGTGTGGTTTGTAGGAACATGCACTCAGAGCAGTCATTCAAGTGTAACATTGCTTTCTTTGCCTCGTATGTTTAATTAGGTGTGTGAGCCTGTTGGTGCGCATCAGGTTTCATTGTTGCAGCTGTACCTTAAGTGGAGACTGCTGAATGCGCAGCTTTTTTAGCTGTTCCTGCTTAAGTTGTCAGGGTTGTGGCCAAGCATTCCAGCCGTTTCGGAATTATCGCCTCGCAGCGAGGTCAGATGGCCCCCACTGATCTTCTGTGATTCGCGATGCACCGCATGTGGAAATTCAGTGCTGTTGCATTATCCAGGGAGCACGTGTATTTCCCGACCCACTAGTTGAATGCATGGCAGCATGGGTTGTTTGTTTACTTTTCACTGCAAGTGTTGTGAACTTCATACTTCCGGAAATGAACAAAAATAAGTACACAAGGCAGTGGTAGCTGCGCTGAATGTGTAGAGAACCAAGCAGTTTTTGTTTCGTTCCAGTTGTGGGTAGCATGGCACAATGTTAAAAGCATGCCAGCTCTGAACGCTGCAGCATTGCCGCTTGGTCTAGTCTTGCCGAAACACCTCTACGGCACAATACCCGTGGGCGCAAGTGAGTGTTTAGTGTGCATCATTCTCCCAGCAGTTCAGCCAATTCAAACAGCGGAGTTTCTCGCTGTGCCTGGAGCAGCGCTTCTACTGCCTTGTATTGAATAGCACATTGCATTCAGCAGTGCATCAAAGGTGGTGGGTATAAGTGTGCATTGAAGCAGCTGCAGTGCACGGGATTTAAGTTTAAAATATATGCAAGTTTGCTGATCGTGTGTATTCTTCCGTAATCGCCCCCCTTTGCCTGGTGCCCTGAATGCGATGTGCCCTTCGCAAGGCCACAGTGCGCTGTGTGGGGGGCAGGATTCGTTGCCGTTGATTCCGTCTGTTCCCTTTTTGTCCCCTCTCCCTCAAGCATTCCTGTGCAGTCTTGTGTGTGGTCAGCATGGGGGGGTACGCCCTCTGGGGTTCGAACAATCTCACAAGTGGCTTTTGGGTCCACTTACCTGTGTTTCTCGATAGCTGGCCTGCCGTGGTTACTACTACAACAGCCCCTCTACTACAGCCTCGGTCTTTCCCGTTGAAGTCGCCCGGGCGTCTTTCGTGTGTGTTGTGGTGCATCTCTCTTCTCGACTGCCAGCACCATGTAGCTAATTAAAGAAAAAAATACACAAGCGGTTTGGTGCTTCTCCTAGTGCTTGTGTCTTCTCGTCTTGGGCTCGAACCACTCACACTTGCGCTGACAACAGGCGTTTTATTGCTGGGCACAAGTACAGGCACTTTGGTGGTGGGTAACGGTCGCATTGCGGATGCAACAAAACTTTCCTGCCAGGCACTGATCAACTCTTGCGTAAAACGTTTATAGTACATTGCATCGGTGAGCGTGAAGCACGGTAGCAGCACCAAAAATGGATAGAACAATCGATAGAATATGGAACACGATCTGCTGCTTGCCATGTTTTCATTGGTTGCATGGCTCACCAGTTCAGCCATGCACTTATACAATCAGCTGCATTCGTTTTGCAGCCGAAGCCATTCACAACCATACAAGAAGTGCACTTGTTTGTGCGGGTACAACTTGCAACTTGCAGAAACATCGGAAGTGGGGGTCAAATAAAGCCGAAGAAAGCCTAATCAAGCAAAGATTCCATGAATGAACCCTCCCCCCTTTTTTGATTGCTTGAAGTGAGCAATTGAACTGCATTCCCTATAAAACTTGTCTTGAAAGTGTTTGATTCACTGACTTAATTGTTTCAATACCTTATGCAAGTTATTCTAGGAGGGTTGATATACAGGCAACACTCTTCACGTGAGCATTGCTAATTTTGTGACCTTTGTATTTCAATGTGTCCATCAGTTGGAAAATTATCTCCTCTGCCCCCTCTTTGCAAGCCCTGCAAAGCCTGAGCCTTGTGCACTTGTTTTCAATGCATACACAGAAAAAAAAAAAAAAAAAGCTGCATTCCAAGTTTGTTTTTTGCACAAACCACACGAACTCCACTGGGTAAAAAAAAATATATTGTTTACCGTAAAAGTTTCTCTAGAGTAGTGAATATACCACATGCAACAGGTTAATCTGGCAGCTTGACCAAGAAGGGTCTGTGTGCGACAGCAGTTGCACTAAGGATGTGTGACGATTTTAATGCAGTATAACAACCCACAATAGCAACATTTTGATTCAGCTTCTAAAGATGTAGTGTTGGTTGTTGTCAAAGGTGCCGTAAAAGCCACTTTGCTGCATAACTTACTGCACAACCTACTTATTTAAACAGTGCTAAAATATATATATTTTTTTGGACGGATAAACTTGTGCTGAGATGTTAAAGCACCCAGAGCTAACGTGTATAGTTCGAAAGCTCGAGCAGTTATTTGAACACATTCAAACCTTCAGAGAGCCACTTTTGCACACAACTGTTGAGATTTACATTTGTGCAGGATGATGATGTACCGTAATACACTGGCATTGCACGCTGAACAGACGAAATTTCTAGAAACGATTTCGGTGGTTGAACAGTTGCCGGTAATCGAGCTCTAAAATTTGATAGCAACCAACACAAGTGGTGGTTAGTAATGTGGGTGCATTACATGACAACTGTAATGAGCTGTTCAGCGGTGCACATTTCAACCACACTGCTTGGTTTTCAAGATTGTGTGCAAGTTGTGTTAGTAATAGCAAAGGCAGTGTTAGCTGAATACCCTGTTGGGTATTCAGCACTGTGAGCTGAAAAAGAGGCTTTACCCTTTTTTGGCAAAGCTTTGCTGGTCTAAATCTTGTCAAAACAACAGTAATAAATATTCGAGCTTTGTTCTGTAAAAAGAGAAGTGGTCACCTTGGCAAATAATGCTCTCGTTAAGCAAACCCTCCTCCTAAGCAAAGCGCTCCTCCCGGGGCGGAATTCTCATTTTTGTCCAGTTCATGTCTGTTTTCAGAGGCCATTTCGAGGAAGCACTGATTTGGCTAAAAGTGGATGATCCGGATTTGACGCAGACCAAGCAAGTTGAGCACATCCTTGGTCAGAAGGTTTGCAAGCGCAACTATGTCACGACTGAAACTGACCCAATGTGGACATTTTTGAAACGGACACGAGCTTAGAATTTAGGCCTTGGTCTCCTCGGCGACAGCGCGATGTCGGAGCATTTGGCACGGTGGGGTTGACCCGTTCAGGCGCTGAAGAGCTTGTCAGCGGGTGGGATGCCGATTCCCTGGGGCCTGATGAAGGCCCTGCCTTTGAGCAGGTTGGTGAGCTCCATGGGGACGTTGCGCGAGGGTGGGGAGCGGGTGGGTGGTACAGCGTAGCTGGTGCCACCCGGGTGGGTGTGTAGCCCGTACACGAGGTACTCGTACAGGTACATCTCCACCGGATTGGTGCCGTGGAAGGTGATGGTGCGCCTGCTGCAGCAACGACCACCCTGCAAGTGTGTCGCGGTTGTGCACTTCATTCGAGGGTGCAGTCAACAAAACGCTCACATAAAAGGGGCTGGAAAACAGACTAACTGGCCATTAACCCCTAACTAGCCAAGACTAGGAACAGCTGTGCTCATTCTGGTTGTTTCTTTCTTTCTTTATTTATTTCTTGGTCTTCACAAAAGTGGGAGGTGACCAGGGTAAAAGCCGTTCTGCGACGGCTTGAGGGTTCCTTGGCCACCCGTGGCAACGACTGGTGCCGATCACAAGCAAACACACATAGCCGGCATGAATAATTTCATGAAATATTCAAGATTACGCGAGAGCAATGATCAAAACAACACTAACACAGCTACAACTGCAACTACGATAAATACGGGAAAAAAAGTTTACAAATACAAGCACTAAACAAGTTTACATGCTTTAGACTCTGAGCTTGACATAAATCAAACAAATAATAATATACTTTCCAGGAATTTGCAAAAAATACAGGCACATCTTGTTCAGGTTATAGAAGGGTAGAATAGAAAAAGAAATACAAGCATTTAGGAAACGATAAAAAACTATATGGGAGTTCTGCAAAAATAATAAAGGACAAGACAATTTTATAAAAATGCAATGACAGAAAGTAATAAAAAACACCTTCGTGTTAGGCCATGTATAAATCAGTTAAATAAGCTGTGCTTAGCAATGTCAGCTCTATTCCCTGGCTATCAAACTGATTCAGCAAACGTGGCAGGTTATTTGCAAGCATTTGCATTCCATAGTTTGTGCGAGATTTTTGGAACCTTCCATTTCTCTGCTTTTCTAGTTTTGTAAGACAGTTAATTATTATGTAAATCAGCTATTTCAGTTAATAACAGATTATTCTTTTTAATGCTAGTTCATAGATATCATGTACTCTCATAATTTTGAACTACATAAATAGTTGCGTGGTAGGCTCGGTATGTGGCTTGTTTCCAATTATTCTGAGGACTCTTCTCTGGATATTTAGTCTGGATATTCATGCGCCCTACTGGGGCACCTTTTAACAAACGCAAGGGGAGATTGTCGTGTACTATGTTCTGGACACTGTGTTGCTATTTTCATTCCGGTTACTTTTTAACTAAATAACGGCTAGTTTCAATCATGCGGCTGTTTTGGTTTCTAGCAAAGCTATACGCATGCACTTGTTCCTATGTGCACGCATGTACCAAGTAAGGGCCCCAGGATAAATGTGGAAATTGTCCACACAACGTTTGGTTCGGCGTTTGGTCGCCAATTTGCCAAATGCATTTTTGAGCGGGGAAAAAATGGTGCTTACAGGCTTTTTTTTCCAAAGGCAATGACGCAACACGCAGCACTTGTAATGACCAATTCCAGCACAACTGCCACAGTGTGTAGTAGGATGTCTTGCAACCGTGGGTCATAATTTTAAACAATTAGAAAAAAAAACTCCCACGCTTTAACAGATTGCACAATGATGAATCGGTTAATCTAAAACTAAAAAAAAAACACTGTTCCTTCTTTTTTTTTTTATTGCGGCTATAGTTGCCTAAAAAATTCTCCCTTGGTAGCTCCTAAGCAGTTTTTTCTATCTGAGGAAGTGTTAAGGGTAAGGATTGTTTTGGGGTCAGTTCATGGGGCAATTTTTCACTGTTCATTCGGTTCGCCCTCATAATTTTAAACAATTTGGGTCAAATCGAAACACTTTCACACTTGAGCTAGAGTGAGCATTCTTCAAGTAAGTTTTCTTCAAGAAGTGAAACTACTTCAAACGGTTTGACATCTGCCGTTAGCACACTTCCCCGGATCGGGGCTAGTGTTTTGAACCAAAGTAAACTACAACTGTATTACACTCCTATAAACTGCGTATTTTCAACGACTTTTCATACTGCACATACACCTAAAATGGGCTCCTGTGATGTGTGTGAACTTCTTGAACGCACTTCGCCCGAGCTCTTCGCCTTAGCTACGGAACTACTGCAGTGGGTTAAATGCTTGTGGGAAGCTTTACTGCATTTCAGTTCCTTTGCCATTTGGAAGCTTTCGCGCCCGCAGTGAACATATACCAGTGTGCAGAAAATAACAAAACTAGTAAGAATGCCGCATGACCGCGAGGTTCATTGTAATATGGCATTAGCTGGTGCTGTAAAACGAGGCTAATTAATTTGCCAGGCGTGCTTTCGGTGCAATCTTCGCAAGCCTTATAATGTCAAGGCTTATGATTCCGATATCATGTTCCTCATTCCATGGCTTCACAGTGAGGAGGGCTCGTCCGCCGATTTGTGGAATTGAGGCCCTAACGATCTATTTGATGATGCATCGTAACATATACGCATGCATGAAAAGTTACTCTTGAAACATAAGCATTCATTACTTCTTGGAACAGAAAACGGAACAGCCTCCCCTAAAGAACATTTGTGGCCTGTGGCATAAGTGGACCCGTAAGAAAACTTGTGCAGAGCATCGATGCTTTCCTGTCCTTGGCTGAAGAGTAATCAAAGAGGGTAAAGTTGTGGTGTAAGTAGTTTGTGGTGTACGAACGTACGGACGGACATTTTTTTTTAGCTCGCTAGATCCTGGCCATCCAGCCTTATTTCACAACAGGACGAGCATATATTCTCCTGAAGAAAGCGCACCTGTGGACTGAGGTAGAGGCTGGAGCGCCAGTAGGGGTCCGTGTAAGGGATGGATCCGGGCACCAGCATTTTCTCCGCATTGAACGGATTGAAGCGGCCCCTCCGGAGAGGGTCGCGAGAGTCCACGGGGGGCACGCTACGTGGGCGCAACAGCTGCCCAATGTGTCTGTCCAGCTGGCCCGAAGTCGCTCGGCCACCAGCCCCAGCGGCGCACGCGGGGTCCACACGGAGCGCCCGCACCGCTCCCTCGCTCAGCGCGATCCCCGCCTGCAGCGTGTTGTAGAAAGCGCCCGCCGTGTCCCGCACGGGGTGGCCCAAGTAGTACACCTCGCTGGCGTTCAGCGAAGCCACATAAAAACGCAAATTTTCCACAACAGCGAACGTCTCGTCGTCAACAAGCAACAGCCAACTAAACGTTCCGCCGTACTTTTTGAGCACGCGCCTGAACACCGTGCAGGCGACTTGCGCATCGGGCGCGCTCCGAGGCACCTGTTCGATGGGGACGTACGGGTCCAACAGGCTTCCGAAGAAGACCACATGGTTGCAGCGCCGGCTCCACGTGTTCAGCACGGACCGCGTCTGCTGCGCCGATCTGGCGTGAACCAAGCATAGCACGGGTACCCGCTCGTAAAGCAGGCGGGCTTCGTTCGTCGACCCCGAGTCCGCGCGAACACGCTCCAGACCCAGCTCGGACAGCCAGCTCTTGTAAGCGGGCGACCGAAGCTCGTGGCTCGTCGCTGCTACCTCTGGGTCTTTCGTGTCGAGGGCTTCTTGGTACTGCAGGACGATGACTGCCACTAACGAGCCGATAAAGGACGCCACCAGAAAGGCAACGGCACGGGCGCGGCCCTGCATGGCGTCTGCCCGCGGAAACGGCGAACGCGTGCCTTTTGATTAACCGTTGGGGGAAATCGATTCCATGCATTTACAATGTTCCGCGCAGCTTCGAGATCACTGAAAGAACACGGTTTAACGCTGTACTACGAGCTCTGCTACCCTCGTCCACTCGGTGCCGAACTTCCCATGCGTGCCCACGCCCATCATGACACCGACGACACGCTGCAAGTTCTGCTTCACCACCGAAATGTCACCACCGCGGCCACTCCGTGCATTAAAGCAGCGGGTAGAAGACTTCTATGCCACGACATTGTCGAACAGCTGCACTGCTGGTACAGTCACCGTTCAAGCGCATCCGTGTCCTACCGCCTGCTTGCCGTCTGCCAGTCGTTTTTGTTTACAACTGCACCTGCCGCTCCGAAGCCCCGAAGCGTTGTACTCAAGCCAGTATTTAGCTTGAGTACAACAAAAACAATCAACGCAGTCATTTCGGCTTGACGCTTTTTTTCTGTAACTTTATTCGTGCGCGATAAATACCTTGTCAGCTTCCTGACGTATTCCTGAAAGGACAATCGTCCTTCCTGAAATCCCTTTTCTGCCTTTTTTCGTCAGTCAGCGTGCATTCCTATTCGCACGCCACGTGCGAACAAAGTTTCTGTTTCCCGTTCCCGTTTCCCTTCGCGCGCTGCACTGACATGGTACGCGCGTGCAAGAAAAAAAAAAAAAAAAAAAAAAAGAGTACAACGGTAGCAGAATGACAAGTTTTATTACGCTGACTGAGTTCTGGCCACACTTACGTGGTCAGATCATAGTTTCTCTCTAGGTTATGTTGAGAAACGCCAGATGGATGAGAGAATTGGCGGCCTTTTAGCAGTTCTAGACATGCAGGAAAGAATTTTTCATCTTCCATACGGCATGTTAACGTAGCGGCGGACACTACACAGCTTACACAGATCACCACCAAATTGGTGGCGATCTGTGTAAGCTAGAGTCAAATCACATGACATTTTAGCACGTCACTGCAGGTTACGTATACCCCAGCAATTAACCCTATGGATTTGGATCAACAACAGTCATATGGATACGGATCCATGGATATAAAATCACATTTCGAACAAAAACTGTCAAATTGCTTCGTTCTTTTCCACAGACCACACGTCCCACAAAGCTGTTTGTTCATACGCTAAGTGCTCTATACTTAAAAAGCAGTGCCCTTGGAGCGATATTGCGCATAGATAAATATTTGCCTTTTCAGATATGGAATATGGTGCATCTACGGATGTTGCTGAGGTGTCCTGCAGCTGAAGCAGACATGATGTTTTGGTGAATTGAATGCCACCCTTGAATACAAACCTTGCTGTTACAAGCAGAAAATTTTATTGCACGAAACAACAACACAAGTTTTGCACTGAATACAAGCCTGCTAAATTGGAGCAGAAATTGCCCTAAAGTGTGCTTATTAAATTATCAGACAACCAGCTGGAAAGATGAATGAAACATAAAAAATATATAGCAAATAACTGTTGAGCAATGAAGGTAATACTGGTACACAACTCCATATTCAATGGCGACAGCTTATTTTATATCTTAGAAAAATATTGCAGCATTTGCATATTACGACAAATTTGTAAATGTGCACAATGTGCATAACTCTTCTCAAAAAACAAGTACAGCCGCGTCACAAATCATTTTCGATTTTGGAAGTTGCTAGAATCACAGAACAAGTGATAACTTCACTGGTACAGTCATGGACAAGTGAAATGCGAACACGAAATATGTACCCGAGTACGCAAAATTGAAAAATACTGTTTGTCAAGGTCCAAAAACTGTGCGCTATTGGCATATATGAAATGCCACATTTCCCAACTGTTTTTGTAACTATGCGTCGTCATTTCGATTTGCACGGAAAGAAATCGCTCTACTGGTGTGTTCTGGTTCATATATTCACGTTCACATTTCATTTGTGAGGGGACTGGGAATGTAGCATGAAGAAAACTGGTTGCAATGTCCTGCTAATGATAAAAGTTGCAAGGTGAACTCTGGCTATGCAACCACTCATAACACATCAGCCAGCCCCCATTGTGGTGGCTGTGAACAAAAATTTGCGCACGTCTAACAGTGAAAAAAGATTTATACAGGTCTTGGAACATCAAGGCAGGGGCAAATTTGCATCATACGTGGAACATTCGCAGCATATCTTGACACGACACTTTATATATGCGAGACCATCTTCAGAAATAAAGATATTCAGATTAATTAATACATTTTTTTGTGCTCTACAGCTAAACCATGGCAGGTACTTTGGTTTAAGTTATGTACTTTCTGCTACACAAGGACATATAACGTTTTTAATGCTTTCTAGTATCATCTTCCATCCATCCCATCCTGTCATCAGCCTTTCTTAAAAGTGAATTAAAGTTGCCACACCCCACAAAACCATCAGCAGCCTACTTTGAATATCCCAACCTCCTTGGCTTAACTCCCCTTCAGTTAGTTCGTTGGCCAATCCCCTCCCTTCCATATCATCATCACCACTCAATTGCCATGTACATTTATTCAATTTACGTCCTAAATAGAGCAAGACCTACACAGTAGCAGCAGCATGTCCACATCAGCACTGTGGTAAAATGCCAACCAAATCATTCCAGTGACACTACAACCGAAAATAGCAGTTTAAGTAATGATTTCTAGACTAGAATTCTTTATTTTGCATCATATGAGTCGTGATGCTAAAGAGCCCTGTAGGAAATTCTGATTGAAATCAGGTTAATGGAGCCACAGGCCCCTATGTTGGCATGTGTTCAGTGCACTAAAAACGTGTGCATCAAAACAGTACAACTCATATACTGTACCCTGCACTCGTATGCAGTACAGTTGGGCAACTAATACTGCAATGGCACGTAACATCGATAACAAAACAACAATCTTAATACACAGGAATTACAACAGGGATCACAAGTGTTGGGATCACACTATAACAGTTATTACAAGCATACAAAACAATCCAGGTAACCATTTATGTAGCACGAGCACATGAGTGATTGCTTAATTAGTTTGTTCACTAATTTTCCTAATTCTGGTTTTGATCAAGACTAACAAGGGGAAAAAAAAAATGAAAAACAACACACAGGCATGTAGTCATGCAAATACATGAAAGTGATTTTAATTTAAGAATAGGGAATATTCTCTCGTAGGACGAGATCTGTTGGTTTCTTTGATCAGATAATTTGTTTATGACTATGCCTCCTAAACAAACTGTGCCTGGAATGTGAGCCGCGGACTCGCTGTACTACCCTCTTATTGTTCTCTCCCCTTCCATTACAAAGGACAGCGCCACTGTACCAAAGTGGTACAGCGGTACAGTGGCTCCGGTACAGCACCGCTGTACCAGAGGGGAGCGCCTCCTTGTAAACATGCCGGTGTGTGGCTGCTGTGAGTTGAACGGATGGCTTGTCGCGGGCAGACGACACTCAAGTGGTTTCTTTATCGCTGTTGTGAGATAACAAATCGCTAAATAAAATGAAGTGCACTTTCTTGAAACTCGTTTTTTTTACTGGAAATAAATCTTCACACGAATGAATCTGCTCAGCGCACCAGCTTTGAGTTGGTTTGCATGATGTGTTCCGCCACCTGTTATTGCAGAGCCAGTGTTCCATTTCATTTGAACAGTAATGCGGTGCTCGTGTACCAGGCTTCTCTTCGAGTTGCCGACGGCAGCATCTGGGGGGGGCTATCATTTCACAATGTGCGAGCCGGTATCTTGCGTGAGAAGTGGGTGCACGCAATATTAGGAGGCACCTTTCTCAGCACCACAAATCAAGGAGCACTTTGTTGTATGTAGCCAAAAAAGACTTCACGAGGCGGTTACTCAAGTCCGGCGCAGTGCTAGTGTGTTTGGCAAACCGGCGCTGAACCGAAACGCCGAGAGCACAACAGCAGCCAGTGTGTGTCCATGAACACGACAGTACCAACTGTACCCGGCGAACTGGTTCCATGCCTTCCACAACCAGAAAACACGACAATGGTAAATGTGTCCGCAAGCACGCCAGCGGCAACTGTGTTCGGTGAACTGGTGACGTCCCTTCCACAACCTGAAAGCACAACTCGAGGTACAAGGCGAAAGCGTAAGCATACCCCCTCAAGTACTTTGTTGTCACGCGGACAACTAGAAGGTGCAAATGCAGGGCCAGCCAAGTCTCTACAGCATAAACACAGTGATGAAAGCAACATTGAAGGAAGTGAGCCGACACAGAATGTCGCCCAACTCAGCAAGTGGAAATGGATCTAACAGCCGAGAGTCCCAGCACATTCAGTGCGACACGAACGGGATTGGCGTATGCTAAACATTCGCTCTAGACATTGACACCATTAAAGCTCTATCCCTTGACATACTTCGTCCACCGCAAGCGATGGCACGACAGAGTGGGCACTGAAAGCAAAAAAATGAGACTGAGTAGGACAGTGGATTCGTACAAACAAGAACTACTGAAGCTAAAAGAAGCCGCGCACGTTAGTTCATTTATAGAAGTAACGTCCGATGCCGAGAAGGGGAATTTAAAGGCACTACTACTGATTGTTGACCAGGTCAAGAATTGCAAAAACGAAAGGCGCCGCAGAGGTCAAAAACCATGCTGAGACACAGCATCATACTCCGAAATCTGTCAACAAAGGCGTATCAGTATTTGTGCTCGGATAACCTGCTGAGGTGTTACCCTGCAACAAGATCATCCAGAAGTACATCAGCATGGTTTGAGGAGAAGGTTGGGTTTACTCAGCTAGTTTGTTGCTGCCTTGAAACCAAGAAATCAAGAGTTTGTTAGCTTATCATAGATGAGATGAGAGTACGCCAGAAGCTGCAGTATCGCAAACAACGGGACACATTCATTGGCGACCTCAACATGGGCGCTGAGCTGCCGCGCCTTGTTGAAAAGCTCAGAATGGGTGCCTGGAAAACTCGGTCCTGTGCTTTTTGCTATGCGGCCTCCATGGTCGATAGAAAATTCCTATAAGATATTTTTTCACAAAGGGGTGTACAGGGGAGCAGTTAGCAGAAGTCACACACCATGCGATACAGAAAACGTCGGAGATTGGCTTCGACATTGTTCGTGTTGTCACGGACAATCACAAGATTAACGTGACAGCCATGTAAGTTCTGTGTGATGGGGTGCTGCAGATATGTGTTCCACACCCCGCGGATGTCACGAAGAACATCTTTTTTGCTTTTCATCAGAGCCATGAAATAAAAAATGTTAGATCCCAGTTTCTGGAAAAAGACATCAGTGGAGAAAAATAAATATCATCAGTGTACCTAAAGAAGATCTACAAAATGCAGAAGGACTCAACAGTAACACCAATAAGGCACAAGAAAGCACCGTTACCCTTCAAACATTGAAGAGGTGAGCGTTAAACAAGCCTTGCAGTTGCTGTCAGCCGCAGAAGTTGGTTTCAAGGAGCAAGCAGGACACACTTCAGATGCAGAATTTGCATCGGCAGTTCCTGTGACCCACTTCCTGGAAGTTATGAAGTTGGTTTACTCTAATGGAAGTAAGGAATTGTCAGCAGTACATTCATTGCAACAATATCGATTGCCGCCCATTCATTTATGTAGATGATGCAAGGCCTGATTGGCTTGAACATGCTTTCATCGCAGGTCTAAGGGATGCAAGCAAAGCCCAAAACTCCTTCACCAAGGAAACGTGCCACGCCCTACTCTTCACAACACATTCAAATGTTGCCTGCATACAACACCTGCTGACTGAGAAGAAATTTAAATTTGTTCTGACTCGCAAGATGTTGAGTGACCCTATAGAAGCCATGTTCGGATTCTTGAGACAGAGTGCAGGATGCGACGATACCTTGGACATCAGGAGTACGACATCCGGTCTTGAAAAAAATGCTTAAAACAGGAATTATAGCCGCTTCCAGTGGCAGCAATGTGCAGTGTTCAGTGACATTCAACGTACTTCTCACAATCCAGCATGCGCGCTGTACAAGCACACCCATCGCAGACCTTAGCAATTCGTCTGAGGGAGCACTTGCTGTCAGACAGACCAATTCTCTCGACCATCGACGTTGCCAGCCTGGCAATGATTGGACAGTTTATTGTTTGCACTGTAAGGGAGTGCACTGCCTGTGCTGAGTACATTGCAATGCTTCAGGAACCAAATAGCAGTGCTCCAAATCATGGCGTCATAACGTACCAAGATCGCGGTGGCCTTTACTATCCGACGCAGGAACATGTCAAAGTTCTTATAGGCCTGTGGAGATTTGCTGACTGCGTACTCTCGCAACGACAGCCAGTCAAGAAGCCTCTTGAAGCATGCGTGAAGAGGTCGGTACAAGAGCTGATGAGCCTGCCTATGTTAAGCTGCAGCAACACCGTTTCGGACCATCTCAAGGTTCCACTGGAACTCACGAAAGCTCATCAAGCCACTTTTTGCAAGCTCTGTACAAGGAAAAACCAACACGAATGCTACTGTGAAGTTTCTTAATCCCCTGTCAAGAAAAATTTTGAAATTGTAGGTGTTCGTAGTCGCTTCAGTGATAGATGTGTCGTGCCATAGCACCAACTCATCATCAGGTCTCGGAATAAACCATATCTCACACATGGACACATGCTGTTGCAGTAAAGTGCGTCCCCTTTATCAACAGTGTATGCGATACATGTTGTGGGTATGTCAGGAGACCGCAGTGCGCGTGCACGTACGTGGCGTGTGTGACGGCTCGTGTCTCGATACGCGCGGTGAGCAGTCATGCAGATTGGTGGCCGAGTATGCGCGCTCCAGTGCACGCATCACCGATGGGCGAGGGAACGCGCATGCGGAAGATGGATAAGAGGTGTGTGTTGTGAGGGGGGTGGACGAAAGAACATCGCTAGGAAGTCGGATGAGAGGAACAGAGTGGCAAGGCATAGAGTGTGTGCCCATGAAGTTCACCGCACCGCCTGCACCAGGATCAGAAGGACTACACCGCCTGGGGTCGGCCCCAAACGTGGGGGCTTACTGGGGGTCACCAGTATCCCTCCGGCCCCAGACAGGATTTTTTAATGGGCTTGGTTTCGGAATCCGCTGCTGTTTTGAATGGGCCTGTTTTTGGGCCGGGGGCCTGTATGAACTATTGTTTCAATAGGGGTGGGATCTTCAAGTGAAAAATGCGAAACGCACCAAACCATTCCGCTTTTTGCACGGTGGGCTTAGGGTTGTCGTGGGGCATTGTTTAACCAACATTTGTAGTTTTCTTTTTGTTCACCTTTTGGTGGCTTTGAAAGGGTTTTTGGTCACATTTTGCGCCTTCCTGCTTCTTTCCTCAGGCCACGCCAGCAAAGTTTACATTTTCTCGGTTAGCATAGGGAGGCCAACACTCACTAGTCAGGGCCCTTTCTACTAAAAACACTAATAGTTTGCCCATACAATTTATATTCTTAATAGACACACAACGAGCTCACCTTTCTTGCAATAGGCTAATCCTGCATTTTTTAAAAATTCCACTATATCCCGCTGTGCCGGAATCTGCATATGCCGCATGCTCCCTGTTGAGGCATTAAGAGGTGGATTTTTAGGGGTGGACAAAGTCCATTTCAAGAGTGACTTCACCAGCACAATTCAACACTGGCAAACCTATCGGCACGGTTACATTTGATAGTTAGAAAACATACATATGTCATGCCACGCCAATTTTGGTGCGTACCAAACTAGGTAAATGAAATGTCTATGATAGCATCAAGACGTAGGAGTGTAGGTTGAGATAGGCATGGTCAAAGTGCCTTCAGTTCGTCGAGAGATGACCAAGTTTTCACGACTGCTCATACAAGGGCTATTGCGCATTAGCACGCATACACGCACGCGCAAAATTTCTCAGAAAAAAAAAGCAAGACATTGCTATGCTTATGTGCCTGGATGGCTACATCATACGAGTCACCGTAGAGGGCACAAAATTTTGCTGCATAGCTGCATGTAGGTTTCAGTGCAGCATCAGCGATGCTGAAACCTACGCGCTTTCTGCCAGCGGACAGCGCACTGATCGGCTACTTCCGGCTATGCCACTGGCTACCCCGATAGATGTGACCAGACAATACAGAGGCGAGTGCTCTTGCACGGCACCTGGTCACAACACACGGCAGGGAGCTCCCTAAGGGAAAAAAAGCGATGTTCCAGAGTTTTTTAGGAGGCATTGGTTTGATACGACAGCACTTGTGTTGTGTAAATTGTACTGGGTGTGCCAATTTGAATGTCAGAAAAAATAGTCCAATTTTGACTTGAGTATACTTAAAGGAGTATTTTAAGGCGCTTTAAAACAGCACCATTTAAAAAAGATATAAACATCCCCCTCGCGAGGGGCACGATCAAATGCAGAGCATTTCTGCGGGGGGCGCGCCTGCAAGTCGTATGGATTACGTATTGGTTGTTGTTGTTGCAATTGTTGTCTTCCAGCGTAGACATTGTCTGGAACTCACGAAAGCTCATCAAGCCACTTTTTGCAAGCTCTGTACAAGGAAAAACCAACACGAATGCTACTGTGAAGTTTCTTAATACCCTGTCAAGAGAAATTTTGAAATTGTAGGTGTTCGTAGTCGCTGCAGTGCTAGATGTGTCGTGCCATAGCACCAACTCATCATCAGGTCTCGGAATAAACCATATCTCACACATGGACACATGCTGTTGCAGTAAAGTGCGTCCCCTTTATCAACAGTGTATGCGATACATGTTGTGGGTATGTCAGGAGACCGCAGCGCGCGTGCACGTACGTGGCGTGTGTGACGGCTCGTGTCTCGATACGCGCGGTGAGCAGTCATGCAGATTGGTGGCCGAGTATGCGCGCTCCAGTGCACGCATCACCGATGGGCGAGGGAACGCGCATGCGGAAGATGGATAAGAGGTGTGTGTTGTGAGGGGGGTGGACGAAAGAACATCGCTAGGAAGTCGGATGAGAGGAACAGAGTGGCAAGGCATAGAGTGTGTGCCCATGAAGTTCACCGCACCGCCTGCACCAGGATCAGAAGCGCCAACTACGGGGGGGCAGTGGGGCTCGTGCCCCCCCTGGACGGCTTTACGGGGGGGCAGAGCCCCCTCCGGCCTCGGCTGAGGATTTTTTAAGGGCTTGGCTCGGCTCTGCACCCGTCGACATCGGGCTGTTGGCCGTCCTGTCTGCCAACTATTGTTTACAATAGGGGTTGGGATCTTGAAAGACAGTTCGAAACGCAGGGCCGTGTCGCTTTTCTTCACGGTGAGTTAGATGTGCTCAGTGTGCGGATTGTTGACAACAATGTAGCGCTGCGCTTGGCTATGGTGGCTAGAAGGGTGGCCCTTCTAGCCACCATAGCTTGGCTTCAGCAGCACGCCAGCAAAGTGACATTTTGTCGGGAGCATAGGTAGGCGCACTCACTCGTGAGTACACTCATTTGTACTCATTTGTACTCAAACTCACGAGTGAGTACGATGATGAGTGAGTACACACCCAGATTAAAAAAGTGAGTATGATGACGATTGAGTACAGGGGTAGTCCACTACTCGTGAGTACAGAACTCATGAGTACACTACTCATGAGTATGAGTGCTCATGAGTACACAGTACTCATGATTACAATACTCATGAATACTGTATTTTCGAGTGCTTGCACTCGTGAGTACATGCACTCGTGAGTACAGCAGTGCAAACAAGTTCTATCACAAACTCAAGTCTGGACGCACGTGTACGAGTTTCAGACATTTAGCGGTGGCGCTGCTCAAGGATGGTAAAATCAGGCAACGAAAACTGCAACCTCCCTCCTTTGCCTGTCCTTGTTTGGCGCTGTTAGCGTTTTTTCGGCGGTCGCTCGCTAGGGGGTCCCGGTGAAAAGGGAAAAATGAGGGGGTCAGGTCCCGGTGGGAAGCGCGGCCACAGTTGCTCTGTTTCTACGGCACCTGTTGATTGGAGCAGTTATTTTTGTTTACAAATGCGCGGCCTGGGAACGCGTAGCTGCTTCGTTCAAATTGTTTTAGGGGAAGCGGTGGGGGCTGCTCACAATGCATGCACTACGTGCACCGAAGTCACTCCTTTCCAGTCTTAAGCAGTTTCCATAGATGCATGTCATGCTCTGGAGTCATTTCGTAAGCGGAACCGCTCATTTAAACAGTCGCAGTTAGTTTACGTGATTCGCGTCAAATTGACTGCATGAATTGTGTCAACCACATGGTTTTATTAGGCTCCCGTTTTGAAACTTTTTGCTCAGGTTTGGTAGGACTATGTCCTCGTGCTGTCCATTTAAAAGTGAGCATATAGCCCCACCGTGCAGATTGTGGGTTGTTAATCGGACATCAGATGAACGCCAACGCCAGACGTTGGGTTTTTACCTTTAGCTCGCGTCTTGGAACGTCTCGTAAAACATGTTGCTTGCCCATAACGACGCCACCGCACTTTTTTATCGATACCTCTTAGCTTCATCAGCGCTTCTCGAACCAAGAGCTGCAGGTTTCTACTGTGCAACCAACGCACTAACACGGGAATACAGTGACGTCAGTGCAAGCTATCACGCCTCCGAAAAGCCTGTCTGCAAACTTTGTTTTCGAGGTAACAAAGCACGCCAGAGCAGTTGGACAGTGCTGTAACGGCTGCCAAGCACCGGCAGCAACTGGGTGCACTGCGGCCGTTGACTGGGAGCGATACTCGCTCCAAGCCTCCAAAACACATACACATACACTGTGGGGACTGGGCCATCCCAGCTCAGACACTACTGTTGCGACGTTGCCCTGCCCAGCCCGCTATCGACGCGGCACAGACCATAGCGAAGAAGTAGCCGAGCTGCCGGTTATTTGAAGCAGCATTTATATACAATATATACAAAGGTAGCAAGAGCGTTAAGACAAGCGCAATAGCACTTCTCAACTCAGGGCCTTCGATGAGATGCCGCCGCACCACCGCTGCTTCCGGGCTGGTTTTATACCCCCAGGGTTCCGTTGCAGCCGCGTGCAGTTCCAATGCATCCAGTCGGAGCTATCACTGGCCGCATTATGAATCTCGCGAATGGAGGCGAAGTGATTGCATCAGCCGAGCCGCCACGACCGGGAAAGGGAAGGCGACTCTGCGGCGGCGTCTCCAGGCGCTACTTGCTGCGTGTCTGCGGGGATTAGTTCGTCCCAGGCATGATTTGGTCCAGCCGTCGCGATGGGAAAGGGAGAGCAGGCTCGGCGGCGCCTACCCCGCCAAGTCGCGGCACGTCTGACGCGGGCGGTTTGGCCTAGGCGCGAATCAACCCCGCCATCGGCACGTCGCCAGGTGCAGCGAATTTGTGCCGGGCGCTCTGGCACAACACACACACGGATACAAAAATGAGTGGTCAAAGTCAGACCCGTTTCAAGGGCTCTTAACGGAAATGAACATAGCAGCGCGTAGCGCCCCTGGCGTGTCCCTTTCTCGTGTACCTTTCTTTTTACCCCCGAACTGCCCAATAAAAGAAAAACAAATCGACTCGTTTTTTTTGTGCTGATGGTTCAGTCATGCAATATTTTTGAATAAATGTGACCAGTAAAACACGTATTCAAAGAGATTTCTACTGAATGCGTCAAACCGCTGAAGTTCACGGTTCATAGATTTGCGGGACGCCTTATTTGGGGACACCTCGTAGTTAGCCGACACAATGTAAAAGGCCCTCACTGCTGCAGCTAGGTGTTATGATGATGATGATGATTAGTGGTAGCCTCTTTGTAGCGGGGTGATGACGTGTCATCTCATAGGGACCCCCCCCACCACTTCCTCCCCCCTCCCTTCCGAGGCGCACTCCAGGTCTGCCCCCCCCCGGAAAAATAAGAAGTCTACGCCACTGACCAGGATTACAGGACTACACCGCCTGCTACCGCTTCGCTACGAAAACGTGAGTGCTTCACTGCGTACCGGTGTCACCCAGTATCCCTCCTGCTCAAGACAGTCTATCGTTTAGTTCCTGTGGTTTCAAGGAATAAACCCGCTGCTGTTTGCAAAAGAATGTGGCCGTGTTTTTCGCCGGGTGACCTGATATGAACCCGTTTCAGCGGAGGAGGATCATTCAATGTGAACAATGCGAAGCTAGCACCAAACCATTCCAAGAACAATTTTTGGACTGTGGACTTGGATTGTCGTGGTCATCATGTGAACCTAACTACTTTGTTGTTTTTGCATTTCATTCACCTTATTCTCCATTAGAATATGCAGTGTATATGTGTTCACATCTGCGCCTTCCTGTCTTCTTTACCTCAGGCCGAGTCGTACCAGTAATCGAGTAATCACATTTTCTGCAGTGTTAGTTAGTGGAGGACTACAAAACACATGCACAAATAGTCAGGTCCCTTTCTACTAAAAACGCTAATAGTTTTTGCCCATACAATTTATATTCTTAATAGACACACAACGAGCTCACCTTTCTTGCAATAGGCTAATCCTGCATTTTTTAAAAATTCCACTATATCCCGCTGTGCCGGAATCTGCATATGCCGCATGCTCCCTGTTGAGGCTTTAGGACGTGGATTTTTAGGGGTGGACAAAGTCCATTTCAAGAGTGACTTCACCAGCACAATTCAACACTGGCAAACCTATCGGCACGGTTACATTTGATAGTTAGAAAACATACATATGTCATGCCACGCCAATTTCGGTGTGTACCAAACTAGGTAAATGAAATGTCTATGATAGCATCAAGACGTAGGAGTGTAGGTTGAGATAGGCATGGTCAAAGTGCCTTCAGTTCGTCGAGAGATGACCAAGTTTTCACGACTGCTCACACAAGGGCTGTTGCGCATTAGCACGCATACACGCACGCGCAAAATTTCTCAGAAAAAAAAAGCAAGACATTGCTATGCTTATGTGCCTGGATGGCTACATCATACGAGTCACCGTAGAGGGCACAAAATTTTGCTGCATAGCTGCATGTAGGTTTCAGTGCAGCATCGGCGATGCTGAAACCTACGCGCTTTCTGCCAGCGGACAGCGCACTGATCGGCTACTTCCGGCTATGCCACTGGCTACCCCGATAGATGTGACCAGACAATACAGAGGCGAGTGCTCTTGCACGGCACCTGGTCACAACACACGGCAGGGAGCTCCCTAAGGGAAAAAAAGCGACGTTCCAGAGTTTTTTAGGAGGCATTGGTTTGATACGACAGCACTTGTGTTGTGTAAATTGTACTGGGTGTGCCAATTTGAATGTCAGAAAAAGTAGTCCAATTTTGACTTGAGTATACTTAAAGGAGTATTTTAAGGCGCTTTAAAGCAGCACCATTTAAAAATATTCTGAACTGTTCACACGCCATTGACCACACAGGAATGTCAACTTCGAGACGGAACAAGTACGGGACATTGACACCACAGCAGATACCCGCACCTTGAAAAACCCTGGGACAACCGCAACAACTTTTTGTAGACGGACAATCGGTGTTTCCTACGTGTCCCTGTGGTCCCACTAAGGGAGGTACAGGGGAGAGGGCGACAGCAGGGGTCAGTGGTCGCACGCTTTACAGCACGGCTCACACGTTTCCAGCAGCTCGAACAGGGAGGTACCCAGTTCTACACAAGAGCAGGTCGCTTCGCCGCAACACACGGCGGCAGTCACCTCACAGCTGCCAGGGATCAGGAACAAACCAAGGATGGTGAGGAACACGATGACGTTGCCGCCGAGAACTAGGCCACACGCACTCCACTGGATCTGCGCGGGGAAAAGGTAGGGTGCAAAGATAGGTCTCACTACGCAACGAAAGAGTAAACACGTGGTCGAAGCCAAGTACAGTCGGACCTCGTCATAATGAAGTAGTATCGGCACAGCAAATTAGTTCGTTATATCCGATATTCGTTACCAGTAGAGGTAAAAAATCGGCTCTAACAAATCGACAATCTGGATCGCGCAAGAACACTTGAAAGAGAAATCCATTTTGAAGCTTCCAACCCACTATAAACAAGGTAACCCTTACCTTTCAAGTGGAATGAGCCGGAACATCAGTACGTGAAATTACAACAAAGCAAGCTTCACTTGACAAGACAGGCCCGCGTCTTTATTTCTTTGATGAAGGATGTGATCTTCATCTGGTGGCTACTCACAGCACATAGCAGGATGGAGTTTTGCACAGTGTCCACGAACAAAAGGGCCTTTATACTTCTGCAGTTTCGGATGCCGGAGGGTTTTTCAGAGTAGCTTCTCAGCCTCCTGGCCAAAGATTTCTTCGTTATATCCGACATCGAGCACGGCTCATGGTTTCAGTTTCGTTATAAAAGAATCAGCGCCATAGAAATGAAGCGTGACCAACCAAAGATCGTATTTAGTTCGCTATAGCCGATGATTCTCTATATCAGGGTTCGTTATAATGAGGTTCAACTACACTCAAATGACAGCAACTGTTTCTTTGAACCTTGGGTTTAACGTGATGACGCTACCCCTGGGCTACGAGGTGCGCCGTAGTGGAGCGCTCTGGATTAATTTCGACTACCTGGGATTCTTTAACGTGTCCCGAAACCTCGACGCACGATCATTGATGTTTTTCGCCTCTATCTGACAAGCCGTGGCCGCTGCGGCTGAGATAACCTGCGTCTTTGGGCTCAGCAGCACAACGTCTTAGCCACTGAACCACCACGGCGGGTCAACTGTTTTTGTAAGTGCGCAAACTAACGTCGGGGGCAAAGCAATGTGAAGATTGTTGTCATCCGTGAAAGGTGCATCTCCACCACCCACCTCGTCATTATATTTCAAAGTGGTGGAAGGAAATGTAGTTGATACTTCAGCGCAGGAAATGCCACGTTGTTTTTCACTTTCACTGATAAAGCGTATTTAAAAATGCAAAGCTTGCCCAGTAAAGTCGATTTTTGAATGTTAAGTAACTATCCTCTCCAGCTTCAGCTACATAAAAAAAGGCCTCACAAGGCAAAACTCTTTCGAAGGGTAGGACAAGCACAAAAATATAACCTAAATTTACAATGCTCATGGTATGGGCAGACAACTTCACCAGACCTTTAACATGACAAATAAGCTGCCACTCCAAAGCTCTGGCATTGCTAGTTATAATAAATCGGCTTCAGTTATGTTACAAGAGCCAACTTTAAAGAAAGCAGGATCTTTGCTAAATCACCATTAACTATCTACATTTCTGTCAACTAAATTGTCGCTCTATTCTTCAGCAAATCCAGACGAATTCCATGCAGCTTTATGTGATGTAAACAGCAATTGCAATACTTCCATTTTTTTTCATCGTTCAATATGATGTGAGTATGGGTCCGAGGAAAAATTTGACCCTACAATTATGACACGGCCCAGCCATTCTAGTGAACAGCCCGGTAGAAGCTTTCTCGTTAAAGTTACGTTTCGAAGGGAAGGATTTTTCACTTGGATTCAGAAGGGCTTCCACTGGTGCTGCGTAGTGGAATGCTCCAAAGATATGAGCAAGATTTGGGTTTGGCGGTGAAGCCAAATAAACGCTCTTCCTCACTAGGAGCGCAAGTGAAAACCCCAAAATCCGGATACAATTATTAGTGTTTATCACTTTTTTTTCTCACCCATTTAAGCACTGGTACAAGTAGGTGTCACAGAACTGCGCTAGACTGTGTGATTTCTGCTGGCAGAGCAGCGACAAGTGTCGCGATGCATGACAGAAGTGGCGGCAAAGCACGGGGAGTGCAACATTATGAAAAAGGGGAAGCGGCACGGGCAAAGGCAGCAAAACCAAGCGAGAGACAGAAAAACAAAAAGGCAAAAATCAAGCAATGAAGGAAATGAACGCAAGCACGTTCTGCTTAGGGTCAAAGCGGATGCTCCTAAGAAACAAAACAAAACAAAAAGCACACAACACCACATCTTCCCCACGCGCTAAAAAAAAAGTACGAAGCACGTGAACACAAGGTGTGGAATATACCCCATGCCGTGAACAGGTGGACAGCAAGGCTGCTGATCACCACAAGGACACATCAAGTGTACAACGAAGAACGAAGAAGGGGCTATAAAACGAGCAGCTCGACACCTCACAAGCAGTCCAGTCCGCAGCCTGGTCTGTGGTTGTCGGTCTTGCAGGTGGGTCGATGTCAATGCCGGCTTCTAAGCAGCCCACAAGTCAGCCTAGCGACACAATGGTGCCAGTAGTCCTGAGCGATTCATCGAGAGCAACGCGCTGTCTGCAAACGCTGCTGTCATTGGGCCACCACATCAGAAGACACTCCAAACTTCCACCGCACCGCCGCCTTCTGTGCCGGGTAGCTGTCAAAGAAGATTGAAACCTAGCGCTGAAGGTTAGTTGCAAAGACTTTTGCGCTCTCTTATTAATGAGTTGTTAATGCTAACCAGTGCAAAGAGTTGTTGATTGCATGCAGTGTAAACATTGTTAATTGCATGCAGTGTAAAGCATTTTCTGACTGTCACTGAAAGCATGTAAATAGGGTTACTTTTGTACTCCTCTTTCATTTAGTTACTTCCATCCAGAAATCCTCTCAGATAAGTGCAAACACTGTGGCCACCACGCAGATCTTACGCACATTATATATGTGGAAATTGCCTAGTCCAGATGGCCGAAGGAGCCACCAGGAACCAAAATCACCTGGCTAACTAACACGGCAGCGAGAGCCCAAGCTCTCTACTTCTGGGGGAATAAATCTCTCTCTCTCTCATTTATTTTTCATTCTGCAATACAGAATGCATGCACACTAGAGTAATTTGTGTTATGCCCCGATTTAAATTGGCACTGTGCTTATATTTGGCCTACCCTGTCAAAAAATTCTTTTGGTGACAATTCGGGACTCCCAATCAAATGCCTTGTGCTGCTACCAGCGAAAACTGTTCATCAAAGACTAACACTCGCGTCATGCGTTATCAGCGGAGGCCTCGTTCTTCGTACAAATACACTCTAAAAAGGCGACAGTGGGTTTGACTGCATAGCAATGCATACGTTAGTTAGGCCACAGGTCCGTCGCTCACCCTGACGTGAGGTGGCACTGGCAAAGACGCCAGCACTATTGGCAGTGCAAAGGCCGAGATGACGATGGCCGCGGTGAAAAAGTAGGCAGACGCTCGCGCCGCGCTCGATATTGCCCCCCTGTCCTTCGTGCAGCGACGGGCTATCAACGATGGCAGTGGCGACAACATGTAGAAGATCACCACGAAGAGGGGGTGCCAATTCCTGCGGGCATGGCAACATGCACACACAAGGCCCCAGCTCGGTAAAAGACGCGAGCATCTTAGACCACTGCTTATAATTGACAACACTTTAAACACAAAGCACAAGCATGCAACAGAAATGTGACAAGAGAGTGCTGCAGTGTCTCTTTGTTCCAAATAAAAAAAGAGGGATGTCTCGGACATTCAGAGAGTGTAAAGGCAAAAGTCTATAGATGGTATTCACTGAAAAGTTTAGCTGTCCATTTCTTCGCTTGGCAACACTGGAAACGGCCACGGACATGGCACGGCTTGTGCCACTGCGTGCTTCGTTTCAACCTGATTCTCAACGGTGGTTTCAACAGAGATGTTCTTAATCGCACTCACATTGCAGTCGAGGCATTACTTTGCGTTCGGTGGGGTGCAGTTTTGAACGTCCAACACACATCATGTGCTTAGCACGGGCAAGTACCGCCATCCCGCGGAGCCCAATGTAACCAGTGACGGTGCACTCACATGGTTGCCTGTGCACGTGCCCCGCCAGTGAATACAACCTATAGCTGGGCCTCCTGTTAGTCTGCTGCTAAACTTTCGGTTGAAATTTGTGGCCATGCCTGTTACCACTTGATTGGCGTCCTGGACAGCACCCTCCAAAGCTCGCTTTTCTCTTATCCATCGCCAGAAATATCCTGTCTACCCCTGTCGGTGCCTTCACCTCCAAATAAGGCTCACATTGCACTGGTGGCGGCAACCTACCCTCATTCAGAACAGCTGTTTCCCCTTCCCGCAACATTCTCCATCACCCTTTCTTAGAACCCTCCTCCTCCTCTCTTCCCGCACTACTGTTACCCTTTCCTGGAACGTGATCTCTGGCTCACGCAACAATTTTTTTCGACCATCTATTTTCTGAACCGTGCAACATGTGTGCTTGAAACAGAGATTTAAGGCCTTACAAAAGAACAAACAGGCAAAGGACGAAACAGAGACGAGGAAGGGACTGCTGTAGTGTCTCTCTGCCGCACACTTTATTATCAACGCGCTCTTTTCATTGAAAAGCTGTTGTATCGGATATTACCAACATTTCTTAACAAACACACGGTGCTGCTACAGGGTAGCAGCCCCGTGCATCAACCTGCCTAATTTAGCTTTGCTAATTTAGCAGGGAGTTGGCACACAGAAGAGATGCACAAGTCTACCGTGTTATAGGAATACGTGCTAGTTAGGTTGCAAATGGCTCCGTGGCTTCGAGCTAAGCAATGGTGTCACCTATGAAGGGTCATCTAGGTCATCTAGAGCACTCATACTGTAACAAGATTTGTACAAAATGCTAGTTTCTTGTGGCGTCCCGGCATAGCGGCCATTATTTTGACGCAACAGTTTTCGCAGCGCTATCATGCTAGATAATTTATCACAGAACTTCTTTCGCTGCTTAAAGATTACGATTTGGTGCTCACACTTAAACAATTTGCACGCGAGGCCTCTGATCAATGGAGTCAAGCAAAAGCAGCCATTTCCTTCAAATGCTTTGAGCACGCATTTCTTAGAGACACGACGTATTGTCTCACCTGGGTGATGGCAGTACACATCCCAGCACCAAAAGGGCTATGCCCGCAGTCCCCAAGAGGGCGAGGGCACATCTGGACAGAAGACGGAAAAGTTGACGCTCTTCACACTCAGTCATTGGCAAGCATCATTACTGGCTCAGTTGCGTCCCATCTAATCATCACGGCTAGGACTGGACATTACAAGCTGACTCACACGTCACCTGAAATGGCTGGGTTGAACTCGATGGTCCTTAGATTAAAAACTTATTGAAAAAGCTTCTACCTACCATTTTTAGCTGTTATAGCGACATTCTACGGTACAAACTTCGCTGCATTCTTCCGGAAGGTCCTCTAGTCATAATTGGCCCCAACCTTGGAAGAGATGTGGATACATTTACATCTTAAACGCCCACAGGTCAGATTTGTCTCTGCCTACCGGTTGTAATCCGCGTGTCATTACACTGTGACTAAACAAACAAACACCTTGCAAAGTACCTATAGAAACAGCACCTTGTTTGCTTGGTTAGGTAAAAGATTGATAGCAACGCAACGACTAAGAGCCTCCGACTGTGTAAAGTTTTAGATGTACCATCGTGATACATTGAAATATGAACTACGGAGAGCGTGGCTTTCAGTACATGCCGCGCATCCTGGCAATGGGCTGCGTATGCACAGTAGGAACAAGTTACGGGAGTTCGTGACCGATCTTGGTATGGAAAGACCATCGTCTTTCCACTGTCTGTTGAGCGCTGAGCAAGAAATAAAAAAGTACAAGGAACACAGCTGCGTGCACCGTTTTCACTCAGCGCAAAGACGCAGTTAGATAACACCCGCATGAGCGGGCACCAAACATGGCGGAAAGACAAACCTAAATGCTCATACACCGGGCAGGTTGGACACGAGGTCTTGCAACTTGTTTGTACTGCGCATACACGGCTCGTCGTCAGGATGCGCGGCATGAACTAAAAGCCAAGCGCTCCGTCGTTCGTATTTCAATGCATCACGATAGTACATGCCACAGGAATTCCGTCTGTAATAAAGGCTCCTCCTCCTCCAAATTTCCAAGCACTTAAGAATTATGTGGAGGTAGATTAGACACAATGCAGAAAAACAAAGAAATTTTGCAGAACACTGGCCTCCATGCAGCCAGGTGCTATAATATATACAGATGCCTCTCAACGAGAAGAAAAATCCGGTATAGGAATATTTTCCCTTTCCCTTAACTGCACTTTTTCGGTTCGTCTGGGTGATTTTATCCCCATATTCTTCGTGGAATTCCTGGCAATAGTCCTGGCGCTACGAAAGCTGGATGTATCAATTACACCTCCAATGATAATTTCTGATTCTTTTTCTGTATGCTTAGCCCTTTCTTCCCCTAAAGACACTCCCCTTCTGCGGACGTTTCGGTCACTCCTGCCACCTCACTTCACTGAAATTAACCTTCTTTGGGTTCCTGGTCATGCGGGGATCACATTCAATGAGACTGCTGACTCTCTAGCAAGGATAGCACTTTCTGGGCCTGTAGTAGACGTCGTAGAGCTGACACCTTTAATAACAGCAGCTAGGTACCGTAGGATGCTGAAACTCCAAGAACAGCAAGAATCGGTTTTATTATCATTAAGAGATTTTAATCATCTTAAATTCTCACGGAAACCTGAATGGTGCCCTTCACGCAACTTAGAGGTGGTTATTAGAGCCTTACGTTGTCGAGTACCCCAGTTAAATAGGTACTTACACAGGTCTCGTCTGGCGCCAACAGCTTTGTGCAGCTATTGCAACGAAGACGAGTCTGTCGAACACTACATTTTGACATGCCGACGTTTTTCCCGACTGAGACGTCAGTCCCTGGAGGTGCCCGCTTTACAGTTTGGGGATATCCCTAACAGTGCCGGCTATACTATCGTTCGGGGCATCCGAAACGTGGTTCTGCCGCCGGGATGTATGCTCTGCCCTCCTGTGCTACATTGAAAATTAAAAACGATTCTCTTTATGATTGCGATTGGTCACCCTCGCTTTGATTTATCAGGACTTTTTTTTTTTTTGGAAAACTTTTTACAACCGGTCTAAATTATCTTTCCTAAGAGTCTCGTGATTAGATAAGAATTCCATGCATTTTAACCATCCTCTGTTGATTGGCCGATCCCCTGATTGGGTATGTGCCATACCTAAAGGGCGCAACAACAACAACACTTCTAAGTGTACACGGACGCCAAAGCACAGGTGTAATGTGCAGTGTTAGCTATTTGATCACGTGAAGTTTACATGGTACAAGCCGAAGCAGTTGATGCCGAGGCAAACAAGCACGGGCGGCTGGAGAGCTAAAATCACGGCACCTTGATCATCAAAGCGTGATGTCAGGTCGGCGCATACCCGCGTCCGCCACTGTGCGAGTTCTTTCTTTTTTATTTCTTTGGCTTAACCACACGACGCGTCGCCGCCGCAAAATGCGCTCCATCTTTCTTTTTCTTTGTTTTATTTTTATTTATGAGGCGTGGCTCGCGCTTGAAACCGCATGACGCGCTGTTGCCGATGAGAAACTTCTCGCCGCCGAATTTTTTTTTTCGATCCGTGAGCCACCCTTGCTGTCGCATAAAAAAAAAAAAAAAGGAGCGTGCATAGCAACCACAAAAATACGTATCACCAGTATCACTCATTAAATACTTCGATCAAAAGACAGAAATCCACTTACCCCGCTGATTGCACCCGGTAGAGCAATAGAAAAAAGGCAATAGGAGAGAAATATTTTGTTAGTAATCTTGTCCTGAAAGTAGGAAAAGCGAACATTTGGTGGATAACAATTCGTACAGCTGGAATTCACCTGTCAAGGGCGAAACTGAACAGAAGCACAACGCAAAAACACGACGCGTAATTACAAAATAACAATAAATTGACTTATTTAGAGCCTCAATTCTCTACTGTAATATAAGACACAGGCCGAAGGCCAGAATATCTTTTTAAAAGTTTTTTTTCGAGAGTTTGACGTCAAAACAAACAGGTTATTGACCTGCTGGAGAGAAAGCACTACGGCGCGAGACTTCACCGAAATTCTCGCACTCTCGCCACTTTATTCTACAATGCGGTGAACTCGGAAAGATAAATTTATGTACTGCGCCAATCGCGCGTTGGCACTGATAAGAAACTAGACAACAGGAACATGCACGCAATGCAAGCGCTTGCAACGGCACGATACCTATGCAGCGAGCCATGGTGGTAACGTCGGTAACGTTGGGTAACAAGTTCCTTCAATCGGCGATTCGTTGTTCGTAATTTTATTCGGAGTTTTAGAAATTACATTATTTGATAACTGACGCAGATTTTCAGCTTGCTTTTTTATTTTTTGACGAAACTTTTTTTTTAGGTGTTAGTAACTATGGCGACATTTTAATCCGGCTGTGCAGTGTCGTTGGTGTCGTGTCGTTCGGCGCTGGCGTTGCGGCCGTAGAGTTCTCTGTCTTCTGTGCTGGGATCGGGGTGTAATAGCTTTGTTCATTGTCGTCGACCTCCGTGAAAAGCAACATGGCAGCAAATAAAGCAAAGTAAGTATTCCGTTATGGGTTTCCATCAATCGTAGTGAATATAAGTGTAAGGGAACAAACATTAGACACGTTCAATGAGTGATACGCGTTTGTCGCCAGTTAGGCTTAAATGCCGGCTTCTATTTTTCGCTAGTCATCCTTCCTATCGCGAAGGTTCTTGGGTCGTATTCATCAAGTAATCACGGCAAGGGTGGCTGACGTAGCAGTCCGAACCTTTTAGTTTTCTCTGCATACTGGTAATAGTGAGTTTAAAGCCATTTTGCGTAGATAAGCTTGCGTGACGATGCACAACTTTCGAGTACTAGACGCAATCTCATCGTACTGAGCGATCCGGGAAATCCGCCTTGCGGTCACTGGTTTACTTGGACTGGTAATTAAAATGGCATGGCTACAATGGTTCAAACTTGCACTAAGCGTAAGTGTTGTACCAGAGGCTCTTTGTTTCACTGCGATGCGAAGTTTCGAACTATTCCAGCAGCTGCCAACGTCAAATGCCCAAATAGTGCAGTTTTCGATATCTTGCTACGCCTGGTGCTATAAACGCTCGTGGAATATTTCGAAAATTTAGCCTTCTATGAAAGGTGCGCGCATTCAGGCCTCTTGTCACCTGTAAATAAGCAGCACAGTGTTTTTACAAACATCGCTAGCCCTTGGTAGCATAGTTACCGATGTTTTTCTTTGATTGAGAACGACGTCGCAAGCATTTCCGCCATACGTTTTCGTAGCCTTCAACATCTAAGACTTCATGCCACAGCCATTCTTAGGGTCGATGTTATCTGACAGCCTTGAGCGTGCTGTATGGCCTCGAACTGCGTTGACGTAGGCACAAAAAAAAAAAATTGCCTGGCCGGAAGAAGTAAGCTCACGCTTTATTGATATTTACAACGAAGTAATGAAACCCGGGGTTGCTGAAAGGATCAGCGAATGTTTCATTGACGTCTACAACGAAAGTGATGAAATCGGAGGCATGTTTGCCTTGGTGTCCGATGACTCAGTGAAACCACTCCGAGCACTGTCAGTCACGTTGCACAGCATTGGCGCTGTTCTAAGCACGAAATCATTCTCTTGTAACGTTGGTGCGGCTGGTGTAAAAATAAATTGACAATGAAGACAAGCATGACTTGGAAGTTCACACCACACTAAAGTTTCATTTTGTTCAAAATGCTGCCATGACAGTGCTGTTAGCCTTCTAGAGTACAGATGTCCAATCTCCATAAATAAACCGTATGAGGTACTTGAGGTAGCAGACAAGAACAGGCAGTGGGTATGGTGACTTCATGCCAACATGTGCATTCCAGCACCGTTAATCAAGGTATTGCCATTTAACCTAGTGAAACTGGCTTGGCATCTTAACCTGTATAATAGGAAAACCATTGGTTCTGTCGTGGTAAGCTACGGGGAAAGGGAGCCACACAGCCGGTTGCCCAATTACTGGGCTGATCACAAGCTGGAGGTGCGAGCTAGGCCCGTGCCCGTGTGAGCTGCTTCCTTCATTATCATTATCCTCAACACGTTCTGAGTTTCGGCATATGTTTGTCTGTAATCAGACCCTGGGGGCCACTTTGACTCTTTCTATGGCACAAATACTGCGATTCTCTCACATTTGTGTCAACTTTTCACCGCATCAGCCAGCCCACACCAAGTGAAGGAGAGGCTGCCTTGAGATGTCTCCATTCAAACTTCTTTTGCCCAATTGAGTGCAGCTTGCAATAAATGTAACCTGCTGTGGCAAAGTGGAAGAGGTGTGTGTACCCAAGCATAATCAGGTGTTAAGACAGGGGGTGTGGTACATTTAAATTTTGTTTGCATGCTGCCGGTAGATGTGAGTGTTTTTTTAATTTTACCAAACATTAAAATGAAAAGTTCATTCCATTGTGACGTATTGAATCCAAGCGCTCCTTCCCATTCTAAAAAAGCAGTTAGTTTTATTGTGTGTTCCGCGTCTAAAGCCCTTTTATGGAATTGATCCTTGTGTTCGGGAGGGGAAAAAATGAAGTAGGCCACCGCGCCAATTGGGTGTAAAAGAAAGACGGTGAGGTCCCCATTTTTCTGTGCATGGAATGAACGCCTCCTCACTTTCCAGTCCAGAGGACTTGGCCACAGCCATCTTGAAGACGAAGCAGAAGCCCAACCGTTTGCTGGTGGAGGAGGCCATCAACGATGACAACTCTGTCGTCTCCCTTTCCCAGGTGAGTAGTGGCTGAAAGGGAACGTACACAGCAATTTGGCGAGTGTCCCATTTGTCGTGGGGACCACTCTCTTGTCTACAGTGCTTGCTGCAGGGTGGAAAAGGAAGCCATGCACTTGGCATTCAGTAGCCTTGCAGTTACTTTGAATTGTTGGCGAATTCCATTTTCGAGGTAGCTGTGCAGTGGAGAACTTGACCAAACCATTATTTGTTGAGCAGGCAAAAAAACTGATAAGTTTGAAATCAAGATGGTACTGGATATAACGGGGCTGAGATCGCTGACATGAGAATTTGATGGGGCTGCTTATTAATCCAAAAAAATTCTTGAGTGGTTGTGAAGTGAGAAGGTTTATCTGCATTTGCTTGCGCGCTTAGGCGGTGAATTGTGAGCTTGGACTTGTGCGCTCACAATCGCTCCACAGTTTCCCGGTGGTCGTGTAAAGCCTGGCAGGCGTGAAGTGTGCCAAGGAGGCAGGGTTTTGCTGCAGTTTGCAGCGGCTGGCATTGCCCTCGGGGCATGGTACATTTCAGCAAATGCTCTTGCCATGTTTGTGAAAAACTTGAAAACTTGTGGCTTGTACATCCTGACTATTTGTCCACCTCAAAAGTCTCAATCGGGGAGCTAAGCTAACCTGCAGGTTGACAAACAGAACTCTGCAATAAAAACAGTTTGTATTTTTTGTGTAAACAGAGAACACTGGTTTCATTGTGTACATTAGCCGACTGATTTTTCGAACCTAGAGGGGAGTGAAAAATAGTCCAAAAAATCTGTGAGTCATTACTCCTATGGGACAAATGGGGGATCCCTCGCTCGGGGGAGTGCGAAATATCCAGCAAGCCCAAATTTTCGGAGTCCAAAAAAGCAGTCAGCTACTGCATTTACATTTTTGTAAAGTATGCCATTTCTTTCCCTAGGGAAAAAGGGTTTTTTTAGTGGTGTGCTGCAACGTAATACTCATTACAACTGACCATCAAGAGGTTCGCGAGTTCGATTCCCGGCCGCAGCGGCCGCTTTTCTGATGGAGGCGAAAAGCAAAAACACCCGTGTATACCAGATTTCGGCGCACGATAAAGATCCCCAGGTGGTCAAAATTAATCCGGAGCCTTCCACTACGGCGCGCCTCATCGCCTGCGTTGCGTCGGCGCGTTAAACCCCACAATCAACTGACCATCAAGACATGCAGCAGTCTGTACAGGTGTAGCTTTTTGAGCTCACAGCTGCGACAACGGCATAGCGCAGAAAATTCAAAAAGCGGGGAAACGGATAGTGCCGCCGCCGGTGCATCGGGTTTTGGTGGCACACGCTGTGACTGGCGAAGAGCGATTATTGTAGCATGTTCATTTTGCTGAGAACAGTAAGATAGGGAATGAAGGCGAACCTGTACTTGCATTGGGAACACATCTGGAACTGTGAACAAGATTTTTGTTTTCTTGCAGACACAAACCAAGGAGACAGCCAGCTTTGTCATTTTTTTGTCCAGTGCCGACATGGGCAGTCGAAAGATTGATATTAGTGAGTGATAGCTACATTCATTATTAGACAGGAAGCACCTTTCTCATCCCCCTTGTTTTGTGTGCACTCTCTGTTCAGCATTTGTAGTAGCCGACCGTTTTTTCGGAGTTCGAAACTCCGGACTGGCTGGATACTTCGGGCTTTCCTGACGAACCACCACTTGTCCCATAGGAGTAATGGACGCGTGGATTTTTCCGACTGTTTTTCTATTCGTTCCCCTACACGTCTGACAAATCAGTCGGCTACTGTATATGTACGACAGCCAGCATCAATGGTTGTGGCATTATTAGTGCGATCGACCCCTTCATTAAGCCAGCCGTTAGCTTTAGCTAATCACAGTTGTACAGGTTGCCCAAGTATTTTCTACATTTTCGTGGCATGCAATTTCAGCTGGCTCGCTTCGCACTTGGTCAGCTCGGTTTGTGGTCTGCTTTTCTATACCATGGAAAAAAAAGAATATATGGGAGTGAAAGCAGGAAGAGATAAATGCTAGCCTACTTGTGTATTCCTAAACTATGAGCGTTTGTTGTTGAACAAAAGTCGTGCGATACAAATGGTGGGATTCAGCCTTTCACGCAGCTGCAACCAGGTTTGTAGTCCTCCCAAAAGAAGTGGCCCTACTTGCTGGCTGGGAATCGAGCTTGCTTGCTTTGGTAGCAGGCCTAGTTGATTGGTGCACTGATCTCACTACCCTCCCCTCCCCCTCTGGTGTGCAGGCAAAGATGGACGAACTGTCCCTGTTCAGAGGCGACACGGTGCTGCTGAAGGGCAAGAAGCGGCGCGAGACAGTGTGCATCGTGCTCTCGGACGAGACCTGCCCGTCGGAGAAGATTCGCATGAACCGCTGCGTCCGCAACAACCTGCGCGTGCGCCTCGGGGACGTGGTCAGGTGAGGGGCACTCTGCCGGGACCTCTCCTGTCTGTTTCGCTGTTCCAGTGCACTGCAGAAGAGCCGAGTATTGCACAAGAAATGGGACACGTTTGCTTTGCCGCAAAGCTTTTTGAATGTTTCTGGGTGGTTGTCACACGTCCCACCTCTGCAGGCAGAAAGAGAAAGAGTGTACTGCTGAAAGATGCAGGTAGTTTAAACTCGCTGAGTCACCATTGGTTTTAATTTCAGGAGACATGGTCTTGCACAGAGTGCAAAGACGCAGCTTGGCACCGGATTTGGAATTTGTGTCCAGTTTCTGGAGAGGATTGCTTCCTGCTAAGTTACTTGCTCGTACGTGCTACAGTCTGCCATGGCTGTAAAACATGGGAACGCCATCTAGTTGCATGCAGTGCTGTGTTCTAAAGACTTGCGCATCCACAGGCACGGGCACTTTCGCACACACCGGATAGCTTCGTGGGGCCGTTAGGGTTATTGAGTTCTGCAAAGTGGGAGCTGCTACCTTCTGTGAACCGAAAGGAAGGATGCTAAGGTTAGATGCCTGTCAAGTGAGCTGATGCTAAGGTTAGATGCCTGTCAAGTGAGCCGAGTTCTGTCACATAGCCTATGGACGCTGCGCCCGCGAAGCCCACCCTCCTCTCGCTGCGCACGGCATGCAGACAATGGGGCCCTTCGATTACAGTGTCGGCTCACCGCGGGCTCCCCGAGAAGCAGGTCCGACGTTCCATTTTCCCACGTATCCCTAGGCTTCGGGGAATCCGCGGACTATCCGCGGTGAGCCTGAGAACCCCAATGCACACGGCGCGCGCGGTTGCGCAACACCACCTAGACTCCTTCCTCTCCCCCCCCTCCTCCTCCCCTGTTCGTATCGCCGACGTCGCTGCGTAGTTGTGTGTGCGTGGGTTTTGGCAGTCTTCAGCCTTATCTTTTATCGTACTGCCGGCGTGATTCCAACAACGCGAGTGCGACAGGCGGGAAGCGAAAGCGAAAGACTATCACGCTTGAACAGAAGACGGCAAAAGCTGTCGCATCGGGCGCGAAGGAAGGTAAGGTGCACTCCGTGGTAAGGTGGCAAGAGACTTTGACGTGTGGACGAGTACGCTGTCCAACCATCATGAGCAACCGAGAGTCCATCGTCAGCGCTGTATGCAATGGCTTGAAAAGAAGCGCTAAGGACGAGCTCGGAGGCACTAGATTGCGGTGGACGACGGCTGCGTCGCTACTTCGGCGCGCACTGAGGCGGCGAAGATGGCTAAGTGAACGTAGCGGCCGCAGCGAGGGAGCCCTCGCTCGCATTAGGAATTACGGACTTGTAGGCCAAAGTCTCGTTTGACATACGAAGTTTGAACGGCAATAAAGTAGGTTCGTGACTTTTCTTTTACCTACACCACCAACTCCGAATGTGTTTATTTTTACTGACTATCGCCGTGCAACAAGATGCTATTTCGCCCGCTTTTTGTTTTAGGTAACTACAACTGCACATATTTTGCCAGTAAATGTCGGCTACTGGCTATAACGAAATATTGGCTATATTACGAGCACAATCGCGGCGCCCCTTCATTTCGTTATAACGAGGTTTAACTGGACTAACGAGCCCGGGCGAATGCCATCATGTGCAGAAACTGTTTGTTCTGCATACATACCTGTTCTGTTACATACCTGAACATGTGAGAGCTGTGCTTGGGCGGTGCTTCTCACAGCAGTGGAGAAATCAAGATAAGGCTGTGCGCTTGAACTGCCATTTTGATAACTTCAAGTGTGGGGAGGGCAAAAGAATTCGGGGATGGTGCTGGTACACGCAAGTCTTTGCAATTTGTGCCTTTTCCCCTTTTTTCCCGCCAGCATCCAGCCCTGCCCAGATGTCAAGTACGGCAAACGGATCCATGTGCTGCCCATCGACGACACCGTCGAGGGCCTTGCCGGGTAAGCTGATTTTGGCGGTTGCGAATCTGCATACTTGTGTCCCAGAAGAATTGAGGGTTGCTGCTGCTGGCGCGCTGTGCTTGTTGTGTGACTGTTGTGGCCCCCTGTGCAGGAGCCTGTTCGAGGTGTACCTGAAGCCGTACTTCCTGGAGGCGTACCGGCCGATCCACAAGGGGGACCTGTTCCTGGTGCGCGGTGGCATGCGGGCAGTGGAGTTCAAGGTGGTCGAGACGGACCCCTCCCCATACTGCATCGTCGCACCTGACACGGTCATCCACTGCGACGGGGAGCCCATCAAGCGGGAGGTGCGCCATTCGCTCTTGCATTGCGCTCGATTCTTTGGCCGGGCTCATTCGTAATTGTAAAACCTCCCTTGAGGGAACCAGAAACACGTCTCTTACACCTGATGTCTCTTGGAACTAAAGATTCTAAAAGCACTGATACTGATGTGTAGGTGTGGCAGAGCTGTCGTAGTCGATGTGGCGTAACATTCTATAACAGCGGTTGCACCATTAGAACTGAGAAGAGGGAAGAAGCAAAGTTTGTTGGCACGGTTATTCCCCTTGGCAGGAGGAGGAGGAGTCCCTGAACGAGGTTGGCTACGACGACATTGGGGGCTGCCGCAAGCAGCTGGCACAGATCAAGGAGATGGTGGAGCTTCCGCTGCGCCACCCGAGCCTCTTCCGGGCCATCGGGGTGAAGCCCCCCCGGGGGATCCTGCTGTACGGGCCGCCCGGCACGGGCAAGACGCTGATTGCGCGTGCGGTGGCCAACGAGACGGGCGCCTTCTTCTTCCTGATCAACGGGCCCGAGATCATGAGCAAGCTGGCGGGCGAGTCGGAGAGCAACCTGCGCAAGGCCTTCGAGGAGGCCGAGAAGAACGCCCCCTCGATCATCTTCATCGACGAGCTGGACGCCATTGCGCCCAAGCGGGAGAAGACGCACGGCGAGGTGGAGCGCCGCATCGTCTCCCAGCTGCTGACGCTCATGGACGGCCTGAAGCAGCGCGCCCACGTCATCGTCATGGCGGCCACCAACCGGCCCAACAGCATCGACGCCGCCCTGCGCCGCTTCGGCCGCTTCGACCGCGAGGTGGACATCGGCATCCCGGACGCCACGGGCCGGCTCGAGATCCTGCGCATCCACACCAAGAACATGAAGCTGGCCTGAGAGCGTGGACCTGGACAAGATTGCGGCCGAGACGCACGGCTTCGTGGGCTCGGACCTCGCCGCCCTCTGCTCGGAGGCAGCCCTGCAGCAGATCCGCGAGAAGATGGACCTCATCGACCTCGAGGACGACCAGATCGACGCCGAGGTGCTCAACTCGCTGGCCGTCACCATGGACAACTTCCGGTGGGCCATGGGCAAGTGCAGCCCGAGCGCGCTGCGCGAGACGGTGGTGGAGGTGCCCAACGTGACCTGGATGGACATTGGCGGCCTGGAGAACGTCAAGCGGGAGCTGCAGGAGATGATCCAGTACCCGGTGGAGTACCCGGACAAGTTCCTCAAGTTCGGCATGACCCCGTCGCGGGGCGTGCTTTTCTACGGGCCGCCCGGCTGCGGCAAGACCCTGCTGGCCAAGGCCATCGCCAACGAGTGCCAGGCCAACTTCATCTCCATCAAGGGCCCCGAGCTGCTCACCATGTGGTTCGGCGAGTCCGAGGCCAACGTGCGCGACGTCTTCGACAAGGCCCGTGCGGCCGCCCCCTGCGTGCTCTTCTTCGACGAGCTGGACTCGATCGCCAAGGCCAGGGGCGGCAACGTTGGAGACGCCGGTGAGTGCACTCCTCCGGCGGCTTTGCGGCCATCGTTGCTTTGGAATGCCCGTTGCTGAAAATAACTGTTCTGAGGGAGCTCGTAGTTCTGGTAGCTGGGCGCTCGCCTTGTAGCCAGTTGGGCAGGTCACTGTTTCACGATTGTCCTCTGAAACGCAGGCGGTGCGGCAGACCGGGTGATCAACCAGATCCTGACGGAGATGGACGGCATGAGCAGCAAGAAGAACGTGTTCATCATCGGGGCCACCAACCGGCCGGACATCATCGACCCGGCCATCCTGCGGCCCGGCCGTCTCGACCAGCTCATCTACATCCCCCTGCCGGACGAGAAGTCGCGCGTGGCCATCCTCAAGGCCAACCTGCGCAAGTCCCCGCTGGCCCCCGTGAGTGCAGGAATACTGTGACCCAGGGGGTGTCTTGCCGGTAACTTTGTACGTCCACTGTTTTGGGGTGAACCGAGGTACCGCATTTGCTCGATTCTAACCCACCACCCTTTTTTTTCCCCCCACGCTTGCCATGCCCAAAGCGAGGGGGTGTGATTTGATTTGAAATACCTAAAACCCTTCCCCCCTGTTCAACTCGCTTCATATTTTTGCGGTGATATCTCGACAAGACTAGGCACGAGGCGAGGGATAGCATTTTATTTGGCTAACATTCAAAAGAAAAACGTACGGTGCATCCTACCTGCTTAGGTCAAAAACTCAGTCACTCTCTTAGCCACTTCAGTCCATCGCCCCACTTTGGAGCTGCCACTCTTGGTATCCCACACCAAGTCGTCTTCCGTTCCGTCAAAGTAGTTTGTAATTGAACCCTTCTTAAACTTTTGCCACAGCATCAACTTCCATACATCTGAAATACACCGTGCAATGGTTGACGGCAACGTTTTCTGTCGCTTTCCTGTTGGCGTCTTCTTCCGGTCCGGGGTTCTCAACCAACTTTTTGTACTCTGTTTGAAGGATAGCTTTGAAAGGTTTTTGATCAAGGGGTTGCAGTACTGGCATCGTGCCGCCGCCTGGAATCGCAACCAAGTCGTAAAAGCTGTTCTGGAGTTTGGTGTTTACCCCTGGAGTAAGATGGCTGCAAAACGAAACCAACAAAAGCATTGAACGTGGGCCTGCAGGTCCGTTGAGCAATGCTTTTGGGCACTGCTGCCTCACAACTTGAACCCAGTCTGACATTCTTTGTTACTTTTTTGTTACTCTTACATCTTCTGGAAAACGTTCATTTTTTGGGCGTGTTCTTTCTTTTGAGTATGATATATACGGAAGCTTTTGTTTGTCGGCGGTTATGCACAGCATCACTGCAGCATGCTGCTTTGAAATGCTTCACTTCGTGGGAGCCTTGTCAGTATTGCCGTTGTGGCTGAGCTCGTAGCTGCGTTCCCTGCAGAGTTTGATTACATAACGCTGAAAGGTGGGCAAGTTTTCCTTTGAAATTGCCTGGAAGCTTCTGGCATATTGTTTCCGGTGCCTCAAAGAAAATCCATGTCCTCTCATCGTGTACTTCACTCAGCTCAAGCTTCCACAAAACACGAGTGGGGAATCTGCATTCTTGTTGCAATCTCCATCGCTATCATCTGGATTGCAGTGACATTGACACCGTAGTCCCTGCGCCGTTTGCTGTGAACAGGCTCACCGACTACTATTCCCAGTTGCAGATTTCGGCTCTTGCATGGTTCCGTAAACTTCTTACATGTTGCGGCACCTTTGATTCTATCTCACTGGTTCCTCCACCTTATATCGCAGGCTCCGCTGTGGCACCATGGTGGCCATAATTGCAGGTGCTCTTAAAGGGACCCCACAGCACCTAACATCGACTACCGGGAATGTGTTTTGGGGTAAAGTCTGATTGTCCCAGCAAACTCCTCCTGCAAGAATTAGGAAAATCCGTTCACTATCGCCGAAACTACTCGCGATGAGAAATCGCATATAATCGTTTCCTCTCAACTTGACAGAGGACAACGTGGCGAAAGCTGTGCACTCTCTCCCGGAGAGGTGGGTGGCTTGCAGTGTTCTCTTCGGCAGCCTTCGGTACATCACAGACCGGGGAGTTTTCTCCTTTTCTCCGTAATGTTGAGGGGTCTATCTCCGGTCTGGTGCTGTACAAAAGGCAGGCATGGCTGCCTGCCCACAACCACGCGCTCAGACTGGCAGGGTGTTTTTGAAGCAATAAATGTTGGTTGTCAAGTGGTCTGGTTGAAAGGGGAGTATTAAATTCGTCACTCAAACTCCACGCGCACTCAAAACACAAAAGAAATGCCAAAACTGTGCGTACAGGTTCAGGCATAGAAGATGTTGGTACACAGCGTCGAAGATGGTGGATTGTCACAGGAAATGCAAGAAATGCGCCGTGAAGTCGACCAGCGACAGCCAATAGGGCCGCCATGGCCTCATTGACGACGTTTAGGCCATGCCAGGGCTATATGAGGAAAATTGAAGAAAGAACGGTTGGTTGTTTCACGTCTTTCACGGCGATTTGCGCACTCACCGCTTCACGTGCACGTGTAATATTCGGCTCGGGTATTCCTGGCAGTGTAATCTAAACGTTGTGCAGGTTTACTTGCACTGCACAAAGAGCGTTGCAGGGTCCCGTTAACTTGAAGCTCTAGGCAACCCTCTTTGCACTCATAGTGACTTCTGTTTGGGCTGTCGAAAGCCCCGCATTGGGGGAAGCAATGTGCAACCAGGGTCCCCACGCAACATCTGCTGTACTCCCTAAGCTGATTCCAGGCCCACGTGACAACACGGTGGTTATTGGGGTTGCTTTTGGCCTTGTTTTGGTCTTCCGGGCCACCACCTGTTGTGTAGTGATGGAATGCAGCAACATGAGCCACGGCAGAGCACGGCCGAGGTAGATTTGGTGCGCTGGAGCACCTGTGCAACCACAACTGAGCAAGTTGGCATGCCTGGCAGCCCTGCTGATGTGCGCTTCCACACGGAAAAAAAGAGGTCTTAAATTCACGTGCAAACTTTTTTCCAAAGTGGTGGGGGGTGGGGAAGGCTTAGAATTGTGAAAATACAGTATCCGCAAGTGTCGTAAGTGTGTACGAGCACTTGGCTCGGATGACCGATAGCAGTGGGCACAATCTATCGCAGCAGTCTTGCTGTTACTCCGCAATTGCGCTGCATGCAGTGAGCCTCTGCTCGTCCATCCCTTATCACGAGTGGGGCACAGTTTTTGTGTGTACTTGAGAAGAAATCGTGCAGAGAAGGCGAAAAAAAAAAAAAAGCTGTTTAGTTTGTGGTTGCGTGAGCGTGTGCGTCGCTTGGGTCGTTGCAGGATGTGGATCTGAACTTCATAGCCAGCATCAGCCCGGGCTTCAGTGGTGCCGATCTGACCGAGATCTGCCAGCGAGCCTGCAAGCTGGCCATCAGGGAATCCATTGAGCAGGAGATTCGCAAGGAGAAGGAGCGCAGCCAAAATCCAGACTCCAACATGGTGGGTGCTTCTCCCTCCCAGGGGCGATAACCGTACAGGATGAAATCGTGCAAGACTTGTTCTTAAAAAGTATTTGGTAAAGGTGAGGTGATGAGCGCACTGAACGCAAATGCCTGCGTTATTTACTACACATGTGGGTTTTAGTGCTTTGAAGCTACAAATGGGGTATGAGGCTTGCCATAGTGGAGGGCCGCGGACTAATTTAACCATAGAGTTTCTTACTGTATGCACTATCGAGGAATCTGGCGCTAGCGTCTATGCGGCTCGCATCAAGCCCGTCTGTGTCGTCATGGGCCGCCATTATACCATGCGCTCGCCTTAGTTTCGTCATTGGCTTGGATTGAGACGTTTTAGTGGTCGCATATTCTAACACAATACTGCAGAAACGCAAATAAGGGTGTGTTATTAATAAGTGGAGAATAAAACGCTCTGTTTTAAAGCTAGGACAAAGGAACTAAAGCGTATTTTTGCCGGAACGGTTGTGCCTACTATTCTGCAGGCCAAGCGGGTAGTTAACAACAATGTTAATATTTTCGGAGAAACTCATTAGAGATTCGTTTTATTAATTTTCCCATTATTTCAAATAATAAGTTGTTTAAAAAGCTTGGAAACGTTTTTGAGCGTGCCAATGAAAACGTCGCTTTCGCAGGGAACCGGTGCACTGACTGCCAGCTACAGTTTAACAAAACTTGCTGCTGAGCGAGTTGGTTCATACTTGAAGACAAAGGAAAACGTAGCGTTAATCAGTCGTGATCGAAGCCAAGATATGGATGGCCGCAGGCGCCCGTATCTGTCGTATCTTGTCTTCGTCAAAGTACATTTGGCTTTTTTTCGTCAGCTACAACTTTCGCGGCGACATGTTACCTGCTTTGTCGTAGGTTCCGTCTACTTCGGCATGACCAACGTGAGGCACGATCACGCACTGCCTGCTCTTTCACCAAGCACGCAGTTGCACGGCTCACGGCTTCCACAGAACAGGGAGCATTTCGGCTACCTTGTAGCTCGCAGACGTGTTAAAGCATAGCGAAGGAAGCAAATCCTAAAAACCGCTGAGGAATCCAGTCGTCATGCCAAGCCCAAGCCAGAAAGGGGGGTCTTCCCATAACCCCCCACAACGACATGGATTCCCAGCTGCAGTTTCCTCTCTAGTATACGTACTACGAAACTCTATGAATTTTAACCACCTGGGGATCTTCGACATGTGCCGAAATCTGGACAAACGGGTGTTGTTGCTTTTCGCCTCCCTCGGAAAACTGCAGCCAGTGGAGCCAGGTTCGAACCCGCGTCCTTAAGCTCAGCAGCACCGCACCTTGTGTGCTTGGAGGGGGGGCGGCTGAGCACTGCCTGATGTTGAGCCATTTGCCCCGAAATTGACAATGTGGCCGTCTAGAGAAGGCATTTGTTTGAGCTTGCAGTAGGTCTTTGTCAAACTGCAGCCCCCCTCACTTGATCTCGCCCAGGGTGTAAAGGTGTTAGGTGAGCAAACGCCACTGGCATCCGTGTTGCTATAATGTTCTGCTTCCACATCACGCCAACAAATGGCGCCATGAAGGGTGGCCCTCATCGCCTCGCTCGCGGGGTTCGTTGGGTGCTTTTTGCAGTTCGCAAATGGCCACTTTATTGAACAAAGTGGCCAGGAAGTCTTGTGCTCGGCTAATACTGCAGCCACGCCCCAATTGGGTAGCTCTGGTGAACGTACTTCAATAAGTAGTGCCGATAATGTTTTCGCAGAGGAACGCCACCCAGCATGTGCGGGCAGATGTACAGGGCTTGAGATGTACAGAAACGGCTTTGCGGATAGTCACCGCTCTCTGCAAAGTGCACCCTATGGGCCGTTCGCCCGCCCTAGTATTTTCTTACACCTTGGTCTAACGTAAGGCTAGCTTGATTTGGTGCTATGATGCAGAAATGGAAATTCAAAAGGTAATAAAATTCTCCTCGAATGTGAGTCTTCCTGCAAAATAAAGTTTAAATGCACAGACGGATTTTACTTGCCAATGCGCGGCAATGGCTACGATGCCGTCACAGTGTTGTGCGTGTAAATTTGTTTTCCGCGTCGATGTCACTCAGTACTGTGCTGTTTTGTCTCGGTGTCTAAACTGTGGCTTTAAATGCTGAACCAAAGTGCTCGTTTGTTGATTTCAGCCGGCATTAGATATTCCCAGGTGGTTTAGATGAATTCATAGACCCCCCACTGTGGCACGCCTTGCTGCCATGTTGTTGCCTCAGTGCGTAGCATTCGAATTTGATTTTCCGAACTCCGTTCTTTGTCTCAGACTTGCAGCTGGCGCTCTTTGGCAGACGAGATGTAGATTATAGTTGTAGTTGCGAGCTGCAATCTTTTGAAGACGATTGTCTGTCTTGTGCTACTGAAATGTGAAATTTTTGGCCTATTTGTATGGCTGTCTGTGTCCCCCGATTCAGCCGCCAGGCCAAATGTTAAAATAATTCTTGAACGAAACGTTTATGCAGGCAAAACATTTCGAATCTGCTAAATCTGTTGACAGTGTTCGTACTTGTCAACATTGTTGAGCAAATGAAAAACATTAGACATATTGAGGCAAAACATCAATGCATAAGTGATGTTTTCAGTGTTCCTTTAATAAAAATACATGGCTGCCTGATTTTTGCGATAGCAAATAAAATATATACCCTGACAGAAACGTTTTGACCCAAAAATACAAAATAGGGGCTTGCGTAGCCCTTTGTGGTGGCATTCCAAGAAACGCAACAGTAACAAAAGGCTCCAGTGTAGATGGTGCGAGCAGCGGAACACAGAAAAATTGAATTGTATTGAGCATGCCTCCACAATGTAACAAGAAAGGAGGCACTTTGTGACAGGAACCATCATATTACGACAGCATTTGCAGCAAAGTGAGCTGATACGGGGCCACTTTTATTTCATGGAGCAGTAGTGCCGAGTAAAATTCTTTTGCTTGCGGAAACAAAACCAAAGTGGTTGACTTCCAGGGAAAAAAAGTTCCCTATTTCCTTTAATACCCCTGTCACACGGGCACTTTCAATCGCGATTGAAGTGAATCGCAATCGAGTTTTCGAGCGCGCTCGACGCACTGCCGCTGCTACACGGCACGTTTCAATCGCGATCGAGAAGTTGCACGGGTTGCACTCGTGTGCACGAGATGGCGCTAACTATGTACTTGCGGCCGGTGTCTGGTAACTTCGTGCGGTCGTAGGTATACGTAACTATGTAAATATTACCTCACGCTTATTTGGGTCAATTTATTTGACACAATTTGTGGCGTTAGTTGAAGTTGTCACCTCCTGTGCCGTCACTCAGCGGGGACGAGAGTATCGCCGCTCTTGTTCGATCGCGCGTGGAAGCCTCAATCGTGCTTGAGAAACCAGGATTGAGTTCGAGCGGGATCGAGCTCGATCGCGATTGAAACTGCCGTGTAGCAGAGGCCCGATCCGGATTGAGGTCGATCCGGATCGACTCAATCGCGATTGAAAGTGCCTGTGTGACAGGGGTATAAGACACACACAGCATTTCTGGCGATTGTCACTGCTGGAACAACTGCATCGTAACAAAATATTTTCCCCCAGTCGACACTTGTCGATATTTTTGGGAGGTTTTTGTTTGACTGGTTGGTACTGTCGGGGCTCATGTCCACTGATTGCATATCACATTTTTATTCACTCCTGCTACCCTGCTCACAAAAATGCTGCAATTATGGGTATTTTTCCCTCTCCTCCTCCTTTGAGGAGCAAGAGTGAATGATTGTTACACTCTGCTATCATTCTTCAGGGAATGGACCGCTTAAAGGAGTACTGACACGAAATTTTTATGTTACGTTTTTTTCGCTGCTATGCGTGCCCACCAGCCCACTAATCATAGAATGACAGATTAGACGGTCGAGCGCAGCGTAAACATTCATTTACGGCGTCGTTTATTCGTGCCAGTTTCGGTTTCGACTGAAAAACGCCGAGCGGCCGCCATGACCGCATGTATAACATGACGTCACCATTCTTGCCGTATCGCTGCCTGTCTGGAAGCGCGCGCGAGCGAGCGCACGCGCGCGCCCAGACCGGCCGGGGTTTTCGCCGTCCCCACAGGCCCGGGCAGCATGACGTCAGTCCCAAAACCATGACGTGTACACACGCCCGAGCAGCGCGCGCCAACCACAGCCAGCGCGTCGGCTTCGTCACGGGAGCCCCGACATTGGCAGTTTGGGGCACGTAGCAGATGATGTCACGTCGGCCCGCTCTGGGCTTTCTCGTGCGGGCGAAGATTAAAATGGATTTTAAATATGTTTCGCTGAACGTTTGCTGTTGAAACTTGCTGGGAGATATCTCCTGATAAAAAGGAAGCGTTTTACATAGTTATCTCAGCTTTGAAATTTCGTGTCAGTACTCCTTTAAGATTAATGCGGGCGACATTCTGGCAGCGTGTTCTTTAGCTAACCGCGTTAATTTTAAAAATATCAGCGAGTGATGAGATTAGGCCGTTGACTCGTCATTTGACATCACGAGGCCGATCGTGGTTGAATAGGTTTGATAGTGTGGCAGTCTGGGCATTTTTCATCCCCCATGTGGTTTGCGCAGTTTGAAGGTTTACTTGGGATGTTGGCTGGGTGAGCATGAGTTTCAGGGGCGTCCCCTGTTTGCCTGGCTTCCATTGGTGGCCGTATGTGTGAGCATGTCTCAATAGCCACAGCTGGGGTGTACCTGTTGAACCCACCACAACAGCAAACCTTTTCAGTGGCTGCATCAAGTTGCCGTTTCTTTTCTGAGGGGGGGGGGAGGGTTGTAAAAGTTGGCGTTGTGGCGTTGTAAAAGTTGGGAAAGATACTGCATATGCTGTCTTCACGAGGAACAATCATCTTATCATCTTGCCGAGGAACGTTAAACGTGAGAGTTTGCCTAGCCCCCTTGGCCAGGAGACCTGAGGTGTGGGTGCCTCTGCTGCCTGTTTCAGTGGTCCCTTATTTGTGGCTGTATGTGTGGCCCTGTAAGTTGGTGGCCCCGCCCGGGGGCCCCGGTGGGAGCGAGATCCACCCAACCGGTTCGGGGGCCGGCTCCCTGGCTGGGGAAGCGTGCGTGCAAAGTGCCTCTCTCTCCCCCCCCCCCCCACAGGACGTGGAGGACAACGACCCCGTGCCCGAGATCCGCAAGGACCACTTTGAGGAGGCGATGAAATTTGCCCGGCGCTCGGTGAGCGAGAACGACATCCGCAAGTACGAGATGTTCGCCCAGACGCTGCAGCAGAGCCGAGGCTTCGGCACAAACTTCAGGTGAGGCCCCAGTGGGTGTCTTGAGCATGAATGTTGAGAATGTGCAGAATGGGCTGTGCGGGTCTGGGTGGATAAACGGTGATTAGCATGTGTGTAACAAGAGAGGTGGGGTTGTGTGAGATGTGCGGAGGTTGCGGTGTACGAGGGTGGCGATGGAGGGGAAATCCAGGGATTGAAATGACTTAAAGCCTGCGAGTTTGACAGTGGTAGAGGGACCTGTTTCTTGGAGCGCGATGACTATTGGAGGCATGGGTAGGGTTGACACGAGGGTCTGTAGGGCTGCTCTTTTGGAGGCGAGGCTCCTGCAAGTCTATTGCCAGATGCGGCATGTTTCATATATCCACCTCCAAGTCATCGGCATCCAGGGCAGTGATGGAGAGAATTTGGGGGGTTGTAATTCCTTCATGCATGTAAGGAGTTCCGTGTGGAGGGCAGTAATTGTGTCTTGCATTGCTGTCTGGGTGGTCAGGATTAGGCTTGGTGGAGCTTTGGGTAGTCTTGTCATTGTGCTTGAAGAGCTTGTGCTAGAGGAGGAGGGATTGTGGCTCATTCATGATATCCATCATCTGATGAGGAGGCTTGTGCAGGGTCATTGTTTGCGGCGGCCTGGCGGTGCAGCACAGCTAGCAACATTGGGGATTTACATGTAGGGGTCGTTAGGGGCCGGGTGGTCTCGACGTGGGAGTTGCTTGCTGCGGATGCATACCCCGCCCGGGTTGTCCAGGACGGTGGAGTCGATGAACTGTCCATCAACAATGCATTCCATAGCGGATGTTATGGTCGCGCTTGTCGAGGAGGTGAGCGAGCGCACCAGGCAACATGGGGCGATGCAGTGCTGGGCAAGTGCAGCTGGCGGGGCAGATTAGGCTTAGCGTTCATCGGCCCCACAGAAACCTAGTCCACTCTTGAACGTGGGTGATCCGGGCTCACCTTGAGTGGTGTGAGGGGGAAGTGGGCGTCTAGGAGCAGGTCGTGGTGCAGGTTTTGGGTGGCTGGCACGCAGCTGTGGGCTCATAGAGCTTCCAAAGCGGGGGTGTAGTGGACCCACATCTGCACAGGTCGGCCACCTCGTGGCCAAATGGTCCTGCAACGAAGCTCCATAGTGACCAGTCTGACATCATTCCCAGTGTGTCTGCTTTGCATAAAGAAACAGTGGGAAGGGTATGTCACTTTTGGTGTTCAAAATTTCAACTGTGTTTCCTTTTTTTTTTGTCTTGTGTAGTTGTTTTGTGTCCAGAAAGTTGTACCGGGACTTGTGCTCTTTCGGTTCTTGGTAGTGGCAGTTTCTGATCTACAAACAACCAAATAAGCTATAGCCCGATGCTTTACGTGGAGAGGCGCTACAAAAGTCGCTCTTTTGTCGTCTATGATATGAATGACTCAAGTGTAGTAGCTGGTGTGCAAAAAGTAATTAGGTATTTGAAACGAGCATGAAAAAGTGTCATTGGCTGAATTTCCTAACCTTTGGTGCAAGTATTACTGAAAAAGTTCTTTTAAGAAGCACCTTGTCGCCTGGATATATTATTATTCCTAGCGAGGTCGTAACTGTTTTGGCGGTGGGGTAGGTGTGGTGGAAGTTAAAGAGAAGGCTCATACAAACGTGATTGCGGCATGCATTGGGGGTTTCCCCACATGCTCTGAACTCTGTCTTTCTCCCTCTCCCCGGCGTGCAGATTCCCCAGCTCGCAGCCCACGGGCCCCGGCGGCAACAGTGGGAACAACCCGAACAACCCGTCGCACTTCCAAGACGACGACGATGACCTCTACAGCTAATGGCCGCTGGCCAAGCAGACAGCAGCCTTGGTGTACATACAGCAGCAGCAGCGGGCCCCTGTATCTAACCTGCCGCCGCGCCCTGTGGGAGAGGAGAGCCGCCAGACGGCCTCAATAAAACCTGGAGTATTTTCACTCGCTGCCGCCGCTTGGTGTGCCGCTCTCTCGTCGTGCCTGTCCAAGGTGCAAAAGCCTGTAAGGCATCCGTGCTGTGCACTTGACGGCTCTGGCAGCGGCAAGCGGGTGGAGGAGGAAGGACGGGGTTGGGAGGAACTTGGGATGATGCTAGGAAGTAGCTAGCTTTGGAAGTGTACAAAGCTCTCTTTCTTCACTGCTTCTTCCAACATTCACATTCAGCCAACAAGTGCGTCAAACCCGGATATATCGAATTATTGTCTATATCGAGCAGTGTGAACATCCCCATGGACATCCCATGCTAAAGTATTGCAGAACTCCGTGTCGGGTGCATTCGATATATTGAACGCCGCAAGTGCCCCTGCAAGTGTGCTTCTCCTGATGGTGTGGAGGCGATGCCTTCTTGCGGGTGCTGCCGCGCTCTGTGAGAAAATGGTAGTGTTGTTGCTTCGATCAACATTTACAGATACTTTTTCAGTTCCGGAACTGCGTCTTCCTGGGCGGGTGTGGATTCTTTCTTGCACTGAGAGGGCGCTGCGGTCGCGGGTTGCGCGGTGTTGGCAGCAGCGTTGACGGTGTGCACTGGTGGGCTTATCTCAAAGTTGTGGTGTGTTTGCATGTCTGTTCTACAAGTTTCTTCTTTTTGCTTGCGCCTGTCTTCACCCCCTGTGCCCTTTCAGTCCGTTCGGTTTGTGGTGCCATTGTATTACGTAACAGTGTGGCCGTGGGCGGAAGCGTTTCCCAACTCTGTCAACACGCTGTATTTTCTTTGATGTGCAGGGCTTGGCGCAATGCCAAGCTGCTTCACACGTGGCTGTACGAGCGGGTAATAATAATCTTTATTTAGAGTAAAGCGCGAGACACATGGACGACTGGTGCGCGCATGCGATGCGTCCTCGGCATCGGTCCACCCACTGTTTTTGCTCCATGGTCAACTACGACGATCGCTGAGCTGAATTTGTAGATTCCGCACGTCGTTTGCAAGAAATGGATAAAGCAGGCAATTGTGATGCGTTTTCTGCCTTCGGAAACAGTCCGCGCAAACGCCGGCTGCACCCGCCAGCTCGGCACGCTCAGCGGCTCGAACCGGCGCAGACCACAATAGCAACCGCTTGTCGCTGCTCTTCTGAATCGATCTGATCGCTAGAAAGAAGTTTCACATGCGAGAAAGTAGGTGTTAGTGTGGTAAAAATTGTGCTAGGTATTGTCAGGTCTTATTTTAAAAGCGACGATCAGATGTCTGCTGCGATGCAAGCCTATGCTGACCAATCGCCACAGCGCGCAGTGCGCTGAGCGGCCGAGAGATGGCGATACCTGCGCGGAAGCATCGAAACGGGCTACGCAGACGTCGTGGTCACCAATAACTCGAACGGCAGTTATAGCTGAAATAAAGTTCCGCATGCAAGAAAAGGGATGACAGTGTGGTGAAACGTTGTGTTACGGATTGTCATTTGCAGTTGCACAGATAGCGGCGATCAAATATCCGCCAGGATGCTAAGCCTAAAGTTCCCAACACCTGATCCAACCCGAGCAACGCAAGCCGGTTGTGGGCTCAGCGGGCTCTCATTGGCTGTGGCCTCACGACGATCGCAACGATGGCAGACTGCATCTGGCTTGCCAGTCGCATGTCATGAGCCTCCTCCGACCAGCAAACTACGCCAAAACAGGTCCTAACGATCAATCGTAACGATCAGTCGCATGCGAATCGCGTGCACCAGTCGTACATGCGTCTCGCGCTTAAAAGCACATGTAATATTTCAGCCCATTTAAAGGGACATGAAAGGGTGGAAACAAGTTGGCCTGTATCAATAGATGAAGGTGTTGGGAATCCGAATTCGCCATTCTTGCAATTCGGTTGTTTAATAAGGCAGAAAATGCCAGAAACGTGAAAAGGGGTGTTGACGCCCCGCACGCTGTTGGATACTACAGTTTGTGATGTCGCAAGATTTGTGCGTGGCGAGAGCTCATTGGAGAAGCATCTATAAATGTTTTTCCTAAAATAAAAAGTTCCGAAGTGGTTTGGCACATGAAACTTTCTGTGCTCAACTGCTTCAAAACTTTCTGTGAGCTGACGTAATTTAAAAAATGCAAGGAGATTTTACACGCTGTGAGTCGGGCTGCTTCCCTTGTGCTCGCCAGCCATAATGCTTTCAGTTTCGTTTCAAAAAAGGCATTGGTCCGCAGTTAACACCAATGCTTAGCGCAATTAGCGAAGTAAATAACCTACCGCAGTGAACGCCTGAGCTCCCGCAAGCAATATATCTGGCAGGAAGCGGTGAAGGGGCACTGACACAGATTTTGCTTCTTTTTTGTTGTTGCAATAAGTAGCTAATGACCTATTTATCACGCGTAGAAACCTCATTTGCTTCAGCGCATCATAGTTAAATTAAAGGCGTTTTTAGTGTGGCCAGTCGCAGTTTTGGTTTCAGCGGGTGCTGCGAAAGGCTGGGTTTGGTATAAACAAAGCTGCCCCCGTGACTGCCGGACAGATATCACAGAGCAGAGCTGCCGTAGCACTGTTGATTCCGCGTTGGCTGCAGTTTTCTACACCACAGACATCCACCCAGTCGGCGGCGTTGGTCTCTGTCTCCAGCATCAGCGAGTTATGATGCCTTAGGCACCGAGTTGGCCCCAGTTTGTGAGTTTTGGGACTTGCAGGAAGCGAGAAGTCCTGGAGAAAGCGTTGGCCAATAAGCCGCTGCGGGTATGCGCCGCTCTGCATACCTGCGTATCAGCGCACCAATGCATAGTTTCGTTCTGGGCCACATCCCTGGGGTTTTGCCACAGAGGGATTATTGTGGCCATTTATGCGTACATATCGGAGACCAGACACCTGTCGTGCTAACCTGTTCAAAAATTGGCTTTTTAGCCTATTTTTCCAAAAATGGCATCAATCACTGATTATTCTCTAGTTCTATTATATAATTCGGTAACCGTTTCCCCAATTCCTACAGGCTGATTGTATAGGGCTATGAGGTGGGCGTTTTAGCCCCCAAAAGCCACCCCGTTTCTTGGCCAATCCCCAATGTGGGTATGTGCCATCGGAAAAGGTACAATTCAGCAGCAGCATAGTTTATCTTTTTCCACTGACCCTCCCTTGTCTAAGTATGTAGCGCATGCTAAATTTGAATTCAAGACTACCAACTAACAAGCCGATGTCTGTAACACAGTAACACTGCATGTAGCAATACGCAAATGATTTGAGGAGGCGTAAACATTTTAAAAACAATTTGTCCCCCGAGTTACTGAGCAAGGCAATGTCATCAGAAAATTGGGCGACGGGAGGTTGCTAAACGGGAGTTCCAGAAGTCCTTAAGCGGTCGCTGCCGGGTGGGCCTGTTTGACAGTATGAAGCTGATCACGGTGGCCCGTGCTGGCTAGCATGCCTTCCCACTGCTCATGACATGGTAAAGGGGATGGGGTAAGGCAAGCGAGATTCAGTTTTTCTAATAAACTAGGGGAATTTAGCTTCCCACGATGCTCCTTCCATGGGATAAACCCATGAGACACGCCTTAGTGAATCAACCTCACCATAGTACATGGTCGCGTCTTCGACCCCGTAGCCAAAATTGCCCGATGACGCACTGAAGGAATTGCTTAAGGTGCCAAAATGTTTTCTAAAAAAAAACAATTTCAGCAGTTATCCCCAGGCCCGGACAGCCTCCACACTCAGCTGTTCCCTCCACTTTCCTCCCGGTAAACTAGGAGCGCTCAACGGCCTGCCATCGAAGACAAAACACAAGCTTGTGCTATCTGAAAGATTTCGTGTTTTATAGTGCCCCCAGTGCTTGTCCGAATGGAAACGATGCTTTATTCACTGAGAAATTAATTTAAGTTAAAATTTTGATTCTCCTGCTAAACCGTGCGTTCTCGTGCTCTGCAATGCCATCACAGGGCCTTGTTTACTGTTAGTGAACCTAGATGGCGCCACCACACCGCGGCAAGCCGTTTTCTGCCTTTGGTTCGTTTGTGAAGGTATTTGTACCTGGCTTGTTTTGTTCATGGAGGGAATCGTTTCGTGAAACATGCGGCTCGCTCGACAAATATGGTCACGTAAGACATTGTCGCTTGCGTCAATTGGCCAGTGTCGTCTGAAGTATAGTGCCTGGAATATATTCTAGGCACTATATCTGAAGCAACCCCAAAGCCCCGCAGTCCTGTGCAGCTAAACCAAGCATAGTGCGCGCAGTACCATGCAGTACACATCGGTACTTCTATGTTTACGAGTGCTTTTGTAACTTCCACTGTTTGTCCCACCAGTCTTACTGATATAGAAAGACTGTGCCCGAAATTTAGGCGCAAATAGCTCGTTCGGTAAGCTTACAAACTCTGCCTAATTTGCGTTTGCTTTTGCCGCCCTCCGCCAATCGCAGAGCTGTGTATTGCGCCAATTTGCGTCAACTGGACATTACTGCTCCATACTGCTCCAAAGGGGCCTTTTTTGCCTAATTTGCGCCATTGTTGCGCCACAACGTGGTTTCGGAACCGAAATTAATGTTTCGCGAACAGCGCGCCTCCTGAGCGGAAGTACGTCATGGCCGCCTTCTTGTACTTTGCGCTGCTGTATTTGTTGATGGCGGCCATAGAGTTTCTTAGTAAGTATACTGTGATGGCACGGTAACGTGAGCACCGTACAGTGCGCGTCAAGCTTGTCTAGGGCAAGCGAGCGCGCGGTCTCCGAGCATGCTGGCGACATCTGCTGATAGTGGCTGGGTTGGAGATAGCTTGCCCGTGGCCTCCGCGATTTGCTGCCGGCGGCGCGCCGTTGCTCCGGCCGTCCCATTCGGCGCGGAAGCAAGGGGAGCGGTGTAATTTTGCTAACTCCGACACACGCCGCGAGGCGGCGCCGTTAGCCTAAGGTTGAAGCGAGGCTCGTCTGGCCGACGCTGCCTGCACTATGAGTTGTAAATCAGCCTTCGTTGTCGCGTCTTCGGGATAGAAAACTTGAATATATGGTCTATGTATTTTGACTCGATCCTACAAGTAGAAAGTTGTTTAACGTACTTTGTTTAACACCCACGATTGCCTTTGCACGCAGCTTTAGTGGTCGTTTGCTTGAAAGGCGAATGCCGAGAAGGGTTCTGTCATCTCGGGCAGAGTGAATGACAGCGTGCTGAATTCTGTTTTCGCTGTTACCTCATTTTCGCGCAATACCGCTGCGCGGAAATATGCTTTTATTGCCTTTTAAGTTGTTTCTAACGTTCTGGGTATCCGTTGTGTGTGTGTGTGTGTGTGTGTGTGTGTGTGTGTGTGTGTGTGTGCGTGTGTGCGTGCGTGCGTGCGCGTGCGTGTGTCTGTCTGTGTGTGCGTGCGTGCGTGCGCGAAAACAGCGTAATACCGATAAGCTTTCGTGTATTGTTTATAGGCAGGCGACTACGATAGTCAAATAATCTGTTAGGCTTCCACGGGTACGAATCAATAATATTTTTGCGTTTTATTTAATATTGCCGCGAACCATACATTGGGTTTGTTTATTTGTGTTTTGCTTTTACCGCCCGGCTGCGCCGGTCTGTGTTATCTCTGCGCCAAGGGAAGCGCGTGTTCCATTCTTTCTTTCTGTGCCGCATGTGTTATCTGTTGTGATAGGGAGAGCATTCCGATCTAACGTGAACAGCCCAGAATAATCTTCTTGGATCTACTATGTTCTCGATGCGAATCGACGTTTCGAGAACCACGCGCGCCAAAAGATAAAAAGCCTGCAGTGCGGACGCCGGGGCATTCGATTCTGCGACGCTCGCTGACGCAAGTCACTTTGTTGACCGCTGCCTCGCCGCCTCTGTATTCTTTTGAGTTGTTAGGGGAGCACAAGTTCGCTCCAATAAACTTGTTTCTCCTGCAAGACAACTGCGTCGTCCTTGGCTTCGTGACATCTGGTGGAGGTGCTGGGTACGCACCCTTCATGCCCACTGCAACCTCGGGAAGCCGCCAAGCCAGTCCAACAAGAGCCAGCCTCCGCCTGCAAGATTTTCCACCCGAGTTCGGTTTGATGCCAGAAGGGCCCAAGAGAAGGAACGCTGCAACCAACACCATGGTACAAGAAACAACGTCGCCAATCATGCTGCAGCAGCCCCGGGAACCGCCATCGTTCCGGGGAGCCCCCGCTGAAGATCCAGAGGAATGGTTGGAGAAGCTGGAGCGCGTGCGGATCTTCAACAGGTGGGACGATGAAGAAACCTTCCGGACATGTTTTCTTTTACTTGGAGGATGCAGCCCGAACTTGGTTTGAAAACCACGAGAGCGCCTTGACCGACTGGACGCAATTCAAAAGCGAGTTCCTTAAGACCTTCACGACCGTGGTGAGAAAAGAACGAGCTGCGATTTTACTGGAAACTCGAACGCAACACCCGAACGAAGGAGTCGTAATCTTCGTCGAGGAAATGAAGCGACTTTTCCGCCGTGCGGACCCAGGAATGACGGAAGAAAAGAAACTACGGTTTCTGATGCGAGGTGTGAAGCAAGAGCTCTTCGCGTGCCTTGTTCGCAACCCCCCCAAGACCGTGTCCGAATTCGCGTCTGAGGCCGCCGCGACTGGAGAAGACGCTCGAAATCCGAACGAGGCAGTACGACCGCCCAATCAATGCGCTGGTTTCGGAGACGCTTGGTGCCAGCGCTATCAACTCCGACTCACTACGCGACACTATCCGCGAAATAGTGAGGGAGGAGCTGCGGAAACTGCTCCCGACGCCGCCGCAACCACAAGTCGCTTCTCTTACCGACGTCATTAGAGAAGAAGTGCAGCAAGCGCTGGGAACTTCAACGACGCCAGTAGCACCTCGCGAGCCGCAAGCCATGACCTACGCGGCTGCTGTACATCGCCCTCGCCCACCTGCACCCTATCGTCACGAGGCTCCGTACCGTCGTCCCCTCTCGCCGGCCCGACCACCTGCGGCGCAACCCCCTGCCCCAAGGAAGACCGACGTGTGGCGAACGTCCGACAATCGTCCGCTGTGCTACCACTGCGGAGAGGCCGACCACGTCTACCGTCGCTGCCCCTACAGGAGGCTCGGTTTGCGAGGGTTCTCCGTCGACGCACCCCGCCCCCGAACTGGCCAGCGCCCATCGGAGATCGAAGAGTACCTGTCCAACACCAGCCGTCGACCAACCCGTTTCAACCGTTCGCCAGTCACCCTACCCATACCAGTCGCCGAACCGCCGTAGCAATGCTGAGTTCTCACGTGGAAGGTCCCCCAGCCCACGCGGGGGAAACTAAAAGCAGCAACTTCTGGAGGTAAAGTTGCACGATCGTGGAAAAATGAAAACCCTCCAACGACGCAACGACTCGCGGAAGGACAGTGACTCACAACATGCCCTCATCCCGACGACCCGACCCAGACCTGACGAGACTCCCGTACACGACAACAGCTATACGCCGCGACGCGTACCCGACCTGACCGAGACGTCCGTTGAGAAGACGACGACAACGACGATGCACAGTGCCCGACCATCAACACGTACAAGCAGAGATACGACGCCCCGACGAACCCGGAACTCGAGGACGACTGCATCTGACGTCAAGGTGTCCATCGACGGCTTTGACGTAGTCGCCCTCGTAGACACGGGAGCTGACTATTCGGTAATGAGCGGACCATTTGCGTCTAAACTGAAGAAAGTTATGACCAGATGGGACGGTCCGCACATACGCACAGCAGGAGGCCACCTCGTGACGCCAAGTGGAACGTGCACATCGCGCGTCACCATAGACGGCACAACGTACCCTGCGGCGTTCGTCGTTCTGCCTAACTGCTCCCGCGACGTGATTCTCGGAATGGACTTTTTGACGGACAACGGCGCAATAATTGATCTGCAGACCAAGTCGATAACATTTTCCTCCAATCACTCCACGACGCCGCAGCCGAACCCCGATCACCGTGCTGCTGTCAGGATCGCCGACGATCACATCACCCTGCCACCCCGCGCAAGCTTGATGATCGCCGTCTACTGTGAGGATGCTGCTTCTGACATCGACGCTATCGTAGAGAGTGATCGAAGGTTGCTTCTCGACCGCGGTGTCTCCGTCGCAAGAGGCATTGCGCACTTTAAGCAACGCCAATCTCACGTTTTGGTCACTAATTTCACCGAAGAGTACCAGCATTTAAACAAGGGAGCTGCAATTGCGTTCCTCGAAGAAACGCAAGAAGCAAGTGATGTGATCGCAGTCGCCGACTTTGAACGCACACCCGTAGAAACATTCAAGCTCCCGCAGCCATTCGACGTGAATCCGGCGCTACCGCAAGAACAACGGAAAAAATTATTGGCTTTGCTGCGTCGCTATAGCGAATGTTTTTCGTCGAGCGCAAAACTACGTCAGACCCCTCTAGCGAAGCACCGAATAATAACCGAAGATGGAGCCCGACCTACCCGACAGTCACCGTACCGCGTCTCTTCACACGAACGGGAAGCCATCCGGACTCAAGTCGACGACATGCTGAGCGATGACATTATACAGCCATCGAAAAGCCCCTGGGCTGCGCCCGTCGTACTCGTAAAGAAAAAAGACGGCACATTAAGGTTTTGCGTCGACTACCGGCGACTGAACAAAATCACGAAAAAGGACGTGTACCCCCTCCCCCGAATCGACGACGCCCTCGACCACCTCTGCCACGCGAAGTACTTCTCATCGATGGACCTGAAGACCGGCTACTGGCAAATTGAAGTGGACGAGAGAGACCGAGAGAAGACTGCATTTATAACCCCAGACGGCCTATACGAGTTCAAGGTGATGCCGTTTGGGCTGTGCACAGCACCAGCGACGTTTCAAAGAGTCATGGACACTGTGCTAGCTGGCCTTAAGTGGCACACCTGCCTCGTATACCTCGACGACGTAGTGGTATTCGCCCGGACTTTCGACGAACACCTTGCAAGGTTGGAGTCTGTACTCGAGGCCATTCGTACGTCGGGGTTGACGCTGAAGCCTGAAAAGTGCCGTTTCGCATACGGGGAACTCAAGTTCTTGGGCCACGTCGTCAACGCCGCGGGAGTCCTACCTGACCCGGCAAAAACTTCAGCCATTGCGAACTTCCCAAGGCCGAAAGACAAGAAGGGCGTGCGGAGATTTCTCGGGCTGTGCGCATACTACCGGCGCTTCGTCGCAAACTTCGCACGCATTGCAGAGCCACTCACGCGCTTGACGAAAGATAGCACCCCTTTCAGCTGGGAAAACGACCAAGAAAAAGCATTCGGCGAGCTGCAAAAACGCCTGCAAAGCCCGCCCGTGCTCGCTCATTTCGACGGAAATGCCGAAACGGAAATGCATACGGACGCCAGTGATATAGGCTTGGGTGCCGTCCTTGTCCAAAAGCAAAGCGGCTGCGAAAGGGTAATCGCCTATGCTAGCCGTGGTCTGTCGAAGGAGGAGAAAAACTATTCTGCCTCTGAGAAAGAGTGCCTGGCTATTATATGGGCGATTTCAAAATTTCGCCCATACGTGTATGGAAGGCCATTCAAGGTTGTAACAGACCACCATGCGCTGTGTTGGCTCGCCAATTTGAAGGACCCCTCTGGCCGTCTTGGGCGGTGGAGCTTGCGCCTGCAGGAGTTCGACGTTACAGTCGTTTATAAATCCGGCAGGAAACACTCCGACGCCGACTGCCTGTCCCGCGCCCCCGTCGACCCACCACCACAAGACTCTGATGAAGACAGCGCGTTCTTCGGGATCGTGACGGAGAGCGACCTAGCCGCCCAGCAGCGTGCCGACCCCGACTTACGCGTCATAATCGAGTACCTCGAGGGATGCAACGTTGCCGTTCCTAGGAGCTTCAAACGCAGCTTACCAGCATTCAGCCTGAGAAACTCCGTCCTTGTGAAGAAGAATTTCAGCCCCGGAACAAGAGCGAATTACCTTCTCGTCATCCCCGCGGACCTTCGTGACGAAATTTTGGAAGCGTGCCACGACGACCCGTCTTCCGGACATCTGGGCACAGCCCGCACTATTGGAAAAATCAAGGCGAGGTACTACTGGCCCGGCCTTACCTCTGACGTCACCCACTACGTCCGGAGCTGCCGTGACTGCCAGCGACGAAAAAACGCCGCCGACAAGACCCGCCGGACTTCTGCAACCGATCGCCGTCCCATCGAGACCATTTCAACAGATTGGAATGGACCTTTTAGGCCCGTTCCCTACGTCACGATCACAGAACAAGTGGATTGTCGTAGCGACAGACTACATGACGCGCTACGCAGAGACCGCCGCTCTTCCGAGGGGGACTGCACAAGAAGTGGCGAAGTTCTTTATAAGCCAAGTTGTGCTGCGACATGGAGCCCCGGAAGTCCTAATCACAGACCGCGGAACGGCATTTACTGCGGAGCTGATGCAAGGAGTATTACGCTACAGCAACACGGATCACCGAAGAACGACGGCGTACCACCCCCAAACGAACGGACTAACAGAACGTCTGAACAAGACAATCGCAGATATGCTGTCAATGTACGTTGACGTTGAACATAAGACTTGGGACGAAGTGCTCCCGTATGTCACGTTTGCGTACAACACGGCTATCCAGGAGACGACACAGCTGACGCCGTTCGAGCTTGTCTACGGTAGAAGGCCGACTACGATGCTCGACGCCATGCTTCCGCACGTAGAAGACGACGACCTCAACGCCGACGTCCACGGATATCTTCAACGTGCGGAGGAGGCCCGCCAGCTCGCTCGAGTTCGTATAACGGACCAGCAGCTGGTGGATGCGGGCCGCTACAACCTCCGACGCCGAGACGCCGAGTACCAACCAGGGGATCGTGTGTGGGTTTGGACTCCCATCCGACGACGCGGACTCAGTGAGAAGCTCCTGCGACGGTATTTCGGACCCTACCAGATTCTACGACGTGTTGGCCAACTTACCTACGAAGTGATCCCCGATGGTGACTCCGGCACATCACGACGACGCACGCGGCCTGAAGTCGTCCACGTGGTTCGCTTAAAACCTTTCTACAGACGATGACGAACTTTTATTTTCATTTGTTCGGACTGTCGCTTATGTTAGCATCGGGTCGATGCACTCTTAGAGGGGGGGGTAATGCCGCGAACCATACATTGGGTTTGTTTATTTGTGTTTTGCTTTTACCGCCCGGCTGCGCCGGTCTGTGTTATCTCTGCGCCAAGGGAAGCGCGTGTTCCATTCTTTCTTTCTGTGCCGCATGTGTTATCTGTTGTGATAGGGAGAGCATTCCGATCTAACGTGAACAGCCCAGAATAATCTTCTTGGATCTACTATGTTCTCGATGCGAATCGACGTTTCGAGAACCACGCGCGCCAAAAGATAAAAAGCCTGCAGTGCGGACGCCGGGGCATTCGATTCTGCGACGCTCGCTGACGCAAGTCACTTTGTTGACCGCTGCCTCGCCGCCTCTGTATTCTTTTGAGTTGTTAGGGGAGCACAAGTTCGCTCCAATAAACTTGTTTCTCCTGCAAGACAACTGCGTCGTCCTTGGCTTCGTGACAATATGCTTAGGGGTTTCAAGTAGGTACTGCCATCACATTACCAAATTATTTGCCGTGAGTGAAGAAGTCGTGATATTCCGCGATGCCTTTCATATCGCTATCGACTCTACTTATGTATTTTTTCGAAAGACTGTTTCTGAATGTATAGATTTGCTAATTTGTTGTCATGACATATTAAGGGCATTATTAAGGGCATTAAGGGCAGTATGCACAAAATCGGCTGTCAGTAAGTTGTTCGGGATATTAGTGAATAAACACATCAAGTGGAGAACTATACCAATCGTAACTCGGGTAAAGATTTTTATTACATTACTTAGACCACGTCCATTTATGGTAGACTGGAAGTCTCTCGGTACGTTTGTATATGCAAGCATGCATGCCAATAAACGGCACCAGCACGTTTACCCTGCCTATTGCGGAAGAAATATCGATAGCCATCTGGACAGTATACACTTCAGATGCTGAAGTATACGACGTTTTTGTTAATAGTATCGCGGTAAAAGTTACGCCACACGTTTCAAGTAGTGTTGCCATGTCATCTACTTTATCTGTCAAAGACCGCACGTTTAAAGAAGAAAAAAGGAAACGACATAGTGGGTATTTTCGTGTTTACTAATGGTTGGATTTCGGTCGGTTGAATTCCCATAATTTGGTTCTTGCTTGGAACGCACGCAATATGCGTTCCGTGCGTTCCAAACAACATGTGCGAGGTTTTTAGAAACAAAACCGGAAAACGTGTTGTGTTTTGGAACCATGCGTGACTACGAAAAAGAATACTGCTGTGCAATGAATTCACTTATGCATCACCCCGGGCATAGTCTACGTCAAAAATTCAAAGCACCAGTAACTACCCTAATGGCACCAGTAACTACTTCTACCTTTCACCTGAATTGGTGTGCGGTAACTTTTTCATTAAACGTCACACACAGGCTGCGAAGGCCGAGTTTTCGTCCTCTGCACCCGCCCGCGCCAGGGAAAACGACCTTAGGCTACGCGCGCCGCGGTGCGGCGGAAAACGGCAAAACAGCCTCTTCGGAATTACGCTCTCTCCGGGCGATTGGAACGGCCGGAGCAACGGCGCGCCGCCGGCAGCAAATCGCGGAGGCCACGGCTTGCCATTGGGCGTGCGTGGATCTCGGACAGGCTCGGGTCGGTCGTCTCATGGGCCTCTCAAACTTTGAGACGCCACGCCCCACAAGGGGCGCTTTTATTCTGAAGTGCCAATCGTAGGCGGTGACACGGGGTAAGCGCGTAATTTGACGGAAAGCGCTTTGACGGAAAGTTTTGACGGAAAGCGCTGCAGTGCGTTCTTGTTGCGTGCTTTTCGTTTGCTAAACGTGAGATTCAGAAGATTAGCGGAGGTCGTTTTCTAGTATTGCGTAACCGCCTGATGGGTTATTGCACCGCGTCGAACGACGCGTCTATCTTACCTGTCAACGCTCTCGGCTGCCACTGTGAAAGATAATCGCCCCTCGAGGGTGGTGGCGTCTGCAAATTCGAGCGGCACATGCGAAATGAAGACCGGCCTGACCCTGTCCGAGATCGGCGCACGCGCAATGGCAAGCTATCTCTAACCCAGCGGCTATCAGCAGATGTCTCCCGCACGCTCCCAAGCCGCGCGCTCGCTTGCCCTAGACAAGCCTGACGCGCAGACCACAGTGCAAGCAACTCCTCGTGTGTTCCCCGCGGCCGTTTCTTGCGGTGGCCGCATTCACTGACAGCTGCCGATGCGTCATGGCGCTCCCGAAAGGTAAGCGAGGTCTATTCGTTTTGCGTGGTTGAAGCTGTTTTCGTTGCACTGCAAGACTACCTTGAAGAAAATTTTCAGTTGGGCTCAGTATCGAGCTTTCAAAACGCGCACACTGTCATTTTGGATAGAGGACGATTGTTCGGGCTCTTTGTCAGCTATGTTGTTTGCCGAATGTATCTTGGGTAAACCTCGTGAAGAAACTAATGCATACGGCCGAGCTTTTTATGCAGTGTTAGGAGGCTGGGTTATTGTTATGTAGGAGGCCGCACTGTAAGTGCCATCGTCTTGTAGCGGGGTGTACGGTCAGTGGTTGACAATGTTGCGTGTACTTGAAACATCGTAGTCTTGTATACAGTCAAGGCTACAAGTACGTTGCTGCCAGCACCGGTGCAATCGCTAGCGACGCCGGAGACCAACTTCAGCCTGGCCATGCGGACTACATTCTTAAAACGCTTCAGGGCACCGAACGTGTGGAGCGTCTCGTAACTCGTGTCTTATCACCCCGCTCGATCGAGGAGCGCGCGCAAGCTGAATCGTATCTTCGCACACGGGACGGGGGAAACTCGAGAGAGCTGCGCGCTCCCCAATCAAACGAACCGTACCTCGGCACGCCACGGCCGCTAGCACTAATGGCGGGAAAAGAAAGCGCGGGAGTTGCGGCTCTACGGAAGACTGCACTGCAGCGGCGTTTGCGCGAAGTTTGGGTCCGCTTCGCGTTTGCCCGCCCCTCGGGGGGGGGGTGCCGCGGCTCGTTATGTAGTAGTTATGCCATTTTTACGATGAGTTAGGAGCAGATAACTTCAGACAAGGTAGCTTACTACATATACAACCCAAATACATGGATTTCCGAAAAATCGATTCTTTAGCGGTTTTTTTTGGTTTTCAAAGGCCGCGTCTCCTTCGAGTATGAATGTAAGTTGTGTATCCCCTATTTCGCCTTATTTAGGGGCGCGGTTTTCGAAAAATTGCATTATTGTATAATCGTTGTTTGGAAGTCGTTTCTATCGAGTTTATGAGAAAGCTTCCATGTAGCAGTTTCCCACAAAAGTGCATAATTCAAATATTTAAAATTTCCTTTCTCTCTGTGTTAACAGAACTGCTGTTAGATTAAGTAGCCGAGCAGCAAATTAAGTAATTAGTCTCCTGTTTCTTCCAGGCCGTCGCAGCAAATTCAATCAAGACACATTAAGCCAAGAGGATGAAAATGGTGACCGCGTCGGTCTTTGGTGTAGGCCAGGTGACAAAGAAGACGCCTATTGCATCGTATGCAGCAAAACCATACATTGCGTGCATCATGGAGCAGCAGCCGTGAAACGACATTCTCGTAACAAGAAGCATGTAGAACTTTGCAAAGCTTTACGTGGGCCTGATGGCACATTGAAGTGGCCACCGACTGTTCAGGCTGTTCTGGACTTCACTGGAGCAAGCAACATCATGTCCCATGCTGACGCTGTGACGGCCAGCGAAGCACGTTTTGCTCTGGCTGTTACATTGCGTCAACTGCTATACAGCTGGGCGGACACAGCGACGCCTTTGTACCATGCGATGTTTTCAGACTCGAAAATTGCCCAAGATTTTTTATGCAGTCGGAAAAAAATATCCAACATTGTCTCAGACCGCCTTGGTCCGTATTTTGAAGGTCTTGTATCAAAAGAACTGAATGAGCCTGCTGTTTTTTACAGTGTAGTTGTGGACGAAACACCACTACCTCAGCAGCGTTGTCAGCAGCTAGACGTCCTTGTGCGTTATTTTTCGGATGTGCAAAAGGAAGTCGTTGTGGAGCATTTGCGCTCATTTCGCTTAGGAAGTGCAACTTCAGATGTACAGTGCGCAACACCCTTGTCTATAAACACTGAGTTCAACTTGAACTGATTACCTCTCAAAACTGGGGAATCCAACCTGTCACAAAAAACGTTGAGGTCAAAATATATGGTCAAGACTTCAGAATGACACAATAGTTCTTTTGAAATATTTTTCGGCCGAGGCAAGATAAGGCTATAAGTACGAAACCTGTGTTATAGACAAGGGTGTTGCCCTCTGTACTTTCTAAATGTGTTAACGAGGCACTTGTGAACATTCCTCGTGCGGGCTTTTTTTCTTTCTTCAGTGATGGTCCCAACGTGATGAAATCACTGAAGGAGAAACTTGCGGATGATAATCTTTCTCTTTTGGATGTGGGAGAATGTTGGCTCCATAAGGTACACAATGCTTTTTCACATGGCCTGGATTCTTTTGCTGTTGAAGTTGAGAGTGCAGTAGTTGACGCATACTATTTTTTAAGCACTCGTCGGTACAGAGCAGTCACCTGAAAGAACAGCAAAACGGTTTGGGACTGCCTGAAACTGTGTTTCTGTGTCACGTCAGCAGTCGCTGGCTCTCCCTTATGCCAGCTCTGGAGCGGCTGCTGGAACAGTTGCCTGCACTCAAGAGTGTACTGGCTGCTGAAGCACCAGTGCGCAGTAGTGGGAGCACCAAGGAGCGCTTGAGGAAGAACATCAGTAACAAGGAATTTCATGCGAAGGCTCTCTTTATTAAGAACGCAGCTGAGATGTTTGCAAAGTTCCTAACGTTATTCCAGAAAAGTGAGTTACTCATTCACATTCTTCATTCTGAGTGTGTGACGCTCCTTAAAAAAGTCTTGGGAAGATTCCTGAGGTTGGATGCCTTTCAAAACATGTCCGGGCATCAGCTGGCCACGCTAGATATAGAGTCGTCTCAGAACTGGAAGGCAAATGTTGAGCTTGGTGCAGACACTGAAGCTGCCATGGTGTCATGGAGTGCCGAAGAAAAAGCAGCACTCAGGCTTGGGGCACGAACATTCTACATGAAGTGTGCCAGGTACCTTCAGAAGCAGCTTCCCCTGAAACTCTCTCCTCATGCACTTTTCATGCTTGGAGCCTCGTGCTTCCGTTTCGGAATCCTCAAGAGAGTCATTCAGGCAGCTTGCTAAATATGCACCGCAAGTTATCCCCTCAAGTGATGTGTCGTCTCTCTTGGATGAAGTGACAGAGTTTTGCTTGGAGCCGTTACCTGCTGCTTTAGATGGGTGGCTGGATGGGTATTGGCAAGATGTGTTTGAGCGAAAGAATGCAGAGAACCAAGTGAAGTACCCCCTGTTGACAAAGCTTGTGTAGGCTCTTCTCTGCTTACCGCATGGAAATGCGGATGTGGAGCGTGGGTTCAGCCAGAATGGCAGAGTACTCCATGATAGGTCCAGTCTCTCTCTTGAAAGTGTAAATGGCATTCGTCACACCCTGTCATTTGCCCAACGATATGGCAGTGACCCTTGCAAGTTTGAAATTGGAAAAGACGTTGTAAAAGCTGCGAGAAATGCTTCGAAGCGATACTCTCAACGGATTGAACAGGAAAAGCAGGCTCTTAAACGGCTCCGAACAGATGCTGAACAATAAACCCAGCACATCTGAAGCAGACAGACAAAATGAAGCTGTGTCTGCAGAGCGCATGGTAAAAAATGCGGAACTACTAATTGAGCGTGGAATGAAACAGAAAAAAATTGGCGACATCCAAAGTGGGCAGGTTTTGCTTATACAAGCCAGGGAAAAAATGACAGCTAGCATGAAGCGACTAGATTCTGTGAACAAGGCCAAAAAAAAATGAGCATAATTGAAACATTGCTTTCTCATTTGGTGCTCCCTTTGATGCCCAAAACTATTATTTTGCTTAAGCGTTTTTTTTATGATCTAATCTCGCAGTACTGTGAACGTGATACGTTTTGTTTTGGGCTTTCATATGTATTATATACGTGCATTTCTGTCTGTGAACACTTTTCATTCAGCAGCCAGTTGGTACAATATCCTCCGCTTTTGTGCCACTACTGTGTTTATTCTACTTTTGTATATTTTTGTGCCCATTTTGTGGGCTAGCTGCCTACGTTGAAATCATTATGTAAACTAAGAGAACTGAGCATTAAAGTAAATGTCCTTCATCTGTGGGTTTGATGAAAATCCCGTGCCTGCTCCAAATACAGAGGTGGCTGCTCCAAAAGCAGATTTTGCCTGCTCCAAAAGCTGCTCCAAAATGCCTGAGGGCATTCCCACCACTGTGTGTGGTATGACATCATAGGTTCTGTTGCGGGAAATGAGCTAGTGGGTCGCATGGCCATTCCCTTTTTTCCTAATTATGTAGCTTATTTGAGCGAAGTTTAGGTTAAAAGTGGTGTCAGTATGATTCTAAGAGGCAATCTTTTGAATGAACCAAACTTGTGTTTTCCCTTCATGGTTCCTTTAAACAATACTGTACAACTACCAACCGCTCAGTCAGCTCAGCTCTCCTGTGTTCAAGAAACAGGTTGTTCTGCAGCCGCATTGACGGCCCATGCCACGCAGGATGAGCGAACCTGCAGGCGGGAACAATCCCGGAATGCCCACCAGTGCAACCCTGCGCAAAATGCGATCTGGAGAAATTAACCGCCGGGAGTAAAAGATTAAATGAATACAATAGCAGAATACGAAAGAGAAGAGAAGAATCCTCTTTGGGTGCGAGCCGAGGATTTCATGTTCGCACCCAGCGCCATCTACTGCTCCTCTGGAAACACTCCTGTTCCCATAGAGATAATATACTCCTGTTCTTTTATGCCAATGCCAACGTTTTTAGCTAATCTAAAAACGTTGGCAACTGCGAAAGGAGCTGTGCTGTTCTGCCCAACGTTACTAGAATTGGTTCTGCCTCGGTACCCTATTCCTACCAACGTTTCTAGATACTTTTTTCAGTTTCGGAACTGCGCCTTCTAAAGCGGGCGCGACTTTACACTAGGCGCTGAGAGGGCGCTCCGGTCGCGAGTTGCGCTGTGTCGGTATGGTCATAGAGAAAGAAAAAATTTCTTTCTCTATGGTATGGTGTCTGGAAGGGGAAGTGTGACGGGCGCTATATGCGCGCCATGCTTGGCTGCTGCACGAAACGCGATGAAAACCTTGCAGTCCGCTAGGGGCGCTGCACGAGGGAGGGGAGCGGCCTTGGAAGGGTCGTCGCATGCGTCGCCGGCGTTGTTTTCACCTTTCAGCCGATCGTGTTGTCCTGTGGTGTTGTGCTGTGGATGTTGCCTGTTTTGTACGCGTACCGTATTTATCGTCTTGAATGTACGTTGTGCGTTTTCCTTGTCGATCGACATTGGCAGGAATGTAGCGAAACCTTCAAGCACATCATTCCGCCGAAGCCACGGACGGCAAGCTTGTATTGGTGCTATAGGAGGCGTTTACAATGTTTTTCTCATAGGATAAAACTTCATGCGTTCAGCATGCATGATTTCATCGCTTCTTTAGGCTGCCTAAAATTCGACCAAGCCTGTTGTCAGGCTCACTGTAAGGCCCTGAATAAGGAACGAGTTGAGCCGCCGGCCGGCAAAAGCATTTGATTAATTGATTGCGGGGCTTAAACGCCGACGCTACACAGGCGATGACGCGCGCCGTAGTAGAGGGCTCCGGATTAATTTTGACCTCCTAGGGATCCTTAACGTGCGCCGAAATCTCGAACGCACGGGCTTTTTTGCTTTGCGCGCCTCCGTCAGAAAAGCGGCCGCCGCGGCCGGGAGGAAAAATCATTTAAAGCTTCGGAGATGTTGCGCTTTCAAATTTATGCACTCTACATGCTTTATTGAAGTGTATACAAGAAATAAACTGGAACATGCCCTTCAAATTGTGCTTGCGTGTGCTTATTTTGCAGCTGTATACTGATTCTCAGCGAACTTGCAATTATTTCCCCGACATTTGCTATTGTAAACATTGCAAGTTTTCTTGGATGTCAGACAATTCGTTTGAAATAATTTTACATCAGTAACAAATGAACCGCGATCAAGAGCTGAAACCCGAAAAGCAAAGTTCAATTATAGGCCGGGAAAGGTTGATACTATCCCAGGTTATTTCGCTTTGAAGGCGCAAAGACTGCCCTTTAAAAGTGTTATTCAACATCGCTTGTATTCCTCCTCCAGAAGCTACTATGTTTACGTTTCTTTGTGTACATTTCTATTGTCTTATTCACGTTTGAAAGTGCAGTACTGAGTTGGGGAAGTTGGTGTCCGTTCACGATGAAAAATAGCGCGGAAGAAAGACCGACAGCACGACCAATGCCTCCGCCAATGCCTCCGAGGCATTGGCACGACGCAGACAAGATAGCTCTTGTCTAAGTTATCGGGCCCGTCTTATTTTTGCGCTATTTTCATCATTCAGTATGAGTTCATGTTCCAAGCTCGCCGGCATGCGCACGAAAACTGCCTTTGCCGCGATATGGCAATAAAATACTGGCGGAAGTTACCAATGCACCTGGATCAATATCTAGGCGCAGCATTGTTAGTGAAGGACTGCATCGAACTGACAGCCATTCTAGCTCTGGACAATGAAAGGAGCTCGTCTGCTTAGGTGCCGAAAGACGCGAAATAACCAGCGTAGCAACGAAGCCGTGTGCACGCAACATGAGTCAGCGCCAGTTCCTTTCCTTTTTCGTCCTTTTAGTCGTTTCTTCAATTGAGGAACTGCTTGCACCCTTTTTGCGTAGCATATTTACGGACATAAATCGAATTTCCGCCTATCAAGGGCGATTTCGGAAGAAACGCAATGCCAGCCGCCGGCACTCCGTACTTTCGGTGGCAGCGTATCGGCGCTAGCGCTAGCTCCCCTCCTCCATTGTGGCGCCACCTAGGAGCTGTAATCGCTGATCTGTGCAGCCTCTCGCTTCCGCCCGTCACACTTCCCCTTCCAGGGCTCCGGCCAACGTTACTATCTAGTAACGTTGGCTCCGGCGGCAGCGTTGACGGCGTGCGCGGCCGGTCCGCTGGGCTCAAAGTTGCGGCCGCGGTGTAGTTGCGTGTCTGCTCTACGTGTTTCTTCTTTTCTCTTGCGTTTGTCTTCACCCTTGCCCGAGAAATTTCCCTTTTCAGTGCATTCGGTTTGGGATGCTATTGAACAGTGCGGCCGCGTGTGAAATCATTTCGTGACTCCATCAACATGCTGTGTTTTCTTCCATGTGCTGGGCTTGGTGCAATGCCGACTTGCTTAATTCGCAGTCGGCTGTACGAGATTTTCGAGCCCACTTTAGCAGTGATGCTTTTGAGGAGGCTGGGCACATGCATCGTTCATGGGGCAAAACTGTGAGGAGGAGGACGGGATGTACTATATAGCTCCTCATGCTAAAGAACTATTATTAAAACAAAACAGACTAGTGAACAAAGACAAACATTCTTAATGCTAACAACATAACCAAAAAACATGCAATTCAAATCTCAATACAAAACTTCCCAATTTATCCAGGATTTCGGGTTAGCTTATAACCGGCGGAACAATTTGATTTCTTTGAAACTACAAAAGATACGCGGATGTTTTTCATAAAGAAAGCATGCAATTTCTGCGCACGGCTATCAGGAAATATCATTTGTGCTGCAACGAATTTGCGCGATTGGCATGGCAAGCGAAATCGTGTGCCCACTTGACGGCTACTGCTACGTGAAAATTCATTTAAAATGCTCTCGTTCTTATTGGTATTTTAGCCCCTCGCTAAAAAATCACTGGGCGTACGTACATCTTCTTGCATAATAGGCCCGGTTCAAATTAATCGCGAACTGGAATAGCGCGGCAACAACGTTGAGCAACTTCCGAGAACAGTTTTTTTTTGAACGCCTTAGACTTGAACTAAAAACCAGGTTTTCTTTCATTCGGTGCTAGCTGCCTTGGCAAAGCAAGCAAAGACACTTACTTCCTCCTTCCCGAATCCATCATGGCTACTGGAAGAATTGTATGCTAGCGGATTCGTACAATCATTTATCTAGCCCCGCCCCTAAGGAGTATAGATTTTTTGTCATTAATTTCCAATTCTAAAGAACAATTTTTGAATTATTAGACAAACCTCAAGCATTGACCAATCCCCCTCAGTGGGTACGTGTCATTATCAAATGGAGAAGAAGAAGAAATGCAGCGCGTGAGCTTGCACGAGCAGCGAAGACGAACGACGACAGGCTTGTTCGCAGCTGTTCCCCGACAACGCTGTGTTCCGAGGCCCCAAACGAGCCCCGCAGTCGGCGCAGCAGATGATAACAGGTAAGCCAGGTATTGAAGCCAAATGCTGTAAAGGCTGCACGGCTCTGGGCCAATCCGCGTCCAGTGGGCGATCGTACATGTCTAGCCCGCACCTTACCGACCAGACCCTTCTGGTGGAGAGGGCTGCGCTTGCAAAGGCGGCAGAAGGATTCGTGAACTGAGGGACCACTATCGGCGAATACCACGTTCAGTGAACAGTTTACCTCTTTCTCTAACTCGCCGTGACATTAACTCTACAGAGGTCAGCTGCCCAGCAAGGGGCGGTGTATGGGGGACGGTATACTGAAATGTCTTTTCAAGACCCCGACGACTCTTTCCTCTTTACTTCAGGCGGTCTCTGCAGAGTATTAGACGCGGATTAGCCCAGAATTGCAGCCTCCACAGTGCCGCCGCGGATTGTGAAGACTTGCGGCTATCCAGGCGCAGATGCGGGGTTAGGTACGGGAGACAGCCAATCTTGCGCAATACCTCACGTATGTCCGAAACCGAAGCGAGGGTGAGGACATTTTTTCAAAAAGAGAATGTCTAGGAAGTGCTCGACCCGCTTGAAAAAAAAAAAAAAATAAAAAAAGCGAGGCCATTGCGTCCTGTGAAGGGGGTTCGCTAGCGAGGCTGCACCGTGCATACCACAATTCCACCATTAATCTGCGCACAGGCCATTGCGTCCTTTGAAGGTGATTCGATAGCGAGGCTGCACCGTGCGTACCACAATTCCATCATTAATCTGCGCGTTGCACAGATCAGCGCAGTCAACGCCCTCATGCAACTTTTGCCCTTTGCGCATTGCTCTTGCCCTTTAGATACACCGTGACGTCACACGCCAGCGAGTCCGCGCGCAATTGCCACACACCAGCCGAGTTTCACTGTCACGTTGAAACAGCGCATGTCCATGCTTCCGAGATACACAACAGGGGTATTACTCTTATGACGGCATCGTGCGTAAGACAGACAGCAATTACGCCCCTCCTGTCGCTGCGCGGCGAGCGCTGACAGCTGTCATTGCTCATAGGTAGTGTCTATTATCCCGAAAACCATGAGAATTACCGTCAGAAATTTCTCACGGCAGTCGCCTCTCATTGGCTAAGCACGCTACGCGGAGATTCTATGGGATAAATATTTCCTACAGAGCCGCGTTTGCAGCTGCTCAGTACGACTGTTACTACACGCAGTTGTGAAAACAAGGACAAGGCCAATTCCGGAGTTACGGCTGGCCGCCTTATGCATTGTATGTTTTGTACCAGGTTTTGTTATTGGTACCTTTTCTTGTCTGTAGCGTGTGTGTTTATTTGTAAATGACCGATAATAAAGAAACAAAAGGTCTGTAGCGCTGTGGTATAGTACTTGGTTTTAAACGAGAAAGCTCAGGTTCGAATCCGCTCAATGCCATGTTGTTTTTTTAACTTTCAGAATTTTTCGGTCATCGGGATTTTGTTGACTTTTTTTACTCGGGTTTTTACTATATCAACAGATCGACGCGCAGGACTTCGAGAATGGGTTGAATTACGTTTATATAGGCTGTGTTCTGTGTTGTTTCGCTGGGTTAGATTAGGTTTGTTGCAGTTGGGCTGGATTTGGGTAGGTTATGACGCGTTCGGTTACGTTACGCTAGGTTCAGTGAGGTTATGTTAGGTTACGTTGGGACGTAATATTATTCCGCAAATTTTAGGCCAGCCAGCTTTTATGGAAACTGCCGTGAGAATTTCCCGGAGGTAATTCTCACGGCTGCCGTAAGATTAGACGCAGCCTTGATCATATGCAAGCAACAACAACGGCCTGTCCTTATGAGTAGACCTCTGACTCCTATTCATCACCCTAGCACTCGCTGAACGCTGACGCGCAACCAAGAACAGTGGCCTGCTTTTACAAGCATATCGATGACAGTTTTTGCCCACGGACACGGAATGGCATCCGAGCCGTACACAGCTTCGTCGCAAAAAATCTCAGCGACACGGCCCCTTTTGCAGGTGAGGAAGGCGACTCGAGAACCGCTGCCGGTGCCATGACAGCCAGCAGCCACGCGACGGTGGTCTTCTGGCGAGTGCTGATCGTGCAACGCCTCAAGCGCCACTACCTGGAGGCCCTGGTCGAGGTCGCCGTGGTGCTAATGTTCGCCTTCGCATACTTTCCCGGCAACATGGGGGGCCGCCCGGCAAACCCGGACGCCTCGCAATGGCAGCAGCCCGTCGTCTCGCGCCAAAGGGACGAAGGGCAAATCAGAGCGGCCTACTTCCGCCCGAACACGAGTCGAGCCGCCAAGCTCGTCCGGGAGGCTTATCCCGGGAACCGTGAGTGGGCCGTCCTGTCGGAGATTAATTGAACAATGTTAATTGGTGCCGAAAAAAAAGGAGGGAAAGTGGGTGGCATCTTCCTAGTCTGGACAGTCGCAGGCCGTACCCGCTGCCCTAGCCCGAGAAGATCATGGTGATGCCAAAGCTAAGGGCTTGTCAGTCCGCATTCCCACTGTTCCGGGGAAGGGAAAGGGTGGGATACGCATGGTTGGCGCATTCGTGTCCAAACTGATAGGTAGCGTAAAGAAAGGGACGCGCGAAGAGAAGACAGACTGGAGGCCACCGTTCCGCGCTGCTCCTTCTTCCTTCTTTACTACTTCATCATCTATCTTTTAATTAAGTAACTGACGATGTCACCCGCGTTGACGTCCTTCGTAGTCCGTACCGTCGTTGTCCGCACCCCTCCCTACACTATATAAAAAAGAAAACAATTCAAGCCGTTCCACTCAACGTGAAAGCTGTCGTAAATGCAGAGCAGTGATTCGCCATAACGGCCTGTGGCACCGTTATCCGCTTACTGCTACTACCCATCACGCTCTTCGCCCCCCCTGTCTCACTTCTCTCTTGATGAATTGAACGGAGGTTTGTCCAAAGCAGTTCAAATTTCCCGCCTTCGCTAAGGTCCCTGAAATTACTTTTAGGGACCTTAGCCTTCGCAGTACTCACGCGCCCCCTGCCTGGAACGAACAGCGCGAGCGGTTCTCGCACGTGCCGGCACCTTACTGCGCAGTCCACAACGCGTTGTTTTTGGCGGTCCCATCTCCCCGCGAGGGGGACTCGAGTAAATGCGTCGCATAGGGGGTGGGTGTATTGCGTTAACGTTTAGTGTTTGGGGAGTTGGTGGTAGTGAATGCGTTGTATCAGCAGCTTCTTGACGTAGTTTGAATGAGTCAAGGATATAAGGCGCGTTCATAGACTCCCATTCTGTGTCGGCTTTGTGGCGCAGTATATTGCGTTCCGCCCGCAGGGTCGAGGGATCGAAACCAGGCGCCGGATAGATCTCTATGCCGGATAGTATTTTTTTTATATAGTGTAGGGGGATGCGGCCAACGACGGTGCGGACTACGACGGACGTCAACGCGGGTGACATAGAGAAGTTACTGAAATGCTCTGCATTTAAAAAAATACTATCCGGCGCCTGGTTTCGATCCCTCGACCCTGCGGGCGGAACGCAAGGTACATGGTGCTCTACCCACTGCGCCACAAAGCCAACACAGAATGGGAGGCTACGAACGCGCCTTATATCCTTGACTCATTCAATCTACGTCAAGAAGCTGCTGATACAACGCATTCACTACCACAAACTCCCCAAACACTAAACGTTAACGCAATACACCCACCCCCTATGCGACACATTTACTCGAGTCCCCCTCGCGGGGAGATGGGACCGCCAAAAACAACGCGTTGTGGACTGCGCAGTAAGGTGCCGGCACGTGCGATAACCGCTCGAGCTGTTCGTTCCAGGCAGGGGGCGCGCGAGCACTGCGAAGGCGGGAAATTTGAACTGCTTTGGACAAACCTCCGTTCAATTCATCAAGAGAGAAGTGAGACAGGGAGGCGAAGAGCGTGATGGGTAGTAGCAGTAAGCGGATAACGGTGCCACAGGCCGTTATGGCGAATCACTGCTTTGCATTTACGACAGCTTTCACGTTGAGTGGAACGGCTTTTTTTTTCTGCATTCTCTCCATGGGCGTTCGGAAAGGGGAGCAAGGGGGGGCAACTGCCCCCCCCCCCCTTTCCCCGGGAGATTCGGTTATTTTTATGCACTACAAAAAAGCTGCCCAGCTTGGTTAGCCCATAAAATTAAAATAACTTTGCCCTGAAGGACGGAAGAGAGGAGCGACGTTCTCTTTAGCTCTAAGTTTTTTTAATTATGTACGTGAACCAACTAGCCCAACAATCCACGCTACTCAAATGATTAGCACACCTGGGTATCCGTATGGAACGCCCTTCAGGACTGCGGTCAACATTGCACTTTAGACACTGACTAACGTTGCTGGTCATGTGACGGCAGTGAAACAGACTGCCTGTGCTGGCTATTGCAGATAGCGAACAATTCTGAAAGATTTGACGTTTTGTGTTTTTTCTAAACTCTAGATTTATGCAGTCTTACCGCGAGAACTTCAGCTTTCGGACAAAATCTAGCAAAAAATCTTCGCCGCTACACTTAGTAGGAAGGGTGTAACATCCTCCAATGCCGTCCCATCACCTTGTACACGCTTTCCTTCGAAATTGCGAAATGTCGGCACCACCCAAGCCCCGAAACAAAACCTATAAATCAGCCCCTCAAAACGCTTGTACGCCTGTACTGCACTGAAAGTCAGGGAGGCAAGTAGTATCTTTATTGTGTGAACCATTTCAACATACTTCATCACAGATGTCATCTCGCAATTTGCCCAGAAAAACCCGAGGTGTCTGCAGCGGCTATTCAAGGAAGATTGACGGAGTGCAGTTGTATGTATGTGAATGTATTGTGCTGTGTGCTGGTGATCAGTTGGTGTGTCGAGAACCCTCACGCAGCGAGACTGACCACTCATCTTTACAAAGTGACAGTAACTTTTTGCATTCTCTTTATTAGCTTTATTATTTGTTCGGTAATAAAATCCAATGTGTATTCTCCAAGTCTGGTTCTAATTCGCTGTTTGTAATTTTTGTAACCCACGTACCCCCATCCCCTACCCCCTCACCCCCTCCCTCCCCCCCCCCCCCCCCCCCCCCCCCCCCCCCGCTAATGGATGCCTCTCCTTGCAAAAAGTTCTGCGGACGCCCTTGATTCTCTCCCCTCCCCCAGGAAGATGTAGGCCCAACCCCATGAACCCCTGTTCGACATCCTCCCCCTGCAGGATTTATCTCAGTAATTGTAATGTCCAGACCCCTCACTGTCTATATGAGCGCCCATCTTGCAAGTCCGTTTTCGTCACACCGTCGTTGTCTCAGAAAAGCTTGACCAGATTCTCAGCGCCCTTCCTCGCCAACTCCTCCTGCGATACCAAGTTGTATGGATGAAGCTTGAATGCCTTCTTGAAAAGCATCTTCCGCTACTTTTGTGCTTGTGCTAGGGGTAGATGTCCCAGCTAACACTTCTTGCGTCCCGGTAAAGCCATTTCTTCCTGACGTGCTTCCATGAAAGCAAGGACATTTGTGAAGAGTCTGTTTTCTCGCCACACTCCGTTATACCATGGTGACACTTTTTGCAGTATTATGGTGATGCCTTGCTGTCAGAGCAGTCTTCAGAGCCGACCCTGTATTCATGTGCACGTTTTGCCTTTCTCGCCTTCCGTTAACGTGAGCATGGCGTAAAGGCGGGATTTTGGAACACGTTTTCCAGCTGAAACATGGATGAGGTCATCTTTCGGTGCGTTTTGTCGAATCTCGCTTGGATGCCTGCTGACTCGGTCCGTGAAGGCTCACGGGCGAATGGCGATTCTTAATTCGGGTAGCTTAGACATTCCATTCCCGGTGCTGCTTCGGCGGGGACGTTGGTCGGTTGATGGAACGTTTCATCCCCGCTTTCAATGAAATTTAGCTGTATCACCTCCCAACCGGCCGGAACGTTTCGGTTAGTGACATATCGCTCGGTGGCTGGTTCACTCTGGGTATAGTGCATAGAATATCTAGGCACTATAGGGACCGGGCGGCCGTTGTATGGCACCACCGTCGTTTCAGCGAACAGCGCCGCCCGTGGCGAACCGCTCGTCAGTGGAATGCCGGTGGCGGTCAGCGCAGCGTAGTTGTGCATGGCTTTCTGTCGTTTTTCTGCGGTGCGGCTTGCAAAGCGAACGTAACCCCACGTGCATTTTTCAGATCGGTAAATCTTGAGTGTGGATGTGACGTTTACGAGGCATGCCATGTGTGTTACTTACGCCCATACTCAGTATTTACAAATAGCAGACGACGCTCAATGCGCCAAGCTGGAAGTCAAGCTGGAAGTGAAAGTTCGATTGCTTCATGCAATTTTTTCATGCCTGCATGCAGTTTCGCGAATCGAGGAGTATATTGCCTCTAAATGCTCCCTCAAAGCCGGTGTGTGTAACCGATCTAGGAATGCTGCGGCGCTGGCCTTGGGCAGTTGATGTTGAAACGGCGCCGACGTCGTGCACAAGCGAAAGACAAAGTTGGAGGGTGTCTTCGAAGATTTACCTCAAAACAGAAATTGTGACGGACGACGCTTCCGTATCTTCATTACCTACGGCTGAAACGTGTTTAATTTCACAGAAATGCTCTTACTACAGTCATCGGGAATCGTTGATAGAATAAATACCGCATGATAGTAGAATGTTATTGCTTGTCGTGGAGAAGCATTGCTTTACAAGAATTGCAATGGTTGCTGGCTAGTTGGTAAATGGTTTTTCAAAAACCAATTCCTGCGTGGCTGAAGGACGCAAGACAGGAGGGTGCCCGAAACCTGTACTCAGCTTCACAAGTGACTGCTGCGGTTGGTTTACAAGCTGCCACCTACGCTTGAAAAATCATGCACACATCCGTCTAACGACGATGATGGTTTATCGCAAAGCTCTATCGTATGGGTTTCCTTGGTTGCCTTCTGGATTTAAAGTTTGACTAGTTAAGCGTCTTATTTGACCAGCACGCAGTTTGATCTTTTGATCGCAGCGTCTTTGACTTTGACCGTTTCCCATCCGATTTCGCACGAAAAAAGCTTTGTGTTCAACCATCATAATCATTAGACGGAGGGCTAGATGATTTTGCTGTTTAATTTTGAACTTCCATGCCCCCTCTCCAAATCTAAACTTTTTCCAGTGTGTCGGAAATGTGCCTGTGGTGGAGGACTCGGGCTCATGCACCCATATTTGAGGCAACTAATCACGCGTTTTTGGTGTCTTCACCAGGCATTACACGATTATTTTAGGTACTCTATAAATAATACTTCAGAATTAAAAAACACCGGCTGACGTTAACACTGCCACATTTTTTAACTATCGGTGCCAGCCTTTATTCTACGCAGGGGGTAAAACGGGAAGGGGAGGAGGGATGGTTTGTAGCTTGGGCGGTTGAGTTAGCGAATAACTTTGGCTCTTGATAAAATGACCACCACAAACATGGGGTTTCCACTTCGGCTTTCAGGCTCCCATGCTGTCACAGTGTCGCTCACCAAAACCGAAGGTACAAAGCTCACGGTTACAGAAAGTGTAAACTACCGCAACATTTCTACGGCTACACGGTAATCCATCTCGCATACAGGTGCCTTTCTATTTAAAGCACACGTATTGAGGTATCCAAGCGCTAAGGCTGGCGTGGAAACTGTAGTCATTGAAACCAGTGAAAATAATTGAAAGTGGTAGAAATGAATTCTAATATTGCTAATAGTTTTATTCCTAACAGATCGCGCGGAGCCAGGCGCAGAGCGCTGCAAAAGCGCTCGTGTCAATGTAGCCCTTCCCCAACCTTACAAGTATCCAATAAGTCATGCGTAGCCATGAGTGCATTTAAGAAGAAAATAATACTAATATTAGTAGTTTTATTCGTACTCAGAGCGGGTAGAGCCAAGCGCATATCGCTGCAAAAAGCGCTCATGCCATTGCAGCCGATACACAACTTTAGACGCGTCCGACAAGTTTACTTAGTCATTACTGCATCTAAGAACCCAACACATCTGTTTATACTTCGTTTCATCTCACATGTCTGCTCACAACGCCGCCAAAACACACAAAACACCGAAGCAAACACGACAAAAACAACGGGAGGCTGTGTAGTCCAATGCACCGGCTCATTCCACTGACGAGGGGAGCGCCGAGTGGTGGCGCCACCCGTCCAGCTGCCCGGTCCCTATACTCTGGGTATGACGGGCGCCATTCCTTGCTTTGGGACTGAGTCCGATCGAGACATGTAACTTGGCAGTGATCATCCAGCGATGGTTTTGGGCGATGGCTCCCCTGCCGTCTTGTCCATTGTTGGATTGCTGGACGCATCCGTGATAGAAGTGCGTCTTTGAAGCTGTGATTGCCTACGGCGCTCAAGCCGGGCCTACGGTTCAATGCGCGGCGGTGTGCTGCCTCACTGATGGGAAGAGTTACCAACGCTTCCCGTTGATGTTCGGAATTCGGAGGCACAGGGTGTAGAGTTTTTCACTTGCGGTTTCTCCCTTGTGCTGTGCACAACGCTTCCCGTAGAAAAATAGATGATTCCGGGGGCGTTGGCTGGTGACTCGGCTGGTGCGTGTCCCTCCCACAGTTCAGCACCGATTGGCACCCTCGTTGGCACCAGCAGGAAGGGGTGCAGCTGTGGATCACCGGTCGTTAGCATTCCTTCTTGACTGAAGGGCATAATTCTGGCGACTGGTGCTCCTAGGATGCGTTCCAAAGGCGGCTCTAGCAAGAATATATCTTAGAATGAAGTTCGGCCGGCATCTAGATGGCCAGGTCGGTGTGCTAGACTAGAGCCTCGAGCCCGGCACCATCCGCCGTAATACGTAAGGCAAACTCACCATAGATCCTAATGATCTCGGCGTTGCTAGCAAAAAGTCTATCGTGCATCTCGAAGAGTTTGTCGGTGTCCTTTTCGTCGTCGAGCATGCTGCGAGCCTCATTTAACTGTCTGACCAGTCGGGGTACTCTCGTCGAAAGCTTCATCTTGAGGCACTCCATCGTCGTGGCGTTCCTTTGTTCACCTGTGACGTTCAGGGCCGTACGTTCCAGACGATTCCGCTCCCACTCGCAGCCGATGAGGCGGAGTAGACAAAGAATGAGGCCCTACCGTTCGTGTGTGGAGAGAAAAGACGTTTCCGCAGGGGATTTCGGAACCAAGTGTTAAGAAATGAACGGGCGAAGAGAAGACGGAGAGAATGGAGGCCACCGTTTCAAGCTGCTCCCTCTTCTTTCTTTACTACGGCATCATCTTTTTCTACAGGTAGTATTGGGTGTGCTGCATCTTGTATGGGTATGTCCCATATTGGGTGTCATAGCGGATATGTAATAGAGGACGGTCGAGTTGGAGCAGGTATGAGTAAAAAACCAGCGCCATAGTATGTCGTCGTTGGTATTGAGGGGCGGGCGGGGGAGGGGGAGACAAGGCGGCTTTGGCGATGTGGTGGAAGATGCCTGCGTCAAGATTTCGGCACATGATTAAAGATACCAAGTGATTTAAAGTGATTCCTTGCCCTCCACTACGGTATGTATACGCATCGTAGCTCGGGCGTGGCTTGGAGATATAGCGCATCGATTTCAAACGCTTAGAGCGTGAGCTATGAATCTCGTTTGCAAGATTCTGCCGCGCCAACACAGCACATGTGGCCTGCGTACCGTAAAGGCTGGATACACAACTTCGCCAGCGCGAATAATGTGGAGAAGGGCCTGTGCACAAGTGAAAGCTCTAGAAACTATAAACTTGAGAATGCTAAGTCATGCCAAAGGATAACTTACGTGACCTTCAACGAAAGCATTCTCTACAAGGCGTCCAAACTTCGAAATTCTTAAACGGTGAAAAAGGTTTTCAGGCGACAGGTTCTACGGACGTATTTGGCATAGTTTTGAGAGTTTTGCAAACAGAAAACATACGTCACCTTCAGCTAAGGTCTCCTCAGTAAAATGGCGTTCTATCAAATAATCGTAGACTAATCCTGAAGTGAAGGCTTTTAATATGCTGCAGCATCACACCAACAGGTCCTTTGTAAAGGGTGCACCGTCTAAAAGGCACTGTCACTGCGGCAAAGCATATCAATTGCATATCTTCACGCTTCATATTCGAAATCCTGGACCAATGTAAAATGACCATCACATCTGCTGAAGCACCCGGCGGTCACTGTCCATGTTTCAATCGTGGATTTTATTTGCTGCAACCGTTACTCCTGCCTCTGACTCCTTCAGAGCATGGGAATCACAGGGATGTGGTGATAGATGGTCACCCAAGAGTGCCACTCTTCATGCATAACCCTTGCAGGCCTGCAAGGCTTCGACGACCTACACGACCTCATAATCACTTGCGCGGTGACGGCGAACGAGGTGTGCGTGAGCTTCACCGACTTCAGCGAGGGCCCCGGGCCGGGCGGCGTAGGCCGGCGGCTCGAATACACGCTCCATTACAGCCGCACCCAGGCCGACGGCGGAGTTTACGACGTGGACTTTTACGCCCCCGACGACGTCTACCCCGACGTGTCCGTCGTGCAGCCGCTCTTCCGTGAGTCACTGACAACTTCGTTGCATCTTCTCCGGTGACTCTTTCCTTCCGACAAGCGCTTAGCTGTTGTTTATATTTCTGCTACGGGGTGCGCAGACATCCATGAACAGATTTGCGGCAAGTATTCAGAGCGCAAGGCGTATCAAGGCAGGGCTTTGAGAGCTCAGGGGAAATCCCTGACAAGTGTACGGCTCGCCGGTTCTATTTACCCTAATCTCTGCTTTTGAGTTCTTGAAGGAATTTACAGAATACCGCAAGTCAGAAAACTAAGGTCGGCTCAACATGCCAAGAGTAACGCTCAGGGACAGTAGACGATGGAGCTTCTTATCAGGGAGCAAACTCGGGTGGAATGCATATCACCGTTCAAATTAAGGAAAGAAAAATTGAATTTAAAAATGAATAAATTGTGAAGGGCTGGACACGAAATTCAACGAAATTACAACCGGCGGACCACCGGGGTTACAGAGACTACCGAGAGACGGGACTATAAGTAGGGTAAGACCATTAGCTCGATGGAGGGACAAAAAAAAATTAGGAGGCAAAGAATGGACTCGGGAGGCCGCGGGACAGGAGCGGGTTGGAGGTCCATGGGAGAGGCCTTCGTCCTGCAGTGGACCTAGTGAGATGATGATGATGATGATGATGCAACAGCCGGGTTCTCCACGAAGAGAGTCTCCAGACTTGCACCGTTAGTGCAAGCTGCATTAATTTTTACTTCGTTTTTACGACAAACGGAACGATTGCAATAGCGGATGGTGACGGCTCATGCGCAGTGCAATGAGGCTGCATGCTCTTTGTAGCTGCGTTTCTGCACACGTTCCAACGAGGTGGCAGCGCCGAATCTAGTTCACGTTGCTTCTTAGAGTTCCTGTGTTAGAAGGCTTGGGTGTCGGAAAACGGCAGGAAATGATGCAACACTGACGCCTCCTGCTGTCCTTTGTTTATTTCTTACAGTGCAAGCGTTCTGGGACGCAGTATACATAAACAGCGCCTACATTCGCCTCGAGGCGGGGGCCAACCTGAGCGAAGACGAAGTACGTGCCCAATTTCTTGTACACGTCTGCTGGGGCTAACTGTTTTAATTAATGCTATCGGGTGCAGGAGGAGTTTCAAATAATCGACTCTCTTATAAAATCTGCACATTACCGCCCAACCTTACCGCCATCTGTACATTACCGCCATCACTACCGCCCTCCAGCTAGATTGTCCCAACCATGCTAGATTATTTACCTGAGTATTTGGCTTAAATGTTTCCCCCCAGACAAATATATGGTGTTCGCAAGCCCGTAGATGGCATGCATACTTCAGTAGGATGGAGTATTTGTACAAACAACAGTAAAATTTCCAAATTAGAATAGCCAAGGTTCCCTTTAAATAGAACATGCAGACAAAGACAAGAGCACTGCCGATATGTGCCAACCGTGTCCTCACCCCCTCCGATGTCTTTCCCCATGTCAGTGCGGCGGGACAGGATGACCCACCCGTCTTCACTCTACAGTGCCTTAACTCGAACCATGCTCTGAAGCAGAAAAAAACATTGAGCCTTATATCGGGTGGTGCTTTATCAAGACATTTTTCGTGCACGTAGCAAAGCAAGTGTTCTATTTAATTTTGCAACAATCCCATCACATTCCAATACATCCGGGTATTGTCACAAAAATTAGGCCAGCCAAAGCTCCTAGGTTAACAGTAGGCAGCGATTTTTCTAGATGCTAAACAAGCCTCACCCGATCAGGATATCGGCAATCAGTCGTCGTACCTGCCTAAAGCCAAAAAACGCCACGCTGCTTTATTTTCAGATTTCCGTGAAGCCCTTCCCATCTCCCAGTTTTCCCCAAAACGTGTCCTTCTACCGGACAGGCGTCATCTGGTTCTTCGTCTTCGTCTTCCTTTATCCCGCCGGCATGCTCATCAGCCGAATAGTCACCGAAAGCACCACGGGCATCAAGGTAATCAGATGTCGCTGGAACGCTGAGCTTTTGCGACAAATGCTCAAGTCCTCGGACAGTGAACACGTTAGGTTATACGGGGTCATGGGAGGTGGAATTGAACATGGTATAAGTATACAGCACAATAATACATGATTACTACGCAAACATGCACAAGGACAAGAGAAAGAAACACTGGACGATCATAGACTTCAACTAGGACGACGCTAGGCAGTGGAAGTCTAGCATCGTGTCTTTGTTCCTGTTTCGGTAGTAATCATGCTCTATTATGCTATGTAACGACTAGCCCAACTTTCCGCCTTTAATATGCAGGGTACACATTTGCTGGTGGTTTGCATGACTGCAAAGGCATGGCCGTTATAGATGATTGTCCAGCTCATGGTCATTCCCCCCTTTGAAGGAGCAAGAACGGCTGATGGGCTTGGAGGACATGTCGTACTGGGTCGGCAACCTGGCGGCCCAGATGGTCTTCTTCATGTCAGAATCGCTGGTGATCATGTACGTGGCCGTGGCTCAAATGGGATTCACCGGGACCGCCTTCCTCGAGGACACCGACCCGTCGCTGGTGCTTGTCACGCTGTTCACGTTCGCCTGGCTGCAGGTGCTGCAGGCTATGCTCATTGCCTGCGTCGCCAACTCGGGTGAGCGTATCTCGAGCACGCTCTGGGTTACTTAACTATTGACAAGTTCTCTTTTGGTTAGACACGATTAAAAATACGGACCAAAACGAAAGGCGACTGCAAACGCTTAGAATTGTCACAAAAATACAGCACGAAATGTTGCTGGAATGTTTAGTAGATGCTTGCGTTATTGCACAGTAGAAATGACTTCTCAAATTTCTGGATTCTGTGGAGATGGATAGACAGCGCACTTCTGAAGCTGCAATCGTAGCAGGAATAAGACCAAGAAGTGTGGTATTTCTAGTGCCAGGTCGTCCACGGTTAAAGAATTAGCCACGTGTGTGAATTCAGGTGACGCCGCAGGGACAATTGTTGTGGGTGTGGTTACAGCTTTGCCTTCCAACCACCTTCACAGCGCGGATTGGAGCCAATTTTTTTCAAATATAAGGTAGCGGCTTTTTGTACTTGTGCCGCACGGTGGCACACGGACTGGTATACATGCAACTTGATGTACCTAGAGTTTTAATAAAGGATTACAAAGGATATTGGCACCATGTTTTTGGCGGATGCGTACTCCTGTGTTTTGCGACACACGATGACAGTGAAAACAAAGCGAAGGAGAGAACAATAACTGGAGAAGCCAAGCATGAGGAGTGTTTATATAATAATTGCCCATGTTTGTTTTAGCAGCAGAGCTGTTTAAGCTTGCGCTTGGTCCGTTGGCGTTCGCAAAAGAAATACCAAGGAAAAAATTCAGGGAAGCTTACACTCAACCGCAAGACTTGAATGGCGGAGCTGTTGTAGGTGAACCGTGCCGGACACATAACTCGCGTTTACATGAATGAGACTGTAGCGTATCGCATATTGGTCCGTCGAATCGGGCAAATGCGACGCGTTTGCGTCTACGTGCATGCGCATTGGAGACTAGCGCCACCGTGTGTCATATCTGGGAGTTTTGGGGTCGCATTTCCGGCGTTACCAGCTCCGGTAGCCGGCAAGTTGTTTGTGTTCGTTTTGGCGTCTATCGCGGGTGAAGCGAAGCCTTCCGCTCGTTCCCCGATCCACCCGACCTACTACGACGGTTCCTGAGCTAAATTTGTGTACATTCCGCGCGTCGTTCGCAAGAAATGGATACAGTAGGTAATAGTGCCATCTGAAACGGTCCCCGCATACACCGGCTGCGCCTGCCAGTGTATGCGGGGCTCGAACAGGCGCAGACCTCGGTAGCAACAGCTTCTCCCCACTCCTCCAAATTCATCTGTTCGCGAAAAAGAAGTTTCCACATGCGAAAAAGTAGATGCTAGTGTGATGAAAAGTTGTGCTAAGGATTGACATCAGCGCTGATTTTAAAAGCGGCGATCAGATATCTGCCGCAATGCTTAGCCTATGCAGACCGGCTGCGAAGATCGACGGTCCGACCCGGCACCGCGGCGCGGTGCGGCGAGCGGCGGAACGATGGCGCTACCATCGCAGAAGAATCAAAACAGGCTACAGCAGATATCTTGGCCACCGATCGCTCAAACGGCAATTAACGCGGAAATAAAGTTCCACATTCGAGAAGGGGGAGATGATGTGGTGAAAAGTTGTATTAAGGATTGTCATCCGCAGTTATACCGACAGCGGCCCCTCAAGTTGCAATTGAGCAACTTTTTTCCGATTTCCCTCGATAAAGATGTGTATGAACATTATGGGAAATAAACTTTCAAATATCCGCCACGATACTACGCCTAAAGCTCCCAACACCCGAGCCGACAGGAGAAATGCGATGCGACTGCTGCTACATGCGTTCGGGAAAGTCGCATTATCGTTCTCGTTCCACACTGGTTTAGCGCATCGGATGCGACGCGTCCCCCAAGCGAATTGTCCTGCTTGCGATACGACGCGGTATGGTAATGCGACAAATCAAATGCGATACGCTACTGTCGTATCCATGTAAACGCAAGTTTCATCGACTCGGGGTATCGGGATGAGCAAGTCGTCTCGGGGAGGATTGGTACACTCGAATCTATGTCTACAATTATCCGTAATGGCTTCGAAAGAATGCGGCGGCCGTGGTGGCATCTCCCAAGCAGGACGTCTTTTCACCTTTAGCATTAGCGCTGGAGGTTTTTTACATGCGCAGTAGCTCTTAATGACAGCGCATGGAGCTTTTCATTTTCTTTTTTTCGCTAAAGCCGCTGCGGGAGCCGGGGACTCGGTTGTCGACGCGAGGTTCACGCTCACAAACGCTTGGCATTTTCTCGCTCCTTGGGGTTTTTGCCAGGTTTTTTGTTTCCAAAGCCACTCGTATGGTCGCCCGGACACACCGCCCTCGAAGGAAACGAAGCGGCTCACGCCGCAGCCCGAGAACATTCACACCGGGCCGTCTCCGAGAGGGAACCACAGCACCAGAGAGATTCATATCCAAAGACTATGCCTCTTCACACATACGCCGAAATATTGTCGCACTACAGACAGTCTCGTCGCAAATATCCAGCGCCGGACCACCGACTAGCCAAAGAAGACTCCACCACGCTACGAAGACTCCAAAAAAAAAAAAAAAAAAACACTTATCCTCACAACAGCATACTTCACGCCATGTACCCGACACAATACATTGCCAACTGCAAATACTGCCCGCAGACAGGCACCCTATACCACATCGTTTGGGAGTGCTCCCATACGCCGCAACTCACAACAAACCCCAATCCCTCCTTTCAGCAGTGGGTAGAGATGCTGACCAGTTCTGACCTCTCCGACCAGCAAACGTTGGTCGAGAGAGCGAAGAAGGCCGGTAGACTCCAAGGGGTCCTGGACTGAGGACTCCTCTCACCGGGTGGGTGCCCCTGACACCAGCACCTTGCGGTTTAATAAAAGTTTATTCCTCCTCCTTCTCCAAAGCCACTGCGCGTGGCGGGGACTCTTGGCGGTCGCCGCGAGGCACGTGTTCACGAGCGCTCGGAATTTTCTTGGTATTTCTCCTGCAAAAGCGAACTTCCGGCTTGCACAATAGTTCCGCTATTATTACTACTATTATAATTCTTTACTCGGAAGGGGGGACTCAAGTTCTAGTCATGGATGGGGAAGGCGGTGAAGAAGGTGAGGGCGTCTACATCTCTGGTGTATCCCTGTGGTACAGGCGAAAGTCCACTGGGACATGTCTCTTTTGGGTGAGTCCGTCCCAGGGGAGGCGATGCCCACTCTTGGAGGGTTTTTATGTACGGCGGAAGATGGGCTCTTCTCTCCGTCGGGAGCCCCGAGCACTCCCACAGCATGTGCTGTATTGTGGGCCGCTGTTAAACTCACACGACGCCAGGCGCCCGGCACGACCTTCGCCCAGCCGCGTAGGCGGAGGCAAGCCTCGCCTAGCTAGACGTGATCGCGTGCGCCGCCTTTGCTCGACCTTCGGGAACATCCTGCCCAGCGTTCCTGGCGTGATCTCTCGCGTGCTCTTCTACTCGCCGGTTCGTGCCTGAAGCAGAAAGCACAGAAACGCTCGCGCTACGGATGCCGAGCTCGCGAAGGCGGTTGCCGCCGGTTCTAGCGTATGCTAACGCGGTCCACTGTGGGAGATATTTGAAAACCTGCGGACAAAACGATCAGAATCTGCCAGTCATAGAGAATTTTCAGCAGCAAATTCTGAAGTCCATGTGAAATGCAACGACCGGCTCCGACAAAGAGAGAGGGTACCCCAGCTGTGCTGTTTCTCCAGTTTTTGCAATAATGCGAGCTGTGCCTTTTTTTTGCAGAAGAGCGTTATTCTCAATTCTTCACGTTTGCTTTTCCAGCGCTGATGTTTCAGTTTTCATAGCCCAGCAGTTTTCCGCGCGTTCCATTTAAGTTACAGTTCCATTTTAATCGCTAAGTGTGTTTACGTACAGAATGCATTCCCCGTTCGACAAGTGCAAACCTCAGAGGCACGGAACCGGCGACATTTGCTTCGGCAATGCTCTCTCGCAGTGAACCGAGGGCTGCTCGCCGCCGTCGTGCTGCTGGTGCTCCTCCCTTTGTGGGTGGCAGGTGTGGCCCGGCCCACGGGATCCCTGGTCGAGTTCGTGTTCCAGGCGAGAGCCACGCTGCTCCTCTCTGCGCTCGTGCCCAGCGTGTCGGCGTACCACGTCTTCACGCTGCTAGCCATCCAGAACGACTTCGACGGTGCGTGGGCCCTTGATTGATTTACGCTGGTTTAATGTTTGTGTTTTTTGTTTTTGTTTTTCGTTGTTTATTGTTTCTTTTTTTTCTTTTTCTTCTTAGTGTATTGTGTGCTTGTGTCGATCCGCCGTTACTGTGTACTTTTACGGCGAATGATGTGTGCTTACCATTTGCTTTTATTTTTGCCCCGAGTGTGATTTCGTTTATGGCTGCGGTTATTACATTTGCTTTACCAGTTTCTTAAATATTGTTTTATATTTTTGTGTGTACAATCCTTAAACTTTTGTCGCGTGCTTTTGGCGTCTTTTTTTGCTTCTATGTAAGCCCCTCCCCTCTACAATTCTTGTATGCCCTGAGGGTAAAATAAATAAATAAATAAATAAATGCGCCGAATCAACACTTGGGTTATGAGGCGCGTCATAGTGGAGGTTCCCGGACTGTTTTGACCGCCTGGGGCTCCTTAATGTGCCCGAAAATCTCGACACACGGTAGTTTTCGCCTCCATCAAGAAAACAGCCACTGCGCCTGGAAGCGAACCGACGTACGTGGGCTCAGCAGCTAAACGCCTTATCCACTGAGCCCCTGCAGCGGGGAAGTGTGCCTTGAACTGGCGACCTGCATAACTGTGACAGCCGAAGCCACAAGGAGGACTCCATGGTTCCATGATGTTCTTTTCTGTCCACCCATAACCTAACTGCAGTTCTGAAGGGAAAGGACCGGGAGCGACATGTGTTCTATAAACACGAGTCACTCCCACGTAGTGGCTTCCCTCATAACAGCCCACCAAATAACTGTGAATATGAGGAGCAGGTGTTGTCATCCTTATAGACCCGTACTACCGACGCTCCTTTCCACATTCCAACGATCCATCGGGACGAAATTTGCTCGCCATTAGAGCCTTAGGGTCGGTGTTGTCCTAAATGCACAGTTTCTCGTTCTATCAGTGACCAGGTCTGGCTTGAGGATTCCGCCTCTGAGGTGCTCCTTGATGGTGCCATGGCAACATATGTTTCGTCCTGTCTTTCGTTCCTCAACTTACAGTTTGGTACATTTGTTTACGGTTGCCTTCTTTATTGTGGGGTTGAACGAGTTATTCGTTATGATATTGTTGCTCAAAGTCGGGGGTCGGCAACCCGCGGCCGCCAGAACGTCGTCAGAACCCCGCTCCTTACCCTGTCACTTCCTATTTGAAGTCACGCACGTCAGTTTTGACCTCCAATGGGGTTAGACGTACGGGACGAAGAGCAAAGCATTGATCGCTTCCAGTTGGCATTGCTCCCGTCTTCACACTTTCTTAGATTATTGTCAATTATTGTCATGGTAATGCCGCGAACCATACATTGGGTTTGTTTATTTGGGTTTTGCTTTTTCCGCCCGGCTGCGCCGGTCTGTGTTATCTCTGCGCCAAGGGAAGCGCGTGTTCTATTCTTTCTTTCTGTGCCGCATGTGTATCTGTTGTGATAGGGAGAGCATTCCGATCTAACGTGAGCAGCCCAGAATAATCTTCTTGGATCTACTATGTTCTCGATGCGAATCGACGTTTCGAGAACCAGGCGCGCCAAAAGATAAAAAGCCTGCAGTGCGGACGCCGGGGCATTCGATTCTGCGACGCTCGCTGACGCAAGTCACTTTGTTGACCGCTGCTTCGCCGCCTCTGTATTCTTTTGAGTTGTTAGGGGAGCACAAGTTCGCTCCAATAAACTTGTTTCTCCTGCAAGACAACTGCGTCGTCCTTGGCTTCGTGACATTCTGGTGGAGGTGCGGGGTACGCACCCTTCATGCCCACTGCAACCTCGGGAAGCCGCCAAGCCAGTCCAACAAGAGCCAGCCTCCGCCTGCAAGATTTTTCCACCCGAGTTCGGTTTGATGCCAGAAGGGCCCAAGAGAAGGAACGCTGCAACCAACACCATGGTACAAGAAACAACGTCGCCAATCATGCTGCAGCAGCCCCGGGAACCGCCATCGTTCCGTGGAGCCCCCGCTGAAGATCCAGAGGAATGGTTGGAGAAGCTGGAGTCGCGTGCGGATCTTCAACAGGTGGGACGATGAAGAAACCTTCCGGCATGTTTTCTTTTACTTGGAGGATGCAGCCGCCGGACTTGGTTTGAAAACCACGAGAGCGTCTTGACCGACTGGACCGCAATTCAAAAGCGAGTTCCTTAAGACCTTCACGACCGTGGTGAGAAAAGATAACGAGCTGCGATTTTACTGGAAACTCGAACGCAACACCCGAACGAAGGAGTCGTAATCTTCGTCGAGGAAATGAAGCGACTTTTCCGCCGTGCGGACCCAGGAATGACGGAAGAAAAGAAACTACGGTTTCTGATGAGAGGTGTGAAGCAAGAGCTCTTCGCGTGCCTTGTTCGCAACCCCCCCAAGACCGTGTCCGAATTCGCGTCTGAGGCCGCGCGATGGAGAAGACCGCTCGAAATCCGAACGAGGCAGTACGACCGCCCAATCAATGCGCTGGTTTCGGAGACGCTTGGTGCCAGCGCTATCAACTCCGACTCACTACGCGACACTATCCGCGAAATAGTGAGGGAGGAGCTGCGGAAACTGCTCCCGACGCCGCCGCAACCACAAGTCGCTTCTCTTACCGACGTCATTAGAGAAGAAGTGCAGCAAGCGCTGGGAACTTCAACGACGCCAGTAGCACCTCGCGAGCCGCAAGCCATGACCTACGCGTGCTCTGTACATCGCCCTCGCCCACCTGCACCCTATCGTCACGAGGCTCCGTACCGTCGTCCCCTCTCGCCGGCCCGACCACCCTGCGGCGCAACCCCCTGCCCCAAGGAAGACCGACGTGTGGCGAAACGTCCGACCGACAATCGTCCGCTGTGCTACCACTGCGGAGAGGCCGACCACGTCTACCGTCGCTGCCCATACAAGAGACTCGGACTACGTCGTTTCTCCGTCGACGCACCACGCCCCCGACCCGGCCAGCACCCATCTGAGATTGAAGAATACCTGCCGAACACCCGCCGTGGACCAGCCCGTTTTACACCCATTCGCCTTCGCCCTTAACCCGTACCAGTCGCCGGCCCGCCGTAGCAGTGCTGACTTCGCACGTTGGAAGGTCTCCCCAGCCACGCGGGGAAAGTAAAGGCGGCAACTTCTGGAGGTGAAGTTGCTCTACGGCGAAAAAACTGGAAACCCTCCAACGACGCAAGAATGCGCTGAAGACAGTGATTCACGACATGCCCTCATCCCGACGACCCGACCTAACCTTGACGAAGACTCCCGAACACGACGACAGCTACACGGCGCGACGCGTACCTGACCTGACCGAGACGTCCGTTAAGAATACGACGACAACGACGATGCACAGTGCCCGACGATCAACACGTGCAAGCAGAGATACGACGCCCCCCGACGAACCCGAACTCGAGGAAGATTGCATCTGACGTCAAGGTGTCCATCGACGGCTTTGACGTAGTCGCCCTCGTAGACACGGGAGCTGACTATCGGTAATAATGAGCGGACCATTTGCGTCTAAACTGAAGAAAGTTATGACCAGATGGGACGGTCCGCACATACGCACAGCAGGAGGCCACCTCGTGACGCCAAGTGGAACGTGCACATCGCGCGTCACCATAGACGGCACAACGTTCCCTGCGGCGTTCGTCGTTCTGCCTAACTGCTCCCCCGCGACGTGATTCTCGGAATGGACTTTTTGACGGAACAACGGCGCAATAATTGACCTGCAGACCAAGTCGATAACATTTTCCTCCATCACTCCACGACGCCGCAGCCGACCCCCCGAATCACCATGCTGCTGTCAGGATCGCCGACGATCACATCACCCTGCCACCCCGCGCAAGCTTGATGATCGCCGTTCTACGTGAGGATGCTGCTTCTGACATCGACGCTACGTAGAGAGTGATCGAAGGTTGCTTCTCGACCGCGGTGTCTCGTCGCAAGAGGCATTGCGCACTTTAAGCAACGCCAATCTCACGTTTTGGTCACTATTTCCCGAAGAGTACCAGCATTTAAAACAAGGGAGCATGCAATTGCGTTCCTCGAAGAAGAAACGCAAAGAAGCAAGTGATGTGATCGCAGCGCCGACTTTGAACGCACACCCGTTAGAAAACATTCAAGCTCCCGCAGCCATTCGACGTGAATCCGGCGCTACCGCAAGAACAACGGAAACATTATTGGCTTTGCTGCGTCGCTATAGCGAATGTTTTCGTCGAGCGCAAAACTACGTCAGACCCCCTCTAGCGAAGCACCGAATAATAACCGAAGATGGAGCCCGAACCTACCCGACAGTCACCGTACCGCGTCTTTCACACGAACGGGAAGCCATCCGGACTCAATCGACGACATGCTGAGCGATGACATTATAACAGCCATCGAAAGCCCCTGGGCTGCGCCGTCGTACTGGTAAAGAAAAAAGACCGGCACATTAAGGTTTTGCGTTGACTACCGGCGACTGAACAAAATCACGAAAAAGGACGTGTACCTCCCTCCCCCGGAATCGACGACGCCCTCGACCACCTCTGCCACGCGAAGTACTTCTCATCGATGGACCTGAAGACCGGCTACTGGCAAATTGAAGTGGCGAGAGGAGACCGAGAGAAGACTGCATTTATAACCCCAGACGGCCTATACGAGTTCAAGGTGATGCCGTTTGGGCTGTGCACAGCACCAGCGACGTTTCAAAGAGTCATGGACACTGTGCTAGCTGGCTTAAGTGGCACACCTGCCTCGTATACCTCGACGACGTAGTGGTATTCGCTCGGACTTTCGACGAACACCTTGCAAGGTTGGAGTCTGTACTCGAGGCCATTCGTTACGTCGGGGTTGACGCTGAAGCCTGAAAAGTGCCGTTTCGCATACGAGGAACTCAAGTTCTTGGGCCACGTCGTCAACGCCACGGGAGTCCTACCTGACCCGGCAAAAACTTCAGCAATCGCGAACTTCCCTAGGCCGAAAGACAAGAAGGGCGTGCGAAGATTTCTCGGGCTGTGCGCATACTACCGGCGCTTCGTCGCAAACTTCGCACGCATTGCAGAGCCACTCACCGCGCTTGACGAAAGACAGCACCCCTTTCAGCTGGGAAAACGACCAAGAAAAAGCATTCTGCGAGCTGCAAAAACGCCTGCAAAGCCCGCCCGTGCTCGCTCATTTCGACGGAAATGCCGAAACGGAAATGCATACGGACGCCAGTGATATAGGCTTGGGTGCCGTCCTTGTCCAAAAGCAAAGCGGCTGCGAAAGGGTAATCGCCTATGCTAGCCGTGGTCTGTCGAAGGAGGAGAAAAACTATTCTGCCTCTGAGAAAGAGTGCCTGGCTATTATATGGGCGATTTCAAAATTTCGCCCATACGTGTATGGAAGGCCATTCAAGGTTGTAACAGACCACCATGCGCTGTGTTGGCTCGCCAATTTGAAGGACCCCCTCTGGCCGTCTTGGGCGGTGGAGCTTGCGCCTGCAGGAGTTCGACGTTACAGTCGTTTATAAATCCGGCAGGAAACACTCCGACGCCGACTGCCTGTCCCGCGCCCCCCGTCGACCCACCACCACAAGACTCTGATGAAGACAGCGCGTTCTTCGGGATCGTGACGGAGAGCGACCTAGCCGCCCAGCAGCGTGCCGACCCCGACTTACGCGTCATAATCGAGTACCCTCGAGGGATGCAACGTTGCTGTTCCTAGGAGCTTCAAAAACGCAGCTTACCAGCAATTCAGCCTGAGAAACTCCGTCCTTGTGAAGAAGAATTTCAGCCCCGAACAAGAGCGAATTACCTTCTCGTCATCCCCGCGGAACTTCGTGACGAAATTTGGAAGCGTGCCACGACGACCCGTCTTCCGGACATCTGGGCACAGCCCGCACTATTGGAAAAATCAAGGCGATGGTACTACTGGCCCGGCCTTACCTCTGACGTCACCCACTACGTCCGGAGCTGCCGTGACTGCCAGCGACGAAAAACGCCGCCGACAAGACCCGCCGGACTTCTGCAACCGATCGCCGTCCCATCGAGACCATTTCAACAGATTGAATGGACCTTTTAGGGCCCGTTCCCTACGTCACGATCACAGAACAGTGGATTGTCGTAGCGACCAGACTACATGACGCGCTACGCAGAGACCGCCGCTCTTCCGAGGGGGACTGCACAAGAAGTGGCGAAGTTCTTTATAAGCCAAGTTGTGCTTGCGACATGGAGCCCCGGAAGTCCTAATCACAGACCGCGGAACGGCATTTACTGCGGAGCTGATGCAAGGAGTATTACGCTACAGCAACACGGATCACCGAAGAACGACGGCGTACCACCCCCCAACGAACGGACTAACAGAACGTCTGAACAAGACAATCGCAGATATGCTGTCAATGTACGTTGACGTTGAACATAAGACTTGGGACGAAGTGCTCCCGTATGTCACGTTTGCGTACAACACGGCTATCCAGGAGACGACACAGCTGACGCCGTTCGAGCTTGTCTACGGTAGAAGGCCGACTACGATGCTCGACGCCATGCTTCCGCACGTAGAAGACGACGACCTCAACGCCGACGTCCACGGATATCTTCAACGTGCGGAGGAGGCCCGCCAGCTCGCTCGAGTTCGTATAACGGACCAGCAGCTGGTGGATGCGGGCCGCTACAACCTCCGACGCCGAGACGCCGAGTACCAACCAGGGGATCGTGTGTGGGTTTGGACTCCCATCCGACGACGCGGACTCAGTGAGAAGCTCCTGCGACGGTATTTCGGACCCTACCAGATTCTACGACGTGTTGGCCAACTTACCTACGAAGTGATCCCCGATGGTGACTCCGGCACATCACGACGACGCACGCGGCCTGAAGTCGTCCACGTGGTTCGCTTAAAACCTTTCTACGGACGATGACGAACTTTTATTTTCATTTGTTCGGACTGTCGCTTATTTTAGCATCGGGTCGATGCACTCTTAGAGGGGGGGGTAATGCCGCGAACCATACATTGGGTTTGTTTATTTGTGTTTGCTTTTTCTTCGCCGGCTGCGCTGGTCTGTGTTATCTCTGCGCCAAGGGGAAGCAGCGTGTTCTATTCTTTCTTTCTGTGCCGCATGTGTTATCTGTTGTGATAGGGAGAGCATTCCGATCTAACGTGAGCAGCCCAGAATAATCTTCTTGGATCTACTATGTTCTCGATGCGAATCGACGTTTCGAGAACCAGGCGCGCCAAAAGATAAAAAGCCTGCAGTGCGGACGCCGGGGCATTCGATTCTGCGACGCTCGCTGACGCAAGTCACTTTGTTGACCGCTGCTTCGCCGCCTCTGTATTCTTTTGAGTTGTTAGGGGAGCACAAGTTCGCTCCAATAAACTTGTTTCTCCTGCAAGACAACTGCGTCGTCCTTGGCTTCGTGACAGTATTGTCAATTCGCTGACTTTTTTTCTTTGCCTGCAAAGATTGTGGTACTAACGGAGATGAATTGTGGTACTAACTTGTGGTCATGGTATTGTCATGGTATTGTCAATTCGCTGACTTTTTTTCTTTGCCTGCAAAGATTGTGGTACAAACGGAGATAAATTGGGGTACTTACGGAGATGAAACCCTTGGGGGTAGAGGTATACAGCTATGCTGTAAAAGTCTGTGTTGGAAGCACGAAGCTTTCAAGCGCTGGGCCTAAACGAGTGTCCCGGTGTTTAGTGCGCGTTAGCCCTCATTCACAGAGCCGTTTTTCACCCCATCACGTCACCGTACTCCTTCATGGGCGACGGTTTTGCGGGTGTTTTCTCGCCGAAAACGGTGCGACGGTGACGGGAAACCGAGCTCTACGTTTCCGTTCCGTCAACGCGACGGGAGCATGCCCCGTGGTAAACCAGCCAATCAGAAAACAATTTTTTACGGCTAAATCTAGCGAAAAATGAGCACACGTAAAAATCTGAGCCATTTTCTTTACTTTTCAGATTAAGCGCGCTCAATTCTAGGCTAAACTGATCACTAGGCAGACGACCCTGTACTTTGACGGAGAGCTCCACTACGAACGCCTCTCCGTTTACGTCTCCACCGCGGTTTCTTGACGTGACGGTGCACCGTGACGGAGAAGGTGACGGCTGTGTGAATGAGGGCTTACGAAGCGCGCCAGCGCGAGGTGTAAACGAGTGTTCCGGTGTCTTAATTTTTAGTACGCGTTACGTTATAGCCGAGGCGTAGACGAGTTTTCCGGTGTTTCCATACCGTGACTACGTGAGACGAACGGCGATTACGACGACGACGACAGGAGACGCCAACAGCCCCAGCCTTTAAGGGGCTTTGCCTCAAAACAAAGCAAGCATTGAGGGAGAGAACGACAACAGGGGAAGCCAAGCAGGAAGAGTGTTTAAAATAAAATTAATAATTGCTCATGTTTGATTCAACAGAAGAGCGTTTATTCTTGAGGTTGATCCGTTGGCGTTCGTAAGGAAGCTTACACTCACGCGCAAGACTTGAATGGCTTGTAGGTATCTTCATATCTCCATAAATTGTGGTACTTTATATTTACCCGAATATTTAAGAAAGAAAAATTCATTTCCTGCCTGGTGTGGAAAGACAAATTGGCATGCTCCAGCCAGCACTGCCATCATCTCTTCAGCAGTTTAAAAAGAGACGCTGTTTGCATCCGTGGATTCAGCTAGCAAAATATTCTGGCTTTCAGAATGGCTGTGGTTTTGAGAAGAAAAACTTCTGGCTGGGCTAGTTGGTGAATAGATGCCATGATTTGAAGCGCAACAAAACACAGGGACGATGAACAGAGTAGACGAGACAGGCGCTATTTATTCGGCTACGCATGCGCTTATATTCCCTAGGAAAAACAGGGCTAGAAAAGGAGCGTACACATACACAGATGATAACAAAACCAAATATGTTTATAGCAAGTTTTCCAGAAACACCATTTCACTACTGTAGAGAGCAATCGAGGTATCACTTCAGATCATCCGCTCTTCCCTGATATATACGCTTCGGCTAATTCTTCGCCGCCCTGTTCTTGCTCTTGTTTAGTATTCTTATCTCTTTGAACCGTAGTTCACAATCGCAGGCACGAGAGTGGGTGCTTTAGCTATAAAACCGCATTCATGATTTGAAGCCCAACAAAAACAACCGAGAAGAACAGAGTAGACGAGACAGGCGCCATCTCGCTGGAAAAGATAATTGTCGCTTGGAAAAGATAATGGAGCACATTTGCCCACCCACTCTCGTGCCTGTGGTTGTGACCACGGTTCGAAGAGATAAGAATACTAAACAATAGCAAGAACAGGGCGGTGAGGGAATTAGCCGAAGCGTATTATATCAGGGAGAGAGCGGATGATTCTGCAAGTGATACCTTGATTGCTCTCTACAGTAGCGAAATGGTGTTTCTGGAAAACTTGCTGTAAACATATTTGGTTTTGTTATCATCTGTGTATGTGTACGCTCCTTTTTTCTAGCCCTGTCTTTTCCTAGGGAATATAAGCACATGCGTAGCCGAATAAAATAGCGCCTGTCTCGTCTACTCTGTTCATCGTCCCTGTGTTTTTGTTGCGCTTCAAATCATGGCATCTATTCACCAACTAGCCCAGCCAGAAGTTTTTCTTCTCAAAACCACAGCCACGCTGAAAGCCAGAATATTTTGCTAGCTGAATCCACGGATGCAAACAGCGGTGCCTATACCTTCGCTGTTAGCGGCTCGCAATTCGCTGAATACATATATGCAGCCTGCAGTAAAGGGGGTTGGTCAGGAAGAAAGGGAGTTTCCTTGCTATGTTCATTCTTTGCGCACGCGCAGACGGCGCCCACTGGAGCAAGCTGCACGACCTCGCACTCGGCGTTGGACACGTGAGGATCTGGGAGTTCTGGCTCATCAGCTGGACCGAAGTGTTTGTCCTCGGGTTTTTCATCTTCTACCTGCCCAAAGTGCTGCCATGGGCCACACCCGTCACGCTGCAGCCGCTGTTCTTTCTCTCCGTAAGCGCGGCTAACCCAGAATACATCGTTCGCATGTACGGCAACACCCTACTATCTTACAGGCCTCCTAAAGTTCGTAAAGAGTGCCAGACCCCTATTCTGATGGAAGTTTCATTTTCCGAATGCCTACACCTTTGCAGCCGTCATTGTTTGGAGAAACGTTGCTACTGGCTCCAGCGCCACCACACAATTCCAGCGAAAGTCATTAGCAGTGTGGCGGCTGGAAAGGTGTAGACGTTGCGGCAGGGAACGCCTACAGTTCATTAACTTTGTTTACCAGCTTACATTATACTACATGAGCTACAGGTTTGCTTCATGATGGCAGAATCGAGGACTGCTAGTGAGCAGCATTTTCTGACCCAGAAAAAATTCAGTAAAAATTCAGAGAATTATCTACTAATTCGTAGCATTCTTATGTTGCCTGTCTTGAGTGTGAGTTTTTCCAGCCAAATTTATTGTTTTTTCTAAATTCTATCAGGCTAATTATCTCCAATTACGCTATTATAACTGTTGCAGGTGAAACATTAGCGAAATCTTCATTATTGTCGAAATGCAAGGCGTTACAGCGCTCGCCATTTTCCGTAATTATTTTATATTTTTTCTATTTTTTAGCTCTTCAAAATTTTGTTCGACCGATTATCTCCATTTACGCTATTATAACGATTACAGGTGGAACTTTCGCGAAATCGGCAAATATTGTGGGAATGCCTTGCGGTATACGTTACTCCGCACAGGGGTGTGATGATGATGTGGTGATTATCATGAATGATTTCATTGGGATGAAAGTGCACAAATTTTAACTGTCTGCTTAAGCATGACAAGGTGTTACCCGCCATGGTGGCTCAGTGGCTAAGGCGTTGCGCTGCTGAGCACGAGGTCGCGGGTTCGATTCCCGGCCGCGGCGGTCGCTTTTCTGATGGAGGCGAAAAGCGAAAACGCCCGTGTGTTCGAGGTTTCGGCGCACGTTAAAGATCCCCCGGTGGTCAAAATTAATCCGGAGCCCTCCACTACGGCGCGCCTCATCGCCTGCGTGGCGTCGGCGCGTTAAACCCCACAATCAATCAATCAATCAATGACAAGGTGTTAATAGCATCAACCTAACATGTTAAGCATGTAACTTTCGTGTGATGCCAAGTTAGGCAATAAAGATAAAAAACGGACGTCACAGAATCTTGTTTGTACGACCGGAGGCTGCCCACTTGGGGAAACGCTGTGAAACATGGCTCGGTGACTGTAGTGGGACTTCTAGTTCGCTTTGATAGTATCACTTGAAAGCTAAAATGCGATTAACACACTGATAACTATACGTTTTTAGTGACTTCATTCTGTAGCACGAATTTTTTTTCAGTTAAAACGCGTTTGTCATGACTCAAATGGAGCTGAGTGAGTTGCCAAGTTCTAGTTCTTTCAAATTAAGCAAAGTTGTATTTCGCCTTCAATGGTGCCACAGAATTCACTTCTACAGTAAGCTGTGATCTGAGCCTTCTAAAAACCTAGTAATCTTTTTGAAGGAGTGTTCTTTTGACGACGCGTACTACATTCCTTGCGTTACGCAATCAGTGGCAAGCAACCTGGTGCTCTTATCAAGGGTTTATAACGCACAGGTTCTTTAGTCTGTGTTTTCTGTATACGCCACGTCATCATAGTAAAATCAGTCTTTTTTACTCACTCATTTCTGTTTCGGCAACTCACACTGTGGCACTGCACTTGCGGTCTTCTTCGATATAAGGGGCCGTTAACTTCAGCTCTTAGTCAAGTATTTTGCAGTACGCTTAGACTCGTCAACAACAGTGCAGGCACTTCGAGGGGACAATTCTAGTGTTGAATAGCTTGACATCCACCTTGTGAACATGAAATTTGGCAGCGGTTTTTAGCGAAAAAAAATGAACTTCTCGTTAGAACACAATCTAGTCCTCGCATTTGGCTTCACACTAGATGCCAAAAGTCAAACGTCTTGTGACATCAGCAACATCGCTGTTGGCGAAGGCTAAAAATGACACGTCAATGGTAAGCAGAACGTGGGTTAATTAATACATTTTAGCACATTTAAGTGAGCCGGATATATTTTTAAAGGTATACAGAGTTCCGAGCGGGCCCATAGCCACGACTGCTAATTAACCAAAAGGGCTTATAAAGAGTTGGTAACCTCTAGTACACTATGCGCTGATTACAAGACACTCTACGACAGGAGTCATTGTACATTGAATAATTTTGAAACTTGCGTATTTTATGCCTTTTGTAATGAAACAGCCCAGCTACTGGTTCCCTGTACCGACCGAAGCGAAGAGGGCAGAAACCGGCGAGGAAACAGATCCGAGGCGATTCGAACGGTCAGAGGAAGATTCCACGCCTCTCATTGCTATCAGAAACCTTAACCAGGTAAAGACCCTTTTACGCAATGTTAGTAAAAAGCGTGTTAGTTTGTCGAGTAACCGCAAACAGTGACCAGAACATTTCTATCACGCTGACAATGGCGCCCAAAACACTTGTTGACAACTCGAAGACGACGCAATAAATACGGCTCATCTGACTAATTACAATACTTCCAAGCTAAAAGAAACAAGGAAGCCGGCACGCAGAAACTAAAAGTAAAGCTAGCTTTGCGAGCTCTATGGTGTTACCTGTCGAACCCTCATAAATAAAGTTTAACCTTTACCTAAGGGTCATTGATATCACAACTACTTCACCTAAATGTAATAAGCGCGCACATACTTTTGTGAACTTTTCTATTTACAGCTTATTAGTTTAAACTCTAGATGTAGAAATTTGCATCGTAGATTTTTTATGCTTAGGATATAAAGTGCTAGATTCTAAGGTTACCGATTGGCCATTTAGCCGCACTTGTTGAATCGGTAACAAAGCACTACGACAGCGACAGACAACAACAAACGTATCGATTTGGGAATGGGGGGGGGGGGGGGGGGGGGCAACGCTGTTCGATTGAAACAAATTAACAGTAAAAAGGGAGGAGGAGGAGGAGGTAAACTTTATTTAGCCAAGCTCTGTTACGGGGACGTGGTGGCCGCTGGCTTAAGCCTGGCGGCCCGATTCGTCAGGGAGGCTTGAACCTCCGGATCAGAGCTGCCCAGCGCCCTCTCCCAGTGCTCGTCGCAGGTGATGGAGGGAAAAGGATCATTGAGACAAGCCCACATGGTGTGGGATAAGGTGGCGGGAATGCCGCATGATGGGCAGTTCGGGGAGGGAAATAAGGACGGATTAATGCGATGCAGCAGCGCGTGACAGGGGAGGCTGCCTGTCTGCAGAAGGCGCCACGTGCGTTCTTGCACGTTGTCGAGACTGACGTGAGCAGGGGGATATACACGGCGGACAAGGCGGAAACGTGTCGCTATGTCGTGATAGCTGAGTAGGCTATCTCTAGCTGATCTGGCACCGTGCGAGGGGACGAGGCTGGGGCCGGCTCGGCAAGTGAACCCTCGAGCAGCAGAATGGGCCGCCTCATTACCTCCTAGCCCGGCGTGAGCAGGGGTCCAGATCAGTTCTACTGAGGTGGAGGGGGGATTTTGAGAGAGAATTTTGAGTGCCTGTGGGGATACGAGCCCGTTGGCAAAATTTTGAATGGCCGTTTTCGAATCGGAGTTCACAATTGTGGGAGTCGGCCGGTGCGTTAAGGCAAGCGCTATTGCCGCCTCCTCCGCCGTTGCAGCATTGATGGTGCGGACAGAAATTGAGTCAACTGGCGGGGAATTAGGGCGGTTAATGATTGCTATCGCATACGCATCATAGTGGCGGTAGTCAGCCGCGTCCACATAAAGAATGTCTGGTCGGACGGGGAGTCGCTTATTGAGCGCGCGCACCCTTTGCTCCCGCCGCCCCCTGTGGTAAGTTGGGTGCATATTGCGCGGTGGTGGGCGAACCAGTATATTAGAATGGATATTCGGGGGGATTTGAAGCTTGCTGTCGGTGATTAGCGGAGCTCGTAAGCCGAGTTTTCCCAGAATGTGCCATAGCCGTTGCAGCTGACCTATGCGATGGGCCTCCACCAGCTCCTCCGCGAGGTTGTGAAAAACACGGCATAAGCCTGCACCGATGTGATGGAATAAGACGCAGCGACACTCATTGCTATGGTGACGAATTGGACACAGCTCGCGTCGGGTCAGAAGCCGGTGATAACGGATGCCATAGAACGGCCATAAAAGTGAAGCGCAAAGCGTACTTTGTCTGAGGGTTCGTGCAAAACTTGGCTCGTGTACACCACGTAGGTACTTGTCCCGCCTTACATGGCAGTTAGCTATTGTCTTCTCGGGACATCAAGAGGGAGGCAAAACATACCGCTGTCCTCTCAACCATTGAGGACGAAGATGATGTGCGTCGCCGGAACGGGCTCTGTCATGACCGCCAGTGTACACTGTGGGGCTCTTCGATTTACAGTGTCGGACTTCCCGAGGAGCAGTCCGACATTCGTTTTTCACCTACATTTCAATGAAGTAAGGAATCCTCGGACTACCCTCGGACTACCCGCAGTCAGTCTGAGGCTGTAAATCGAAGAGCCTCAGTGTAAAAATATCGTTCATCCATCGCTATCTTGGTTCGTCTAATCTTTGCCTTGCCGCCACGTAAAAATGTGCTCTTTATGAAATTAGGCGCACAAAGGCTTCATTTTCGAATAAACTGCTGCCAGCAAAGGTGCTGAATGAGCAGCTCGACTCCGAACCGATTCAACATTAGCGAAGCAGCTACTTTGGAGTGTGACCAGAGTGGCTTGTCCTTCGCCCAGAACTACGGCGGCTACCAGGTCCTCAAGAACATCAACCTGACCATTTACGAGAACAAATGCACTGCCCTGGTTGGAAGAAACGGGGCCGGCAAGACAACGCTGCTAAACATTATTGCAGGTGGGCGACAATTCCTGGAAATCGGTGAACCTGTTAGGTGTTCTCTCGTCAAAACATTAGCCGTTATCAATGGCTGTTCGAGCGATTAAATACATAAAAAAACTTGCTGTTGCAATCTTCACATATACTCGGTTACAACTCAAGAACGGCACCACCTCATGTAGTGTAACACTCCGCCAAAGCGCCGGACCCGTGACGTCAGTGCGCGCGCGTTTTGAAAGGGGTTTGCTATGAATGCGTGATATCGTCTGCCTTGTCTCACACAGTTTGTTTGTCGTCACCGGAGTCGTTTATAAGCATATTAAGTCCAAGAAATCACGGGAACGGCTCACGCCATGTTCAAAATATTCCCAGTAACGCCCTACTTGCACCGCGCGGAGAAACATCCGGCTACGGTGATAAGGTACAGCGGCAACTTCCGGTGCCGTTCTTAAGTTGTCACCGAGTATAGTAATTTTCTCGTTCTAACAAATGAGTATGAATTAGTTTTAGCTTTGGCATGAAAACCAAAATGAAAACAGAGTAAAGTCCCTAGCTGTGCCTTCTTAAAAAAGAAGCCAGCAAACTATGCCGTATCATGTTCCAGAAAAATCCTAAAATATGCAAGGCATGCATTGGAAAGGCAGACGTCGTGCCAAAGTTTGTCTTCATCTGAAGCGTGCGCAGTCACAGTGCGTACATGTTTAAAATGCATTCACTTGCCAGTTCCTTCTCCTTGCCATATGCTATCAGGTGAAAATGAAACGTTGTACTTACTGGAAAAGCAGCTTCATATGATACACAGCCTCGCAAGGTTTAGCATGGGAAGCCTGGCGGATGATTAATACCTGCCCCTACAAAGTGCCCCTGGAAAGAGCCCCATAGTCGGTATCTAGTCTGCCTGCTTTGCATGATCATTATCATACAGCACTATCGCAGGAGGACGTCGCTGCAAGTACCTTACAGTGTAACATGTTGAGTCGGTGCGTTATAAACAGGAGCAACAACTTAAAGGACGGCCGATACCCTCATAAGGGTAAGAGGAATCGGCAGATTTTGGGTTTGGACTAATCGGTATCAATAGAGCTTCGTGTAGTGTAGAAAAAAAAAAAAAACGGACAACCACAGAAAGACCCAAGCGCTAACTTTAACTGAGTTTTATTGTCGCCAGCACGAATTCAAAATACGAAGGCGGGACAATATTATATACAACAAAGAAGTAAGCATTGGGAAATTTTCACACAAGAGGAGTCGCACAAGGATGTAACGTCAAAAGAGGTGCACAAGGAATTGACTACGGTGGAAGCCACCCCCCGCGATTGAAGCTGTACGCCCCGCTTAAAGTGCTGTGCAGTCGTTGCGCGGATTGCCAATCAGAAGGCGAGAAAAATTATTCAGACGGCTGAGATAGCACGCCTGGGGGACCCTTGCTTGAGCGCACCATCCGTAGCCCTATCCGTGAGGAGATTGGCTCTCTAAATGAGGGGTGGCTTTCACCAAACGCAGTGTCTAGAGTGCCGTCCGACGACATTCGAATATTTAACACTAGGCTAGCACGAGCCAAAGAGTCTGTCGTTGTAGTGCAGACGCCAGCTCTGTCGTTGTAGTGTAGAGGATGAGGATGGAGTGAGTGCCTTATGATGTAGTCATGGCACCGGGTCTCCATAGTATATGGCGCTCTCGTACAGCGTGGTTGTACAATGATGTTGATGCGCGACGTGCAAGTGAGTATTTCAAAGAGAGCATTCGATTTGTTGAAGTTATTTAAGTTCCACCAGGAACTACCGGATTGGCTGCCGCAAATAGAGCAACTAATCAATATGAGGGCATTTTAAATGGACAAAGTCAGCCCTGTAGTGGCTGGCAACTCCACCTCTTGTATGTGTACATATTTGCAATGTTGAGATGTAATCGGTTGTGAAGTGTCAAAGACAGGCAATAAATACAAAAAAGGGTGTAAAAAAATTTGTAGTGTAGAGGTCCGTCTTAGCTTCTTGATCCCAAACTCGGTGTTTCGAGACCTGCTGTTGCCTCGGTTGCTTTTTTTTATTATTTGAGGTGTAATTTTTATGCCCTAGCTTAGTTTTGGTGTTTTAAATGACTCCTTTGTGTGCGTTAGGGTATCTTATGTTATGCTTAGGTTAGGTTGCCTAGCTTAACGTTATCTACAGCTATGGACTGCCAGACGCGGAAATTTTGCCACAAAATGCCGGTGGACGTCCATATAGTGGAGGGCTTATAATACCGTCGGACGGCACTCTAGACACGGCCTTCACCAAAGTCAGTTCCTCGTGCTGCCTGTTTTGACGTTACATCCTTTTACGAATTACTTTGTGTGCAAACTTCATGATGTTTGCTTATTTTCTTTGTTGTGTATGATCCCAAGCAGCAAGAATTGCCGAGCCGAAGCATGGCAAATCATCAGGGGCCATTGTGTCCGAGCTTGGCAGTACCTCGGCCGCCATTATTGGCTGGTGTTTGAGAAAGGTGACAAGCCAACAATTGGCCAAGCTCTGGAAGGCCAATATTGGACAACGCTTGGCAAAGCATCTTGCCATGATAATGCCAATGGGTGGATCCCACGCTATTTTCATGCACATTTTTGGCCTTGTGGCCACTATTTATAGACAATGCCTTTTTTATGAGTTGCCTCGTGGCCCGATTTCTGCTTTATACTTGCTATTATACAGGAAATTATTTAATGCGCACTCGTTAAATAATTTCATGTACCATTGCACGTATGAAACAGACATTGGACCGCGAGGCACAATAAACAAACTGCATCAACTTTGCGAAGCAATCACGGGACTTGCCAAAAACAATTGAGCAACACAACACACCAGGTCTCTGTGCTTACTTTTTTATTATGCACATCAAATTCACAACGAAAAACCTGGCTTAACAGTGGCAAGAATGCGAAATAAGTTTGTACAAAACACAAACACGAAAGCAAACACAAACACAATAGTCGAGAAAAAATGCGCTGCTCATGAAGCGCGATATATGCTTCGTTTAGCTGCTTGAGATGCCTACAAAACGACACATCCTGGTAAATGAAAACAAGAACCTATCCCCGGTAATTCGCCGACCTGCCAACATCACAATATGTCGTTGAACAGCACTATTGTAGAATAGTCCAGCTTCGAAGGCTTGTTCTCTCTGCTGCATCCTCCACTTGTCCACGCGAAACACCGTTGCGTTGTAGCGCCTGTAATAAGTAAAAAAATCGTTCACCACAATGCTAAATGCGCGCTGCCTACGAAATAAAGCACCCAGCACCATCCTTAACACATGCACGTGTGAAAATATTCAGCCTAAACTTTTAGCTTGTTAACACTCGCGATGAAACATGTACTGCACTATTTATTTTCAATACCGCGTTTTACGGTAGCAGTTAATTGGCTCGTTCTCTAGAAAACAGTCCGGAATTTCACCGGAAATGGAATTCACACTTATTGCAGTCGCGCAAGGTAATATGAAAAAAGTCCAATAGACAAAGCAACACGCCAGCGGTCCGGTGAAATTTTGTTGTGGCTACTGTTGTCACATAAATGAATTAACCGTGACAGAAATGTCGTTTCGTCAACGTTTTATTAGCTTAAGTATTGTTTTCTAACAACACGCGATCAGATTTTGACAAGGCAACGCACTACACAATGAATTCGGAACGCACGAACGTTCGTTTTTTTTTTTTTCAAGACATCTATGCCAACTTGGAGGTAGATGAGAAGCGTTGTGACCTTTCAATGGGTTATATTTTTAAGGAGTAACCAAGTAAAGCGACAATTAAAGCGACGCCACAAACGTAACTGTTTGGGTATTAAACTGCTTACGGTGTTTCTGTCGCCGTTGCTCACTTTTGCCTCGTCAGACACGCCATATGCGAACGGAACCGACGGAGAAGCCCAGCGGTAGTGTAATCGCTTTGTCGCTCGTTGCTCAATTGGGTTGCTTTGGAGAAACGTTTATTGCGCCTGCAGTAAAGCGCAAGAAAATAATGAAACGAAAGCTTCATTTGCAGCTACAGTTTAATGAAGCCAGCTTAATACATCCGCAGCTCTTATACTGCACACGAGTCTTGCTTCAACGCATGCTGAACGTCGTGAACCTCCAGTACGTGCACGGCCCCTTGTTCGGAAAACACAAAGCCGGAAAGACGGTAGCTAGAACTGGCGTCCCACAAATGGAAACACATGTATGTGACCGCTTAATTCTTCGCAAGAACCAACACTAAGCAGCACTCACGCGCGCCAATTGCTCTAAACGACAGCTGAAGTTTTGGCGGGAACGAGCGCAAGCTCTCCCGTACAGCGGAAATAAAAATGAAATGGTGATTCGCGTTTTCAGCGGCCGCCCGCAGCAGGCAAACGATGTTATTCCACCAGTCAGGTATATTCAAACACAACCACCGATACCAAAACGCACATCAAAGAAACGTACAGGAGTACTACAGCGGTTTCAATGCCACAAAAGAGACGCAGTCGTCGGAGCGACGCGTCCATTCACCAGCCCAGCGACGGAGAAAAAGGACGCGCAAAGGCACAACGCTCAAATAGTCCGGCGGACGCCGTTGCGTTAGGACGCACAAATGATCCATTCCTAGAGTACGTATAAATAACACTATCTCGCACGCTATTTTGAATACGCTGCACTTTAGTTCGAGTATGCTTTGTTTCGTGGCACGGTTCTGTGGCCCTTTATGTAACTACTTTTTGCTGCGTTGTTGCCTGTTTACCGCGCTAACCGTCATGTTCGCACGCGCGTGGCCCTCGGTAAGCGCGTGGACAAAATGCGCTTTTATCCGTCTGCTAAAGCTCGGCTTTCGATGGGCTTTCCGTGTGACGTTACTTCCGGTCGCCGTTTGGCGCTCCATCAATCTCTCAGCCGAGTTACCGATGAGTGGCCGGTAGCTCGGAAACCAATAGGGACCCATGGGGTTTCCAATCATTGGCAATCGGCCTCTGCTTCTTGTGGTAGTGTCCCGCCTGTATGTTTCAATTCCTCCCTGTTTGAGTAAAGCTCAGTTGAAAGTAAGTGCCTGTGCCCGTTGCGTCTTTCTGTGGTTGTCCGTTTTTTGCTGCGCTACACGAAGCGTGTTCCAGTGAAAACTAAGCTGGCTGTGCCCGTCTCCCCTGACCTTGCCATCCTCACGCTCTCTCTTGTAGGCCTTGTTAAGCCTACTAGCGGAACAGTTCACGTCTGTGGCTTCGACGTTAGCAAGGATACCGTGGCAGCGCGGAGTTTTATGAGCTACTGCCCGGAGAGAAACATCCTCTTTCCCGATCTGACTGTTTGGGAGCACCTCATATACTTCGGAGCGGTAAGCATGTACTTACAAAGCTGAAGACGTGGAACCATTGTTGAGAAGTTGAGTAGATCGGGCAGTGCTCCCCTGATTTCCATTCAAGGACTGGACGCTACCCGCATGGCACAAGCATAGTTCCAAATCAAGGACTTCTAAATTACAAATACATAAAAATAATTGACTAATTCAATCACTAGGCTGACGGCTGCAACTCTTCTTTCACATTGCGTCCGCCTCAGAGCACAAAACATGTGCAACAAGAAATTTCGGCCTCCTCCTAACCTATAAAAAGCGTTTCCTTAGAGCTCTACTGCATTTTATTTCATACTTTCACTTTCTAATTGTGAACCGCATGATTGCAGCCTTCCTTAATTGAGTACCCAAAAGATAGCAAGTTTATGCGCTTAAACGAATGTCAAAAAGCTTTTCCACCTAATGAGGCCTATTGCAGTTCCTCTCAACTATATAAAGTTGTATAATATATATTACTGTTTAAATTTATAACTGTACTGTTATACTAATAGGTTACAATTGTACAGCTACGTAAATGGACAAACTGACAAATGGTAGCCCAATAGATACCACGAGACGGGCCTAGAAAAAAGGGGAACACGAGTTACTGGATGGAGAGACAAACTGAGAAAATTCGGAGACAACGGATGGACCAGCGCAGGAAAGGAGCGGGTGGTGGTCAATGGGACAGCCTTTCTTCCTGCAGTGAACCTAAATAGGCTGTGTATAATGGTGCTACATACACAACGAAATTTATAAAAACATATGTCACTGATAATCCAGAACCTTTTTAAGAACTAATCGCTGCAGTTGCTCTTTTTTATCCAAAGAAAAGCAGGTCCGAATTATTTTTCTGTTAGGTGCACGTTAATATGGCGTGCGAGATGCCCTAATTGTTGCTGATTAGTTGTACCTCCCTGCAGCTCAAAGGCCTGGACCCCAGGGGGCTCAAAGTGTCGGCCGAAAACGCGCTCAGGATGGTGCATCTTGAGCGGCACGTCAGCGATCTCGTCGACGATCTGGACGCGGGATGTAAGAAGCAGCTCAGCATTGCTGTAGCAGCCATGGGCAGGCCGAAAGTGAGTCTCAAATTTTTCCAAAAAGTTAAAAATCGTTCAAAAAGGACGAGCACATAGACTTTCATATCCACTAACAGCAGCAATCATTGAGCCATCAGTAAATAACTCCCGAGGATGGTCACCATCACCACCATTTATTTCTAAAACTAAGGGCCCTTAATACAAATCATCAACCCTTATAACGCCCTCTCAGGTTATTATTCCGTACACGGTAAGATGGCGACTCATTTAAAAGAGGCCGCCAGTCCACACTTAGCATCATCGGAAGTGGAGGATTGCCGGGAAGCTGGCCTAGAACGTGTTGACATTTATATTTAGAGACACAGTAAGCATCGGTATCTGCCTGTGCAGTCATGGACAATTGAAATACGAACCGCGCAACGCATGGCCGAAGAGACCGGTGCCGTCAGCGGCCGTCGAAAAGAGACGGACATGCGCTGTAGTAATGTCGGGAGCGAGGGAAGCCACCTTAGCTAGGGTGCGCGTCCCACTGCGATATGCTGCCCTCTCCTCGCTCGCACGCTTGCCTTGTAGTCATGACGCAAGAGCGCTGCAAGCACTGGAAGTACTTCCGCCACCGCAGCTGAGGGTGTTGGTCATGCGCAGAGCAACGCGGCCCGTAATTGCTTGCAGCTGCGCTAAGTGCTTGCGCGGGAAGCGCGTGCACGTCTCGGCAGGCATGCTGTTGAGTTAACCACACATTCTTGAAGAAAATCAGCGCACCGAAAGGGAGACAAAACAGCATGCCGCCTAACTTCTGATGGCACTGCAATGTTTTGCGTTCGTGGTGCAGTGGCTCGGGAATAGAACAAGGAAATGGCTGCCAAGAACACGCCTTTGTTTGGCGCATTCACGGCTGAGTCACTTAGCGCATTCGGTGCGTGTAGAAAGCAATACATATACCGCCACAAGTTCCCTCCAATGAGATATATTGACTGCAAGCACTGTGTGAGGTGGGATGATTACTAGCAGAATTGTAATATTAATGAAAATTGAGAAGTTAGGCAGCTCCAACCATTCTATAGGCCAGTTGCCCTTGCACAACAATGTTGGTGGCCCGATCTTTTTCGTTCTTTCGCAGGCACCTCAGTGCTTGTAGAACCCGAGCGGGGAGCATTGCACATGCATGGTTTTGGGCGTGACCCACGTGCCCATCGATATTTGCTCAAGTTAATGCACCAAGCATTCACAGATATGTCGCCAATGTGGCGCCGGTACATATGGGGAGCGGGCGGCGCTCGTTCGCGCCGAGCACGCAGTGCCAGCAGTTATAGCGTTTTAGCTCACCGTTTTAGACAGCCCGCTCCGGTTTCGGCTGCCCGCTCCGAACAACCGCAGCGTCAGCAGCTGAAAGGCTTTTAGCTAAGCGATAACCGTATGTCCCTCGAAGGGGAATCGTTCGCGTCACTGGCCGTGTCCTGTGCGTGTGTAAATCAAAACGTCATCCCAAAGTAAAGATTAGAATTGGTATTTTGCTTGCTCAAATGTAAAATACCATGCTTGGTACCTTATTTCTCCTTTTTAATACAGTGTAGTCGCTGGCGCGGTTAATGGTCCTAAACATTTTAAAAGAAGGCGTTCAAAGTTGGGGTAGCCAAGACAAGGCTGCATAGAAGTACGCTCGTGCCTCGGTCGACGTTTTTCGTACGCTCATTGAGGTGTGTTGCGTGTTTGCCTATTCGGAGGCGCTTTCGCAGCTTCGTCGCTCGTGTTTCAACTCGCCAAACGGAGTTCGCCGTGGCGCGCTCGCCTCGCGGTTGACAGACATGGTGGAATTCCGCGCGGTAGCGTAAGCTGCTTCGACGGTCCGCTAAGAGGCCCCGGCTAGCGGAACGGGGTCCCGCTCCGGTATCGCCATTAGCGCCGTAGCGCGCCACGCATGCGCAGAGGCGCTCCCGCTTGCTATCGGAGCGGAGCGGACCATCAGAAACGGTCAGCTAATACTCTCTATTGCGCTGCATCGCTAACAGAATTGTTTCAGCGCTCTTGCGGCAGAGCCAGAAGACAAGCGTGGGATCTCTGAGAGGAGGGGGCTCCATATCGCAGTGGGACACGCGCCCTCGCCCCCGACACCGATACTGCGCATGTCCGCCTCTTTTCTCCGGCCGCTGCCAGGTGACGGCACCGGTATCTTCAGCCGTGCGTTCCGCGGTTCGTACTTCAATTGTCCATGACTTTACGTCAAAATTGTAAAGTAGCACTGCCGGTGGGTTGGCTGTTGAAGTGACGTGCGAAAAGGCTTGCGCGAAAGCGTACTTCAGAATTTGGCAGCTCTGCCACAGTTCTTGGAGATGACACTCAACAAATTGGCACATTGACGACGCTCTTTGCACTAATCTACTTTGCATTGCAAGCGTACTGAACGAATTCCTTTTGTCTATGTCGCGGCCACACCAGCTCCTGCTTCTGGATGAACCGACGAGTTCGTTGGACACTACGGCCTGCTACGGCGTGCTCGACCTGATTCGTCGGGCGCGCAAGACTAGCACGCTGGTCATCTCGACGCACAACATGGGCGAGGCGGACATACTTGCCGATCGCATCGTCGGGCTCGCCAACGGCAGCCTCCTGTGCGACGCCTCGCCCGCGCACCTCAAGCGAATGTTCCGTGAGTGCCTTCCTACCCTCCGTTCAATTTGCTCCATGTGCAACTTCGATGAAACGCAGCTGGAGGGGAGCGCACATTGGATTGTGAACCTCTGTTGGTTTCCATAAAAATCAAAGCCTATTTCTTAAGGGAGAGATGAATAAACCGCGATGCTTTCTTCATGCAAAACTTATACCCGTGCTACACTAGCGTCCGAATGTCATTTGGACCAAATGTCATTTGACTCAAATGCGAAGTTGCTCCACTGGGTTTTGAAATGCCATTCGGCTCGAATGACATTCGAGCCAAATGAGCACCCAGACAGACATTTGGGGCTTTCAAATGCCATTTCCAGCACTCTCGCGCACAGCGCTCCAAGCCAGCATAAACAAATACATTACTGGCGCACGCGTAAACCAAACAAAATATTCTTGATTGCGGGACTTTGTTTACTTCTCGTTCACTTAAATCATGATATCAAGATGTAATGATTCCATACTCTCAGCACTCGAGCAAGCAACAAACCAGTGTGCCTAGATAGCACAAAACAGAACAAAAAAACCTCGAATGTGATTCAGAATTAAGCGAAAACCGTGTCAAAGCTTACGTTGTTTATAATTTGATATTATTTTAATGCCGAATTCTGCTGCCAAATTTGATTGTTGCATTACTGTGTAAAAACTGAACTCGACAGCAGCAGCGCCTCGCAGCACGGCGAGCGATTGTTAAAGCTTTCAAATGCCATCGAAATCGTAGTGGACCACGGTGGATACCGAATGGCATTCGAGTGTCATTTGAGTCAAATGACACTTGGTTCAAATGACATTCAGACCCTAGTGTAGCCGGGGTATTAGTCAAGCCAAGTCCAAAATGCGCTGTCGCATAGTCCAGAATGTAAACTGCCAAAGTCCAAAGCCAACTTTTCCAAAGTCCAAAGCCAAAGTTTGGCTTTGCCAAAGTCCAAAGCCAAAGTCCAATTAAGCCAAAGTCGAAAGCCAATGCCCGCGTAAACGAACCCAAAGAAAATACCGAGTGACCCGAATGCGATGGTGAAACTTTCATCGTAATAATCGATTCTATTACAATGCGAATGGGTCTTCCAATGCCACGCCGTATCGTGTTTGGGGCGTAAAGATTGCCCAATTGTCTCCGTTTGTGGTATGATTGATTTGCCTTTGTGGAAAGCCAATGTGTATAGGCGGCTTTCCTGCAGTGTTTTTGTGTGTTTTGTTGTAACTTAACCGCCATCAATGAAGCATAGAAAGGTTCGCTTCGTAACCACTACTCGTGGTAGCCATAATTCCTGACCTGGATTTGCTGAGCACAAGGCTGACCAACAAGCCGAGCATGGACAACAGAAAAGGGAGCATTCTTTTCCCATGCCTTATATACACCCCTTCTTACTAGAGGCGGCATGGCAAGTGCAACAGCGTGCAGCATGATTCCGGAATTGTTACTGTTTTTTAAGGTTTCGGTGACGTCATAGAGTTTCTCAGAGGAATCTGGCGCTAGCGTCTATGCGGCTCACATCAAGGCCGTCTGTGTCGTCATGGGCCGCGATTATACATCGCGCTCGCCTTAGTTTCATCATTGGCTTGAATTGAAACGTTTTAGTGACCGCAAATTTAAACAAAGTGCCACAGAAACACGAAGAATAGTGTGCAGTGATGTAAGTGGAAAATAAAAACAGGATGTTTTAAAACTAAGGAAAAAGGAAGTGAAACGAATTTTTGCCAGAACGGTTGGGCCTGCTATTCCGCTGGCCAAGGTTGTAGTTACGAACAATGTTAATATTTGGGGGCGGGGAGGGGGGGGGGGGGGTGGGGGTGGAACTTATTAGAGACTCTGATTTTATTAATTTTACCACTTTTCAAATAAAAAGTTGTTTGAAGAGTTTGGAAAGTTTTTTGAGCTTGCCTATGAAAACGTTGCCTTTGTGGTGAACCGGTGCACAGACCGCCAAATAGTTCAACAGTAAAAAGGGAAACGTGGCGTTAAACAGTCGTGCACGATGAAAAGATAGGGCACATACAAGTGCCCGTATCTGTCGTATCCCCGTGGTCGTATCTTTTCTTCGTCGAAGTACGTTTTGTTTCTTCTTTTCGTTGGCTACAAAGTTCGCGGCGGCATATTACCCGCTCAGTCATGCGTCCTTCGACTGCGGCGTGAGCAACGTCAGGTGCGATCACGCACTGCCTGCTGTTTCACCGAACACGGCTACCGCGGCGGCCGCTTTTCTGATGGAGGCGAAAAGCAAAAACGCCCGTGTGTACGAGATTTCGGCGCACGTTAAAGATCCCCAGGTGGTCAAAATTAATCCGAAGCCCTCCACTACGGCGCGCCGCATCGCCTGCGTTGCGTCGGCGCGTTAAACACCACAATCAATCAATCAACCGAACACGGCTACCACAGAACAGGGAGGATTTCGGCTCCCTTGTAGCTCGTAAACGTGTTAATGCATAGTGAAGAAAGCAAATCCCAAAAACCGCTTAAGAATCCAATTGTCATGCCAAGCCCAAGCCAAAAAGGGGGGTCTTCCCATGAACCCCCACGACGACATGGCTTTCTCTAGTATACTTACTAAGAAACTCTATGGGTGACGTGTGAGGAGAAAGACGCCGCGTGCCTCATAAGCTTTATAGCTGCTTTCATAGCTAAACTTCTTTCACGTGACGCCGAAGTTGCAGAGAAGCTCGCGAAGCTCTAGCGCAGAAAAGTTCTTGCGTACTGGTAGGGTCACATCAAGCACCTGAACAGCATTTTAATTTTTTTTTCTCGAATACACTCGGTTAGCCTCTGTGCTGCCGCTAACTGCCCCCGTTCTTTCCCTTTGGCAGATGTGGGCTACAGGGTGAAGATCACCAAACAGCCGACAGTGGACTTCAAGCTGAACAACGTCATGGGCGCCGTGAGCGAGGCTGCCCCGGCAGCCAGCATCGACGAAGACACCGCGGACGACGTGCTCATCGCCCTGCACACTGTCAAGTGCGACGGCTTCGCCAGCATGTTCGGCGTGCTCGAGCGCAATGCTCACGCATGGGGCATCGGCTCCATAGGCGTCACAGTCGCCACCATGAAGGACGTCTACCTTATGTGAGTGCCTCACGTTGAGAACGTAGCCCTCAATTTCGATCCATCTTACACGGGCTTTTAAAGCAAAATGCCACTAGTTCTTACCTTGTACCTTTTCTTCCAGCACCCGCCGCGTTGGCTCAGTTGCTAAGGTGTTGCGCTTCTGAGCACAAGGACTCCGGTTCAATCCTGGCCGCGTTATCTGCTTTCTAATGTAGACGAAAAGTAAGAACGCCCGTGTGTCAGTATTTAGGCGCACGTTAAAGACCCCAGGTGGCCAAAATTAATCCGGAGCCCTCCAATACTTCGACATGCCTAATAGCCCAGACGGCTTCAGCATGTGTACCATCAGCGCGTTAAACCCCCAATATTTCAGTTTGAATTTGAGTTTTCCCTGCAACGCTAAGGTTTTGCTCATCGGCTTAACAATAGCCAGGAAACTGGCGGAGCTGCTGTTGGAGTGCGGAATGAAATGAAGCTGGAGTTTTGAAACTTTCCGCCACTGTACATGCATTTTGTTTCCAAGAAGAAAATCATTCAAGCTGCCGTTTCCCTCACACTGTCCTCTCTGCCTGTTCGCATTGGTCTTCGATGACGACGGCATTGCAACCTGCAGGGAAAAACTAAACGGAATGCGAGAGTGCTAAACAGTGCATAACGCATGCATAAACATGTAACGATTGCAAAATTACACTCTGCTTGTTGTCGTAAACTGTAAAAGATTGCGAGCATTGAAACTAATAAAACCTATATGTTCGCTTTGAAAGAGGAAATGTAGGCGGCAGAGATATTCTGGCACACGTAACTCACATAAGTGCATGGGCTTGGAAGCTTATAAGCAGGGTTAAAGAAAACTGGCGAAATTAATTGACAAATAATGGGAGTGGATTTTGAAAGGTATAGCGGAAGATCATTGTTAGGCTAGTTGGTGCTGCATTTTAAGAGACGAAAACTGCTTGTAAAGAATGGGAGAGGGAAAATAGTCTGGACGGGTGCAGTTCCCAATCACGTTCATATGTGCAACAAGGAAATCGAGAAATTTTGGCCACATACGGACTCTGCACATTACGAAAAGTACTCAAATTGCAAAGCAAAGAACTGCGTCTCGAAAGCACTGCAAAACTGCCAAATAGACCGCTAGCTTAGGCCGTCTGGAGGTGTGATACGAAGATTACAAAAACCTTAAAACAGATTACAGGAAAAGGGAAAACTTTCTCGTCAGGAGGGGTTGTTGCCAAGGAAACACAATATCAAGGAAATTATCTGAGCTTTTCTTGAAGATGTGGGAAGGAAGCTTGGTGGAAGTATGTAAAAAAGCTGCTAGGAATTGCAATCCACAGATGACCCCCTAGAATGATTCATGATTTCTTAAAAAAAGCTCTATGGCAGGCATCACGATAATTAAAAGAATACCAGTACGCGCCAGATCCCTAAACATCAAATGATGAGAAAAAAGGGGTGGACTGCAGCTACGCTTCCATAATTGCCCAGAAAAAAGTAACTGATACATAACCAGGTAAAAACAAGCTTACGGGGGCTGCATTCGGTAACGACTGACAACTAAGAGAAATTTGGCTGCATCACTCTATACAAATGCATGCTTTGAAGGCCCACCTGTTGGTAGAAAAATTATTTGCTCGTTATATATGCACATACGTATATGCACATACCATGTGCATATAAATTGAAGACGGCCCTTTGACCGCTCCATTGTGAACAAGAAACCCGCGGGGGCTCCCAAGCGTCAAACATTCTATTTTGTCTTGGTCAGTGACTGCGATTTGACATTCCCAAATATTACCCCTGACGAGACAAGTTTCGTCAAACACTTGACTACATTCATGGACGACGTAATAAAAGTAGAGCAGCAACTTTAAACCAGGCTATACGCCAGTGACGTTAGACCAGAGAAACTACTGATCGTGGAAACTTAGCTCTCTTTATCCCACCAGTAACGAAAAAAAAAAACGTAAAAAAAGCCTCTCAAGGGCGTGAAAAGAGGAAACGCTGCAGGTGACAACGGAATAACCACGATATTTTAAAGGAGGATTGGGATATTGTTCTGGAAAAGCTTGCTGCACTACATTCAGAATGATTAACGACTCTAAAAGTGCCCATAGCCTGTAAAAACGCCATTATTCTGATTCACAAGAGGGGGACACCAAAGGCAGAGCTACAGACCCATCAGCCTACTCTCAGTTGTATACAAGTTGTTCTCGAAAGTATGTATGTAAGTACATAAGTTGCAGCCTAGATTATTAACGACCCTAAGAGCAGGCTGTGCTTAGTAAAGGATGCTCGACAATGATCACATCCATGTCAATCGAGTGATTAAGACATTCTCAGAGTATAACGCGCTCCTTTGCATGGTATTTATGGACTACTGAAATCTTACTAACCCTTCCAAAAGTAACTTGAGAAAGACGGGAAAGCTAGAAGTGCGTTCAACCTTCGCTGAAAGTGCGTTCAATCGACCTTCAAACCTTCAAATACTTGAATTGCAAACGAAGAATGAGCCGCCATGCTATGATTTTTTTTGCACACTAAGTAAACGCATCTACGAACGATATAAAAGTATACCGATGCGTGGTTTATGAGATAACGGTATACGTCGTCATGACCGATGCGTGTATTGTCTTATCTAGAGCAGTTCCTTTTTCGCGATTTTCATGCGTTGTCTAAACAGCTTGTTGGGTATGCGGTGAAAGTTTTCTTCCTTGCATTTTTTTTTCATTTTTCCTAGGCTGAACCTTGGGTCTCCTGCACCGAGCGCATTGTCCCCGGAAGCGACTAAGACACTCTGTAAGAGTCAAAATATGTCTATATGTCTTGTTTACTCTACCTGCACTTAATATTAGTTCCAGGGTACGCTACTCTTTAAGCCATTCTACTATATTTACGCATATATATATATATATATATATATATATATATATTATATATATATATATATAATATATATATATATATATTTTAATTCTTTCCAAATTCTTTATCTGTTTCAAAGACCTACCACAACCTCCCCTTTGCTTTCCGAGGTTTAGCTTACTGCCAACCCTTATTTCGTAATATATATATATATATATATATATATAAATATATATAGTATAATTTTCATGTATTTATGACTACTAAATTTACTAATAAAGTAACTTAGAAAGACAGAAAAAGAATTGCGCCGCGATGCTTCTACCTTACCGTTGCAAATATGTCAAACGAAGAATGAGCCGTCATGCTATGATTTTTTGCCCAAGTAAACGCATCTCTAATCGTTTATCCTCTGGTTTAAGATAACTTACTCTCATGACCATGCGTGTATTTCTTACAGTCGCAGTTCCTTTTTCCATTTTCATGCGTTGCTAAAATTGACGCAAAGTTTTCTTCCTTGCAATTTTTTTATTCCTGGCTAACCTGGGTCTCGATGCAGAGCGCATTGCCCCGGGAAACGACTAAGACGACTCTGTGAGTCGAAAGTCTTGTTTACTCTACCTGCAACTTTATTAGTACCAGGGTACGCTACTCTTTAGCCACGTACGTTGCATTTACAATATATGAACTTATTAGTTAGCTATTCGTAACTGTATAGATAGTAATTGATTTCTTAATATATTGCACAATTAGTATAATGGCTGATTGAAGCAAATGATGCGGATATAGATTATTCTTTTTTCTCTTCAAAGTCTTTAATGTTTGCTACACAACCCCCCTGTTCCATTAGCTTATGTTATTCGATTTGTTTATATAAGATATATATATGCAAATATCACTTCTGTATTAATTTGTTGTCTTATATTTGCGTAATGTCTTGTTCTTCTTCAACAATGTTGACAAGTATGAACGTTACACCGGACTTAGACGGATAGATTTAGCTGTGACTATATAAGACTATTGCGCAGGCATTGTTTTACTTTGGCCGGGTGGCTGAATCGAGTCACAGACAGACAGACGGACAGACAGACACACAGTCAGACCAAAATATCTGGGTTTACGTAGCCCAAGAAAGACTATCGTCTTTAATAAACTTTTTCTCTAAGAGTTTTACAGATTACTCTCTAACCCTCAATTAGACTCCATGGAGCACGTGCAGGTCGACAGCTTTGTTTTTTCTTTTTTCGGTGATGGCAGAATGCCATGAAAATGACGCCACAAATGACGCCACAAAATGCCATGATAATCCCTCGTGCATTAGAGGGCTTCCTCTGATGCAGGCCATTGCGTATCTTCCCCCTGCGACTTAAAGGCGTGTTACCGAACTCTTAGTGAAGTCGATGCTTTGGTTCCCAAAGAAAACGGCCAGCTGCACACCTTTGTGGGCGTGATTGTAAACGGCAGTGAAGTGACGCCCCCTGACAACTCGCCTGTTAGCTGTCCCGCTCACTATTGTTCTGGTCGGTTCACTCACTCCAGAATCGACGTCTTGGCGAGCGTTATTGTTAACGCCCTTGGATTGCCGCTCGGTGCTATAGCCACAGGGCTAACTCTTGCATCCTTTCTTTCTCGCCTCCTCGCAGCCAATTCGGTGCACAGCTGATTGCCAGCAAAGGGGGGCGGCCATCGCTCGGCGCCATCATCTTCGCCATCTTCACAAAGCGCCTCAAGTGTCTGTACCGCTCCCCCTACGTTCCCTGTGTTCTGTTCTTCGTGTCGCCGCTGCTACTTGCGATCACGTTCTATGCGGCGAGTGCCCCTCTCTCCCAGAAGACGTGGTGCTCGACATCACCGTGCCCGTATCCCTGGCACGGCACTACCCGAAGGGGCCCACATTTATTCAGGTGCGCAAGTCACACGAACTTCGCGAAGCCTTGAAGGGGCCCTGAAACATGTATGACCATAGTTTAGGAATGTCGTGCACGTAAGAGAGCATCGCTTCAGAAATCACGTTCAGCAAGGCTTTTTTAAGCCCAGAATGCTATATGCGTCGATGGAGGAAAGAATGCTCAGGAAATGCCCCTAGCATCCCAATGCATAGGAAAAAGTGTAAAGGAAGTGGCGTCATTTTTCACGAGCCCATAGACAGTGTTGCCTAGTTTTTTACGGCTGTGGTGGCTAAATATGGCGAAATGCCACGGACAGTTTTTTTACGGCGCTCTGACTGTGGCTGCCTCGCTACGCTGGCAACACAGCGCAGTCGCTGCGGAAAACGTTTTCAGGTTAGGGCAGTTCGAATTCAAACTCCGCCAACAGCATCCGGCCGGCCAAATCCTTTCCGCTAAGCATTGGTGAGAGCAACAGTCAGTGCTTAGGTCGCTGTGCGTTCCTTCGTTGTGAAGTGAAATTCATCGCAGTTAATGAGACGTAATGCACAAATACCGCCGTGCTGTACGGACCCAAACACTGCTCCTGTCGTATGCGTTCGCTTTCGCGAACCGCTTGTACCGCGAAGCTGTTATCAAACAGGAGAATAAGAAAGAGTGCTGTGCTCAGTGGGCTCATCGACATGGCGCATGCGGCTTCACAAACGTGATGCCAGGGCCTCTCCTAACCTTTTCTTTCCTCCATGTATGCGTCCATCTCGAAGGAATAGTTTGCCCGTTCTCACGTCGTGATGCCGAGAGGTTATCCGCATGTCTCTCTGGTTCGTAAAGCGAACGAGATGATGGGTAAGGTCGTGAGCCCCTAATGAGAAACGGTGACAAAGCAACGGGCTGTTGACTTGCGTTAGTAGCGCCGTAAAGTTCAATCGTGCGCTCATCCACAACTTCCTTTCACCAAGACGAGGGAAACAGCGCTTTACCATGACAGTTGGACATGAGTATAGTCGCAGAGTAGGATGGCATGCCACTGCCTTTTTTTGATCAGCAGGATCACGATCCTCCTCCTGCCATACCGTGTGGCGGGGTGTGTTTTTGTACTCGTCTGACAGGATACGTACAAATGTTCGTTTGAAGGACGGCAAATCGGGTTACTTGGTTGAGACTGATAACTGCGATATTATGTGTCCTCGTATTCTGCAATCTCAGCGATTCCTTCACTAAATGGATCCAAGCTCTTTAAAAACGAAACGTTCATTGGTGCGCTTACGTGGTCTAAATCTTTTTACACCTTACCAGTTATATGAAAAGTAAAGGGTTGGTTAAAAAAAATTACGCCCACCTCCCCTCGCGGGAACCCTGGTGTGATGCGACGCTGAAGGGGGTTCCATTGTGCGTTTCCGTTGGGTCGATTACTCGAATTGCGTGAGCAATCGTCGGGTAATGAGAGAGAGAGAGAGAGAGAGAGAGAGAGAGAGAGAGAGAGAGAGAGAGAGAGGAGAGAGAGAGAGAGAGAGAGAGAGAGAGAGAGAGAGAGAGAGAGAGAGAGAGAGCAAGCGTAGCGCGGATGACCGTCAACTGAGAGACCGGCCGGAGCGCGGCACTTCCCTTATATGCGCAGCGCGCTCGAAGGAGAGGAGACCGCGGAGAGAGAGAGGGCGCTGCACATGCGCACAGCGCGCTCGCGTCGCACTGCAGGCGCGCGCCACAGATGTTGGTGGAGAGGGCGCGCTAGCGGAGGAGAGACGCAGCTGTGCGGATGCGGACAACGACGACGACGGACGCAGGACAGGGCCGCCGGCAAGAGATGCTCCTCAGCGTCGCATCTAAAAACCAAACCCCATTCGTCTAACGACAAAGATCATTAATACGCGAAGCTTTCTTCTCCCGCAAACCGAGTCGATTTAAAGTCTAACCTGGTGGGGGATTCGTTCCTTGTCGTCTGCCCATGACGGCAGCCGGCGATTCACTGACTCATGGTCGCGATGCTACGTTTATGTACACTTGTTGAAACGCCTTTCGCCAACGCCAACTTTCCACGTGCTCTAATGAAGACCGCAACACTGATGATCCTGATCTTGAAGTGTTTGGCTGGGGGATTGGCTCGTAAAAATGTGTTACAACAAAATGGAGAGTTGGGCGAGTTTGTACGTATTCATGATGAAATGTAACAGCGCAATAAAGGACGAGGGACACAGGAGAAATTCACAGGACGGGCGTTGACTCGAAATTAGTATTTTATTGAAAAGGAACACAAATTTATAACCGACACGTACAATCTGATGTGGTGAAAACAAACAAAATTGGAAACATCGGATAAAACCGCATAAAGTCCTGAGTACCGCTCCATAGTTAGGAAGCATCTAAAAAAAGCTTTTAGGTGCGGAGTACCTTAGGACGGCACATGTAATGTCCATCCGCGTCCGTGCGCAAACAATTTACAATCGCAAAAAATTCACACAGGCACCGGCAGGATTCCAGCCTGCGTCTTGTAGACCAGACAGAGTTAGTGTCATTCGTCTTACCCATTGGGCTACGACCGGGAGTTAGTACATGAGAGTCAAATGGCTTACTCCCTCGCCTGTAACGGGCGGAGTACCTTAGGACCTCCCAATGTCCGTCCGCGTCCATCCGTGCGCACACCACCATCAAGCGAAAATCAAGCGAAATTCGATTTGAGCCGTGAGTTGCAGTTTCGTTTAGGGAATAATCAAGGTGCAACTCGCACCTCAAATCGAATGACGGTCGGGGCGCAAATCGGATGTCACTCGGGGCGCAACTTGGGTGTCATTGTGAGTCCCCGTATCCTCGCCATCATCCACGGAGTGGAGATGCAGCCATTTTTTCCTCCTACTACAGCATCAGAGAAGGCTGGATTACACACCCGGCTGGCCTGTTGTTGATATGATGAGCTTCAATGACTTCTCGTGTCAGCTGGTCTTTGTGTGAACAAAATGTCGCATTCATCAAAACACGGCTTGCAGCCACGTGCTCGAAAGTGCGCTGATAGGTGGGAAGAGGTGTCCTTTGTTAGATCATTCAAATGTTCCCGCAGGCGCGTGTTGACACATCTACCCGACTACCCAATGTAAACTTTTCCGCAATCGAAGGGCGACCGGTACACCACGCGCGTACGACACGGCACAAACTTGTGAATCGTGGTTGATGCTGCAGCCTCTTTTTGATTTCCTCAGCTTGTGATCTATCTTCGTCTGTATGGCCGGGCAAACACGGCTAAGCCTGAGTGGGACTGAGAATGCGACATTCACCCCATATCTTCCTGCTACATTCTTTAAACCATGTGATAAGTGGTGCACGTATGGAATGACTGTTATTTTCTCCGTCATTATATCTCGTTCTTGCTGATGGTCCAGTTTGCGTTTGACAAGTTTCATTAGCCTTTCGCAGGTTTGCGCAATGGCATACTCGTGGCAGCCGGCTGCGTCAAGCCTATTAACCTCGGCTTCAAAACTCACCCTAAATTCATGCACACACGACTTTGTTAAGGTTGATCGGAGCATGTTCATTAATATGCCGCTCCTAACATTTTTGGAATGGGCGGATCCCTGGTATAGGAGTGGTTTGGGTGATCGGGGACTATACCCAAAACATACATGATCCTCTTTAAACTTTAAGTTGAGGTCAATGTATTGTAGGCTATGCTCCTTGGGAACTTCAACCGTGAAGTTAAGCCCCGAACCATTCGCCTTGAATAGTTTTAGAATTTCAGCGACTTTCTTGCGTTAATCTGCCGCGTCCGTGAAAATCAGGAAATCGTCCAAATATCTAAATATCTTTTTGAGGAGTCCGGCCAAACAACTTTCAATTTTCTTATCAACCAAACTTAGGAAAGGTTTCGCCCAAAACCGGTGCCACGCTCGACGCAACGCATACCCCTGACCTCTGTATGTACAGCCTATTTTGCCAACCCACGGAAGTGGATCGCAGGTAGAAGCCAAGTAGCTCCAGAAAAGCTTCAACGGAAATACCGCATATGGATCGGAAGGCATGTTCATCATTATCCTCTGTAATGGAAGTCTTTACCGCCTCAATGAGGCTACCATGAGGTAAAGAATAGAAGAGGTCTTCAATGTTCACACTGAAGGCGTAGCAATGCCTGTGGTTGTTGTCAGTGAGGAAGTTAACAAGCGCGCTGGAATTGGGAATAACGAATAACCGTTCTCAGGCCTTTGCGTGGTTTCATCAGAAGTTTCAGGTTTTGTTTTCACCAAGTCAGATTGTATGTGTCGGCTATAGATTTGTGTTCCTTTCCAATGAAACACTAGTTGCGAGTCAGCGCCCGTCTTGTGAATTTTTTCCGTGTTTATTGCGCTGTTACATTTCATCATGAATAAAGTGTGGCTTGCACCTGCGCTTGACGTGCCTCTGCGGAAACCCGTTGTGCAAGTGGCCTTTCCTGCATTGCGTTTCGGGTGTAACGATTCATATTTTGGAATTGCGTTTCAACCAGAAAACTTCCCGTTTCAACCGTCTTTCACTTCACCCAAGATCATCATCATCATCGTCCGAGAAAGCTGGCTTTCCTGCAGCGCGTTTTCGTTCGGACGGTCGCCATAAGTGAGGCAAACGAAACGTCGCTTCAAAATCCAATCTGCCTCGGCCATATCAGAAGGGCGCAATGGGATAGGAGTTGGATAGATAATGCGAGGTTCCCTGATTAGATTCCAAACACTGGAGGCGTTTTTTTTTTCTTGAGTCACTTGTCTAACGTTGAATTTTGTGTAGTGAGTTTTGCCGCTCGACGGACGCAGTCATTGAGGCATAGATAGCTTAGCTTTAAACAAAACTTCGTGCTGAATTGGCCTACCCTGCTACAATACTGGTTGTTGCTTTGACATGCCTTGAGGGACACCTAAATAGTATCCCACAGTGAATTTTCGACATGCAGGAGGACAAAGGTGCCAGCAGCAAGCTGACCCGCACGTACCGGGCTCTGCTTAAGGAGCAGGGAGTCCGCCCGGCAAACATCAGCCGAAGCGCAGAGGAGTGGCTGCTTAAGCTGGCCGACCAAGACTTTGAAGCCTACACCCAGGGATATGTTCTCGGGGCCTCATTCAAGAGCAACAGGTGAGCGACCGTCAGTGCGCGAACGGTTTCGAAGTTGATAGTAAGCGTTCCGCAGCCCATTTATTCAAATATAAGGCTAGGATTTTTTTCTCTCAAAAATATTGGCCTCAGAGTTTACCCCTTGCGTTTATTTGAGGTAAAAACTGTAATGTCCGCTTCGGTGTCGTGGAAGGCAGAGGGAAAGACGCACAGCACACTATCATTTTACATCATAATGCAATTATACAGACACGGGGAACTTTTAGGGCACGGCAACAGCAAGAAAAGCACCTACGCATCAGAAGATGATATCTTTTGATGGTAGGGTTGTTGTATGTGCCATATGCCTTTATGCAGTTGGCTTTCGCACTTTTTTCAATGTGGCCATCGAAAGAAATTTTCTAGCATGTTCTTCCGTCAACTCTCCTTCGGCCTCAAATCGTGACCGCCTTATTACTGAATAAATACGGTGCTGTAAGCTTATATTCCATACGTGTAGGCCACATTTCGGGTTTTGTGTCTCCGTTTTATTTGCACGCTGTTTTTTTTTTTTTGCGTTAGAGGTGCACTTCCTCCTGTGGCCCCCCTTACCTGCTGCTCTGGTAACGTTGGTTATGGCACAAGTGAATGGCAAATTTAGACCTCCGTCCTCCGTCAGATGCATCAAAGAGGGAACTGGTGTGAGCTCACCCCAGCGGAAGTTTTTTTTCTGACCACTGGAGGGAGTCGCAAAAATGGGAGAGAGTCGCAAAAAATTGCATATTGAATTTATCACGTCAGAATTTGGAGCCTGAAGCTCAAGATTCCGAGCTTAGTGGTCAGTTTCAGAACTCGTTTTTCACTAGGAAAGCTCGTTTAAGAGCACCGTTACCCTGGCGCTATTCTTCTCACGGATTCGATGTTGTGACAAAACAGTTCAAAGTGATGACTAAGGCATTAAGCCGGTTCAGATGGCGTTTACCTTGCGTAAGCTACGCCTGAACTAACACGAGGCTGACAGTACATTCTGTTTACTGATAATTGCATTGAAGCTATGTCACATGACTGCAGTGACTTGTGATGTGCCCCTGAATGCCCCCGGGCTATTTTTATTCGTCTGCGCATTATACCAAACAGCTAAGCCGCAGTATTCGCTAACATGAGAAATGAAGACTCACAAAAGTTTATGCATGCACTTGAGCAGCTTCAGTTCGGATGAAGGGAAGTTAGAAGTTTGTCTGATTTTGGGGACGAGCCGACGTTGCGCAAGGATGCTGGTTTGGGCCTGTTGGTAGAACATGACAAATAATTGAAGCGCTAGGACAACGGGACGAGCGAGTCAATGCACACTATCGCAAAGAGAGACAGGGCCAGAATAAGAGGAGGGTAGAGAACGAGACAGGTGATGGCCTTTCAGGTCGGAGGCGTGGTTCAACCCCTACGCGTCTCTCAGCCGCTCCCTGACATTCGACCTGCTCAGCAACACCCTGCTCCGGGTGCACACGAATGACTCCGCAGCACGCATGCGCACCGTGGTCGCCCTTCACAGCCAGTTCAACGATATCAACCAGGGCAAGGAGACCTCCAAAGACGACGGCGACGAGGGCAACGTGGCGACCGTGGACACGTCCGGGTTTTTAGACTCTGTAAGCGCCATTTCATTACCCCGCATTTCGGGGGCATTGAAACGAGTTGTAAAAATTAAAGCGGCAATGCACGCTTCCGTGTTCAGCTTTCTTTTCGAGTAGTTTATGTGCATTTTCAACGAGAAAAGAGCGTACGAAAATACTATCCTCTCGCACAATCGCCATCGCGGATTCGCTGACGTCTGATTTGAACACCGAATCGAAGATCCCAGCGCTGGATGTAGTTGATCGCTGGCTTGTTTAACCCGAACAAAGCACCTATATTAAACCGAATGGATGTTAAAAATGAAACTTCATATGGCTGAGAGAGCACAGAAAGACAGCGCGACCCTGTGTGACACCATTACGGTATAGTTGATGCCTTGTGAAATATTGATACACTTGGCCTCACCCCTCAACACTCAGCCTAGTAAAACCAAATAAGTGATCGCAAATTCTCGCAAGGAAAACATCGCAAAACTTAACAAAACTTGGCAAATCAACATCCGCGAATGGCGCATTGCTTTTTTATTTTGTCACCCACTGAACATGATCTAAGGCTGTACACTTGCACAAGATAGTGAAATAATTTATAACAGTTAAAGTGCTCGCTGTGGCCACAGATAAGGCTTCACAAAATTTTTGTGTGTCCCTTGAAGTTAGTGCCCCTTGGTAGGGGCTATGAAGACAAAATACGTTTTTTTATGACAAATACCTTGTCCTTATAACAATGACACCAATTTCACAGCATACATTACACGAAATACCCGAGAAATTAAAGAAAATACTTGGAGCAGTGGCGACTCCCCAGCCATTTTTCTGCGATTTTTTTTATGACGTCACAGAAGATAGTTCCATTTCATAGTAGTACTACTTGGACGCTAACCTGCAGTTAAGACACTTTTAACTATGTTTTAACAGGAAAGTGTTTCATTCCTGGATATACCAAGATTTGACTGACGTCATATCCGCCACGGAAATGACGCCAGTACAACGAAGCAAGCGGCCTGTAAAGGGTGCACCCCTTCCCACAGCGTCTTCTTGCGATGAAGCAACCTTTACTGCTTCGAGACAAAAAAGAAGCCATATAGCTAGCTAAGCAAAATAGGTGAGGAACGTCGCTAGCGGCAATGGCGCCGCTCACGGCGGCCCGCGACTGTAGGAAAAGACTACCATCTAGGATATATTAGCATAAAACTCAAGGGGGGTGTCGTCAACTAAGGTTTCAAGTGACTGCTCCGATGGGTCGTCGCCAACATCCGCGCCTTCGCATGGGCGCAGGGCCCCTTGCCGAGCGCGTACAGCGCCGCCTCGAGCATGCTGGCCACGTGGTCTCTGGGCTGCCCCCTGGCGGTGGCCATGCTGGTGACCGGCTTCGTGCACTTTCCCGCCAGCGAGCAGCTCTCAGGCATGACCGAGCTGCAGCTGATGACTGGCTTCTCGGGGTCGCTCTACTGCACACTCAATCTCATGTTCGACGCCATCCTCTACGTGGTCGCCTTCTTCTCAGCAGGCGTTGTCTTCGCCATCTTCTACAAGGTGTCGGCCATCTCTTGGGGTACGTCGCGCTCTGTCCTGGCTCGCGGTGGCTACACCATACAATTTACTCCCTTAAGGGCAATGTGTGTCTAACACCTTAGCAAAAACACCATAAAAACACCCCTTTAAAGGGCGTAATAACAAACGCCCTTTAAAGCTAGTTTCTTGTTTTTATTAAGTTACACCCTTTAAAATAGTTTTTTGTGTATTTGCTAGGGTGTAAGGGTGTTATATACAAAAAAAAATTCCCCTTAAGTGCTTAAATCGTTTGACAGTGTAGAGGCATGTGGACACATAGAATCAATCAATAAACGAACGGATGAGTATACCGGTTATTTATCCACTTTTTATTCCATTCTAAACGAGTAATGATAACACGTTACTACACAGTATACTTCGCAGGAAATGGTTGTCTGCGTGCAATTGCTTTGTTCAAGGCGCTGCGACTGGTTTTGAGCACAGGCTTGTTACATCGCTGCATTTCGGAAACGCGGTAACCAAATATGAAACTCGAATGTGTCTTTCATACGTGAAGCCTTGCCACGTTTTTGCGTTGTAAAGAGAAAATGAAGACAAAACAAAAGTTTGGTTCATTAGAAGGATAGCCATGTCGGAATGATAACCATGCCAACTTTAACACAAACTTCTAAAAGATAAGCTACATAATAAGGAATGCAGATGCAATAGTTGCGGCGCATTATCCACTTTATCTCACAGCCATTATGACGCTACAGGTACCAATTGGTGTAACTGATGGGCGCCGACAAAAGCTACCGCCAATAAGCATGATTGTGTGAGTGGAGCCTGCTGCCCTGTTTGATGGCACAGTTTGAATGCTAGCATGAAGCTAACACTGATTATCGGTTTTGCCAACTTCCCAAAGGATGTCACTGCTGACATCGTATACCTCAAGGTTTGAAAGTGTGCAAGTACTTACAACCTGTTTTCTTTGTCAAAACCAACACTACCCAAACCAGCATTGAGTAAGCAAGTTATCAGAAGCTAGTTGTTTCAAATAAATAAAAGGGCTGAAGCTCAGCGATATCGATGACGCGTTGGATGACATCTAATGTGCTATTCTATGATTACTGGGCTGGTAGGCACCCACAGCAGCGAAAAAACGTTGCACAAAAAGTTTGTGTCAGTACTCCTTTAAACAGCTAATCTGCTTCTATCAATGCAATGTAAGAACATATTGATGAGGAGGTATTAACGGGAACGGAAAAGATAATTCAGCTCCGCTAGCTCAACGCCTTTGCACGAAGTATGGCAGATGAGTGGAGTTGAAGCCCTATGCGGGCGCATATCTAGTATTCCTAGCCCACTTGGTTATTCTCACTGGTCACAGTCAACAAGCGGCCGGCAATGACGCTGCACTATAGTACACAATTCCTGCCTGTATTTTCCTCTGCGATTGTTTGTGGGCTTAACAGCCCCGAGGGAAAAATGGCGCACGTTTCACAAAGGAACTTTTATAATCCAATTCTTTGGCATAGGAGACTGAAACTTCTCTGAGCTGTCTAAGGAACGATGGCAAAATTACCCCAGTCTAATTTTCGTCCTTCCTTTTACCAGCTGCACTGGCCGTCCTCGCGCTCTCTTTCGGTGGAACCGGCATTCTGTCGGCCCATATCATCGGATACATTGAAAACAGACAGAGCCCAGCCGTCATTGGTACAATCTTCGTGTACTGCGTCGGCGGTGAGTGCCACTCAAAAATTCACCGTCGTTTCAGTAGTTAAATTCGAGCTCAGCGCGAGACTAGAGGCTGCCCCTTGCTGATCCTACCTTTTTAAATGGTGTACGTAATACACTCTATTACAAATGGCAACCTCATGTCCACAACGGGCTTTTATGAGCTCCTGTAAAAAAACCCGCCCGCATCTTCCCACGGGGGGAACTCGAGTAAATGCGTCGCAGAGTGGTGGGGGTATCGCGTGAATGTTGCGTAATTGGGTATGGTTTGGGAATGCCTAATTGTTATTTCGTCTTTATTATTCTTATTTATTGAATGAAGGAGAAGCGAAGGCAAGGAGTGTAAAGTTAAAGTCTGTCTTTATTGCTTGGTGCCGTCAAGCAAAGCGTCAAGTCAAGCGAAAGCCAAGCAAAGACGCCCTTGACTGAATTCCGAACGCGCGCTCCGCCGCTTATATACACACCGCCCGCGTTCGAGAGAGAGGAGTACGGGGGAGAGACGCGCATGCGCACACTTCCGTACACAAGCGCGCGAACTTTCCACGCACCCACCACGCCGTTATCACGTGTACACGCCCTGCCGCCGTTACTGTTGAGCGCGACGCAGCTAACGGGCAGCTACGACGCATGCGCGCACAGACGCGCTCCCCCCCGCACCGCCGCAGCTGTTGTTGAGAGCGACGGAGCGCACGGGGTACACGCGCTCCTCCCGCTCCCCTCGCACCGCCGCAGCTGTTGTTGAGAGCGAGGAGGGTACGGGGGAGAGACGCGCACCTGCGCCTCGACGCGACGCGCATGCGCAGTGAGTGTGTGGACGGCGCCGACAACATCGACGAGTGACATCGTGAACCTAAGAAATGCTCCGCATTTAAAAAGCATAAACATTTCAAGGGCGTCTTGCCTCACGCCCGCTAATTCAAGCGCCTGGCGCACGCAGGATGCCTGGTGCTGACCTTGGACCGTATCTTAGAGAACGCCAAATTCCACACGCTGCACATGGCAATGGCCATCGTGGCCAGCGGGTTCCCGCCCACCGCGCTGATTGTGGGTGTTGCCAAAGTGGTCGCCCTAGAGTGGGTTCGGACGGCCTGCGAGGAAATGGCGACCAGGGGGGGAACTGGCTACTTCTGCCACCAGCTACTATCCGCGGAGGACAAAACGCCCGGGTCGGTGTTCCCGGGACACGCCGGATTTGCTGTCCGTCACTGCTGCAGCGGTGAGTGCTGGCGTAACCTACAGCAACAACAACAACAACAAAACGTTCTAGCGTTGCTCCGGGGGGGTTCACAGGTATATATTCACTTGATTGAGCAGGGTACCTCCCCTGAGTCATCGTTTCTTTCGTTCGATAAACATGACGCGTAAACTTAGACCGGGGATGATCGATTGGAGCAATATAAAAAGGCAGCATGGGCAAGTAAAACACCACCTGACTTGGACGGACCTAGACGAGGGAAACTGCCAAACTAACACATCAACTAATGAACGAAGGGTGTGTCGTAGCTACCAGCTGCAGTGCACAGGGCCAAAGGACACGGACGCCACGTGCGGAGGGCATGTAACAGCCGATGTTTTTTTTTTCACAGTTAACACTCGGAATGAAGATGGTAGAAATCGCTGAATGCGTTTATCGGCGGTGGTGCCGTAGACGAGGTGAGCACGACTGCCAGGCTGGCCGTGACACTTCTGCAGGTAGCATATAACAGCATGTGTCTGTGTACAGTTATCTCACCACTTTTAAATGGTCTGCTCACTTAACTGTGGCAGTTCTAATTTGTACTTACAAAAATCAATCCCGCGTGTGTTTTTATTTGATAAAGCCCTGTTAAAAGGGGATATCTATTATTTCACCTCAACTGTAGTACGTTCCCTCTCAGTTGAACAATGTTGACCTGCACAAACCGTGCAAACATTTCCATATAATAGCCTCTTGTTCATAGGAACAGTAGGGTCAAAGGTGTTTTGTGCGATGATGCTGTTTCCTTGAATTGTAATCGGTACCAAAAAAGAGAAGCTAAAATATTATGCTGCCATCCCGATCATGTGAAAGTGGATATCCAGCTAAACCTTCGAAATCACTACAACTGCCGATGGAGGTTTGCAGTGATGTAATACTTTTAGAACAATGGTAGTGGTCAATTGCGTCGTGGTTGCTATGATACTCCGTAATGGGTTCTGCTGCGACTTTGGCTACATTCTTGACTAACACCAAACCCAATCGTGGTCTGTCCTTCAAGGTTGTCAAGTCGTATCCTAGATTCCAAAGTTGTCCCTGGTAGAGGCCAAGAACCGTCCCGGTCGTCATGGTTTTACAGTGTCAATGTCATAGAAGTCGCCAACAATAACCATTGGCATGGCATCTTCTCTCCTACCATTGTGCTAAGGGCTTCCGCACGAAGATTTTAACGACTGTTTCTAAATGTTGGTCACATTGTGTGAGTTTCGGGATTGGCACGGCATGAAAAATCCCGGGGAAAGCGTTTGCAAATGCACCTTTGCGCGTATGTGCTGCTTAGGTCGGTATATAACGGTGTGCGAGGTTTGCGGCCCACATGACACGTAAAACTCCCTGGGGTAAGCATTCGTCAACACACTACCGCGGGTATGCGCTGCTGTGCAGGTATGTTACATTTCCTGAGTAGTACCTCTTAATGTTTCTGTGATTAACGGAACAGGTGTCCGCTACCAGGTGGCTCTGAGAAAGAATACTGACCTGTACTGAGGGGATCGGCGCGGCAGCGTGGTTAGGGATATAGCGCGGTTTGAGCGAGTACTTGCCTCTCTTTGCTCGTTTTTTGACACGCACGTCAGACGACGCGCAGCTCTGGAGGTTGTCACCAAAGGCAGTAGCCGGTGTATAAAGCAGATATAACCCTTGCGAAAAAATGTATAAAAAGTTAGGAAGAGCGATGTAGGAGGAAAAAAATAGGTTAGGAGATAAAAGCGATAGGTTTGTAGGTATTTCAGTAATGCTGGTTTCAGAAATCGCGATATTTGTTTTCAGGAAAGTGTTTTACCATTTGTGGGAAGAATTTCAGATTATGTTTACCAAGGTTATCATCACATTCGCCAATCGGAGCAAACATTATTCATACTGACAACAGTGCCCATATCAGGAAGTTGATAAGGAGCCTTTTTTGCCCAAATACTGCAGTGAAACATTATTTGTGAGTCTGAGTTAGACACCTGTATGTGTCTGGGTGATTTGTTTTAATGACCGCATGTAATTTTGACGACGAGCACACCAATGATCACTTCATAGTAAAAGTTGCGGTTACTCACAAAGTCAAATTGAATATCTCAAACTTTCGCCTTGTTCACAGTGAGGCGAAACAAGATGTTCGTCTTTGTTTTTATGCTCTTAAGATGTGTTGCAGTGACTGAACGCGATGCTTGCATCCTGTGCTCGCAGCAGCCGAGCAGAACACGAGCGCCGACAGCCACTGGAGCCCGTTCAACCTCGGTAGGAGCGGCATTGGCATCGAGGCTCTGGCACTCTCCCTGCAGGCCTGCCTGCTGTTCGTGTGGATGTCTTCGTTGCTCGGCGGAGGCTGGTGGCTCCACGAGCGGCTACGGCTTGGTCTACGGGAACCGAAAGTAGACGAAGACGAAGAACCGGTCGACGCGGACGTTCGGAGAGAAGCGAGGCTTGTGCAACGCATCTGCTACGAGGGGTACGTGTTAAATGCAGTCGTACCACAGTGGCCTGGTGTACCAGTTCGACTACTCAACTAAACAACCAGGGCGAACAAGACCACCCGCGTTTGTGCGCGAGAGTTAAGTATACAATGAAAAATACATGACATTCGGCTATGAGAACATCTGCCCCCGGAAGAATATCTCGTGGGTGAGCAATGTTACGCCTCCAGACTTAAACTGGCCATGGAGACAGAACACAACTTTGTTTATTTTGAAAGAATTACGCTTCTGTACCTCACCCAGCTCCATTCCAGCCACAGAAGACCTTTCTAACAAAAAGAAACGCAACCCAATCTAAAATGACTGAAGGAATATCGCAAAAACCTAACAAGAATTCCTGTCGTACGACAAAAAAACTTTGTTGTTAGAACAGAAGTCCTGTTGTTATGACAAAGCTAATTGTTATTACTACACACATTTATGTCGTAACGACAAAGTCAATTTTTGGAGCCTACACGGTACCTCGGGTAGTCTACGTGGGTTGACCAGTTTTACCCTTCACCGCCGCTAGAGGTCAAACCACACCCCTTTCCGCAATTGCCTGGCACTTACTGTGCTCTTCCCGCGAGCATGACACCGCGAGGGAGGGACTCCGGGCCACACTCCAGTGACTCGGTGCACCAAGCCACAAGCTGGAAGACTTCCTGTTCCCAACGGGTCTGGACGCCTTTCGACGCGAGGTCTTCCATCACCTAGTTGTGACAGGACTAGTGCAGCGTTCGTAGCCATCGAGCCTTCGACGAGACGAACGCGACATACTGTCCCCCACTCACCCCCTTCTTCCCTCTCTTTCTCTCTTCCTATCCTTTGAAACCCCCTTCCCTTCCCTGGACTGGGTTGTACGAGGTGAACTCCCCATTGAGTTCAACAATATCCCCAATTTTTCCTTTTCCTTGCTTTCTTAATATATCACCACCCCCTACCACGTGGCGGAGGAAGGCGAGGGCCGCCGCCGCAGCGATAAGCGCGGGCCGCGAAGGAAGGCACGAGGCCACGTGTGGCGCAGAACCGTGTTCGAAGGAGGAAGACGAACATCCACGTGTGATCCCTCGTACAGCGGCGAGGCTAAAACAACGCCGCGAGGCAAAAAGGAGAAAAAACGCGTACAGCTTTGCTACCTTTAAGTCTTACGCATTAGTGTGAGCTTCCCTCATGTTTTTCAGCGACGAACATTCCTGTAGTCATAACAGAACTGCCTGTCGCTACTACAGCCATCATACTGTCGTGACATAGCCGTTCTGTCGTTACTACAGAGGCAGCTGTCATGACAAAACATGTTGCGATACGTGAAGCTGTCCACACAAAAGACAGCAGCCTCAACAAGACATCCGATGGAAGAGAAATATTTTATCCACTTTCCTCTGCACACATTTAATGTAGAAATGAAACATACAGTTTTAAAATTGAGAACGTGGCAGGAGAGTAGAGGAGAACTAGTTTGTCAATTTTCCATTTTTAGGCAACAGAAAAACTTCTATTTCAATGTAAGGAGGGGGCTTGAATGCGCAACATGTTATACTACGTACGTGTAGACTCCATTCTATCATTTATAATTAATTTACCTGGTGTTGTCCGTTAAAATTTATTGTTGCATTTACACCCCCCCTCACTTAATGGGAAATAACATTCAAACCATGTACAACTATGATGGAAAATCAGGATTAAGGACAAGACAGGAATACGGCACTAGGGAACATCACAATCACGGCAGGAGTACCACACACGACAGAACATCAGAATCACGGTACGACAGGAATAGGACAAGACGACAGTACAACACGCAAAAATACGACAAACTGCAGGAATTTTTTTGTCGTCATTTCCGGTTAGAAAGAAACATTGAAAAGCTTTCAAATTTCGATATACAGGGGAATGTTATAGCTTGAGTGACGTCACGTGAGCCAGCACTAAAGAATTGGCTCCAATCGACGCTGTGATTATGGTTGGGAGCAAAGCTTTAAACGACACCCACAATTGCCCAAGCGACGTCACTTGAATTCACACACGTGGCTCTAGAAAGAGCGAACCGGAGGTTCTACCAGCCGTACCCTGTAATTCGTAGGGTTCTGCCAGCCGTTACCCTTCGAAAGACGCTTATCTCAGTTTCTCTCACTTCAGACTCACGGCTGGGCTTACAGCGGGCGGCGTCGTCCGCCGCTGTAGCCCGGGCCGTGAGTCGGAAGGGAGAGAAAACGGAAAGGAGCGTCTTTCGAAGGGTGACACAGCACAACACCTATAGCCACCCTGATGTGCTAACTCGGGGCTACACCACCGCGCGACACAAGCGCAGACGCCGAAACAATTCGGCATGTGAACTTAGTGATTCCGAGAACTGCGAGAAAGCTGAGGGAGCTTTTACAATTGCTAGTGATTGCGCCGTTAGCATTTGCAATACTTGTTAAACCACAACCGAATTGGTATTCAATTTAGAAAACGGATTCCCATTCGCGACAAGCATTCCGCAAAACGAATTCCATTTCTCAAGCGGCCAGATGTCTGTATGTGGTCTTAACATTTTGTTTTCCCGCCCTGTAAACCAATCCTTAACGTATCTTTGCTACACGACCACGTAATTCCGTGGGGTTCGGGTTACCCAGGAGGTGCTGTCGAACAAGTTAATCAAGCCGTGCGAAGTAAGCGCGCAATGGACACGAAGCACGCCAGAAAGACCAAAAACAACAGTCGCTAAAGCAGACGACAAAGCCGTACCGCTGACGCGCCCGCCAGTGCGAGCAGGCAGCTGCTCGCGGGGAAGGCTGGGTATTAGCGCCCTATTGCCGCGACATCTACACTGTGTTGCGGGAGTTGAAACCGCCCTCTCCCTCCCCATCCGCGTTCGGAGTTTCTTGTCCCTCCCGCCACGAAGGAATCGTTGGCTGGTAGAGGTAGAAAGCTTTGCTTTAAAACAATTTTCAGTGTGCTAACTGAACGTTACCATTCAAGTGATGCGATAAAACGGAACTAGAGGCCCCACTACGATCGTCCAGTCATGTCTTTGCGGTGGGTTAATTCGACGACCGTCCAATCACCCAAACAAGATTCCTGGCCGCATTCCGAGTCAGTCCTCCACTCCATGCGTTTCCTCGACTCGGCTGATTGGAGGATCCCGCAATGCATTTACATGCGAAAATCGCTTTCAAGGGTCGCTTCGACTGCAGGCTGGAGTGGAGGAGGAATTCAGAATGCGGGGATTTGTAGCCTCATAGAAAGTTGCCGGAAAATTGCTAGGGAGTCGCCACTGCTTCAAACCTTTTCGTTAAAGTCTCCAGTTGTTCGGTGACGACTTGTTTTATTATTTGTTCGATTATAAAATTGGTAGCGTTGTTACCGAGACAAAGCAGTCGGTTCAAATAACCAAATTTGTATTTTGTATTCGTGGTATAAAACTAAAATCCCGCTCCAGAACGTTGCCGAAGTTTTTGGAAACAAAATATACAGCCCAAAAAAGGCGTGCATTCAAACTTTTTGCCAGCCCCAAAGCGGCCCAGTATGTGAAAACAGTAAATAAATAGACACGCACCTCAGCTTTGGCATGCAGACGTCTGAGGGAGGGGCACATAAAGTGAAAGGCCGCCTCTTCAAGAGCAGATTGGTGTAGGTGCACTCGGAGCGGTGATAAACGCATTGTGGCAACATGTCAACCCTTATTCGACATTGGTTTGGATGCAGTGTTTAGGGCACAGACAAAAGTCCTTATAAGATTGGGCTTGAGAAGGGCTGGACATTTACACGTACAAACAAGTGGTGCTGGCAGCGACGGGTAAGCACTACAAATTACGAAGGTTCAGAATACAGCTAATGAATTTAAGAGTCACTTTATTGCACTTTCAAGATAACCCAAGTAAAACTACCAACACGTGACACACGCGAAATACAAATTGTTCGATTAAGTGCTATTATAATGAAGCAATAAATAGCAGCGTGGCCATAAATACAGAAAGATATATATTGTCACTTAGCCAAGGAGGACACGGGTTTTTTTCAAGGCACAAACTTTATTTGATGAACTTGCGCTCCGCTAAGAACTCAATACACAAACGGCGAAGGAGCAGTCAACGCAGTACGTGCATCGAATCGAGCGATGCACGAATCGGGCCCTGCGAGCATTTATCTTTCTTCGTGATTGTATCTGGAACCTTCTAATTACATCGAGAACACTCGACATCAAAGAAGATTATTCTTGTCTAGGGAAGACAGGGAGTAACACTCACTCTACCAAATAAGAAACCTGTGCAGTATACAAAATAAAAACAAGGGAGCATGCGCTTGACTCAGAAAACAGATAAGTCAGCGGAGGTCGGCCAGAAGCGGACAACTAATCACCTAAATGAACAAAAAAGGAAAGGTTCGGTCCATTAAAAAATGGACAATACAGTAAAATTTGTGAACATAATGTACTTCTGTCTTCCCACTCAACTCCCAAATTCTTATGCAGTCCATTACATTACCATGGACGGCAGAACTAGGCGACAGCAATTCAGAATCGATAATCTATCAGACTTCGATCGCTGTCAAAAATTTATGCATCGGGGTCAGTAATAGTGATTGAGAAGTGTTAGTTGCGATGGTTTGCTGCGTTCCGAAAAAAAAAAAAAAACGTACCACTGTTTCATTTCGTGTGCTTTCAATGCGTTCGAAAAATGACATTAAGCCTTACTTAGACAAGGATGCCTCCATATCCCTCCCTACCATCCATATTGCCTTGGGAGAGGCGCCACAGGGTCAGGTCCTCTCTTGGCTGTGCAGTAACTACGAGGAGTACGCCATGGTGGTAGAGGACGCCTGCGGATGGGTCGACAATACCTACCTGGTGCGGGATCTCAGCCTCGCCATACGTCGTGGGGAGTGCTTCTGCCTCCTAGGAGTCATCGGCTCGGGAAAGACGACAGTCGTCAAGATGCTGGCCGCACTGACGCCCATGAACAGGGGGCAGGCGTACACCGACCTCGTGACACTCTCCGAGGACCCCAGGACGGTATGTCCTCATACAAATGCTTTTTAAATGCAGAGCATTTCTTTAACTCACGATGTCACCCGGCGTTGGCGTGCCTCGGCGTCCGCAACAGCCGTTCCAGGTGCGCCATCACCCCCACTCCTCCTCTCCCGCATCACGCTACCCTCCTCGCTCTCAACAACAGGTCCGCACCCCTCCCCCTACACTATATAAAAAATAATACTTACCGGCGCCTGGTTTCGATCCCACGACCCTGCGGGCGGAACGCAAGGTACATGGTGCTCTACCCACTGCGCCACAAAGCCGACACAGAATGGAAGGCTACGAACGCGCCTTATATACTTGACTCATTCAAACTACGTCAAGAAGCTGCTCATACAACGCATTCACTACCTGTGGGCGGAACGCGAGGTACATGGTGCTCTTCCCACTGCGCCACAAAACCGACACAGAATGAAAGGCTACGAACGCGCCTTATATCCTTGACTCATTCAAACTACGTCAAGAAGCTGCTGATACAACGCATTCACTACCACCAACTCCCCAAACACTAAACGTTAACGCAATACACCCACCCCCTATGCGACGCATTTACTCGAGTCCCCCTCGCGGGGAGATGGGCCCTTTTTTCACTACGTCAATCATATTGGCTTTTTACAATCTGTTTCACATCACGCCTAGCTATTGTTTACCTTCTAGTATTGCTTTATCGTCTCCCATGACTACCTTCACTGTTAAATGCGGGGCATTAAACATCTGGTTTGAAGATTTTTAGTATCTTCACTATCGTCGGCTGCGACCTCGTTCACTTTCAACCTCTTATGACCGGTTGTCGCGAATTCGCCTCACACCATTTATAAGCCACGCAACCAGAACAAATAATCGGTAGCTGTCAAGCCTGCACTCGGAGTCTACGAAAGGATGGCTACATATGGCAGAAGCAGCATCATATACCTCCAATCAGTAAAGTGCTGACTGCTGTCATTTCTCCGGTTTATGCCATTGATCACCGTTCACATGTGGTCATCCATTGCAACTCGTATTTACTAAATGAACGTAAGTATTTTGGTTGCAAAAAAAAAAAAGAAACGTCGCACAATAGATACTTCGTTATATAACACACGGAGTTGGCGTAAATAATCTGTTCCTGAAGAAAATGTCCACGTGCTGGTTTATTATGCCCACTTGTTATATTTTCGTGCCATAGTCGTAACTTTGTTACCAAAACTCCGGCATGTGTAAAAGTTCTCCTGTGGCTTCCTTATAAGCAGACTATACAAATCGAAAGCAAAAAAATGTTTTTCGTGCCTTACGTTAAATTCACTCGCACGCACGCACGCATGCACACACACACGCACACACACACACGCACGCACACGCGCATGCACACACGCACACGCACACACAGTCTTCGTAGCCGCACCCAAGGGAAATGCTTCCATCGACTAGGCATGCACGGGATTTCAAAGCGAGCATGGTGCATAAACAAAGAAGCCCCTACTTGGGTGTACGGAGTAATCCCTTGATTGAAAAGTTGGCTCCAATCCACACTTTGAAGGTGCTTGGAAAGTAAAGCTATAAACGACACCACGAAACAATTTGGCATGTGAGCTTAGTGATTCCCATTTATACCGATTTAAACTACGTAGTTATTTTTTGAGAATTGCGAGAAAGCTGAGGGAACTTTTATCAATCGCTATTTATCCGAATCAGTTGCTCCTTTCGCCTTTTGTAATACCTCTTTTAAAACACAACCGAATTGGTATTCGCCATTTTAGAAAACGGAGTCCCATTCGTAGCAAGCAGTGCGCAAGTGGTAGCGCTTCTCTAGCGGCCAGATGCCCGTACGTGGTCTCCACATTTTGTTTTCCCGCCCTGCAAACCAATCCTTAACGTATCTTTCCCGTACGACCACTGAATTCCGTCGGGTGCGGGTTACCAAGGTGGTGCTGTCGAAGCAAGTTAAGCCGTGCGAAGGAAGCGCGCAATGGACGCGAAGATGCGCCGAAACAGGCCCAAAACAACCGTCGCTAAAGCAGACGACGAAGCTGTACCACCGACGCTCCCGCCGGCGATGCAAGCACCTTCGCGCGGGGAACGCTGGGTAAATTCGCCGTGCCATCTACAGTGTGCTCCGTGAGTGAAACCCCCGCTCCCCCGCCATCCCCCTACCCCACCCGCCGCCTCCGCCACTTGTTGGGAGTTTATTGTCCCGAACGCCGCGAAAGAACCGTTGGCTGGTAGAGGGAGCAAGCTTTGCTTTAAAAGCTGGAGGCACAGTCCGGAGCACACGATGCTCGCTCGTTCTTCGCTTCTTGCAGTGGCAATCGATGCTGGGCTACGCACCGTACGAGTACCCTTTCCTGGACTGCCTGACGGGCCTCGAAATACTGTATCTGTTCGCCCGCCTCAGAGGAGTGCGGAGCGAACGACTGCACCGAGCCGTCGGAAGCGTGATTGACATCGTTGACCTCGGCGTAGATGCGAACAAGATGTGCTCGGACTACAGGTGAGCAGGGGGCCGAGACGGCGCGGCTACGAATCCCGGTTTTTTTTTGCAAACTGAAGCAATAGGCACCGAATTTGCCCGTGCTATGCGTTCACTTTTACCATGTCCTCTTGAGACTACTTAGCGAAGCTGTACACCGATACCCTCCCAATGGTTCAATCGTGTCCGGCATCTGTATTAAAACGTGGTCAAAATATCATCTGTGGCAAAGCCCACTTCCTTGCGAATGCCCTTTAGCGCTCAATCTAATGTAGATATTTTGGAAAAAATAGCAGTGATATTGGCCTCTATCATGACTCCATCAATACGGCAAGTTTCTTTTACTCTTCATAATTATCATTTAGTTCATTGTGCAGTTGTAAATATATCGGAATTCCGATCTGCTGCTATTGCATGAGCTTTCACCAGAGGAGTAAGGTTGAAGAAAGCGGCTCTAATGCATGTTTGAGCCGGGCAATCCCGAAACAAATTATATAATGTCGAGCCGATCAAACGACTGCACAACTGTGAAAAGTTTCCTCAGAACGTGTAATGGATTCCTATCAGTATAAATAACACAAAGTTGCCTATCCTAAGCCAATCTAGCCACATCGAAAAGCAATTGTGAGACAAACAGCCCAATTTTTGTCTTCTAGGGTAAGTCTGCAATCCTTTCAACTTTCATTAACTTGCAAGTATGCTCAGTCGCAAACTATAAAAAGTGTTCTGTGTCGGGCTCTCATTCAACCTTGCTGTCCAACACCATGACACCGTGGATTGGTTGAAGTCGCTCATTCCCATAGGATTGTTTTTTTTTCTCTTTCTACACACCAGTTCCGGTGCCAGGCGCAAGCTCTCGATAGCCGTGGCTTTGGTAGGCTTGCCCAACATCATGCTTCTAGACGAGGCCACGGAGGGTGTGGACATCGTATCCCGAGAGATGATCCACGAGGCGCTGGGCGCCATCCGGAAGAAGTCCAAACGGACCTTTATCATCACTTCGCACTGGTGAGCAGCTCCTTTAATTGCCGTGGCTACCGCGTGACATCATCATTATCATCAGCCTGTCTACGCCCACTGCGGGGAAAAGGCCTCTCCCGTAGATCTCCAATAATCCCGGTCACGTGCTACTGCGACTTATTTATCCCCACAAACTTCTTGATCTCATCTGCTCATCTAACCTTTCGCCGCCCCCTGCCACGCTCGCCTTTTCTAGGGGTCCAGTCTGTTACCCTTAAAGGGACCCAGAAAAGCCTTTTGTAAAAGTTACGAAAGGACTTTATTGTCGCGTAGTACCAATATAGCAATGCAATGTCATTGGAATTATTGATCTACATTCAGTATAAACTGCGCCAGAAGCAATTAAATGAACCTCTCCCCACTTGCCGATCGACTCTTCGTCCCTCTCTGCTTCTTTCAAAGCAGCTGGAAACACTGGGAATAGCCATGTGACATCGCGACGCTCGACTTCCGTTCTCCGCTAGCTACATTCCTGTGCCTAGGCACGCGTCAATCGCTGCAGACCCGCCTTTGCCTCGGTATCGCGCAGGAAGGAGTAAGAGCAGCCGGAAGCCAATGGCAGTGACGTTGCCGGCGACCGACGATCGGCCGAATCAGGGGGGCGCCTCGCCGTTGCGTAGCCGCGATCGCCGTTGCGTCAGCCGCGGTCGGCGTACTGGTGAATAAGTAGTCACATGTCGCCCCCTTTCAGCATTGGGGTGACATTCATAAGGAACAGCGATGTGCTATCAATGCGCCCATCACATGCAAAACTGAGGAAGCAGCTTGATTTCCTTTCTCTCTTCCTTTCTCTCTTTGAGGGCAACGTCCTTTTCGCTGTTCGCTGAGGGAGGCGAAAAGCAAAAACGCCCGTGTGTCGGGATTTGGGCGCGCGTTAAAGATCTTCGGGTGGTCCAAATTAATCCGGAGGCTTCCACCATGGCACGTTTAATAGCCTCAGGGTGTAGCTTTGGCTCGTTAAAATCACACAATCAATCAATCAATCAATCAATCAATCAATCAATCAATCAATCAATCAATCAATCAATCAATCAATCAATCAATCAATCAATCAATCAATCAATCAATCAATCAATCAATCAATCAATCAATCAATCAATCAATCAATCAATCAATCAATCAATCAATCAATCAATCAATCAATCAGTGTCAATCAATCAATCAATCAATCAATCAATCAATCAATCTCCTCAAACTCCTTAATTACTCTGCAGCGCCGACGAGTGCGAGCGGGTGTCTAAGTCGCGTGGGCGTCCTGGTCAAGGGTCGGTTGCTCTGCCTCGGAGACATGCGGCACTTGCAAAAGAAATTCGGCAAAGGCCGGACGCTCACCATCCGCGTGGCTGAGACGAAGACCCGCTACCTGTACCACAAGATCGACGCCTTCGTGCGCGCAGCGGAGCCCGAGGCGCAGCTGGAAGACTACCGCGAGGTGAGACATCCTGCCAACCATCCCTTGCGTTGAGATCACACGGGCCGTGAAGACAAAACATGACCTTGTACATTTTGAGAGAACCAGCCCCTTTTGTAACTCACTCAGCTCCATTCCGGGCACAGTTGTTTTGTCCGCTGAAAATAGTTTGTCCACTACGTATACTGTGTGATCCACCGCCGAGACGTACTGCCTTTCTTTGAGCATCTGAACTCTTCTGAACAAGAGCATCCTTATTTTCCATGAGCATCTGAACAAGAAAATAATTGACAGGTTTCCTTCCTCGACGTACTTATGAGACGTTCGGCCAAATGATTTATAACCAGTGTTTATCAAACGCCGATCCACACGGGTGGATAGATACCTGAGGTTCGACTCAGTAGATACCTGAGGCCAAAAACGCTCCGTCGCTGCTGCAATCTTCTCACGCGTATCGAGAATCTGCTCCGGGCCTGGTTTGCACAAGCAAGAGCTAGCCGCGGTATAGAAGGACCTTCGCAGCAGCGGCTACCCTTCACAGATTCTGAGGACGCAACAATTGCGGGCCTCAGTTGCTTGCTCTGAAGGGGTTCCTGAAGAAGACAGGCAAAAACGCGAGGCCGTCCCCTACACGAAAGGCATCAGTGAAGCTCTTGCAAGCGTGTTTGGCACATATGACGTGAAACTTCCACATGTGCCAACGGACAAGCTTTAAGCAGAAGCTGGTTCGCGTGAAGGACCCTTTACAAAAATCGAGATTCCCCGGAGTTCTTTACAAAATACCGTGTAAGGATTGCTACGCATCCTATATACGTGAAACTGGAAATTTTAAAAGAAGAATTCAACAGCACCAGAACTGTCAAAAAAAGCAATGCAAGCTTGAATGCCTTGGCGGATCATCACCTGACTACTAACCACGTCATCGGTTGGGATTCTGCAAGCATAATCGCATCAGGGAAGCACCTCTCGATACGACTTACTGTTAGTATCGGCACATATTTAAACAACTAAAAAAATCACTCCAATCCACGCTGTAAAGGTGATTGGAAAGAAGCTTTAAACGACACCCACAACAATTGCCCATGCAACGTCACTTGAATTCACACACATGGCTCAACAAAGAGTGAAACCAGAGATTCTGCCAGCCGTTACCTGGAATTCGCGGGGGCGGCGTTCCGAACGGAGCAGCGTCGGCCACGGCCGGGCTACAGCGGCGGACGCCTCTGCTGTAGCCCGGCCGTGCGTCGGCAGAAAGAAAATGTAGAGGAGCGTCCTTCGAAGGGTGAGGCAGCGGAACCTAGCCATCCTGATGTGCTAGCTCGGAGCTACACCACCACACGACACAAGCGCAGACACAACAATTCGGCATGCGAGCTTAGAGATTCCCATTTATGCCGATTAAAACTACTTGGTTTAGTAAGTTTGAGAATTGCGAGAAAGCTGAGGGAACTTTATAATTGTTATTCATCACAAGCAATTGCTCCTTTCGCCTTTTGTAATACCTCTTAAAGGAGCCATGAAGACAAAATACAAGTTGGGTTTAGCAGAAAGACTGCTTAGTCCCGATAACAATGACACCAATATCATCGCAATCTTCGAACACATAACGGAGATATTGAAGAAAACGTGTGAAGAAGTCGCGACCCCTAGCCAATTTCCCGCAACTTTTCTATGACGTCATGGAACCTTGTTTGTGCGATTGGCGGCCGCCTAACTGACCTGTCGTGACGACACATGACTGGACGTCTGTCATGGGGCTCTAGTTCCATTTGACCGCATCACTTGAATGCTAACGTGCAGTTTACGCACTGAAAATTGTTTTATTGTTGGCCCGTATGACGTCATTCTTGCTCATAACACGTCACTGTGGCGCAAAATTTGAAAGTTTTTAAATACTTCTTGACTTTTTTTTTGTTAAAAAACCATATTTTGTGGCTGTAATGGAGCTGGGTGAGATATTGAATTCTAGTTCTTTCAAATTAAACAAAGTTGTATTTTCTCTTCATGGCTCCTTTAAAGCACAACCTAATTGATATTCACCAATTCAGAAAACGGTGTCCCATTCGTGGAAAGCAGAGCGCGAAAGGTAACGTTTCTCTAGCCGCCAGATGTCTGTATGTCGCCTCTACATTGCTTTCCCACCCCGCAATCCAATTCTTGACGTATCATTGCCTTACGGCCACTTACTTCCGTCGGGTCCGGGTTACCCAGGAGGTTCTGTCGAACAAGTTAATCAAGCCGTGCGAAGGAAGCGCGCAATAGACGCGAAACAGCGCCAAAACAGGCCCCAAACAACCATCGCTAAAGCAGACGACACAGCCGTACCGCCGACGCCACCGCCGGCGAGAAGGCTCTTTCGCGCGGGGAACGCTGGGTAAATTCGCCACACCATCTACAGTGTGCTCCGTGAGTGACACCCTCTGCCCCTCCTCCCCCTTGTGAGTTTATTAAACTCCCAAGGGGGGAGGGGGAGTTATTAAACTCCCAATAAACTCCCGCATTGGGAGTTTATTGCCATGCACGCTGCGAAAGAACCGTTGGCTGGTAGAGTAGAAAGCTTGGCTTTCAAACATGGTTAACCGGTCGCGGACATGCGCACTCTGCGCCAGCGAATTTACAAATAGTCGCGTCCTTCCACACCCCTCTTCACTGTGAACAAGGGACCCGTAGGGGCACTGAAACGTATTTGCTTGTTTTTAACAAGGTGAGTGCCTGTTTGTATTTCATCCTATAGACGTTCAAGTAGTCAAGGGCAAGGCTTTTTCTTTTTAACTTTGGTGAGCTTGCTCGTGCAGTGCACCGTGTTCAGGAATGTGCAGGGTCAAAAAAATCCCCCCACCTCTCCGAAGGGGATCGTGCGGAAATGCGAATGCATTGGGTGCACCGAATTCTTCTTTGCGGTATCGTTGCCGCGAGGGATTCGACTTCACCGACTTCCATCGCTATCAAGGCGCCAGTCGGCAAGCAGTCACGGAGAGAGGCGCGCGCTCCCTGCATTAATATGCGCAGCGAGCGGAGAGGGGTACGCGGAGAGGAGAGAGAGACCCGCGCCAGCCCGCACGCGAGCTCTCTCTCCGCCCCGAGCTCCGCGATGCGAGCGCCCTCACACGCCGAGTGCGCTCCTCCTCTCCCCTTGCCCTCCGCTACTCCGCACCTGCTCCGGTTGCTAGGCGCGCGCCACAGCTGTTGCTAGGCGACGCCGCTCAACGACGCAAGACAACCTGCGGCTAAGAAATGCATTCGCATTTAAAACAGCTGCGCAGTGCACTAAGGCGCCGATTGAATTCTGTATACAAGGTACTACTATAATAATGCTGACAGCGCAACAAACAGACTACGGCCAGTGTAAACGACCACAAACAAGCGCTATTTGGGGTCGTTTGCTCCGGCCGTTGTCTGTCTGTTGCGCTGTAGGCATTATGGTTTACCAAACAACCCTCACAATTTTAGGGTGCCGCGAAGTATCGCAACAGCACAACGAGACCCCGCGCTGCTGTTGTCGCCCTCATTGCAGGGCGTCTTTTCCTACCTCATCGCCGAGGCGCGTCCCTGGAGCGAGCTGTTCCAACTGGCCCGTTCGCTGCACGACGCCTTCCGGCTCGAGTACGTGCTGGTGTGCGACAGCTCGCTCGACGCCATACTCTTGGGCGTGGCGCGCACCGAGATGGCCGAACACGTGGCGCTGCTGCGGCGAGAGGCCAGGCACGCCGCCAAAAAGCCCGTACCGGGCTCCGACCCCTGGGGACGAGAGTTCAGGGTCGGAAGAAAGGTAAGGAGCACTGTTTCGCCTGACAGCATATTGAAATTGAAATTGTTTTATTTGATTGATTGTTCGATAGGATTGTAGGGTTTAATGCGCCGACGCAACGCAGGCTATGAGGCGCGCCGTAGTGGAGCGTTCCGGATTAATTTTGACCACCTGCGTAACGTTAACGTGCGCCGGAATCTCTTGCACACGGGAGTTTTTGATTTTCGCGCTCACCAGAAAAGCGGCCGCCGCGGCCGGGAATCGAACCCGCGTCGTTTTGCTCAGCAGCATAACGCCTTAGCCAGGGAGCCCTCGCGGCGGATAATGGCTTTATGTCCGTAAAATATACATAATTATATGGCGGATTCGTCAGGAACAAAGCTGCTCTAGGTAGCTTGACAAGCCCTAAAACACATGAACAGAGGCAGCAGCAGGATGGAGACGAAAAAGAAACGAAAAACAAAGAAATGAACTTTACTTTCGATAAAATATGGCAGAAAGGCAAAAGGGAATATTCCCCCTCAAAACGAAAAAAAAAAAGAACCGTAACTAGAGACGTGCAATTCAAGACAGGGTAATCCAATTCAGTATCGCACGTATAACTGCTCGAGCCGAAGTCGGACAGTGTTCAGGCTAGTGACAAGCTGAATGCTCAAATCATGGGGCAATACAGAAACACGGCGATAAACACCATTAGAAGAACAAGAGAAGAACAGTTTACAGCCATCAAACATCGACGAGAAAGGAGGAGTACCACTGGACAATTCAAAGACGAATCCGGTTTTGGCGTGCCGGGAGAACAACAAGATATGAAATGACATGATCATCAAACACGAAAATGGGTTCTTGCGCTAACCTAACAAAAGTATGGAAAATGGAAGAAGTGTTGGTGGTTGTGAAGACGTGCGACTACACAATGTGCGTGAAGCTCATAGATTGTGACGTCTATACTGCTAAAGTCAATTATTCAGTAAGGTGGGAAGAGTAGTAAAGCTTATCATTGGAGTGCCGTAGTGTGTTCTTAGGCAGGGTACGTGCCAGAACTCTGGTGACCGTGTGGTGCAGGCAGGGACGTTTGCTTTCAGATTTGCCTGGAGAAACCCAGCAGAAGACCAAACTAAAAAATGAAGGGAGCTCACGCTAACGCGTAAGACTTCAAGGTAGTGAAGCTCTACGCAACAGCAGCGTTTTCCCTCTTTTTTGTCGCACGGTGTTGTTTAAGCCTCGCCGCTGTACGAGGGACCACAGCTGGATGTTCGTCTTCCTCTATCGCACAAAGTTCTACGCCGCACGTGGCCTCTTGACCTTCCTTCGTGGCGCGCGCTTATCGCCGCGGCGGCGCCCTCCTCGCCTTCCTCCGCCACGTCCCGCGTGCGGGTTCCACGCACGACTCCTTTCCCTTCTCTCCCATCTCTCCCCTGCCGCCTATCTCTCCCAGTTATCGGGCCTCTGCTCCGTGCCGGGTGCTTGCGAAAGGGGGTGTGGTTTGACCTCTAGCACTCAAAGGCAAAACTGGTCACCCCGTGAAGACTGCATGCCCGAGGTAGCGTAGTGTAGCTTTCGCTACAAAAAAATGTCTGAAGATTACGATACTCCCTAATGCAAAAAATGAGCGCGTCTTCTAGGCAACGGCGTATACCTGCTGCGTTTCAGGAAGTTATCGCGTCATCAACGAACGCACGACGACGCGTGCTACTGTGGCATTATTTCGCAGCGAGTCGCCGCCGGGAATGTGTCGCGACCTCGTCATACCGCCTTCCGCTTACACTTTACCCATACTTTCCTCCTCCGCTTTCTTTCTCACTCTATCTTCGGAGTCCTCTTCGTTCGCTCGGTTACGAGGCCGACGGCGTCGGTCGACGCGTAACCACAGGAGCGGGCGCTTAACACTGTTGAATTCAACTGTGTGTAGCATTCATGGTTGATTCACCGCGGTTCTTGATCAGATTAGGGATGCTGCTATAGTTATTTTTAGGCAGTTCTTTATTCATTACTTTTTTAACCATATTGCATGTGTGTTTCGCTTCCCTCACTAACGGGGCACTTGTGACGTATTCGAGCGCACTCATGATATTAGGCCGGAAAGCCGAATAGTTTGCATGCCTTTGCAACCAAAGTAGTAGCCAACGAATTAGTAGCTAAAACATCACATGACGATTAATATATTCATGACAATTACGTTACTCCCTTATGCGAAATTTGTGCATAGAGCGAAGTGCAGTCTTCTCGGTCACACGCATAGTTGCTGTGTCTCAGGAAGTGATCGTATGATCAGCGAACGCACGGCGGCGCGTGCTACTCTGCACTTATGTGCTACTCAGCATTTTTCTGCCACCGAGCATGTTGTTGCAAATCGTGTTTGAACCCCCCGCGCAAATGTCACGTGGTTCGTATGAGCCACATACGAGGGAGTTGCGGCGAAAGTGTGAGGGGGAGGCCATGACACATACTGACACGCGGCGACGCCCCGGAAGATGATGCCTTAGCAGCGCGTACCTCCCTTCCCCTGACGAGACTCCGCTGCTCATTTTCTTTCGGCCTGGGGGCCTCATTCGCTTGCTCGGTTACACGGACGCCGCCTCAAATCCCCTACACCTTGCGCCGAAGGGATGCGCTCTAAAAAAAATAATTATACACAAAGAATGCTTCGCCTTTAATTAGGCCACCTTGATCATGCAAACAAACAACGTTGGGGAAGCACAGAACGTGTTGGTCGACGTTAACCACTTTAGTTAGTAGTTGTAGTAGTGTCGTGGGCCCCTTCAACCGAAAGGAGCTTTGTGGCTAAAAGCATGATTCTTTTAAGTGCGAATGCACTTTATAAGCGACCCCAAACCTTCCACCGCCGGCGGCGGCGTCCGCAGTCCTCCTCTCTATATAAAAAAAACAGCATCGGCGCCAGGTTTCGATCCGAGGACTTTGCGGCCCGCAGCGCGACGCTCTACCGACTAAGCCACGGACGCGACGCTGATATCAGTGTTAGTAACGCGCCTTATATCTTTAACGCATTCAAACTACGTCGTCAGCGGCGTGCGTTGGCGACTCAGCGGCGTTATAGCGGCTTGATAACTGCGTGGTGTACACGTGATACTACAAACCCGATGGAAGAGATGGAAGAGAAGGCGGCGAGGCGGTGGGCTGCGGGGGCCGAGCGCAAGCGCCGCAAGCGGGCCGACAACCGTGCATTCGCACTTTCACATTCTCCCCCTCGGGAAATGCGGGGGAATTTTTTTCCTATAGAGTATGAAAACCCCCGTTATTGCCAAACATCATACAATATACCAATCCCAGCTACACTGGCCTGGCTTCCCAACTTGCTGTCACAAGTGCAGTCGAAATGTCGTAAGCGTTGGAAGCGGTATACACATGCGCGTGCAAACAGTATCAAGCAGCTTCGTGGCAATTTTTCTACGCCAAGTGTCAAACCGCACAGTATTTCACACATTGCTGATCACTAATGTGAAACATGAATAATTCAATGAAAACTCAGGAGGTCCATAAATGGAGGTCCAATTCAACATGCGCTCCTGCATGTTGAACCTGCATTTTGGCCATCATTCCCTTAATGGTATTAACATTAATTGCGACTAAAAAGTCTTTATTTCTTTATCACCTCCCCTTTCCGTATACAGGTAAAATATAAATTGTTTTTACATCTTCCGTGTGCAATAACAGAATTTTGTAAGCTAAGCTCAATTTAAAATTTTGTCATTTCATCAGACCTTCACATGCGCACATCACATATATTTTACGCCAATGTCACTAAATCTGTTTTATGCTGAAAATGGCGCATTTACGAAAAGTTCACTAATTAGATAGTGGGGCCCTAGGGTGAGTTGTGTGTTGCGGTTTTTCGCGCCAACATTTAAAGAATAACCTAACTAGCTCAACAGCAAGTCTTCAAAGTCAGGATCGAACCCTCCACTGTAAGCCCGCATACGAAGCACCGATGTAATTAGTTCAATACTTTTTATGCTAAAAAGGGCGCATTTACGAAAAATTCGCAAAGTGTAGATATTAGGGGCCTAGGTTCAGTTGTGTGTTCCGGTTTTTCGTGACAACATTTGAAGAATCAGCTGACTAGCCCAACAGGAAGTCTTTCGAGTCAGGATGGAACCCCCACTGCACGCCAGCATACGAAGCAGCGATGCAATTAGTTCAATGCTTTTTATGGTCAAAAGGGCACATTTACGAAAAATTAAAGTGTAGATAGTAGGGCAATAGGTGCAGTTGTGTGTTGTGGTTTTTTGTGACAACATTTAAATAATAAGCTGACTGCCTCACCCGCAAGACTTTGAAGTCAGTATAGACCCCACTGTACGCCTGCATACGAAGCACCGATGCAATTAGTTCAATGCTTTTTATGTTCAAAAGGGCACATTTACGAAAAATTCACGAATGTAGATAGTAGGGACCTAGGGGCACTTGTGTGTTGCGGTTTTTAGCGCCAACCCTTAAATAACAAGCTTACTAGCTCAACAGCAAGTCTTTAAAGTCGGGATCGAACCCCACCCTGTCCGACCGCATACGAATAGTTCAATGCTTTCCCATATCCTGATAACTTTCGTGCCACTTTTCAAAGGCACTGCTAAACAGACCCGCGAGTAACCTTGCCATCGCTGCAAATTCGCGCGCTCTATTTCCGCAACAGAGGAGGAAGTCCAGCGACACGGGGGCGAAGGAAGAGAAGAAGCCAAAGCGGAAGAAGTGGCGGGAGGACGACGTGGCGGACGATTGGCCGCGTGGTTCGGGAGAAGAGGACGTCACGCAGTGACGTCACCACAGACCCCGCCCCTCCCTGCGGCCGGCAGTGGCGCCGAAGCAACGCGAGTTCAGGCAGCCACCTTGGTTCAAAGAAGAGGAGCGCCAGGGTGGACGTTTCCTTCTCCTCTGGGCACTCGACACGCCTGGAACCCGGCCGTGATGCCGAGCCACGTCCTCGATTGGGGACATTTTTGCATGAAGACTAGCGGACAAACAGTGGCAATCGCCTGTACATATTTGTTGTTATTATTTTAGGACTGCCGGAAAGCGTAACGTGTTTTTCAACCGGACCCTGTGATAACAGGTCTTTGTTTACTTTAGTGTGATGGGTGTGAACAGCGTTGGCGAAATCAAATGCCAATTTAATGAAATTTTTTACTGATAATATGACTGACTGGATGGTACTTGTGTTTATTTTCTGCGCAAGCTTTATCTGTCTTGGTATTGCAAGAATTCAAGTTTAATATTAATTACTACAATGGAGGATCCCGCCTTCGGACCCCCTCCTGTGCATACATTCTACTGGATAGAGTGGTGAGCTGGGCAAGTTGCTTTGGCGTCATTCTCAGGGCAACAGCGCGAAAAAAGACGCGGACGAAGGGGACGGGCAGAAAGAGCGCTGACTCACAACTATACTCGGTGACAACTTAAAGGAGTACTGACACGAAATTTTTATGTTACGTTTTTTTCGCTGCTATGCGTGCCTACCAGCCCACTAATCATAGAATGGCAGATTAGACGGTCGAGCGCAGCGTAAACATTCATTTACGACGTTGTTTATTCGTGTCAGTTTTGGTTTGGACAAAATGAACGCCGAGCGGCCGCCATGACAGCATGTATCACATGGCGTCACCATTCTTGCAATATCGCTGCCTGTCTGGAAGCGCGCGCGCGCGAGCGCACGCGCGCGCCCAGACCGGCCGAGGTCTTCGCCGTCCCCACAGGCCCGGGCAGCATGACGTCAGTCCCAAAACCATGACGTGTACACACGCCCGAGCAGCGCGCGCCAACCACAGCCAGCGTGTCGGCTTCGTCACGGGAGCCCCGACGTCGGCAGTTTTGGGCACGTAGCAGATGATGTCACGTCGGCCCGCTCTGGGCTTTCTCGTGCCAGCGAAGATTAAAATGGATTTTAAATATGTTTCGCTGAACGGTTGCTGTTGAAACTTGCTGGGAGATATCTCCTGATAAAAAAGAAGCGTTTTACATAGTTATCTCAGCTTTGAAATTTCGTGTCAGTACTCCTTTAAGAACAGCACCGAAAGTTGCCGCTGTGCCTTATCACCGTAGCCGGATGTTTCTCCGCGCGGCGCAAGTAGGGCGTTACTGGGAATATTTTGAACATGGCGTGAGCCGTTCCCGTAAATTTTTGGACTTAATATGCTTATAAACGACTCCAGTGACGACAAACTGCGTGAGACAAGGCAGACGATATCACGCATTCATAGCAAACCCCTTTCAAAACGCGCGCGCACTGACGTCATGGGTCCGGCGCTTTGGCGGAGTGATACACTACATGAGGTGGTGCCGTTCTTGAGTTGTAACCGAGTATAGTTTATTCACGCGATCCGTGCGGAAAATAAACGTTTACAACAGAAAAGAGAGAGAGAGAGAGAGAGAGAGAGAGAGAGAGAGAGAGAGAGAGAGAGAGACGAGAAACAAAACATTCAAATCCAACACAATCCCTCGTACCCCCTCTCTCCCACATCGCCAGCACTCAACACCTTAACATGAAACTCATGAAGAATGAACAGTGGGACGCACCGAGCTGATAACTGGGATACAAAACATCGGAACATCAAGAATAACGGCACGTGCTAGCCAAGTACGCATATTCTTTGTCACACAGCGCAATCGACGTTTGGCCAACACAATTGGCTCCCAATCTCCAGATGTGAAACGCTTCAATGATTTCCTGGCCGGGCGTGTCTGGAAAGGCACGTGAACAACCTTTCCTTCCAGGCTGGAGGAAAGTTCCCTGTCCACTATACTTAAGAAAATTTCACTCAACCCCGGGGCAATTCTGGACCCTATGCAAACCTACGGTAAGTAATGTGCCCACGGTAATCGATGTGCTCCGGAAAGGCCCTAAGTACAGTACGCCTCCGAACCCAAGGTGTCCCCTGTGGATAAACTCATGTCCTCTAGAAACATTGCTTCTAAAGTGCCTGATGAGTATAGAGAGAAAGAGAGAAAATGACTTTATTGAATGTTCCTGCGGAGGGAGGGCGCTACGGCCACGCAGGGCCGGCCTCTCCTAGACGAGGGTTAGGTCGTCCCCGAAGCAACTGCCTCGCGGGCGTCGGCGCGTTCGGCGCGCGTTGGGTGTGCGGGTGTTGACCCGTCGACCCTCCGACGACGCTTCCCTACGCTTCTGCCCTGCAAGAGCAGCCTCGAGCCGCTGGATAGTCCGTATTGTATCTCGTGCTCAATCGAGTTCATGGCGAGAATGGTGTCCTCGGGCATACGCCTTGCGTCGTCTGCCTCTATTAAATGTCTTTCACAGCCCCACATCAGGTGGGCTAGCGTTGCACTTTGTTCTCTTGCACATACTGCACAACACGTTTTCGTAGATGTCGGGGCACACGTGGCGCGCGAGCACCGGGGTGAGCACTGAGTTCGTCTGTAGTTGCCTGTAAAGCACTGCTTCGGCGCGGTTGAGCTTCGGATGAGGGGGCGGTTTGGTCCGCCTCCCAAGCCGGTACCATTGTGGTATCTCCCCATATGATGTAAGGGGTTCTTGTTCGGTGTCGTGGGACCCGTCCGCTGGTTAGGAGGGGGGGGGGGGGGCGCCTCGCGGTTCGAAAGTTCGCGCGCGGCGGCGTCCGCTTCCTCGTTGCGGTTGGGGTGGGCGCCGGGAACCAGCGGAGATGGGTGACTTGTGCGGTTGGTGCTCCTCTGGCTGGGCACTGCACTGAGTTCACAACACTCGCACTCAATAGGTTCACTGCACTTGCACTCACCGTGTTTTTGGCGTAGTTGGCGATAGCCGAGCGCGAATCACTGAGCACTGTAGTACATTGCGGGTGTGACAGCGCGAGCGCGATGGCAACCTCCTCTGCCTGCGTTGCAGAAGGAGCACCAACACTGCACGCACTGTACACTTCCCCTGTTGTAGACGTCACCGCCATGGCCACATAGGTGTTCGGACGGTTTGGGTACCTTGCTGCGTCCACGTAGAGGGCGCCCGTGTCATTCGCGTGCGCCTCGGTGAGGGCCTTGGCCCTGGCCTCTCGGCGACCTGGATTATGGTCGGGATGCACGTTGCGGGGCAGCGGTAGTATCTTATGCGTTGGAGTATCTCTCTTGAGAGGCTCTGTGTGTTGGGCGGGTCCTTCCCCTTGCTGTCGCGGCCGTAGCCGATTCGCTCGAGGTTGCTTCTGCCGGCCCTCGTGGTTGAAAGGCGATCGAGTTGTGTTGTTCTTTGGGCCTCACTGATCTCTTCAAGAGTGTTGTGGAGTCCCAACTCCAGAAGTCGCTCCGTGTTGGTGCTGTTGAGTAGCCCCAGCGCGGCTTTGTAAGTCCTGCGGATGGCCGCATTGATCTATAGACCGCGTTGTTGCATGTTGTTGCTTAGACTGGCAGCGACAAGCGTGAGTCCACGTCGTTATCCTACGTTGTCAATTCTTTGGTGAGCCAGGGGTTCAGGTTGATGGAAGCTGATAAGGAGGATATGTTTGTGATAATTCCGGAGGGTCAGTTTAACCAGAAGGCTCTCGGAGCGATCCAAAAAAACTTTGCATGAGTCTCTGTTAAGGCCAAGACGTTTAGGCAGAATGCTGTTTCTCTGGTTATTGACCTTACCCTTGAAAGCATGGCAACCGAGGTTAAGAAGGATTAAAAGTCTTGTCTGGACATCCTTTTTACTGCCAAAACCCACAAGAGGGCTGTGCCGTTCCGCGCAATTGTTACAGAACAAAATACATGGCAGTATGGGTCTCGGGCTTTCTGCAAAAAGCATTTGAACTCTTTGAAGGCGCAATGTCCCTTCTGTATTAGGAATTCATAGGCGCTGGTAGGCCTTCTTCAGGCGGACAAATTCCGGGACCCTACCACACCATCAGTGTGTATGTAACTGACATTTTCTACTCTTTGCCACACGATGAATTGATGGAAAGTGTTGGATTATGCATACTTGAGAGCAATGATGAACTGGCCTTCAGGAACTCCTGCGGCCTCTCAGTGGCTAAGGCGTTGCGCTGCTGAGCACGAGGTCGCGGGTTCGATTCCCGGCCGCGGCGGCCGCTTTTCTGATGGAGGCGAAAAGCAAAAACGCTCGTGTGTTCGAGATTTCGGCGCACGTTAAAGATCCCCAGGTGGTCAAAATTAATCCGGAGCCCTCCACTACGGCGCGCCTTATCGCCTACGTTGCGTCGGCGCGTTAAACACCACAATCAATCAATCAATCAATCAATCAATCAATCAATCAATCAATCAATCAATCAATCAATCAATCAATCAATCAATCAATCCAATCAATCCAATCAATCAATCAATCAATCAATCAATCAATCAATCAATCAATCAATCAATCAATCAATCAACTCCTGCGGCCTACCTATTTCGTCTTTTCTGGAACTGTTGTCCTCCTACCTCAAGTGGACAGTTGTTGGCTAGAAGAAGCACTATTTACTCCAAAGAAAGGGGTTTGCATAGGGTCCAGAGTTGCCCCATGTTGAGTGAAATTTTCTTAAAGGAGTACTGACACGAAATTTCAAAGCTGAGATAACTATGTAAAACGCTTCCTTTTTATTAGGAGATATCTCCCAGCAAGTTTCAACAGCAACCGTTCAGCGAAACATATTTAAAATCCATTTTAATCTTCGCCCGCACGAGAAAGCCCAGAGCGGGACGACGTGACATCATCTGCTACGTGCCCCAAACTGCCGACGTCGGGGCTCCCGTGACGAAGCCGACGCGCTGGCTGTGGTTGGCGCGCGCTGCTCGGGCGTGTGTACACGTCATGGTTTTGGGCATGACGTCATGCTGCCCGAGCCTGTGGTGACGGCGAAGACCTCGGCCGGTCTGGGCGCGCGCGTGCGCTCGCTCGCGCGCGCTTCCAGAGAGGCAGCGATACGGCAAGAATGGTGACGCCATGTGATACATGCTGTCATGGCGGCCGCTTGGCGTTTTTTTGTCGAAACCGAGAGAGAGAGAAATAATTATTTATTGGAGAGTTTAGCTCCAACCCAAACAGGAGCTGGCTACTCCAGGCATTGGAGTATACAAAAGGTACAATACTTGCCCTAAGGAACCACAAGGGGTTAGATTAAGTACATTGATACAGCAGCGGATGAAAGATGGGCACTCAGTAACTACTTGCTCTGTGTAGTACACAAGCACACCCATATATATATATATATATATATATATATATATATATAGATATATATATATATATATATATATAGTGATTCCTTACAGCAGTGGAAATATAGTTAAAAAAAAACAAAAAAAAAACAAGAGAACTATACACATCTATATACAGACAACATCCACGACGCGACACAGATAGTTTCGCCAATATACATAACACCCTTGTGTGTTTCCACACCCATTTCAGAGCGTTTCAGAGGAAAGTGCACTTATTTAATAGTGTTCACACATCTTCGTCATTTGAAAAAATTCCCTTAAGGCAAGGAAGGCTTTCGTTTGGTTGCGTACATTGTCCCACGGACCCAACAGTTTCGAACTTGCGACACAGTCTAGAAGGAAGGTTGTTCACGTGCTCAGCTACGTTGACGATTTTCTAGTACTGTTTAAAGGAGTACTGACACCAAATGTAGAGGCCTAATAACGATATAATTGGCTTCAGTAGTTTGTACAGATTCCCCACTGAAATTTTTGCAGTGATCCGAGTCTAGAAACGCATCTAAAATTGATTTTAATTGCCCTGGCCGCGAGCTATCACAAATCGGCAGCATAGCGAAATCGCTATGGGTGTGACGTAAGACTAGCCGGGATTTGTGGCCGATTCAGCATGACGTCATACAGTTGTTTCCGGAAACGGAAACGATAGCCTGCGCTGTTGTTGTGGGCGGTCTCGCTCCGATAGGAGGCTTGGCTCCGATACCGCTGTGAGCAAGGCTTGCGAACTTCGCACATCACGTTTTGGACAGTTTTGCCAGAGTCCTTGAATACTTCTCTGGTCACGAAACTCCCGGCCAAGTTTCGTCACGGCCGGACTGGAGGAGCGGCGAGCGCGCCCGCCGCTCCTCCAGCCCGGCCGTGGTTTCGTACGGGGACAAAGGCTACCGCGAGTGGCGCCGTGGCGCCACCGCAGATCGGAGGGCATCGGGCCGCTGCCGCTGCCAGACCGGCAGGCAGGAACGCAGTAGCAGCACGCCCGTTCGCACCAAATTTTTTCGCCACGCATAGAATGACAAGTCCATTTGAGCGGCCCACGACACGTAAAGCGACAGCGCACTGCTGATAAGGCGGCGAGCGTCTGTTTTATCTCACTCGTTGGTCCGTTCCCTGCCAAACGCGCCCTGACCACGCCCCCGGCTGCCCTCCAATCAACACCAGCACCGCGGCGTGGCAGCGTACGAAGCTCACCCATAGCGTGATGGCGAAGTTTCATGACCATAACGGCAGTATTTCTTTCTCTATGATAAAGGCATTGAAGGAGTCTGGTTTGGCTCACCAATTCGCGCTTGCTGTTTTCTTGGACTGGTGCGAAGACTGTGTGGTGACTGAGCGGCCCGTGCGCGTCGCCGAGCTCGCCGAAGTTCTATGGCACGCTCATGGAGCGCAAAGTATTGCTCAGTGGCAGCCTGTCCTAATAAATCGACGGACGGCGCCAAGCTGCATTTTTTCCCACGGGACGACGGGCAGCGCGAAACCTGGGCTCACTTCGTGCGCGGCAGTGACCGCAACAACTGGTCGCCGAAGCCGGGCAGCCGAATTTGCTCGCTGCACTTCTCAGATGAGTGCTACTTGCAGAGCCTGAAGTTGACGCAGGAGTTCGGGCGTCTCCATTCAGATTTACGCCTCCATACAAATTTTCGTCTTGTGCCTGGTGTCGTGCCCACGATTGGCGTGCCCACTGCTGAAGATCCTGCGCACGGGGGTCCAACACGACCGAAGCGCCGGAAATCCGAGGTTAGTACACGCCTTATGATCTGAATGGGGCCGTTCGTTTCTTCCGGCTGGATCGTGATGTTTGCCGTTTCAACTGCTCACGCAGGGGTGCATCGACGCTGGTTGCGCTGGTGGCAGCCAGAGCTCTGTCGGCAGCTTGTTGGGCGCCGCTGATGTGGACCTTCGCACAGACGTTTCTGCAAACGCCGGTTCGTATATGCTAGCGCGTTACCCTCAGCTAACATTGCGCGACGTAGGCCCTGATCGTGCATCGAGGTAGGCGATACGTTGTGCTCAAGCCGGTATAAAGTTTTGTGCTAGGAAGCCTAGGCTCTAGTCTAGTGTGCATTGGGGACGGGGGGAGGTTTTATTGGCTACTTGGGTGCGCAGCAAATGACGCCTCATTTGTGAGGTGCCGAATGTGTTAGTCGGTGCAGTCTGCCGTGTGTCCCACTGTTTTGTCTGTCGATCGGAAACATTAGCCCATGGAGGAAACATTAATTGAAGCCAGTGATAGCATAAAAAAAAAATGTCTGGGTGGATCCATATAGTTCCTTGACTCCGCTAGCCTGACGGCATTGATTTTTAGCTGGGCGCTCGCCCTGTTACAACTGAGTTTCATTATGTACCGTAGAAGCGCCTAGTTCTGAATATTAGGGATGGCTCTTATTTCTGCTAAACTTCATAAAGCCTGTTGGGAAGTTGACTTCGCAGGGTAATTAAAAGGGCGTTCTGAGTTCAGCTGCTAACGAGAGCGGCAAAATAGCTAGGTCCTTGCTTTCATGACCATACACCCAAACAGCAGAGCTGCACAAAGCATACAGAGAAGTTTTTGTCTATTAATTTTTCATTTCATTGGCCGCTGCCTTACCTGTAGGCTTTTTTTTTTATGCTCCAGGTTCCATTGACTCATCGGTCAATTTGGTTGGGGCTGCACCACACCCCGATGAGCCACCACCACATTCCAGGGCATTCGATGGACAAACACAGTGCTACGTTCAAGTAGCGCTGAAAGCGACGCAAGCGTCCATCAAACTATAGACAAAGTCAATCAGGACGCCGACAGAAAGCAGGACAAGAGAAATGGGTACGCAGTGATGCATGTCACTACACAGCTTTGATAAGTACTGTAAACAAGCGCAATTACACAGTGTATGAAACTAAATCAACCCTTGCCTGCAGCGTGCCAAACTGATATGGCCCTTCCGGAAATCCTGCTGCTCGAAGAAACATGTCGAGCGTCTACGCCGGTGCCAGAGTGGTCGGGACCACCGCTTGGCGAACTGTCCCTCACATTTTACGACGTCCCCTTGGACAAAAACTTCTAGCCAAACACTCCAGAAGAGTTGGACAGCTCAGCAGCATCACTCATGGAGCCCTCATCGGGGCAGCCAGGACATGAGCCAACAGCGTCAGAGCCATCATCAGTGTAAGCATCGGACGGCACAACATATTGCCTCTTTATCACAAGGGTTTCATGCATCATGCGGCACTTAGTGATAATTCTGGTCGCATTACCTCAGCTATCATTCATTGAACATTGCAGTTGTAAAGACTAAGCACTTTTTTGCGCTGGGTGAACAAGCACAGCGGTCAGCAGCACAACCACACATCTGTGAATGCTTTTTCATCAAGAAATGCAATTGCTAGGCATGAGATATTGTGGAAATCTTGGAGACGCTTACTGCACGAGCACTATACAAAAAATAGGTATCTAAGATGCTTGAAATGCTAAGACTAAATGCTGGTTATACATTATATACTTCGTATTTCAATAACGTCAGCATTGGCTCGTGGCTGAATGGTCCGGAGCGCTAGGTATGTTATTTTGCAAGTGGCAAGTTCGAATTCCCGAGACTACACCCTTTTTTTATTTATTCGTTTTGGCCTATGTTTTCTACACCGAATTCACCATTTTTGTGCGTGACGTTCATTGCTCCACGAGCAAGTTTGCAGAACGCGCGCAGACTGACACTGATGCAGTAGTCAGTTCTCGGTGGTGTGCTGTTGCCATGAGCACCGACTGCTTGAGGGCAGTGGGCACAGGCCTGAATCAGCACACCCTTGGCCTGGTGCCAACACGCTTTTTACGATACAAGCATGAGTGAGGCAAGCACCAAAGGTGGGGGAAAAGCGCATCGCATTTGAGCGTCTCCAGCGAAGCGGAGGGCGTTCAGCCACTGCGTAGGCCTCGGCTAGTGATTGCTACAGTTTTAAGCCGCCGTCCTGGTTGGCTTATCTGACACACTTTACAGCCGATAACATGACAGAAGCGCTATATGGCGATTACTGAGATATCGAGAATGCCCATCCAATAATACTGTTGGATGCCAAGCATGTCGTTTCACAGAACCGAAACTGCAACTTGTTTGAATGCTAATCTTGGACATGTCCAATCACGTAGTACGTTTACCAATTTACAATTGAATTTCTGCAAGAAGGAGTGCATTCAGTTTCTTGACTTGAGCCTGGCCTTACTGACGTCCCATGTGTGCTGGTGCTATAAGCCACTGTGCTAAGAAACCCCTGCTCCCCTACAACTCTAGTCACTCGAAGGTAATCAAGCAAGGTATAGCTTTTTTATAACTCAAAGCAGCTCTAACGAAGTCGTGTCCCAGAAAGCTTTCAACAGCAAGTTCACCGGCTACAATTCGCAGGTTTCCCACGCCATGTACTCTCACACGCATGTGAAAAACTGGTTAACCGCCTCCCGGCCTCGGGCTTGGCCGACGCTCTGGGCCCTGCAGTGAAGCCTAACAGTTTGCTGTGTTCCCTACGCACATAGGCTGTCCCATGGGCTAAAAAATGTGCCGCAGCGCTATGGTGTTGGTGTGGTTTTTTCTGCGCCACATACGCTTACCAAGATAAGTGCTGAAGTGCGCAGCCGCGCAGAGGGCAATCGCACTGAGGGTAGCTGTGGTGTGAAACACAGACCAAGGCTTGTTCCGTGCAAGACGGGTATCGTTTATCGGCTTCCTCTGTCTTGTGGCAAGAGCTACGTAGGTCAGAGTGGCCGATGTCTCAACACTCGCCTAGGCGAGCATAGAAGGTCGCTAAAAGCGACCACCTACTCCCGGCTGGCAGACCACTGCCGCGCATGCGCCTGCTATCCTTTGCTTAAAGAAACAACCGTTCTTTCCAGACACGCCAGGCAGGCAGGCCTGGAAATTATTGAAGCGTTTCACATCAGGAAATTGGGAGCTAATTATGTAAGCCAAACGTCGATTGCGCTGTGTGACAAAGAATATGCGTGCTTGGCTATCACGTGGCGTTATTCTTGATGTTCCGATGTTTTGTATCCCAGTTATCAGCCCGGTGTGGCCCACTGTTCATTCTTCACGAGTTTCATGTTAAGGTGTTGAGTGATGACGATGTGGTGAGAGGGGGTACGAGGGATTGTGTTGGATTTGAATGTTTTGTTTTTAAATGCGACGCATCTCTTGCTCTGAGGCATGTCCCTCCTGCGTCGTTGTCGCGGCGTCCGTCCGCATCCCTCCTCCGTTCTTCTCTCCCACAGCTGTGTGCAACACTCTCACTCCGGCTCATTAGCATACCACAGCTGGCGCGCTTGTTTGGGCGCGCTTCGCTGCGTAACGCTGCATTAACAACTGCTCCGGCGCGCGCAAGTGCGCGCATGCGCGACGCATACCACCTGCTCATGTGCAACTCTTCCTCGTTCTTCTCTCCGACAGCTGTGTGCAACACTCTCACTCCGTCGCATTAGCATAACAACAGCTGCGCGCGCGCTTCGCTCCGCTCGCGTCTGCTCCGGTGCGCGGGTGCGCGCATGCGCGACTCTCCTCCGCTGTCTCCTCTCCTTCAGGCGCTGTGAATATAAAGCGGGTAGCGCGCTGCGGCGGTTCAGTCAGCGCTCGCTCTCGTTCGGCTCCGCGTGACTTTGCTTGACGACTCCGTGCTTGACTTGATTCTTCCGATGAAGACGTGATGGAAGTGACGGTCCCTTCAGCGAGTGGGCTGACACAATCCAATACCAGCGTCAGCGCAAACACTCAAGGCAACGTTACGACCAATTGAACCCCCCGATGCGTCGCATCACATCAGGGTTCCCTCGCGGGAAGATGGGCGTAATTTTTTCTCTCTCTCTCTCTTCTGTTGTAAACGTTTATTTTCCGCACGGATCGCGTGAATAAACTAGTTGTAAGTCAGCTCACGTCCTGTCCGTTCCCTTCGTCCACGTCTTTTTTCGCGCTGTTGCCCAGAATTCTACTGGACATTCGTTACTGCTAATATAGCTTCTTTGCACCTTCAGCCAGTGGTGCCGAGGATGCTGTGAAGTGTGTACTTGACCTGCGTATCCATACGCACTTCCAAGGCACGCTTCCTCCACTGAGCAATCAGCCTTTCGCTGTGGAGGCAATTTTGAGACCACGGGCGAATCATTTTCACAAAATGCGACCAGAGCGATTTATTGGGTCAAAAGGTCTGAGCGTGCAAATGCATCGTTGCTCCTATTCTTTTCTGCCCTATTACCGTCTTAATTCCTAATATTGCAACAGTGTAGAATACTGGCCACTACACCAGATTAACCTGCAAGTCCGCCCATTCCCTTCCTTGAAACGGTCAGCGATGCTGATGCTCGCACTTTGATTTGGTGCCCTGATATTTCCACCGAGGGCTTGCGCAGCAGGTAGAATTGGGAAAACCCCTCAAGGGAGAATTTAAATGAGCGAAGCTCGTAAACTGATTCATTAGACTGGGGTTACATGTTTTGTGTTTAATGTGAGGTCGTCAGCACAAAAGGCGTGATGCTGATCGGGGAGGGGAGGAAAGAGTGTGGCGGGAAGTTGGATAAAAGCACGAACGAGTGGAGTGAAAGGACGTGGGAGGAGTGGGAGGAATTAACTTTCGTTGTGCACAATAGGAGCTGTTGGAGGTCAATGGGAAAGGCCTTCGTCCTAGCAGTGGACCTAGAAGGCTTTTCTTGATAATGATGATGATGGTAAAATGCAGCGCGGCGTAATGATAGAGTCGCCCTAGCGGTCAACTTCTGAATGATTTTTTTCGATTCCTATATTAGAGCATTCACCAGAAAGTTCTCTTTGCCGCAAGGTGAAGTTTTGTCAACAACTTTTTTTTCTACACATCCTGTCGCCGCCCGCGGTTATTGACTGGGTTCCTGTCGGTTGGAACCTAGTCAATAACACTTCCGACACAATTATGACTGCTTACGTACAAGAATTTTATTTCGAGCTATAAATACAATCCTTGATATCTAGTGGTAGGTCTGTCGTGGTTTTGTCACCTTCTATTTCGACAATGTCTTCATCAGCGAGGTAAGCGTGGCGTATAATCTACGCGTCGTAAGAACTGTATGGGTGCCGACTGGGGGAGGAGGGCGGCTGGGTTATGCCACCTTTTATTTTGACCCAGGTCTCTGTCATCACAGTGGCATGCATGGCGTATAATCTAGGTGTCGTCTGCGGGGTGAGGTGGTTCTAGCTGCAGCGGGCGCTTTCCTCTGTGTATAATACACAGTGCACAGATTTGTCCTAAATTAAGTAATGAAGGTTAATCTATATTTGGCATTCATGTTAATTAGTGATTCTCGCGCCCTCCAGTGGACAACAAAATATTTATAGAACAAAATGTAAACTGGGTAAATAAAGCAGTTTTTGGTGCAGGCGAAATCGAAATCGGCATAACGTCCATGTATGACAGATTACCAAGTCGTTCAAGAAGCGTTCCACGTAATCCTCTTCCGATGTTTTTCGTTATTCTAGCAATACAGTAGGTGTAGTATATGTAGGTGTATTCTAACAATACAGTAGAGAGAGTAAACGTGTTTATTGCGAAAAGCAATTCGGAGGAGTTCTCAGTCCAAGACCCCTTGAGTCGAACAAGCAGTGATTCGAAGGTCAGAAAAGAGCACAGCCGCCCGTCATGGCGACGAGGCAATCGCAGCCCTCAAGTAATTAGCCTTGTCTTTGCAGAACGGCATTAAGACCGTACAGGGGGAATTAAAAGAAATGCGGACAACCGAGCGCACGGCCTCCGACGCATGCTGCACTATCTGCCTGTAAAGTCAGTAAAATTCGCGCGCGCGCACTGCCGGTCGTTTATTTTGAGGAGCCTTTTCACGCTGCGTTGCCACTGTGCAGGATGATCGTTGAAGGGCATCATGTCAGCTGCAATCAGCCTGCTGCGTGCTTGGCTTCAGAATGTAGTAGATAACAGGACGATTAGTGGCTACAGAGCACCAAAAGACGCCTCAATATAAATGAACGCCGTCGCTTCATTTTCATTTCCCCCTACTTTAGGCCACACTCTCAAACGCCCTGAAAGAACTAGGCATGCGCGCAGTTTACTGACAGTGCAGCCAGACGGCACGGCATGAGTCGGAGGCTGTTGTGCTCCGTTGTATTCTTTTAATCCCCCCCCCCCTCCCCTTACGTCCGCATAATAAATGACAAAGATTTTGTAGCGTAAGCTACACTGGCCGAGCCTTGAGCAGTTTCGCGTGGACCTTGAAGCATTGGATTAGATTTGATTTGATTGGATTGGATTAAATTGGATTGTACTGGATTGGATTAAAATCCAATGGAAGTGCGGGTGTGTAGAGAATTGGGTCTGCACATCCGCCGGTCTGCGCATTCCAGAGGAGTGACGTCATAGCCGCGGCAGACGCACTCGTGCAGGCGCGTGCCCAGCTAAGCGCCTCCGTTGCGCAGTAGCCAAGTCTGACGCTGTGCCGGAGCTGCATGATAGCCGTTTCGCGTGGCTCCTGGAGAGCCGCGCTGCGAATGCGCGAGGAGCAGTGACTGGACTGGATTGAATTGGATTGGATTGGATTGCTGAACCTTAGCTCACGCGACGTATATCCTGGCATAGCCGAGCTAAGCCACTGCTAATTTTTTAGTAAGTTGCAGTAGTATCGCTGCAGTATTATCGGGAGGGCCTTATCAGTTCTTTCGAAGGCGTAGAGGGGGACAACGCATGAGAAATAAACACGTATACTTGGCATCGTAGCCAACATAAATGTAATTGATTGATTGATTGATTGAATGTAGGGTTTAACGCTTCGACGCTTCGCAGGCGATGATGCGTGCCGTAGTGGACGGCTCCGGATTAATTTTGCCCACCTGGGGATCTTTAACGTGCACCGAAATCTCGTACACACCATCAGAAAAGCCTTCATCAGAAAAGCGGCCGCCGCGGCCGGGAATCAAACCCGCGTCCTCGTGCTCAGCATCACGCCCACATGAATGTATCAGCAGGTGCTATAGTATACATAGCTTGCACATGACAGTCATCACAGCCCTTTGTTGTGACCCACTTCCAGCCTTCCTTTCGCCGTGCTTGTGGGTCGCAAACATGACAGCTATGGTGACGTCAGTGCAAGCCATCTACTGCTTGCACTGACCGTCAAAAGCCATTTCGAGGAGCGCCGCAGCATGGACGGCTGGTCATTTCATCGATCGGCTCTTGGGAGTAGAGGTAAGAAGACAACGAACGTTTTAATAGCTATCGCTTTCGCGTTATCAGCGGCGCCTAGACGCGCGGTGGTGCGACGCTGGGGCTTGGCCTGGTGCCCCTGAGGACGATCTGGCGACGAGCGAGCCCCCCGACAAGAATGTGTTCGAGCGTGACATCGCTTATGGACATCTGGGGAAGCCGCAGGTCGTGCTTGATGGTCGTCATCTTGGTGAAGATTTCCGCCCAGCTCGTGTACGACTTGCAAACGCGGAAGTTCATCACGCCCTGCGTGAACGGAAGAAAAGGAACGCCCTGTCTAGGGCTACCATCGGTAATATCTAACGCCCCTTACTGGAAAAAAGATGGAAGTCCACAGTCCAATGACCCAATGTCCAAATCTACGAGAATGATGAGCTATAGTGAATGGGATGTGATTTTGCTGAGCTAACCGAATGTGCTGATTCGGTTAGCTGAGCGTCGTTCTTGATTTGAACTTTGGCTGAATGAATTGGGGTCTTTGTATTTGTTTGGGAAAAGCTTCGATTTTCATGATAACGATCAGCATCATAATCATCATTTGACCTTCCTGGAAATCCGTTGTGCAAAGTTAGCTTTCTTGCAGTGCGTCTTTTCCGCCACCGCCAGAAGTGAGACACAGGCGGCTACATTTTAATAACGCGCCGAGTTATGAACTGCATAAACTGATCATGTTACCCGTTGCTGGCAAGTTAAAGTTGTGTTATGGGCAGTTCTTGTATTCATAATTCGAGTGGCAAACAAGTCAATCGATCCATGATGGTACAAGCTATTTGCCGGATTTCTCCTCGTCTTTATGAGAAGCGGTTACAATGAACCTTAGCTACGCTTGCTTTCGGGATAGTTGCTTGAAGGCAGTTTGAGTGAAGTGCACCTCAAACGGTCCTGTAAAGGGCGGAGAAACAGAAGTGGGATGGGTGCAACTAAAAACTTTCATTCTCCCAAAAGTGAGAAAATTTATTTTAAACTAACAAAAAATGGGGTAATTCCTATATTCTGTGTTTAAAGTGACGAAGGGTAAAGAGGCAGCTAACAGGCGTAGTTACGACCGTTTCTTACGTGGGAATCGCGACTATCCTTTAAATGAAGAATTAGCTATGTATCTGCTTGCTTCGCAGAAAACACCGCCAAATCGCCAAAAGGCGATAGTGTTGTGCCACCCCTGCCATGCGACTTGTTGTGATCTATCTCTAGTCTCTCTATGTCATCCCTCTACTCTCTCTCTCATCTCCCCGCCCCCCCCCTCCCTCTCAGTCTCTTCTCCTCTATCTCTCTCTCTCTCTCTCTCTCTCTCTCCCAATTCCTGGGGCTCTTTTCCTCCCCTCTTGTTCCTCCAATGATGACCGCAACGCAGGTTTGTTCAAGTCACTTCTATTCTCCCACGTTCGCACGACTGGTGTGTGATCTCAGACATCCTTCCTTATTGTTCCGATATTTTGCTTTTCTGTATCTCGCCTTTATTCGCTATCGTTTTTAATTAAAACATTTTTAAATTTGCTTTCGTAACAAAAACCAACGGGTATTCTTAGCGAAAAAACGTTGGTTCCACAGATATTTTTCTTTTATTTTGCTTCAGCAAAGCCTGGTATTTTCTTTGGGAAGAATTATGCTGATATATGAGCCGTGGCAGCAGTTTTATCAGTTTGAAACGGCTTTCGGGTGACCGACCGACCGACCGACCGACCGACCGACCGACCGACCGACCGACCGACCGGCCGACCGACCGACCGACCGACCGACCGGACGGACGGACGGACGGACGGACGGACGGACGTACTGTAGACGGTGACAGGCGGAAGGACAAACGGACGTACTGTAGACGGTGACAGGCGGAAGGACAAACGGACGGACAGACGCACGGGCTGTAGCCGGTGACAGGCAGGACAGACGGACGGTCTGTATACGGTGCCAAGCGGAAGGACAGGCGGACGGACTGTATACGGTGCCAAGCGGAAGGACAGGCGGACGGACTGTATACGGTGCCAAGCGGAAGGACAGGCGGACGGACTGTAGACGGTGACAAGCGGAAGGACTGTAGACGGTGACAGGCGGAAGGACAGACAGACAGACAGATTTTGTGTTTATGTAGAAGAAATCATCATTGGAAAATTTGCAACAACCCATTGCTGAAATTGAGCCACCGCGAAACCTAACCGCCCACTCCAAGCATCCTACCCCGTGCTCAATCGAGCTGCCTTTGCGCGTCTGATTGGCACCTGTACAGCTTTCTGAGCAGCTGTCACCTCCGGATAACGTCCTTCAGACGATATATCGTGCAGTCCCTGCTCACTGCAGACGACGCCACGGCGCACGTACGTGATCTCACGACCTGAAGCATCCTCTTGATTCCCTTCTCCCTGCGTGGTGAGTGAGAGCGCGCACTCCGGACAAACGATACAGGGACCGAGACCGCACGGTTTACACCGACGCCGCCGACTATGCCAGAAGGGGAGCCGTGTCCGCCGTGGTTACTTCAACGGCGAAACACCTCACTAGCATCACCTTGCCCTTCGCAACCACTACGCAGGTGGAGGAAGCGGCCATTGCTCTGGCCATGCCCCAGAGAAATACGAATACCGTTATTACGCCTTCGCAACGGGCTTTCCGAAACTTGCTTCGTGGTAGAATTGCCAAGACGGCTATGGAAATTCTGCAAAAGCCACCCGAAAGAAAAGTAAGGATTGTTTGGACACCAGCCTACTCAACACTCCAGAGCAACACGCCTCCCACGACATCGCCCGAGATCTATCCCGCCAGGCGACACGAGGGCGTTGGTTAGAGACTGCGTGTCCCTTGGTTACATAGCAAGAGATAACGGAGTACTATAAGTACCAAAGAATGATCATTCCTCCCTGTCGTGAATCTCTAACCAAAGGGCAGGAGCACTGACTCCGCTCCTCCAAACAATACCTTTCCTCATCCGACCGAACTCCACTTGCTTCATCCAACGCAGTACTTCCCGCTGTGCAAATTTTACCCTGTACCACATGGTATGGGAGTGTTCGGCAAACCCCAAAATACAAAGAATCGCGCACCTTTCCCGTGAGCAGTGGGAGAAGGAGCTGTCCAGCTCCGGTCTCGATTCCCAGCTTAGGCTGGTGGAAAGGGCTGTTGCGGCAAAGGTCTCCAATGAAGTGCTGGGCTGAGTGCCCCAAACCACGTTACGATGCTCTTAATAAAGTTTGTTCTCCTCCGCCTGGAGCGTCCTGGTGTCCAGGCCCGAAGGGTTGGACGGCCTGTACCGTACTACTCTCTCCTGGCCGTTGCTATGGCGACCAACCGCGAAGCGCACATACGGGAACCCCGTTTGCTCCTCTCTCACACCGCCTTTGAAGACGCATGCGCGGGAATGTAAAATATAGTGAGCAAGTCTTGACTGAGCTATTGACAGCTGCCGCAGCAATACAGGGGAAAGACGCTTCGATGGACATCCCAGCAACACCGCAGACCCAAAGAACGCCAGGAATATTGAGTTGAGGTTCTCTAAGGAAAATGTACCACTTTTGAAATATTCGCTTTTATTACCTGCGGAACGTAAAAAAACTCCACTATCAGAGAGAGCTGTGAGGAAACGGCCTACTCGAAGCTACGAACTTGTGTCCCTGGTAATTTTGGACGGACCTCTAAATGCAGTCCTTCAGGGCGAGTGCAACTATTAAGGCACAGAATCTCGGATAACTGCACCAACCTCGTAGAGCTGCTGGAGGGAGGCATCGTGGAATTCCTCTTGAACTGAACTTTAACCAGGACTTTGCTCTGCAGGTCGTAGTCGAAGTGTCGACCGGGAGGAAGGCGAACCTTGACCTTGTAGCAGCGCCCCTACTTCTGGTTCATCTGTTGGGCGTCGCCCAGCGCCTCGACCTTGGCAGCCTTGATCACCGCTACCCGGTCGCACACCAGCTCGCAGAGAGAAATGCTGCGCATGTTCAGAAACCCCGAACGGTTATGAAGGCCCTCGCACCGAATTGATTGATCAAACTTTATTATGCGAAAGAGTGAGCCCCCTCCGGTGGGGGGGGGACCCGTCGATGGGAGCGGAGCCTCATTCCCAGGCCCCGTACCGGGCTAGCAACTCCCGCCCACGGGCCGCTAGGCTCGCATGGACGTTTGCGGAGGGGCTGAGCCGAAGGATCTCCCATCGCTCATTAAGGGGAAGGGGGGAAGGGGAGGGTGTGTCCGGGTATTGGTTGCCTTTAGTGCGGTGCACTCTAGGATGACATGTTTTTAACGTTCCTTGCTAGTGTTGCAGAACGGGCACAGCTCGGAGGTATTGGTGCGGATACATCTTATGTAGTAGTGTTGGGTGGGCCAGAGACCCTGCCTGTATTCCGCGTATTATCGTCTGGTCCCTTCGGGTGAGGGAGTGATGAGGCTCAGGTAGCGTTTGTCTATTTTCCCTGTACATTGTAATGATATCTTTATACGCAGTGATTGGTGTCAATGAGTCGACCCCCGTCTCCTCCACTTCCCGGCGGGACATGTCTCGAAGCAGCTCACAAAATTTATGCATGGTAAACCCCGTTACAATGAAATTTCTTTATTTGCCATCTCGCGGTATTCAGTCTTTTTATACGTAGGCATTACGGTATTTCGCCCCTTGTTTCGGGTATAGTATTTCATGCTGTTGTTGGGAACGCTGGTAGATTTGAAAAAAGCCTTTTTAGGCCTGCTGGCCAGCAGCGCTCGAAAAGTCACTGCAATTGTGGTTGAAAGTTGACCCACTTCCAATCTTACCATTGCTTTTATACTTGAAACTTTACATTTGCACTCCGCAATCATAGCACACGATGGCTCTTTGCATACGACACTTACGAGTTAACCTGCCCACTGGACTTAATATCTGTGGCGAATTAAACACTGCTTGCAAAAATAGCTCCTCCTCGAGCGTTGCGGTGAAGTAGACCCGTGGCATCTCCTACAAGGTAGGTAGAAACTTGCTGAGGCTTTCCCTGGAACCCGAAGGGGTAATAACCACCTTCCTTTCCTTTCAAGGAACTGGCAGAAGTTAATGACAAGGCAGTTAAAAAATAATAAAGAATAATTTACATCTGTTGACAAGTTTCTAGCCGCTTCTAGAGCCTTCTGTTTAGGAAACCGAGCGTTGATAACAGGAATGCGATTTTTATGGGTGTATTTTTTTGGCACTATGTTCTTATCTGCGTAGCCGCTTAGCAGAAAGACGTCAGAAATCATGTTGGCGAGAACATTCCGGTAGGTTACAGCTAAACATTAAAAAAACGTAACAGTTTAGAGTGGGCTGTGGTATATACTGTACTCCACCGATGATTTTAGAGGCATACACTGAATCGGAGTGCCGCTAAGAACGAGGATTTTTACGAGCTTATAGGGTCGCATGAAAAGGAAAACAGGATAAGGCTTATTTATGGATTGGCAATCGATTATGCGCTCCGTCCATAGCATGACATTGGTATGCTACATTCGTAGAAAATTTAAGGTTACGTGCACCACTTGGGCTGGTGTGCGCACAAGTGCAAATTGTTAGACTCAGAATGGGGAGTTATACTGCACTGAAAACCGGTACTTCGTCTGGTTTAAGGTTAGCGCGAGACGCTTGATTGCTGCGGCAAAACGCTTCTACTGAGAAGTCTAGTACGAGAAACAGGAGGCGACCGAAGTTGCGCAATGCCATGCCCCGCCAAAACAGGAGTCAAATGGGAGGTCTGGCGAAGAATGACTCCCTGTGGAGGGAGTAATGTTTCCACTTCGGTGCGGGGAGCGGAATTCCCGTCCCCCGCTTTACCCTCCTCCTCCTGGACTAATGCCAGTTTAAGGCCCTCGTCGATATTGAGGAGGTATGAAGACGGTGCAACATTGTGAACGACTGAATGAGCTCTAAAGCAACGCAAATTGCTTCTGTTGGGGCTATGCCTTCTTTTAAAACTTTGAATCCTGTACGTCGGAGGCGTCATTGGCATACGGGATACGGTGTAACTAGGTGGTGGTGGTAACACGCATTTATTTTATGTACAAGGGATAAAAAGATGCATGTTACGCTTTAGCGAATTTCGGTGTCTAGGGGAGAGGGATTAGGTGATGGGAGTTGGGGAAAAAGTATGATACATTCAATTGGGTGTGGAATTAAAGGAAATGGTGAAGGCCAGAGTTCTCGACGAAGTTTCGTAGAGCGGCGAGCAGGCGCCGTTCTTCGCTTTGGTTGGAACGACTTGGATAAAGCCAATCATTAATGCTGGGTGGGCTGGCCAATCCTACGTTCTTGAATGCGTGTTGTCGACAGTCGGCAAAGCGAGGGCAGTGCCACAAGATGTGTTCAATGTCGTTATTGGCTGAGCACCGTGAATACTCGGGATCATATAGGCTGCCGTATCTTATAGCGCGAAAGTGTGATGTTCTTGCCGATCCAGTTCTGATCCTGTGAACGATCGTGTGCCATTTTCTGGGCCAATGCTTAGGAATGCCTGGACGCTTCACTCTCAGAGCCGCTCGTAGTTGCAACTTCCTTTCCACCTTGCGGCGGGTGTAGAATTCCGAGCTCGAAGTAGGTGAAGGTTCCTCCGCATGTTTTCACAGTTCTCATCTGTCTGCTCATCCTGAGATGCAGATTATGGTGCTATGACCGAGGCTGCGTGCCACTGGGCTATCGACGGCTTTCGGTAAAGGGTGCACAGAAGCCAGTAATCAGGATTTAATTGATTGTAGGGTTTAACGCGCCGACGCAACCCAGGCGATGAGGCGCGCCGTAGTGGAGGGCTCCGGATCAATTTGGACCACCTGGGGATCTTTAACGTGCGCCAAAATCTCGTACTCACGGGCGTTTTTGCTTTTCGCCTCCATCAGAAAAGCGGCCGCCGCGTCCGGGAATCTAACCCGCGACCTCGTGCTCAGCAGCACAACGCCTTAGCCACTGAGCCACCGCGGCGGGTATCAGGATTTCGGCTTGTAGCATCGAGTATCGCTGCAGTAACCGCGTTATCGTCAATCCGATACTGGAAGCACCAGTCGCAGAGTAAAGAAGGTGAAAGGTTGGGCCGCTTGCTTACTCGTTTTCTCCCGAACAAAATGGCGCTCCAGTTGTTGTTTCTTTGTTTGTGGCGCATACCTACTTGAGGGATTGGCAACGATTCACACTGCACCTCGCGTGCTCGCTTGATACTGCCCCTGGCGATGATTATGCTGGTGGTGGTAATCACCAGTAATCCCGGTCCTGGTCCAGCCGATGATGATTACGTCGAAGTGGTTGTGGGGATGATTAGTGGAGTTAGAATAATGCGAATGATATTACACGAAGCTTCCTCGTTCTCACTGATGACGGGGTCGTAACAAAAACGAAATGCAAGAAAGCCAACTTTACAAAATGCGAGGGCACATATATAATGATGATGATGAGACAAAAAATCTTCGCATGGCTGGAATCGTACCTGCGTGCATCCCGTTATAAAGCCGACGTCTATTCGACTGCGCCAGTCCTGCACGGTCGAAACACTTTGGATTTTGGACTGACTTGCCCCTCGCTACTTTAACTTCTAATTAAATTTAATTCAAACAAACCGATCCTAAACGCCGATTGCGATCGCGAATACCCAACGCAAACGTAGGGCCTCCCTTCAAAAACAGTGGGTAAACCACGAAAACGACCGGCCGCAACAATACCCGCTTGTCCCTCGATTCAGCTTTCCGGCCAAAAGAATTTTTATGTCATTCTGGCTCAGAGAATGGAAGAGTTCTTTTCCATCCTTCTGAGAATGGCCTTGTGATCACTAAGGTGCATGCAATTGGCTCCGCCACAGCCGCATTCCCAGCAAACAGGGAACACCTTTTTATACGTTTTTTATTCCATCTTTTTTAGTTCGATTTTTTTATTCGTATTATTTGTTCGTATTTGAAACGCGTATTGCAGTGCTTTCAACGCCGCGACCAAGCGCCCACGTGATAGGCGGCTGGCTGTGCGCGTGGTCGTCGTGGGACCTTCGAACATTTTGTCTTTGATATGTTCACGTGGTCTTCTCCAAGCGGGTCAATGGGGAGCCGTTGCGGGAGCGCATGTCACGTTCATTCTAGGCTTGTTGCTTTTCGGACGCACGTGAACGACAGTGTCGGCTTCGTTCTCTTCGCTTCCACCTCGTTTCTTCACGCGCAGTCCAGTGAAAAATTCCGGCCAACGAGAAACGAACGATTCCGCTGCAATATTGTTCGTAAAAAGAAACGCCAATTTAAGGAGGAGCAACGTATTTCCCCTTTCTGACGACGCACTGCTGCAGTACCGGTTTTGAAATCGCGGCACAGAGCCGCAGTAATAGATCGAGCCCGATGTCACTAGCCAAGCACGTGACCCAAAGCTGGCACGTTCTGATTGAAGGAAGCGAAGGAAGCGGTCCGTGGCCCAATATCCATCGTAATCCATTGTAATCGGTCCTGATTTTTTTATCTCGCTTCGCCCGAAGACTTCAACTGCTCAGCTTGCGTATTCCCGAAATGTCCAGCAGAAGGCAAGTGCGGAATTTGAGCTCTTTCTCAGTTTCTCGCGTCCTTTTAGAAGGCGACCCAAGCATAGCGTTACTGCTGCATGGCCGCGGTTCGAAGCCAGCGGCCAAGCGGTTCCGGGTGCTTTGGTGACCAAGCGGCGCCCGGTTGTGCTGCTTACACAGCTTTTTGTTATATTTATATTTGCTCTCCTGGCCAAAACTAAGATTCAACGCCAGAACTGATCGTAATTGCGCGTTTTTTTTTTTCGGTTGCCATAAATGTGAGCGTTTCGTCATGCCTCTGTTCCGTGCAAGTCACGGGACGTGGCGGTTGTGGAAGGCCGGGTTTAAATTCAGGGCCGCATGTTTAACAATCATCAGGACTAGTTGCTTGCGGAAGGGAGCATTCCGACAAAGTTTACCAACGCTTAACTTAGCGGCAGGTATTCGCAAAGATCGGTCGCGATTCAGGTTCAGGTTCTGAACAGATTAGTGATGTACCCATAGTCGTGAATTTAGCCATACTGCCTACTCTGTGTGTCATTAAGTGCGTGCCTAGAACGATTTCCTCATATATGGATAAAAATGCCTCGCGATTGTTATTGCGACGATTGTTGCAGTTGAGTTGTTTTAACTTAATTTTCGAGGTTACCCTGGTTGCGTTTAGAATGCATTGGTTTTCGTAATACCATGGGAGGCTTAAGGGCTGGCTGACAGTTTCCTGTTGCTTTAAAGAGGCCGCGTTTAACGTTTCATTTTCTTGGGTGCAGCTCGAAACGGCTTCGTGTCACTCGTGCGATTTTTGAACAAGGTCGTGATGCTCGTACGAGCTTCTTGTATGGTTGTCCAGAACAGCCGCATCAGAGCAGCCGAATTACCACCGAATTGTTGCATTCAGGGGGAGAGATAGCGAAGGGTCCGCCCACTCACCAGACGGAAAGGCAAGGTTTCAGAGAGGGGATCACGTACGAGGACACAATGAAATGACTACTATAGACAATTATTTTTGCTACAGGCCATGCGCTAAGCTTACGAGGTGGTGATGTCTGCTCTCACCATAACCATAGGGAATTTACGAACGCCCCTAAAAGAAGAGAGATGAACAAAACTAATAACGTTGCACAGAGTAGCCAACTCATGATCCTGAACGTTTTAAGGGCCTTCAGCAACCGTAGAAGACGCCTGTCCTGCAGAGATGTCTTCCAGCTCGTATACGTATTGGCCCTACCTAATTCCAGGCCTTTATGCAGATATTTAGAGACAATCGTAATCGCATACCGCAGTTTGCGCTTACTTAATAAAAAATGTGTATAAATATATTTAGAAGGCTAGTATTTCTTAAAGTCCTCCTTGTGGTCGTGCGCGATCACTGAACACGGTGGATTCCGTCATGGCTGTCCGGTTTTTCCCTTTTCCGTCCAGGTTGTCCGTCCACGAAGGGGTGAGCTGCGATGCGTGCTCACGGTCAGACTTCCGGGGAAAGCGCTACAAGTGCCTCATATGCTACGACTACGACCTGTGCGAGACTTGCTACGAAGAGGAGGCTACCAGTAAGGGTCACAGTACCGAGCACGCCGTCCAGTGCATCCTGACGCCTTCGGACTGCGAGCTCTACTACGCCGGGGAGCCGGCCGACCAGCCGCAGTCCTTCACCTGTCCCATGTGCGCCACCATGGGCTTCACGCTGGCTGGTCTCCGGGAGCACGTGTCTTCCGAGCACACGGAGACTGCGACGCACGTGGTGTGTCCGGTGTGCGCGGCGACTCCCGGCGGAGAGCCGAATCGCATGACGGGAGACTTGGCCTTGCACCTTAGCACCGACCACGCAAGGAACCGACACCTTCAGGACGACGAGCCGTTCTCGCGGCGCCTGCTGAGAGTCTCCCAGTTTCGCTTAGGCGCAGTTGGAAACCCCGTGCCAGGTCGGCAACCGCAAAGGCCGTCGGCGTTACGTGTTACCATCCCGCCATCGTCACCGCCTGATTTGGATTCTCCTGGCACTTTCTCTGACCTGCAGTCCCAGGCATTGGCGGGAGCCCGGCGCACTTCGACGCAACCCCGGGTAACTTGGGCAGTACCTGAGATTCAGGAGATACGAATGAGACTGGAAGCTACTCGGCAGGAATTACAGGCGGCGTATCAGGAGCATATTCGACCTCGCCTCCGGGACGCCCCTCCGGCCGTGACTTCGGTGTACTCTCTCCCTCCGGCGCGCATTCCAGAGCCGGTGGACGCGCCTCCGAAGGCCACGTTGGTCGAACCGCCGCCTCCCGATGACCCTCGGTTCCTGCTCAACGGGATCATCGAGGCGAGCGTCTCGGATTCCCGGAAGCAGGCGCTGGAAGTGGAACGAGCTGACCGCAGCTTGTTCGTCCAGGAGCTGTTGCTCAGTGCACTGGCGCTGCAGACTCCAGTTGGTCCCGATGGTCCTTGGGGAGAGTCCAAGTCTCAAGGGGAGACCAGATGCCCTGATGCAAGTGCTACCGTAGCTCCGGAGCCGAATTCTGCCACAAGCTCGAAGAGACCTGCAACCACAGGCGCGGAATCGGCTGTCAACGCTATCCGTGAGCACGTTCACGCCACAAGCCAGGACAAGCCGGCTGTGGCCACCTGCCTGGAGCCTAATGTGACCACAAGCTCTCAGTCGGCGGCGATCGCAAGCCAGGATAGTCCTCCGCCCGCATGTTTGGAGCCCGGTGCTGGAGATCTGGCGCCGACTACGACTACTACAAGCGTGGAGCCAACTACACCTACTACCCCCGGGCCAAGTACTTCAGCCAGCTCCGGGCTGACTGACCAGAAGAATCAGGTCGACAGCGACCAACTCCCGAGTTTCGAATGACCCAACCAGGACTACCCACCCGACCCGGCTTGCTAGCCCGTATGGTGACTCCCTGGTGACCATGCTGATTCCTTAGGCAGACTTTAACCTTTTCTTCAGCTACTGATTTCTTCCGCTGTGTAAAATTGCAATAAAGTGCCCACACTGTGGAATCCTTGGGAGGGCTTGTACGGTTGACGTGCCTTCAGTCGTGTATTTTATCGAACCTTTCTCAGTTATCGCGCTACCCGCTGGTGCCAACGGTCGTCTGTGACTTCCCTGTCGCCGTTGTATGTGATTTTCGTGTCGCCTCGTTCATTTCTAATTCCCGTGGTCAGTGAAGAAAATTTCTATAGTGTATACTAAGGGATTATTTCAGTACAAGGAGCAATAACCAAACGGCCTTTTTTTGGCTCGACCATTTCCGAAAAGCAGAGGATTTGCAAACTAAATGTTTTCTTCCTCAAAACAGACCTTTAAATGCTTGATGACCTTAGGGTACGAGTGAAGTAAACTTCCCTCCTCATAAGACTGTTTTCGAGAATAAATAGAATAAAACGTTTAGTTTCAAGAAAGCATTTGTTTTGCCATTTCTATTTTTGCGTTTGCGATAGCGATATTTCTAAAAGTTGAACGTTGTACAACATGGCCGCCTGTCTATCCTATTCTACTTGAACCACACTCAGAAAATTTAAAGTCGAAGCATTACATGTAATCTGGTGCAACTTTCCTGGTCGCCCCTTCCCCCAGCCGCTTTTGTGTCGCTTCCCTGTCCCGTAGGGTGCGATACTTTGTGCTACAAAAGCAATTGAGTAACCCGCCCAGAACGCGGCAGCAGCAGCCCTCGTAAAACCGACTTCGATTTAATAAGAAATGGCGCATTTTACGTAGCCCTTGTAGCGAAAGAAGGCCAGCGTCTGGCTTCCGATGTGATGATGGCGTCGACTAGCGAGGCAGTGAGCGCCTCTGATGCTCCTCTTCCTCTCCTCCTACTGTCTCCGCCTGCATGCGCATCTTTGTCAACATACTCCCGCCGCCGCCAACTTGGTTACGAGCTATCTGGAAGCTGCACGGGCGGTCACGGGCAACGTGCGCTTGCTGGGTTGCTGGACCAAAGTGACTTAGAGCTAAATATGAAGACTGCGAATGTTCATATGGTCACCCGGGAAAAAAGAGTCCATGCTCAGGGTTTCCGGCCAAAAGGCAGCCGCCGTGACCGAAAGGGAACAGCTGATGCGGACGGCCAAATTTGCAGAGCTCATGCGGCGAGCGTAGTGGCATTGTCGTTGCGTCCATGTCTGATACTGCTTCTGTGAAGTAATCGGTGTATTCCAGCAGCACAGCCGGGTTCTCTGCGAACCGTGGGACTTCCCTCTCGTCGAAACTATAAACCGTGTAGAAAGGCGCGTCCAGAATCGAATTGTGCTTGCTAAAGAAGGGGTCGTCTCCATAGAAGCGTTTGTTCCGCTTTGCCACGAGGATAGCTTGCCTCCGGGCCTGGACAAGCGCGGCTGAAGCTCGCATCCGGCGGCGAAGCTGGCTCACGGAGCGCCGGAGAAGCAGGCTCTTCGCCATCGCCTGAATGCGGCACCGCATTCTGCACGGGCCACGTTTTCATAGCCGGATCCAATAAAACTGCCTTTGAAGCGCATGAGGGCTGCTGAGGTGGTTTCCCTACGAGACCCTCGTGGGCAGCGAAAGGGTCGCAACAGGGTAGCTCGGACGTCTCCAAGAAGAGAGTCACGTCGTCGACGCTAGGGTCACGGCGGGGCCGGTCAGACGTCTCCGGAGCAGAAATCCTCAGCGATGCCAGGGTTGCGAAAGGGCCGCTGTGACGCCTTCAAAGTGGGACTCGCGTCTACGACACCAGCGTCCGGCTGGGGCCACTGAGACGTCTCCAAAGCAGAAGTCTCGTCGGCGACATTGCTCTTGAATCAGTCTCATCGTACAAATATCTCGGCCTTGAAATAACAACCGATCTTTCCTGAAAAAAAAACAAAAAACATTTATTTCATCACTAACAAAGCAAGTCGCATGCTCGGGTATCTTAAACCAAACTTTCAGTCTGCTCCTTTATCTATCAAGCTACTTTTTTACGAATCCATTGTCCGCAGCCAACTCGAGTACGCGATCGTCGATATGGGATCCTCACGCAGAAGTACTTATTGATCAACTAGAAGTGATACAAAACAACTCTGCGCGCTTCATTCTTTCTAACAGCGAGGATCCCATTTGTCTACGATGAAATTCAACTTGGGACAGCCATTGCTCACCACGCGTCATAAAATCGCTCGGCTCTGGCTATTCCATAAAACCTTTTATTATGACAGCCTTCACGACTTTTTTATAACCCCGCCGTCATATGTATCTTCACATCTTGACCACTCCCACAAAGTAGGCCAAATTTCATGCCATGCAGCAACTTTTTCTAAATCATTTATCCCGTCAACGCCAAAAGACTGGAAGCACCTTCCCCGTGATATAGCTCCAATTGTTCATTCCGGGTTATTCAATGCTGCTGTTCATAATGCCGTTGCGTAAACTTATTTTTAACAAAGCGGCGTGCTTTGGATAAACACCTTTGATGTTATTATCGTATGTACGTGTTATTTGAGCCATTGTATCATGTATATTGTTGCATATTTAGTATTTACGCTGCTACGTTTTGTTGTTGTTCTATTTCCTACCCCACTCCCCTCTTCAATGTATTCACACTGAGGGCATATTACAAATAAAAGTAAAATAAAAAAATACACAGGAATACATAGTTCTACGTAAACAATGGTAGCAGGATATACATGCTCAAAAGGAATTTCATATCAAATCCCACAAACAGAATTACACAAACTCGAACGATTGGCGGCAGCAAACAAAATTAACGCTTTAACATCTTACCATAACGCAATGTGCAATAAATTAGAGGATCATTAGCCAAATACTGTAGAAAAATCGTTCCAGCTTACAAAAAATATTTCTCAATCCTTTCGGTTATAACTTGTTATATGTTTACATTCATTTAGAATGCATGGAAAGTTGTGCTGCAGTGACAGTAATTTATAGTTAATACGAAATTTAGGTATGGACCGGATATCACTATTTCGCCTACACAACGAGTTTGTTATGTGCCTAAGGGAGGCCATGGAAATCAAAAAATGTTTATAATAATCGGAATAAAATAAAATGCACGTAAAATTCGAAACCGGTGCATGTGTTCTACTTTGACTAAGCTTAGGCCTTTGAAGGCTGTGTCCGTTGAAGCGAAATATTCCAGGTTAGCAATGTGGCGAACAATTTCGTTTGAAACATAAAAAATTGTTAATATTCATTTTGCTTGTAGTTGCCCATACCAAACTGCAATAGTTAATATGCGACATTAACAAAACATGGTAAATTTGAAGTTTTGCCTTCACAGGCAAATACCGTCTACAGCGAGATAAAACTCCGGTAACTTGAGCGAGCTCTTTGCAGATAGTTACTACATGTGAGTCTCAGTTCAGGCGTTCAGGTGAGAGGTAAAATTAATCCCTAGAATTTTGTTTTCATAGGTAATACAAATTTTGTTCCCATCAGTATTCAAGGACATGATTAAGTTGTATTGGCTTATTCTTTGCCCGAAATATCATAACTTTTGTTTTATTGGGATTGATTTTTATGCGATTTATCTGTGACCAAATAGAAAGCTTGCGTAATATTTCAACACATTTCTTTGCTAAGGTAATAAAATCAGGTCCAGAGATTAATATACTACTATCGTCTGTATAAATTACAAATTTTACAGTGGCATCAATATTCACGCTGTCATTAATTAAAACATTAAATATAAGCGGGCCCAGTACGCTTTCTTCGGGTACGCCATGTATGACTGGTAAGTAAGAGTTTGTAACTGTTCAACTGCACAAATTGTTTTTGGTTGTTCAGATAGGATTTCATCAACGCAAGATGGTTACCATGAATTCAACCTAATAACAGCGTATCCATTAAAATGCAATGCTCCAGATGGTCAAATGCTTTACTGAAGTCTATAAAGATACCAAGAGTAAAAAGATTGCTTTCAATGTTTTCTAATACGTGTTCTTTAAGAGTAAGTAAAACTGTTTCTGTTGATATTCCTTTTGTGAAACCAAATTGTGCGTCTGACAACATATGCTAAAGTCAAAGAATTTTGATATACGAGTGAACAATATTTTTTCTAGACCCTCAGAAAATACTCGGATGACCGATATTGGTCGATAATTGTAGGCGGTGTTTGGATCACCACTCTTCAAAAGTATAGTCACCCTAAATTGTTTTCATATCATCTGGAAATACGCCTGACTGAATAATCAAATTAAAAATATGAGTCGAAACAGCAGTGATAAGACACAAAACGTATTTCACTCGTTTTATGTGTATGCCGTCTGCGTCTAACGCTTTACTATTGTTCAAAGTCATAAATGTCCTGTATATTTCTATTTCATTCGTTGGATCCAGAATATGCTATCCACAGGAGTATTTGGCAGTATTTCTACAGTTGACCCTGAAGAGATGGGCAGACCAACATTGGTGAAATGGCTATTAAAATGCTCAGCAAGTGCTACGACGAACAACTCGCAGTTGTCGTGGATTATCTTTGTGGGGGAAAAGCTTTTCCGTTCGCGTCCTACGACGTCATTTATCAGCTTCCAAACAGCGTCAGGGTGTTTGTGCTTGATATACAAAAAATGTTGTTGGTAGTAGGCAGTCTTCGCGCCTCTAAGTTCAGAATTCATTTGCTTTCTAGTTTTTTTTTACGTTTTAAAACCTGCCAGGCAATCGAGTGCGCAAGAAGTTATGAAAAAGCTTGTTTTTGTTCCGTATAAGGCTAGCATTGAGGGCGCTACCCATGTTTTTTTTATTCTTTTCAACTGCTTTACCTTTCTTAAGGAAAATTTGCTGTGTTTAGTTCTACGTACGCAGCGATAAACTTCGAGTAGACCGTATAGTTGCACCTGTTATTTCAAACAAGTAGGACCAGTCGTATGCCCTTATGTCTTGTTTGAAGCATTCCAATGAAGAGACAGTTATGTGTTGTATGGTCAACGGCTCATCTCGATAATGCCTAGTTTTTGATTGATTGGGGGGTTTAACGCGCCGACGCAACGCAGGCGATGAGGCGCGCCGTAGTGGAGGGCTCCGGATTAATTTTGACCACCTGGGGATCTTTAACGTGCGCCGAAATCTCGTACACACGGGCGTTTTTGCTTTTCGCCTCCATCAGAAAAGCGACCGCCGCGGCCGGGAATCGAACCCGCGACCTCATGCTCAGCAGCGCAACGCCTTAGCCACGCGAGTGAATGAGATGCAGCCTAGTTTTGCTTTCAGTGTAAGGCGTAAAAATAGGACAGTGATCACTGACGTCTGATGAAATTGTGCCGGCATACAGAACGAGAGTATCGATATTTGCGATTAAAAGATCAAGGCAATACATGCAGGTGGTTTGTGTTACGCGGGTGGGCGTATAAATTAGGTTAACAGAACCGGCAGAGCATAACCTGTTTGTGAAGTCATGAACATTAGGGTGACTGTCAAGAATATTTATATTAAAATCACCCTCCGAAAACTAGCCGATTTTTATTGGCGGAAACACATTCCAGAGAACGTTCGAAGAAATCGAGAAACCGCAAAAATGTTTCCATTTAGAGGCCGGTATACGACCGAAAGAACGTCTAGATTGTCCGTATTGTTAATATTTCATAATCATCTTCGATTGCGCAAAATTCTGATACTAATTCATAATTACTACGTTGCTCTACAAGCACTAGACACACCACCACCACGGCGATACGGCCTACGAAAAAAGAAATGTCTGTAGCCATCAAGGCGCATATTATTGTCGTTGCTGTACCAAGTTTCAGTAATATGATTACATTAAAATGGAATGGAAATTGCTTCAGATAATAGCTGATGTCGTCGTCTTTGCTTTCTGCAGAACGTGCGTTAAAGTGTAAAAAAGTGCTTTGCGCTTTGTTTGGGAGTTCAAGATTACGAAGTAAAACAAAATCGTGGTATTTCATTTCAAGCGGATAGCGGTAAGCGGGACGCGCGCTAGATAGGAGGCATTTAGGAGCCTATAATTCACTGTTACACTGCGGAATTACTTGGCGTTGCAGCCGAGTTGTCGCTGTGGGTGCTGCAAATTTTTTCGAGGTCCCTTTCGCAAGAAATGTGCACAGCATCCGAACTGTCGTTTTTCCTAGCGAAGATTTTACCGTTGTAGGTCCAGACTGACTTCCAGTTACACTCGTACTTCCGCTTCACGGCCATTCCTAGATTGTTTTTTTGGCGCAGGGCAACGATGCTCATTCGCGTACACTGGGCTGGGGTTGTCCATTCATAATGGTCAGCGCAGACGAGAACCGGAGAAAAAGAGTAAGCACGACAGAAGCGATGTCTAGCAACTGAACTTTTACTAGAAAAAAAAAACACGTGTTATATAAGCAAAAAAGTGAGATTAAAAAACCACAAATGGCTAAAAAAAAAAAAAAACCTTATGTCACGCAACCACTTCAACACCCGACTTGTCTAGGAAGACAACCTCATCATCCGTCAGCGAAATTGAAGGATGGCTCACGCGCGTGTCTCCGCTCTTTATAATCACATAAGCTTCGGCTAATTCTCGCGTGCGCTGGCATTTGCTTCTCATCATCACGACTGTCCGATTAAATTTCGGGGCGCAGCCGCACTCTTTGCAGTGGCGGGAAAAGTGCGAGGATGGCACGCCCTTCAGTGAAGCGGCATGTTCTCTTAGGCGGACGTTTAGGCATCGTCCCGTCTGGCCGATATACTTGCCACCGCAGGGAATCAGCGGAATACAGTACACGACTCCAGAAACGCAGTTGGTGAAACGTTTTTTCGTGCTTTATGGCCCACTTTTCGGCACCACTAGCTGCGCCGCCTTCCTGCAACCTTCTATCAATACCGGCACGCACGCTCGCGAGCTTCTTGCCTGCACGAAAGACGACATTAACCTCATACTGGCTGTCAATCGTTTAAGTGCGAATGCACTTTATAAGCGACCCCAAACCTTCCACCGCCGGCGGCAGCGGCGTCCGCAGTCCTCCTCTCTATTTAAAAAAAAAAACAGCATCCGGCGCCAGGTTTCGATCCGAGGACTTTGTGGCCGCAGCGCGACGCTCTACCGACTAAGCCACGGACGCGACGCTGATGTCAATGTTAGTAACGCGCCTTATATCTTTAACGCATTCAAACTACGTCGTCAGCGGCGTGCGTTGGCGACTCAGCGGCGTTATAGCGGCTTGATAACTGCGTGGTGTACACGTGATACTACAAACCCGATGGAAGAGATGGAAGAGAAGGCGGCGAGGCGGTGGGCTGCGGGGGCCGAGCGCAAGCGCCGCAAGCGGGCCGACAACCGTGCATTCGCACTTTCACATTCTCCCCCTCGGGGAAATGCGGGGGAATTTTTTCGTACGGTGCGAGACAGAATGCAGATACGGAATAACAGGGATTTTTTTTTTAAGTGCGAATGCACTTAAAAAAAAAAGGAGCGTCGGTAGCAACGGCGCGGTGACGTCACTTCACCACGTGACCGTGCTCGCTCCGCCTCCTCGCCGTGGCTGCGCGGGTGCACGCCGCTCCCCGCACCGCTCCTCGCGCCGTGACGTCATGGTATGACGTCACAGCGCGCCTCCTCTCCCCAGCAGCTGCCGCGCGCCTCTCTCTCCACCGTGACGTCACACTCTCTCCTCTCCCGCTCGCTCGGCTGCAGCTGCCGTGCGCCGCTGTCCCTCTCCCCTTGCGCTCGCCTCCTCTCTCAGCCACCTGGCTAGGTGTGCTCGGCGCGGCGTACCCCCCTATATATGCAGCGATAAACTGCCAGACCTCCGTCGCCGATCTGGGAGCGTAGCCGTTGCATCCTGGCCAGAGATTTGTTCTTGCTTCCGTCGATTCAGCAATCGTTGCGATACGGAAGCGAGAGCAAGCGCGGGAAACCTGCTGCTTCCAATCTGGCAATTTGGCGCAATTTGAGAAAAGATATCCGCCAGACAAAACGATACCTAAACGTAAGAGAACATACCGCTTCACTGTGAAGAGCGTGCCATCATCGCACTTGTCCCGCCACTGCAAAGAGTGCGGCAGCGCCCCGCAGTTTATTCGGACAGTCGTGATGAGAAGCAAAAGCCAGCGCACGCGGGGAAATAGCCGAAGCTTACAAGATTATGAAGAGCGAAGACACGTGCGTGCACCATCCGTCGATTTCGCTTACAGTGATGAGGTTGTCTTCCAAGACAAGTCGGGTGTTTAAGTGGTTGCGTGACATAAGGTTTTCTTTGTGCCGTTTGTGGTTTTTTAATCTCACTTTTTTGCTTATATAACATGTGTTTTTGTAATAAAAGTTCAGTTGCTAGACAGCGCTTGTGTCGTATCGTCTGCGCTGACCATTATGAACGCACTCCAACTCGCCCAATTCGCTACCTGAGTACAGATGTCTATTCCTGTGTCCTTTTTAGTGAGCCTCAACTTCCTTGCTTTCTTCAAAGCACTGTCGCGCTTCGCTCGGGACTTAAACTGAACTACTATGCTTGATTTCTTAGGGTTGCTGGTAGGAACGCGGTGGCAGGCAACGATGTATGCTTCAGTGATGGTTTCACCGATGGCCGTTCCGAGGGTTGACAGAATTTCAGTAACGTTTTTGTTCTCTGCTTTAGGTACGCCCTGAATTTCGAGATTTGCGTTACGCGAGTACTGCTCCATTTGAATGAGCCGTTTTTCGAGGTCAGTGGTTGTGTCCTCCAGTGTCGTGTTCCTTGCCTGAAGTTCTCGGTTTTTATTTTCCAGTTTTGTATTCTTCGCTTGCTCTGCACTCAATTTCGCCTTTAAATCTTCAATTTCCTTGTGAGCATACTCTAGACTTCGAGCCTGGGTACGCTGATCAGTGCGGAGTTCTCCAATGTCCGCGCGTAGTTCACGTTCTTGTGCCTCTTTGAATGTCTTACGTTCCTGCTACATATCTTCCTTCCATTTCAAAAACTGAGCTTTCATGTAATCTAATAGTTGAGCAAGATCCTTCGCCATGCTTTTTCAAGAAAAACCATACACGTAACCGTGGCCAATACAACATGGCAAACAAAAAAGCATGCAAGCACGTCCAACAACTTGGCAATACCGACGATACGCAATGTAACTAATTATGACCCATAGTTAAGCAGACAGGGCACTAATCTGCGGCAAAAACAGCAATGGTTAGGCCTTCTTCCAAGCGTCGTCGCCACTGCGAAATGAGGCAGGCTTCCTTTTCTAGCTGCGCGGGGGCCGCGATGCTGATAGCCCCACGACTGACGATAACGGCCCCGAAAGGCAGCTGATTTCTTGGCTGTCTTTTGTGAAGAGCGCAGGCTCCAGAGAATGTCGGGCGTTGTGTACAGTGCGGCTGAGCAGCAATCTGCGGCAAGAACAGCAGTGGTCAGGCCTTCTTCCAAGCGTCGTCACCAATGCCAAGTGGGACATTGGCATGCTCTCATTCGAAAATGTAAGTTTACGTGCAGCACTTGGGCTGGCGCGTGCACACGTGCGAATTATTAGTCTGCGAATGGAAAGTTATAGTGCACTGAAAACCGGAACTTCGTCCGATACACGGTCAGCGCGAGCCGCTTCTTTGTTGCGGCAAAGAGCCTCAACTGACATGTCTAGTGCGAGAAACAGGAGGCGACTGATATTGCGCAACTACATGCCCCGCCAAAACGGAGTCAAATGGGAGGTCTGGCGAACGATGAGCCCCTCTGGGCAGAGTAATATTTACACTTCGCCGCGGGGAGCGCGATCTCCGTACCCCGGTATACTCTCCTTCTCCAGGACTAATGCCAGTTTATGGCTCTCGTGGATATTGAGGCCTAAAGAGGGTGCAGCATTATGAACCGGCTCAGGGAGCCCTGAAGCAACGCAAGTTGACCCTGTTGGGGCTATGCCATTTTTTAAAACTTTGAATCCTGCACGTCGGAGGCGTCATCGGCGTACGGGGTGCGGTGTAGTAGAGGCTGCGTGCCAAAGGGCTAGACGGCTTTCGGTAGTGGGCGCACAGAAGCCACTAATCAGGATTTCGACTTCTAGCCCTGGAGCATAGAGTTTCTTAGACGTATACTAGAGAGGAAACTGCGCCCCGTAAGCCATGTCGTCGTGGGGTTCATGGGAAGACACCCCTTTTTGGCTTGGGCTTGGCATGACAATTGGATTCTTAAGCGGTTTTCGGGATTTGCTTTCTTCACTATGCATTAACACGTTTACGAGCTGCAAGGAAGCCGGAATCCTCCCTGTTCTGTGGTGGCCGTGTTCGGTGAAACAGCAGGCAGCGCGTGATTGCACCTGACGTTGCTCATGCCGCACTCGAAGGACGCATGACTGAGCGGGTAATATGCCGCCGCGAAATTTGTAGCCGACGGAAAGAAGAAACAAAACGTACTTCGACGAAGACAAGATACGACCACGGGGATACGACAGATATGGGCGCTTGTGTGCGTCCTATCTTGTCATCGTTCACGACTGTTTAACACCACGTTTTCCTTTTTTCTTTTTAAACTAGCTGGCGGTCGGTGCACCGGTTCAACGTTTTAATAGGCACGCTTAAAACACTTCCGAATTCTTCAAGCAAATTAATGTTTGCAATAATGGTACAATTAATAAAATCAGTCTCTAATGAGTTTCCCCACCAAATATTAACCTTGTTCGTAACTACAACCTTGGCCTGCGGAATAGCAGGCACAACCGTTCCGGCAAAAATAAGCTGTACTTCCTTTTACCTTAGTTTTAAATCAGCCTGTTTTAATTTTCCGCTTGCATAATTTCACACTATTCTTCGCGTTTTTGTGGCACTTTGTTTAAATTTGCGGTCACTAAAGCGTTTTAATCCAAGTCAATGATGAAACTAAGGCGATCGCGATGTATAATGGTGGCCCATGACGACACAGACGGCCTTGATGTGAGCCGCATAGACGCTAGCGCCAGATTCCTCTCTAGTGTATATTGTAAGAAACTCCTATGGCCTCGAGTATCGCTGCAGTAACCGCATTATCGTCAATGCGCTACTGGAAACGCCAGCCGCAGAGGAAAGAAGGAGAAAAGTGGACCGCTTGCTTACTCGTTTTGTCCCGAACAAAATTGCGCTCTTGAGTTGTTGGTGTTGGTGTTGGTGTTGGTTCTCTGTTTGTGGCGCATACCCACTTGGGCGATTGGCCAGGATCCTCGCTGCACCTCGCGTGCTCGCGTGATTCTGTCACTGATCACGATTATGCTGGTGGTGGTGGTCACTGTTCGCGTATAGACGTTTCCCAGTCAGCATAGCCAAGCGACGCCTGGCGCCACCTAGGGGCATGTTTGAAGCTATGTGCACGTGCATGTGGCCCTGAATAATGCCGCTCATAACCGCTTCGTCTCGTAGTGTAGTAGTTCCGCTCCTGCAAAGCGAACATCATAACCCAATTAAAATCCCGTTACCGGTTTATTTTTTTTGCATTTTCAGGGGTTTGTCATAGTTGAATATTGACATTTGTTATCGCGCATATAATCTATGACATCTTTATGCATTCTTAATTGGATTTATTTATTTATTTATTTATTTATTTATTTATTTATTTATTTATTTACAGTGCTCAGTGCAGAAACGGAATCGTGAATCGCGTAATATAGAGAATAAAATAGAGAATATAGAGAAATAAAAATCAACAGAGGTACCTCTTAAAAGCTTGCAGTAAAGAGCATTGTACAACATCAAACGTCAACAGAACCGAAGGCAAGAAAAAATTAAATAGATAAAAAAAGAGCACAACAGGAAAGGCTAAAAAAGAAATGGACATTCTGTAAAACGAGTCACAGCGGTCATGAAACATTGCAGTGGGCAGCAACACGCAGCAGCAATAATGAAAAAAAATAATAATAATTGACAGGAACAAGATCACGATAACTCGAGAAACAGCGTCTTCAATGTCGCCACACAGATAGCACTTTAGAGCGGAGTCAAATCTAACACCAGATGTGCAAACGACGTTTTCCGGAAGCTTATTACTATCGGCAATTGTGCTTGGGAAAAAAAAAGATAAATTAAAAAGAGAGGTTCGGCAATGCGTTTCTCTGCTCTTTTTCCTATTGCCTCTCATTTTTGATGCGTTAGCAGGCTGTTTTTAAATAAGACTGGCGGTTATTACCTGTTTTTTTTTCGTTAGCTATTTGGTTGAGGAATAGTAGGCGACATACTGTGCGGCGAGTTTGTAAGTAGTCCCAACACAGTGCCTTCATTATTGCGGAAACTCTGGTATTCTTGCCGAACGAACCAGTGACAAAGTGGGCAGCCCGGTTTTGAATAGCTTCTAGTTTGTTAATGAGTACTTTGATGTCCGGATCCCACGCAGAAGCAGCGAATTCTAGTATTGGGCCCAGATTAGTTACGTAGAGTCTCCTTTACGTCCTGTTGCGCATTTTTGAAATTTTTTGTAATAAACTTGATGGAATGGAACTCCCAAGATGCGAAGCGTGAGAACTTGTGGGATGGAAGCGCCGGATATGCTGACCTGGGGATCGGGAGTTGTGTTAGGTTTTCTTCCCCTAGTACGAGCACGAAGAATTCCATCAAGACGGATCCGGGTCAGCTCTCCTACCACAGCTACAGAAGACAGACTCCCAGCTGACGCATCTCATTCGCCTGTATCCGGGGCTCCTCATATGGACTGCGAGACACATGTCGCCTCGTACAAGCCTTGCTCACCAGCCGTATCACTTACGGGACCCCCTTCGTCAATCTGAAACCCCAAGAGACTAACAAGTTGGACGCCCTCATATGAAAGACGTACAAATCAGCCCTCAGCCTGCCTACTTACACCGCGAACGAACGTCTCATGAAACTTGGCCTCCACAACACCCTGAATGAACTCATCGAAGCCCAGCGCGTGTCTCAGCTGCAAAGACTTGCCCTCACCCCCACAGGCCGTCAGGTTCTTCATAATATAGGCCGAACCCCGCCCCCTGCTCGTCTTAACCTACAGCGCATCCCCCTTTCCATTCGGCAACAATTCAGAACAGCGCCCATACCCAGGCACATGCACCCCATTTAACAACCGTGCGAGAAGAGAAGCTCGAGTACGCCACCTCGAGAAGCGTTATACGGCAATGACCCGCAGACCCGCTACACGGATGTTGCGCATCCCTCCCCCAATTCTCCGGCTACGCTTTCACCCCTGGACACTTCTGGCAACACCCTTACTGCGGCAACTTACCGAAATATGCCTACACCCGAAACCGAAGCCCTGGCCATCGCCCATGCCATTACTACACAACGAAATCAAAACACTCGTCTCGGCTCGTCCGTACAACGTGATACAAACCCCGATCTCACCTTCTGCAAAACGGCCGGCAATGAGGCGGGGATACGATGGCAAAATACGGGCGAAACTCTCGCCAGTGACCACTGCATCTTGGAAATCACCATACCGCTACGATCTAAGGCGACAACACCTAAAACACAAGGCATAACAGACTGGAATGCCTATCGCAGGGCTCTGGAAGAGATCCCAGAGCACATAGAAGACATCGAGAAATGGACGCAAGCCCTCAACGAGGCAACCCAAGCAGCCACTACCGAAGTCGAGCTAGACGACTCCACTCCCCAAGCCGACAGCCGACTCGCACATCTCCTCGAAGCAAGGAAATCCATACAGAATAGATGGAAGAAACAAAGGCACAACCGGAAGCTCCGCAAGAAAGTGGCGTTCCTTAATCGAGAGATAGAGAAGCACTGCGCTGTCCTCGTCCGCCAACAATGGCATGCGGTATGCCAAGAAGCTGACGGACAGATGCATAAGAGGTGATCAAAATTTGACCAGGTGGTCAAAATTAATCCGGAGCCCTCCACTACGGCGCGCCTCATCGCCTGCGTTGCGTCGGCGCGTTAAAAAAAAAAAAAAAAAACCTGCATAAGAGTCGCACCTGGCAGCTCCTCCGCCACCTGCTAGACGAAACCAAAGCTAAGGGAACGCAACGCCACGCCCTTGCCCGCACCCTTCACAAAGCCCAGCAAGAACTTGGCGGGCTCGAACTCCGTCGACGCCTGAACGAAAGATACCTGCCCTCCACCCCCCCTGAACCCCTCCCAAGCTATACAGGTGCGGTCAATACCCACCTCGATAGAGACATTGAGGAATGGGAGGTTAAGGCCGTGCTGCAGACGGTCAACTGTAGATCGGCGGCAGGACCCGACAGAACGACAAACAAAGCTCTTCGCAACTTGAATGACGCGGCCATCTCCGCCCTCACACGTTTCTACAACGAGTGCTGGCGCTGCGGTCGACTACCCAAACGATGGAAGGAGGCGAAAACGGTACTTATCCCTAAGCCGGGCAAGCCTCCCCATATCGACAATTTACGCCCGATCTCACTCACATCTTGCGTAGGCAAAATCCTTGAGACATGTACTGCTCAACCGGTGGCAATCATACCTGGAAAGCGAGGAGATATATCCGAACACACGATCCTTGGCTTCCGAGCAAAGCTAAGCACCCAAGACGCCATGCTGCTACTCAAACATGAAGTAATAGACCAGACAAACTCACTCCCTTGACAATAGAGCGGTTCTGGGCCTAGATCTACAGAGTGCATTCGACGAATCCATCAACTCGGCCATTCTCAAGCAAGTATCCCGCCTCAATATGGGACAGAGAACCTTTACATACATCAAAGACTTCCTAACCGACCGATCGACAACGATCAATGTTGGGGACATACAACTCCCCACAAAATCACTGGGCAGCACTGGGACGCCACAGGGGTCGGTGATATCTCCCATGCTATTCAACTTGGTAATGTTCGATGTGGCCAACAAGCTCGCCAACCTTCCGGACGTCAAGCACACCATCTACCGCTGACGACATTACCCTGTGGATGACGGGAGGCAGCGACGGCCACATTGAGACCACGGTACAGCAAAGCGATCTAGGTAATAGAGGACCAACTGTCGGGAACAGGACTAATATGCTCTCCTACAACGTCGGAGCTGCTCCATTCCTACCACCTCGTGGAAGACGCACAAGTACCTCTACCCACCCCAAGCATCACCCCTTCGGACGAAGGACGGAACTACAATCCCCGCACGTCAAAACCCTTGCGTGTCCTTGGCCTCCACCTAGACGCGCTCAGGCAAAATGGTCCCACCATCAGCAAGCTGACGCTAAGGTGTCTGCAGCTACCCGACTCATCCGAAGAGTTTCCAACCGCCACGCGGGCATGAAAGAGACGAGCCTCCTCCGACTTGTACCATCTTTCGCGATAAGCCACATTGCCTACGTCGCCGCATTCCATAATTGGAAAGCAGCCCGAACGACAGAAGATTGATGCCATCATCCGGCAGGACATACAAGGCAGCACTTGGACTATACGGCACACCCAATACGGACAGGCTTTTCGAACTTGGCGTCACAACACGCTGGACGAAATAGCTGAGGCCCAACGTACGGCGCAGCTTGAAAGATTGTCACAAACAAGAACGGGATGCTACATCCTACGACGACTCGGCCTCCGAAGACAGGAGATGCAGGACAACAAGGTCCCAACATCGCTCCCACAAGATCTGCTGCACAGCCTCCACGTGCCTCCAGTTCCCCGGCACATGAACCCAGAACACAACCAGGAAAGGAGGCTCGCAAGAGCAAAGACACTCACAGCAACGCACGCCACGGATAAGGGCGCTTTCTACGTCGATGTAGCCCAATACCCGGACCGACCAAACGCGTACGTCGCAGTTGTAATAGCCGCCGTCTCTGGTGACGTATACACTGCGAGCAGCATGAAAGCCAGAAGCGCACACCACGCCGAAGAAATGGCCATTGCACTTGCAATCACCAATCCAAGATGCACCACTGTGCTTAGTGACTCGAAGACGGCGATCATGCATTACGCTACAAACTGTGTCTCCCCCAGTGTTGTGAGGGTGTGCGGGGCCCTACCCCCCAGAACGACACCAGTGACTTTAAGATGGTTTCCGGCACACGTGGGTCCACTGGACTCACGCGATGGACACGGCAACCGCAATGAGGAGGAGGACCGGGCAGCGCACGCGCTCAACCAGCCGCGGCGCTCCTGAGAGTCCAAGCCCCCGATTTGCGACGCAAGTGCCCGAAGAAACGGAGCCACTCACTGCGTATAGAGACATTCTCGAGTGGTACCGCATCAATCGCCGGAACTTTCCCACACCAAAACACCTAACCTAACTAGACAAGAAGCAGTGATTTATAGACAATTACAGACTTGTTCATTAATGACTCCAGTGGTAGCCAAACACATCCTGCCCAGAGGTGTATGTTAGTGATATGTGTACACTATGCAACAGAGAGAGAGCCACCATGGCCCATATCCTATGGGATTGTGAAAATCACCCGCAGGAAGCCAGAAACACTACAATTCCGCCAAGATTCATGGAAGCCATGAAGAATGGAAACTACGAAGACCAACTCCAGGCTGTCCAGCTGGCAATGGCTGGCCTCGAACGCCAACGGCCTGCAAGCGCCGCCTCCACGGAGGTTGTGTGAGCAGGCCTGGCAGGGGCTCAGCTATTGCGACGTACTAGCCGCGTCTTCACAGCAGGCTCTAATAAAGGTTGTTTCTCTCTCTCAGCCTTATCTCACCATCATTAGCGATTCACAGCAAGCCTTACCCATGCTACGCTGCCTGCCTCCGGACCTAGAAGTGACCATTGTATGGACTCCTGGCCATGCCGGCCTTGTTGGGAATGAAGCGACTCATGCCGCAGCCCGCGATCTGCACTACCGGGCACGCCCCCCCCCCCCCCCAAAAAAAAAAGTTCCTGCGATTTTGCAGCCGCCCCATTCCATAGGGGCGATTTCCCGTGCAAGCCGGGTGAACTTCCCAAGCGTTGTCGTCCCACACAAGGGCCGAGCGCCAGGCCGGGGAGTCGCTTGTACCTATTTTACCGGTAGGTGCCCGGCGCCACCAAGGAACACGAATTCACATGGTGCCTTCCACAGCCACGATGGACGCTCAACTCGCAACCGCCTGTGGCAGGACAAGCCGCCAGACTCTTTCACCCCCGGCAATGGCGCAACGCGGCATGATGGCCGGGGGCCCCGCCAGATGGACAAGGGTCAGGGGCCCCTCGATAGGGTAAAGGCAGCTTTCCAGACGTGAAATCCCCTTTCAAGGGTCCGCACTCGACCAGGGACGCCTGTACCCATTAAAGAAACCGGTGGGTGTCCGGCGGTACCAGGATTCGAACCCCGGACCTCCCGCATACGAGGTAAGTGCTGTACCTTTGAGCCCACCACTGAAGACACGCTCCCTGCCCTTATTTCCACCTTCTGTTTCATACTGTCCCACTGCAGGCGCACACGAAGAATATACCCCCCGCCCCACCCCTCCCTCCCAACACACCACGCCACCCTTTACCGCCGCCTGCAAACTGAAACCTTCTATGATCACCCCATCCTACACCACATCTCGCCGTCCCTTTTCCCCTACGACTGCCCGCACTGTCACATACCTCTCACGACTTACAACCTTGTTTTATCTTGTCCTCACCACCCTAACCCCATCCCATCCCCCAACCCTGAGCAGTGGGAGTCCGAGCTGACCAGCTCAGCACCAGAGCGACAGCAAGCCCTGGTGCAACGAGCTCTGGACGCAGCTCGGACTCGCGGCCTCCTGGACTTGGGAGGCTGAGCACATCGTGGTGTGCACAATAAAAGTTTATTCCTGTAATAAAATTAAGCACACGGCCAGCCTTCATTCCTACTGTTTCATTGTGTTTGGGCCATGTCAGGTTTGATGAGAATGTGAGGCCCAGGTACTTAAAATCGTCCGAAACTTCAATGCTTTTTGTCTCTAAAAAGTAAGTTGTTACTGTATTTGACCGTTTTCGGCTGAAACGCATGCAGTTGCTTTTTGAGACGTTTAGTTTCGCATTCAATTTATCACACCAGTTAACAATACTTGTTGGACCTCTGGGTCCTCCAGCTGCGGCGCGATGCTCAGAAAACGGAGCGACACGTCTGATGCAATGAGGCTTTAATGGAAACTAATTGGATTGGATTGGAGTAAACTTTATTTGTGCCTGCAGATCGGCGATTTTGTGCGCCGTGACGCGGGCCCGGCGTCGTCCTAGGGGTTAGCCGTTACTCGGCCCGAGCCATCCGCTCGCCGTTGACGGCTCGCGAGTCTCGTGCCTTTCGAGCGCCCTCAGGACCTGCTGGACGGCCCAAAGTTGATGTTCGCGGTCGTAGCTCTTCGCGGCTTCTTCCAGCCGCGGCGGGATTTTTCTCGATGCCGCTTCCTCCGGTTGTTTTGAGCAGTCCCACAGGATATGGTACTGGTCGGCCGTCTCCCTACGGCACACCTTGCACCTGTCGGTCGGGTACGCTTCAGGGTACATACGATGCAACAAGGCCGGGGTGGGTAGCGACCCGGTCTGTAGCTGTCTTAGAAGTACGGCCTCCGCCCGGCTCAGCCCCGGGTGCGGGGGTGGGAGAACTCTGCGAGCCAGTCGGTAGGGCCTTCGTGATCTCGCAGTAGGTCCGTCATGCGGTCTTTGGCTCGAACCACGCGGGACGGTCGGTCGCGGGGGCGCGGTTGGTTAGAGCTCGTGCTGCCACGTGTGCCGTCTCGTTGTGGTTCACGTTTCTCGCCGACGCGCACTCGCCCGCATGCGCCGGGAACCACTTGATCCTCACTCTTTTTTCTTCCAATTTGACTCCGCGCAGCACGCGCGCGGCCTCTTCACAGATGCGTCCCTTGCGTAGTTGCGCACCGCCGTTCTCGAATCACTCAGCACCGTGCGGCAGTCTGTGTTGGCGATGGCCAGGGCGATGGCGACCTCCTCCGCGCATTCCGCCTTGGTGCAATCTGACGCTCGCCGCCGTCCTCACGGCACCCCGTGGACGCTTCGATGACAGCTGCGGCGAAAGCCTCTCGTTGATATTCGGCCGCGTCCACGTACCGCGCGTGTCCGTCTTTGGCGTGTAGGTCGATGAGGGCCTTGGCTCGCGCATTCCTTCTTCCCTTGTTGTATTCCGGGTTCATGTTTCTCGGTAAGGGGTCTACCCTGATCTTGCTCCGGATCTCGTCGGGGATGGAGAGTTTGGCATTCTCCCCGTCCTGACGTCCGAGACCCAGGTTCTTCGAGTATCTTCCTCCCGGCCTTGGTTGTTGACAGGCGCTCGAGCTGAGCCGTTCGTTGCGCCTCCGCAATCTCTTCAAGCGTATTGTGTACCCCTAGCTTCAGGAATCGGGGCGTGCTCGTGGACTCGAACAAGCCGCGCGCCGACTTGTATGCTTTTCGGATGATGGCGTTGATCTTGTTCCGTTCGTGTTGCAGCCAGTTGTGGTAGGCCGCTACGTACGCAATGTGGCTGACGACGAAGGACTGGACGAGCCTGATCAGGCTGTCCTCCTTCATGCCGGCTTGCGGGACGTGATTCTCCTGACGAGACGCATCGCGTTGGCCGCCTTGGCGGCGGAGACGGGCGACGGTCTCGCCGTTTCTTCTGTGCTTCTCAGATGACCATGCCCAGGACTCTGATCTTGCTGACCTCGGGGATCGTCTGCCCGGACCGCGTTACGATCTTGATCTTCTCGTGCTCTCGCCGCTGTCTGTTTTTGGTGTTGCCTCTTCGTGGTGGTATTATCAGGAGACTCCGACTTGCTTGGCGAGCAGACGAGGCCGGAGCCATCGAGATGGTCTTCGATGGCGTTGACGGCCTCCTGCAGCTTGGCCTCGATCTGGGAGTCGCTGCCGCCGGTCGTCCATATCGTGATGTCGTCGGCGTAGATGGTGTGTCGGACCCCCCACTTTCGCGAGCCTGTCGGCCACTCCTATCATTACCAAGTTGAACAGTAGCGGCGAGATCACGGACCCTTGCGGTGTGCCGGTACTCCCGAGCTTCTTGTCTTGCAGTTGTATGTCGCCAGCCCGCAGCTCGGCGGTCCTGTCTGTCAGGAAGTCCTTGATGTAACTGTAACTCCTTTCCGCCCATGTTGAGCTTGGAGACTTGGGACAGAATCGCCGAGTGTTTCACTTTATCAAAAGCGCTCTGCAGGTCGAGCCCCAGGATGGTCTTGTTGTCTCGCGAGATGCCGGTGTCGTCCACGATTGCGTTCTTGAGCTGCAGCATCGCGTCTTGTGTGCTCAGGCGCTGTCTGAAGCCAATCATCGTGGCGGGGTACAGTCCTTCCCTCTCCAGGTAGTCCTGCCACCGGTTCATCAAAACGTGCTCCAGCACCTTGCCCACGCAAGACGTTAGCGAAATGGGCCGGAGGTTGTCCGTGCCGGGTGGCTTGCCCGGCTTGGGGATCAGGATGTGTCTTGGCCTTCTTCCAATGCTGCGGCAGCGTCCCCGTTTTCCAGCATTTGTTGTAGTGGCCCGTTAGGCTTTCGACAGATTTGTCGTCGAGGTTCTTGAGTGCCTTGTTGGTGATGCGGTCCGGTCCGGCCGCCGACCTGCTGTTGAGGTTCCTGCAGCGCTGTGCGAACCTCTCTAAGTCGATGTCTCTGTCGAGGCGCTCGTTGGGTAGCCCCCGTACGCCCGTGGTGCTCCGTGGAACGCTAGTCGGCAGGTATCTGTCGCTGATGCGGTTCATCACCGTGTCGGCTCCGTGTTTCATGACTTCCCGATGGATGAGTTTTCGCCAGTCGGTCCCTCTGGTGCGACTTAGTCTTAGTTTCGTCGAGCAGATGCTTAAGCAGTTCCATGTTTTCCCATTGTGCATCTGGCCATAGCGGCGTTGCATATCTCGTTCCACTGCTGCGCGCATAGCGTGCGACAGTGTTCCTCGATTGCTTTGTTGAGTTCTGCGACTCTTTTTTCCCGTATAAGCCTACGCTGAGGCGATTGCCTTTTCCATCTGTTGAGGAATGGACTGCCTTGCTTCGATAGGGTGGGCCAGCCGGCTGTCATTCTGTTCGTTTCAAGGTCTGTTCTTTCATGCTCTTGTTTGAGTTCCGAACGTCTTGTAGAACCTTGTGGTCCACATTTCGATGTCGTCGATTTCTGTGTTTTATCGATCCACGTATGTTTCCTGACGTTTATTACGGTGCTGCTCCGGGTACGGGACGATTTCCACGATCATATGGCCGCGCCGAGGTCCACCCCCGTGTTTCCTCACGTGATCGTGATCGGTTCATTGTCTTGACGAACGTTAGGGTCGGGGGTGGTATCTCGAGAAACGGAGTTACCAAGTCTCGTTGGGTGAGCCGGGTCGGTTATGAGGGGCATAGCCAATGTTCCGCCGCGTCTTGGGATAGGTTTCTGCCTTTCGCATTGCTTTTGACGTAGCCCCACGCACGTATCCATCGCGTTAAAGTCACCGCACGCAAATCCGCGTGTTCTGGCCCGGCCGTCGTGCTTGCCTTGTGAAGAATGGAATTTGAACTTCTGCAGTCTCTGCGATGGATTACTGTAGATGTTCAAAATGAAGATGCTGTTTCTTCTTCTTGCTTGGTCGGTATGAGTTCGGTGAGCGTGTGTTCGATCTTCACGTTGCTTAGCCGGTGTTCAAACGAAGGTGAGTCCCTTCCTGACCAGGGTGCACAGGCCTCTGCCATCGGGCGGGCCCGCGTGCCCCCTGTAGCCTGGAAGGGACGGCTTTGTCCGTTAGCGTTTCTTGAAGTAGAAGCACGGGCGGGCTTGCGCGCGGGCGTGCACAATGTGTTGCTGGACCACTGCCCTCTTCTTGACGAAGCCGCGGCAGTTCCACTGCCACACTGTTTATGCCTGTGGAGTTGGTGCCATGATTGTCCTAGTCGGAATTCTCCGGGTTGCGGCACTTGGTTGACTGGCTGCTGTAGGGGCGCGAACGTTGGTGGCTTAGTAGTATTGCACGCTTCTTTCCAGATTGTTTGAGTCTGGTGACGTTCTCCGTTTGAAAGCCGTCTATGCGTCCTTCATTGACTTGATCATACCCTCCAGGCTGTTGAGTTTGGCCCTCGACGTTGTTGTTGCTGCTGCCGGGGCTGCAGTCGCTCACGTTGCTCTTGGTCTTGCGCAATTCAACGGCCCTCTTCTTCGGTACCGGTTCCTTGTCTTCAGCGGCCGTAGTTTCTTCGCCCTTGTTGCTGCCGCTCGGGTTCAATCTTAGCTGTTCGACGTTGCGGAGAGCGTTGCGGATCTCCGCGATTTCCTTGGTGAGGTTGTTGATGGTGGCTCTCAGGGCCGCGTTCTCCTGTCTTAGGGCCTCGTTGATATCTCGTTCTTTGGTTGAAGCTTTGTCATCTTTCTTGGTGTTGTCGCTCGGACTGGTTTTCAGGACACCTCGCGCAGTGTCGGCCCAACCGACTCTCTCGCGCGACGGTGATCTTTGGGTTCCCATTTTTCGCGCGTCTCTGCTCTGGCTCCTGAAACTGCGATCTCTCGACGGTGCGCGGTTTCTCGATGGCGTCCTTGACTTGCGCGCAGCTGGCTGGTCTAGTGGCGGGAAGTCGCTCTCCGACGGGAGCTGGCTGCTGACCTTTCGGCGCTCCCACTGCCGCCTGCGGACGACGTAGGGTACCTTGAATTTGGCTTTACAATCTCCTCGCGGCGGTCGGGTGAGCGCCACCGCATAGTTTGCATTTGGGAGTGCAGTTTGTGGTCTTCTTTGGGGTTTTGCTTCGCCGCAGCCCATGCAGATCCTGCTGGTTGGCGTCGGGCACACGTCCTGGCGGTTGCCCGACCCTGCCGCACTGGTGGCAGACGTCATTTGCTTTCTGTACAGGTGGCATGGTATGAGCGTGACGCCGTATCGGACAAGTTCAGTACTTGGTCCTCTGAAGGCTACGATAATCGTGGTCGTGTTTGCTTGATTCGTTTAGCGCCTACGCGAGTGGGTTTCTGTGGTTGACGATGTTTCGGTCCAGTTTCTTCGACGCTCGCGTCGACAGGGATTCCACGGATTACGCCCTTGACGCTGTTCGTACGGCGCCGTGCGGTACGCGCTGACTTCAAGGTCTTGTCTTGAATGTTGATCGTTTGCAGACTTGCGTAGCGGACGGCGTTTCCCTCCTTGTGCGTGCTGACTACCATGATGTTTTGTTGCGCGTTCGGGCAGATGGTATCCGATGCGCTCTCTTCAGTCGTAATCTTTGCCGCGGCAAGAATGGCCGTGGCGACGGTCGTGGTGCCACTCTTGACGATGTCAAGTCCTCCTCGTGGTCTGATCACGATCCTGCTTTCCTCCAGTGGCATGGCTGGCATTCTCGCTGCCTTGATGACCGAGGCTCGAATGTTCTTGTTGTCTTTCGCTTTCTTGTTGACATGGTTGTTGGAGCCGGCGAGCTTCGCGACAAGGTCTCGTTGACGGAGTCTCGACATGCGTTCCCCCGCGAGCGTCCAGCCGGCGTCGCTGTGGAATTCCTCGGGTGAAATGTCTTCGCCTTGAACTTCCACGCACATTTGGGAGTCGGAGATCGTTGCCCGAGGGGAAGTATCCTCCATCTCGGGGCTGAACGGCGGCCGCCGAGGCGGCGAGCCGCGGCAGGTGCGACGGCGACGAGGCCTAGCGCTCGTAGAACACGCCGAGGCTTAGCGGCCCCTCGAACGGCGGTGGTAGCAAATGTCCGATAATACGGCGAAGAAGGCGTACCTTTGGGAACTTTTAGTATCCGTCGGTGCCCCTTGACTTCTCGAACATCTTCAGACAAAGAAAACGTCGATTAGAAAAAAAAGCACTGCGAAATTAATCATAAATGATGGAGCCGATGTGAACGCGTCCGCTCGCTTCGGCTATCGCAGCGCCCTCCCATGGAACCTAAAAGAAGTGGCGCGAGCCGACGCAGCCACATGAGCATGCGGCAGCCCGTGACAAGCGTAATGAAAATGATGATTACCGTCGTCTGCTTCAAGGGAGGACAGATGAAGTCACAACAGTCTCCCCCGCCGACAGATGACGCTAAGTGGCCTCCAAAGGGTTGAGTAGCAGTACGGGACGCTTGACTGTATAGTGACACAGGAAAAACGTAGACTGCTTGATCTGACGGCTCCGTCCCGTCCGCCGATCGACTCTTCTCTTCATGTCAAGGTCTACAGATGTCTTGGGCTCAACGTTTTTCCGAATCGCATACTATCCTTCAGTAAGTTGCAGATTTTCTTTTTGTTCCAGGTGAATTTCCGAGCATCGATCATCTTAAATCCTCTGACCGCTTTCTGCGCCATCGGTGTTTATACCGTCGAACTTGTTACTCCTTAGAATGAGTCCCCAGAGTTTTGCAATCTAAGCTCACCTCGTGGAGTTCGGAGCGACAAGGGTTTCTGGACCAAGGAAGTTCGCTGTAAACGGAAACTTTCGTTTGCAGGTGTGGAATCTTCAGTAAATGTGGGGTTTTGCAGCCTGCTTTTTGGGGTTTCCTTCGTGAAGTTGGCGTTTCAACTGATGTTCTCGTGTTCCGCGTCTGCCGGCCGAAAATCTTTTCTCCGGGCTCGTTATGACGTCTGCTGGCTTGTGCTTTCTTCGTTTTGCGTTCGTGTCTTTTGGACTGAGTTGAGTTTATACCCATTGAGTTTATACACATTCGCTCACGAAGATTTCCAGTTTTCTTTGACTCCTGGAGGGAGTGCCGGAGGTTCTGGGGCTTAGACGAAAAGGGGTCCAAGTGCGTGTAACAACGAGGTCCCAGCACTCTTAGGGTTCCGGGAGGCGAGTAGAAGAGAGAGAGAGAGAAAAGACTTTATTGAACGAAACCGGCGTGCAGGGTTACACCGGCCACGCAGGGCTCGGTTTCACCCCTGTCGTAGACTTAGGTAAGAGTCCTAATGTCTTGGACGTAGACCTCGGAGACTTGGGCCCGGCTTAGCTCCGGCTACTTGGGTTCCTCCGTCCTTCCCACCGTCCCTGGCATCGCTGCCGGGAGGGGTAGGCGGATTGGAGATCCCCTTTCGCCTTTGCTTCGCCAGGGCGTCTTCGAGCCGCTGGATCGCCCGTCGCTGTTCTTGGAGTTCCGTGGAACACACAGCACACGCGCACTTCCGGAGGGTATGTTGTCCGTCGGCACAGCACATTGTCCCCCCCACGATCGCGCACAGCACTGTTGCATCCCCACATTATATGGGCGAGCGTCGCTGTCTCCAGTTCACAGACGCTACACGTAGCACTCTCATAGAGTTCCGGGCACACGTGACGCGCAAGCGCCGGCGTGAGCACGGTACTCCGTTTGCAGTTGCCGGAACTTCGTTGCCTCGGCCCGGGATAATTCCCTATGCGGAGGTGGGAAAGTTCTTCTTTGGTCGCGGTGCCAGCGGAGCACCCCCGCCGTAGTCGACGAGGGGCTTCGCTTCTTCTTCTTTGTCTTCCTCACCGTCGTCGACGAGGTGTGGCGGACGATCGGCCGCGGCCCTGGCACGTGGCGAGACCACCGAGCCGCAGCGTCCGCCTCCTCGTTGCGGTTGCAGATGTTGGGTGCCAGCTCCTACCCGCGTGGGCCGGGAACCACTTGATGACGATACTCTTGGCGCGGTCCTGTCGCGCAGCCCGCGAAGCCTCCAGGGACTCCGCCAGTCGTCGCCGTAACCGCTCCACACCACGCCGCGCGCGAAGTTGCGCACCGCCGTCTTGGAATCGCTCAGCCACCGTGCGGGTGCCCGGTAGGCCCGCGGCCGCGGCGATCGCCATCTCCTCCGCCTGGCCGGGCCGTCCGAGCTCGCACGCTGCTCGCCGTGATCAGCTCCCCGGTGCTCGCCCGAATCGCCACCGTCACGTACGCGTCGCGTCTTCCCCGGCACCCTCGCCGGCGTCCACGAAGACTGCGCCGTCGTCGTTCTCGTACTGCCGGGCGAGCGCGAGAGCGCGTGCCGCCCTTCTTCCGCCGTCCCGCTCCGGGTCCGTGTTCTTGGGGAGCGGGTAGACCACTAGTCGTCTGACGAGGTCGTCCCGCAGGGGGAACGAGCTCGTCCGTCGTTGATGTTGTCGTCGGCTCTTCGCCCGGAGGCAATAGGCCGGCTCTCGCCAGCAAGCGTCGGCCCACGGCATGTACTGCCCAGGCGCGCCAGCTGTGACGCTCGTTGTGCCTCGCTGATCTCCGAGAGCGTGTTGTGTACTCCCAGAGACAGCAGGGCCGTGGTCTTGGTTCCCTAGCAGGAGCCCGAGGGCCCCCGCGTACGCCCTAGCGGATGGCGGCGTCGATCTTCTGACGTTCCGCCTGCGTCCAGCGGTGGAAAGCCCCCGCGTAAGCTGCGTGACTGACCACGAAGGCCTGCAGCAAACGCAGGAGGCTCTCTTCCTTCATGCCTCGCGAGCGAGACGAGACCCGCTTCACAAGGCGCGTGGCGATGCCCATCTTGGTCGTGATGTGTTTCACCGCCGTGCTGTTGGTTTGGACGGCGTCCACGAACATGCCCAGGACCCGGAGGCCCGGGACGTGCGGGATCGGTTCGCCGTCTCCGGTGCGGACCACGATGTTGCGGGCCGCTTCTTCGGTCGCCTTCTTTCTGTGCCGGCCGGGTGGCGGAAGAATCAGGAGCTGCGATTTCTGCGGCGAACACCGGAGGGCCCGTGCCCGAGAGCGCGGTCTCGACGGCGTCCACCGCTGCCTGCAGGCCGGCTTCGACGTCGCCGTCGCTGCCGCCCGTCGCCCAGATGGTGACGTCGTCCGCATATATGCAGTGCTTTGATGTTAGGTCCGAGCTTCTCCAGGCCCCTCGCCACCTCGATCATCACGAGGTTGAAGAGGAGCGGGGAGATCACCGAGCCTTGCGGGGTGCCCACGTTGCCCAGTTCTCGCTCTTCTAGCTTGACTCCTCCCACCTCCAGCCGAGCCGTGCGACGAGAGAGGAAGGACCGTATATACTCGTAGGATCTTGATCCCAACCCGAGGCGCGACACCTGGGCCAGGACCGCAGAGTGACGCACCTTGTCGAATGCGCTCTGCAGATCCAGGCCCAGGATCGCGCGGCTGTCGTTCTTCGGAACCCCGCCGGGGGGCTCCAGAATCTCTCGTTGAAGCAGCAACATTGCATCCTGGGTGCCGAGCTTCGCCCGGAACCCCCAGCATCGAATCCGGGTACATCCCACGGGATTCCAAGTATCGATTCCACCGGGTGTTGAGGACGTGCTCCAGCACCTTGCCCACGCAGGACGTAAGCGAGATGGGTCGCAGGCCCTCTATCCCCGGCGGCTTGTTGGGTTTCGGCAGCAAGATGGTCTTGGCCGTCTTCCATATCTTCGGTAACTGTCCGCTGCGCCAGCATTTGTTGAAGAAGCTGGTGAGCGACGAGATGGCCGCGTCGCTCATGTTTCGCAGCGCTTTGTTTGTTGCCCTGTCGGGGCCAGCGGCCGACCGGCAGTTCAAATCTTGCGTGGCTTGTCGCACCTCCCCATTCCTCGATGTCTCGGTCGAGTTCGGGGTTGGGCGGGCCCGCGTAGTCTGGATGATCCTCGTGCTGGGTGGACGGCAGGTACTTCTCGTTGAGACGCCTGTGCATTTCGTCCTCGCCCAGCTGTCTTGCGGTGGTATGTAATATCTGCGCCATTCGGCTGCGCTGAAATTCGCTGCTCTTGGTCTCGTCCATGAGCTGTCGCAGTAACTTCCATGTACCGCCGCGGTGCAGCTGCCCGTCGGCTTGGTTGCATAGCGCGAACCATTGTTGCGCGCAGAGCTGGCGGCTGTATTTCTCGATCTCGCGACCGAGATTGGCCACCCGCTTGCGCAGCGTCCGGTTATGGCGTTGTTTCCTCCATCGCATTTGGAGCGATCTTCTGGCCCCCAATAGGTGAGCGAGGCGGGGATCCATCCTCTCCACGTCACCCGGCGCCTCGATTTCTTCGTGGCGCCCTCTGTCGCGGCCACCATGTTGGCGGTCCACGCTTCGATGTCTTCGACTTCTCCAAGCTCCCTTTTCGCGGAACTTGTGCCAGTCGACCAGTTTGTGCTTGGTAACCTTGCCGCCGCTTCCCTCGCGGAGTGGCTCAGCGGCATCGTGATCTCGATGATGAAGTTGGTCGCTGCCCAAGTTGTGGCCCGTGTTCCGCCACCTCGCGGTCCCGCCGTCGGGCATGGATCGCAAAGGCGAGGTCCGGGTTTGTGTCTCGGGCAGTCGACGTTCCGATGCGTGACGGGTGCGCCGGGTTCGTGAGTAACGTGTACTCGGCTTCGCTCGCGTCGTCCAGCAGGCTTCTGCCCTTGGCCGTCGTGTGCGTGTAGCCGAGTTCGGTGTGCTGTGCGTAAAGTCGCCGCAGACGATGGCTGCCGCGTCTCCTCTTCCCGCCACGTCCCTCCCCGCCTGAAGGGTGGCTTCTTTGACTTTGTGAAACAGCGTCTTAAATTTCTGTTTCCCGTGTTGCGGATTACTGTAGACGTTGGCAACGTAGACCGTCGTCGACGTCTTCCCCTTTCTTCTGCTTCCGCTTCGCCGTCCCGCTATGGCCAGGTCGGTTACCAGAGCTCTATCGCAGAATCCCGGGAACCCAGGAATTTGTCGTGCTTGATGTGCGCTATGCCTTTGCGGACGAACGTGCACACGCCTTGTGCCGCCCCCTTCCCGCAGGTGCGGGCGCTCGGCGGGCTAGGCGGTGTGCGCGGTATCCAGGCAGGGTCATCTTCGTGGAATCTTCCGCAGTGCGTCTCCTGCACCGCTATTACGTCGGGGAGTTCCGATTGCATCTAGCGATCGCAGGTGCTGCTGTAATACTGCCTTTCGGCACCGAAACCCGTTCGCCGTTCCAGTGCCAAATCCTGAGTTGATCGCCTTGGGGTCTTCTATCCATGTTTCGGAGTCGGAACCCTGCTGCTGTTCCTGGTTACCGTGGCCTATCTTGCTTGCTAGGCCCATGATGAGTTGCTTGGCTCTTCGATTGACTGCTTTCGTTTCGGCGAAACCCTTCTCCACTCTGACTTCCAGGCGACTCACTCGCTCGTCGAGATGGGTCACCTTCTCGTTCAGAACCTGATTCCCGCTCGTGCCAATCGAGCCTCTTGTTCATCTTGCGAATTCTGACGGCGTAGTTGATGCCGTCGTCCGATGAGGTCTGAGAATTGCCCGAGCTGTTTTCGCCCATGGCGCTGTCGGTTTCGGTGTCCGATTCCGGTGCCTTCCTCCTGCGCAGCTTTGCTGGGGGAGGGCCGGATCTTCTGCTGTTCCGGCGCCGGTGTAAACGGCATGGCCGGTGGCGTCGACGGCTCCGCAGCCATCGGTTTCACCCCGAGGGCCGTGAAGCTCGCCGGTTTGGGGACCGATCCGAGCGTCCACGTGAACGGGGACGCCGGCTTCTGCGCTGCCGTGAGCTTGTTGATGGTTTCCTGCTGCTGCTTGATGGTCTCTTGCAACATCTTGATCGTGTTCTCCAATTGCGTCATCTTTGACGTCATCGGGTTGTTCGGTTTCCTCGCCGGGGTCTTGGAGCGCCCGCGTTCTCCGCTTGGCGCGGTGCCAGCGCCGCTAGGGGCGCTGCCGGCTTCCTCGCGTTGCCTAGCAACGGTCGCCCAAGTCGCGCGGTTGCGTGATTGGCTCCTCTTCCGCTCTCCGCTCTTCCCTCTCTCTCCGCTTCTTGCCGCGGCTCTTGCTGCGGCTCGCGTGACGTAAGCCCGCTTCTCGGAGGTTCGGGAATTCTTCCTTTCCGGGAAACCGGACCTTGTTTGCCTGGCTGGCAGATTTTGCCGCCTTTTCGGCCGCCATCTTGCGCTCGTGCTCACGCTGTCGGACTAGAAATGGCGTTTTGAACTTGTTCTTGCAGTTGCCCATGCCCGATGCGTGCGGTCCGCCGCACAATTTGCATCTCGGCTTACATTCGTTAGCGTGGTTTGGGCCCGGGTTGTTACGACCGCAGGCGGAAACATATTCTGAGCTCCGGGTGCGGGCAGACATCTTTGCGGTGTCCAATTTTCCCGCACGTTCTACACACTTCCTTGTGCTGCCTATACAGCGGCATCTCATCCCACACGCCCGCGAAGTTAACGTACGACGGGACTTTGGTGCCCTGAAACAGCACGATCACAGAACTGGAACTTCCAATCCTATGCGCGGCAAGCACCGTGGGGTTACGGTCTTGGATAACGCACTCGTTGATGGTTTCAGCCGAGTGTTCCGGGGAGATGTTGTCTATAACTCCCTTAGCCGTGTTCTCCGGCGCAACTCTGTAGGCAAACACCGCGTAGCTGCGGCCTCCGACAGAAATCTCTCTCACGCGGTCGTACAGACCGGCTCGCTCTTCGCTGGCCGTTCCGATCACAAAGATGTTCTGGTTCACGTTTGGGCATGCATTGTCCGACATAAAGGCATTCACCTCGATCTTGGCTGCCGCCGCCATGGCTCGCACGAGCACGAGCGGGTCCAATTTCCCCACTAGCAGTCCGCCACGTGGCCGAACAACCACCTTATGCTCTCCAATGGGCATGTTAGGCATCCTTGCTGCTTTCGTAAAAGCCGCGTTCACTCTCTGGGCAAATTGCGCTCTCGATGGTTGTGAAGTCGAAGAACGCTTACCGGGCTGACGAACCTGCTGCGAAGATTCGGTCGAGTCCCTCTTAGTCGGTCGGCTGCGACGATTCACAACCACCCATCCGGCGTGGCTTCCCGACGGCGAGTCGTCGACGTCTAAGCCCACGCACTGCAATCGCCGTGCGGCCTGAGCCGCGGGTCCAGAAATCCATCCTGGACTTTCCGTTTGAGTCACTTCCATGTCCGTCGAAGGTCCCGACGACGTCATTTCTTCTCCGGTGAGGCCCGAGGCGAGCTCCGGTGCGGCCGAAGCCGACGGCGGACCACGCCGGCCCGTTAGGCCTAGCGCGCTCGCCACCTCGATTTTAGAACAATGGGCCTAAAATGCCCAAAAGTGCAACGATTTGCAAAATTCTTTCAGCAGGACGTAGATCTCGTCAAACTGAATCCGTACACACCTTTCGGGTCGAGCTGGGGCAATTTGAACCGCCGAAATCCTTCATTCCTCGCGGAGCCGATGTGAGGTGCGTCCGATCGCCAGCGCACGTGCGCCGACCTCCAGGCGAGTAGAAGGTTTCTTCTGGAAAAGTCATTCCTTGTTCTAAGGCGGCAACTACAAAAGGGTCGTTGCTGGCCTGTTTGCAAAAGTTCGACGAAGCTTCTTGGACGATCTCTGTTTCCTTGTTCTCCATCGTTTCTTCATAAATGTCGGCTCCTATGAGCGAATCGTTCGTATACACATCCAGTATTGCGGTGGTCGGTCTGCCTGTGGGTAGCTGTTTTCGCCGGGTTGAAAGTGGTGCGTCAAAGTCGCATTTATGAGGACAGCACTCGACGTAGCTCGAAAAGGTATCCGATTAATTTTCGATAGTGATTGGTGTGGTTGTGCTGATGTCCGGTTGACTTTAATCGGGGCGCTGCGCTCTGATTTCGGCAGCACCGAATCGCTGTCCGTCACTCGTCCGCCTTGGGTCTTGACTCTGATGCCTTCAAGGTCCCTGAAATCAGTCACAAGTTTCGAGACCACTTGATCCTCAACGGACGGTCGAAGCACGACAGCACTGTCACACTGAATGATGTCGGCTGCTACAGACAATCGGCCAGGTACAGTCCATCGTAATCGCGTCTCCACGGCTTTCAGCTTTCCGTGCACAAGTTTTACGGTACCGGTTACCAGATCCCAGTAATAATCTGACCCAATGAGGACCGCAGTCTGGTTATACTCGATTCCTTGTACTGAAAGAGGCTGCGTATTCAGGTGTATCTTGTTCATTTTCGCTAAAACTCTCTCTCTTGGTACGGGAATATTTTTACTGCATATCGTGTCTACTTCCAGCGCTTCGATAGAAATTTGACGTTTCCTGTTTGCAGCGAGGAAGAGGAGTCGCACCTTTCTCATTGTTTTCCGCGTATTTTGACCGCCGAACACGCCTACGGTCAACGTTTCCTCGCCCAGCGGTTTGCAACCGAGTTTTTCAGAAGCACTGGCAGTAATGAAGCTCCGCTGGCTTCCTCCATCGAACAGAACTCGGTAGCGCCCTGACGTTTTCGCGCCTGCTATTGTGACAGAGAGAGTCTGCAGCAGCACGACCCAGCCTGCTTGTTTCGCGACCAGGTTGACCGGTGCAGACGTCACGTTCTCCATGCCATTGTTAGTGCTGTCTGCGGGGCACACGGATATTGCGTGCCTTCTCGTGCACTTCCCACATTTTAGCTGGCTTCTGCAATCTCTCGCCAAGTGACCCTTCTTGAGACAACGGAAGCATCGTCCAGCTTTGGCGAGCATCTCCTTTTTGCACGAAAGGCTGAGTTCTTCGGCATCACAGGCTTCGGAAGAGTGTGCTCCAGAGTGGCAAAAAAAATCCTCCGTCGCATGCCCCCGCGCGAGGGACCCGAGTAAATGCAGAGCATTGGGGGTGGTCATGTGGCGTAGGTTGTGGTAGTTGGCGGTGGTAGTTGTAGTTGTTGTTGTCGTAGGGGTTGGGTAGTTGGGCTGCGAGACGAGAGAGAGAGAGAGAGAGAGAGAGAGAGAGAGAGAGAGAGAGAGAGAGAGAGAGAGAGAGAGACGTAAGTACGTAACGTGTTATCTATTGCCATCGTTTGCACCCCACCCTCTCTGCGGGGCAATCGGTTGGATCGCGACGGCGCGCTGCCGACGCCGAACGCAAGCGTCTGAAGCGCGCTGCCGACGCCAAACTTCGTGCACGAGAAGGCGCGGCCAAACGTCAACGTCGGGCCGCGGATCCTTCGGTCGGGCAACGAGTATATTCGTAGCGCGCGCAGTAGAGGGAGAGGAGGTAGCACCTGCTGCTGCAACGCCTCTTTCAGCGCCGGAGCACGCGCATGCGCGCCCGCACCTGTTGTTGAGAGCGAGGAGGAGCGGGGGAGGGGCGCACGTGCTGGCTGGCTGCGGACGCCGACTTACGGACGCATAACATCGTGAGTTAAAGAAATGCTCTGCATTTAAAAAGCACTGCTGCGGCCGGTTCACTGAGCTTTGTAGAGCAGCTGCCGTGGGAACATCACACGGGTGGTTTAGTTTTCGTCCTTCTTTCTCTGGTGTGCGATGAAGTTTCTGTTCCGCGCGTTCAGCAACGGGCTCTGGACACATAAGCTGGTGGTCGAAGAATTCCAGAAGCACTTGAAGCTCCCGGTCGGGGGAGGCCGTTAAACCAGATGTACCTGTGTACCTGTGTACCTGGATCAAATGAAGAAAAAATGTTATGACAGAATCTTCTAATTGAATTGTTCCTGAATGCCCAGCTCGGAAACCATCCTGATAATTCACAAAGAAAGTATTTACCACCTGCAAATGATGGAATATGTTCGAGTAAATGTTAGAGTTTCGGGCATTTTCGTTGCCTTTTGGTTAGTTTTAGTTACTGCTTCTTCCACGCTTTTGCGGGTTTTTCCCTTTTAGGTCGTTTTCGGCTATTTCTGTTGAATATGTTTCTACACCGTGATTTTCAACCATTGCAGGTACGTTTTGGCTGCTATCTATTTCAGTTCGGGTGGTTTTGTATGCTTTATATGCGTTTATGCTCTGATATAACCCCCCATAAGCAAGCTCAGGTGACTGCTTGCTGTACTGACTAGGAAGCGCATATACGTTCCCCGCAGGAACACTTGGTGAACCATGAAGATGAATGGCCAAAAAAAAAAATACCCGCTTTTCCCGCGGTTCAGCCTTCCGGCCTCGATTTAGCCTTCCGGCCTTCATTTGAATATAATGTTATTCTGGCTAATAGAATGGAAGAGTCCTATTCCATACTAAGAGTGCTGAGAATGGCCTTGTGATCACTGTGGTGCATGCAATTGGCTCCGTCTCAGCCGTATTCCCAGCAAACACCAAATCAAAACATGCTCTCGCGGCTCTGGTGCGAAGACTTTTTTATTCGTTTTTTTTAATTACATCTCCTTTAGTTCGAGTTTTATTCGTATTTTTTTTTCATTCAGTATTTAAAACTGCGTCTGCAGTGCTTTCAGCACCGCGAACCGAGCAGCCCACGAGATCGGCGGCTGGCTGTGCGCGTGGTCGTCGTGGGACTTCGAACATTTCGTCTTTGAGATGTTCACATGGTCTCTCCATGCGGGTCACTGGGGAGCCGTTGCGTGAGTGCATGTCACGTTCATTCTAGGTTTGTTGCTTTTCGGACGCACGTGCACGACGGTGTCGGGTTCGTTCTCTTCGCTTCCATCTCGTTTCTGCACGCGCACTCCAGTGAAAAACCCCAACTAACGAGAAACCAACGGTTTCCCCGCAATATTGTTCGTAAAAAAAAGAAAACGCCACTTTTAAGAGGAAACACGTATTTCCCATTTCTGGGGACACACTCTGCAGTACCGGTTTGAAATCGCGGCAGGGAGTCGCATCCATACTTCGAGCCCGATGTCACTAGCCAATCACGTGATCCCACGCCGGCCCGTTCTCTCCGAAGCAAGCAAAGCAGTCGGTGGCCCAGTACTTCCGTCATAATCCATTGTAATCGGTCCTGTTTTCTTCATTTCGCTCCGCCCCAAGACTTGAAGTGTTCAACTTGCGTATTCCCGAAATGTCCAGCAGAAGGCAAGTGCGGAATTCGTGCGGTTTCTTGGCTTCGTGCTTCTTTTAGAAGGCGACCCGAAGCTCAGCGTTATGACTGCATGGCGGCGGTTCGAAGCGACTAGTCAAGATGTCCGGTGTGCTTTGGTGTCGAAGTGCTGCCAAGTTGTGTCTGCTTATACGACCTTTTTGTTATATTTATATTTGCTGTCCTTGTCGACAGTACGATACAACGACCAGAATTGATCGTAATTGCGGGTGTTTTTTTTTCGGTTGCGGTAAATGAGAGCATTTCGCCTTGCCTCTTTTTGGGAAAAGTCACGAGACGTAGCGGTTCGGGGAGGCCGCGTTCAAATTCAGGGTCGCATGTTTACGATCATAAAAACTGGTTGCTTGTGGAGGGGAGAATTCCGGCAACGTTCACTTTGTAGTATAAACGCTTGACCGAGCGGCAGATAGTCGCAAACCTCCGTCACTATACGGTTGAGGTTCTGAACCGATTTAGGGATGTTCCCATAGTAGTGCAATTAAGCCAGTACTGGCTCTCCATTTATGAAGTGCATGCCTAGAACAATTTCCTCGTATATGGATAAAAATACTTCGACGGATTGGTATTGACGATGTTATTTGCAATTTAGTGTTTCAACTTTCTTTGCGGGGTTACCGTGGTTACATTTCAAATGCATTGGTTTTCTTAACACGGGGAGCTCTCGTGCGGGCTGAAAGTTTCCTGCTGTTTTAAAGCGGCCGCGTTTAACGTTTTAATTTTTTGTGTGCTGCTCGAAACGGCTTCGTGCCACCCTTGTTGCCACCACTAAAGGTTAATTCGTGGGCTGTGTGCTCGTTCCAGCTTCTTGTATGCTTTTTCCAAAACAGCCTCGTTTGTTTAAATCATCTCCAAATTCTCGCATGCAGGGTGGAGAGATGGCGATGGGGTCACCCACTCGCCAAAAAGGCTCGGTTTCTGGGAGGGGTTGATGTACGAGGACATAATGAAATGGCTACTGCTGACAGTTATTTTTGCTACAATCTATGCGCTAGCTTACGAGGCGGTGATGTCTGCTCTCGCCATAACCATAGAGAATTTACGAACACTCCTAAAAGAAAAGAGATGAACAAAACTAATAACGTTGCACAGAGTAGCCAACTCATGATCCTGAACGTTTTGAATGCCTTGCGCAGCCGTAGAAGACGCCTGTCCTGCAGTGATGTCTTCCAGCTCGTATACGTATTGGCCCTACCTAATTCTAGGCCTTGCTGCACATATTTAGAGACCATCATAATCGCATGCTGCAGTTTGCTCTTACTTAATCAAAAATGTGTATATTTAGAAGGCGAGTATTTCTTAAAGTCCTCCTTGTGGTCGTGCGCGATCGTGCGCGATTCCGTCATGGCTGCCCGGTATTTCCCTTTTCCGTCCAGGTTGTCTGTGCACGAAGGGGTGAGCTGCGATGCGTGCTCACGGTCAGACTTCCGGGGAAAGCGCTACAAGTGCCTCATATGCTACGACTACGACCTGTGCGAGACTTGCTACGAAGAGGAGGCTACCAGTAAGGCTCACAGTACCGAGCACGCCGTCCAGTGCATCCTGACGCCTTCGGACTGGGAGCTCTACTATGCCGGGGAGCCGGCCGACCAGCCTCACTCCTTCACTTGTCCCATGTGCGCCACCATGGGCTTCACGCTGGCTGGTCTCCGGGAGCACGTGTCCTCCGAGCACACGGAGACCGCGACGCACGTGGTGTGTCCGGTGTGCGCGGCGACTCCCGGCGGAGAGCCCAATCGCATGACGGGTGATTTGGCCTTGCACCTTAGCACTGACCACGCAAGGAACCGACACCTCCAGGATGAAGAGCCGTTCTCGCGACGCTTGCTGAGAGTCTCCCAGTTTCGCTTCGGCGCAGTTGGTAACCCCGTGCCAGGTCGGCAACCGCAAAGGCCGTCGGCGTTACGTGTTACCATCCCACCATCGTCGCCGCCTGATTTGGATTCTCCTGGCACCTTCTCTGACCTGCAGTCCCAGGCATTGGCGGGAGCCCGGCGCACTTCGACGCAGCCCCGGGTAACTTGGGCAGTACCTGAGATTCAGCAGATACGAATGAGACTGGAAGCTACTCGGCAGGAATTACAGGCGGCGTATCAGGAGCATATTCGACCTCGCCTCCGGGACGCCCCTCCGGCCGTGACTTCGGTATACTCTCTCCCTCCGGCGCGCATTCCAGAGCCGGTGACGCGCCTCCGAAGGCCACGTTGGTCGAACCGCCGCCTCCCGATGACCCTCGGTTCCTGCTCAACGGGATCATCGAGGCGAGCGTCTCGGATTCCCGGAAGCAGGCGCTGGAAGTGGAACGAGCTGACCGCAGCTTGTTCGTCCAGGAGCTGTTGCTCAGTGCACTGGCGCTGCAGACTCCAGTTGGTCCCGATGGTCCTTGGGGAGAGTCCAAGTCTCAAGGTGAGACCAGATGCCCTGATGCAAGTGCTACCGCAGCTCCCGAGCCGAATTGTGCCACAAGCTCGAAGAGACCTGCAATCACAGGCGCGGAATCGGCCGTCAACGCTATCCGTGAGCACGTTCACGCCACAAGCCAGGACAAGCCGGCTGTGGCCACCTGCCTGGAGCCTAATGTGACCACAAGCTCTCAGTCGGCGGCGATCGCAAGCCAGGATAGTCCTCCGCCCGCATGTTTGGAGCCCGGTGCTGGCGATCTGGCGCCGACTACGACTACTACAAGCGTGGAGCCAACTACACCTATTACTCCCGGGCCAAGTACTTCAGCCAGCTCCGGGCTGACTGACCAGAAGAATCAGGTCGACAGCGACCAACTCCCGAGTTTCGAATGACCCAACCCGGACTACCCACCCGACCCGGCTTGCTAGCCCGTATGGTGACTTCCTGGTGACCATGCTGATTCCTTAGGCAGACTTTAACCTTTTCTTCACCACTGATTTCTTCTGCTTGTGTAAAATTGCAATAAAGTGCCCACACTGTGGAAGCCTTGGGAGGGCTCGTACGGTTGACTGCCTTCAGTCGTGTATTTTATCGAACCTTTCTTAGTTATCGCGGTACCCGCTGGGGCCAACGGTTGTCTGTGACTTCCCTGTCACCTCGATCGTCTGTTATTTTCGTGTCGCCTCGTTCATTTCTAATTCCCATCGTAAGTGAAAAAAATTTCTATAGTGTATACTCAGGAAGTATTTCAGTACAAGGAACAGTGACAAAATGGCATTGTTTGGGCTCGACCATTTCTGAAAAGCAGAGGAATTGCAAACTAAATGTTTTTTCTTCAAAACAGACCTATGCATGCCTGATGACCTTAGGGTGCGCGTGAAGTAAACTTCCCTCCTTATAAGACTGTTTTCGAGAATAAATAGAATAAAAAGTTTAGTTCCGAGAAAGCGTTTGTTTTGCCATCCCTCCTTTTGTGTTTACGATAGTGATATTTCAAAACATGAACGTTGTACAACATGGCCGCCTGTCTACTCTATTCTACTTGAGCCACACTCACAAAATTCAAAGGCGAAGCATTACATGAAATCTGGTGCAACTTTCCTGGTCGCCCCTTCCCCCCTCGCCCCGTTTGTGTCGCTTCCCTGTTCCGTAGGGCGCGCTACTTTGTGCTACATAACAAAGCGGGTAACCCGCCCAGAACGCAGCAGCAGCAGCCCCCGTAAAACCGAGAGAAAAGTCAGTCAGCTTCGATTTAATAAAAAATGGCGCATTTTTCGTAGCCCTTGTAGCGAAAAAAGGCCAGCGTCTGGCTTCCGATATGATGATGGTGTCGACTAGCGAGGCAGTGAGTGCCCTGATGCTCCTCTTCCTCTCCTCCTACTGTCCCCGCCTGCCTGCGCATCTTTGTCAACATACTCCCGCCGCCGCCAACTTGGTTACGAGCTATCTGGCAGCGGCACGGGCAGTCACGGGCAACATGCGCTTGCTGGGTTGCTGGACCAAAGTGACTTAGAGCTAAAAATGAAGACTGCGATTGTTCATATGGTCACCCGGGAAAAAAAAGACACCATCTTCCCGTAGGGGAACCATAAGTAGTATGCAAAGCAGCCATGGGGTTGATTCAAGTGCCCATTAGTTTTCAGTTCGTCGTTGCCGTTAGGTTGAGGTACGTAGCTACCGTTATATTTACAGTTTGGTTTCCATGGTAACTGCCACACTTTTCACATACCGGAACTACGAAATGGGAAATTGCGTTGAACCCATGGCTGTTTCGCATACTAATCAGGGTTCCCCTACGGGAAGATGGTGAAATTTTAGATGCGACGCATCTCATTCACTCGCCTTGTCCCTGCATCCATCCGGCGTTGTTGTCGGCGTTGTCGGCGTCCACCCCTCCCCCATTCTCTCGCAGCGCCAGCTGCGCTCTCCGCCCCCTCTCCTCTCCGATAGCGAACACTCTCTCGCGAGGGGCATTGGCTTGGCTTGGCTTGGCTTGGATTGGATTGGATTGGAACTCTGCGATGCTTCGCATTACCTCAGGGTTCCCCTCGGGAAGATGGTGTAATTTTCTCCGATTCTTCCGTTTTACTTTTATTAGATGCGACGGGGCTTTGCCCCTCCCTTATCGTTGTTGCGCCGTCCACATATCCACTGCGCATGCTCGGCTTGCTGAACGCCCGGTGGTGTCTTACCCTTTAATGGCTCCTGGAGCGAAATTGTTACCAGTGTCTTCCTGGTCCGGCCCGAGATGAGCCGAGCATGCCCAGTGGGGGGACATAGCCCCGCCCATGAGATGCTGGAGCGACAGTGTTGCCGGTATCTTCCTGGGCCGGCACGAGACGAGCACGCTTCCCCTTCAAGTGCTCCTGGAGCGGCAGTGTTGCCGGTGTCTTCCTGGGCCGGTGGATGGACGGGTGACGGACGACGGACGATGCAGCCGGAGCATGAGATGCTTTGCATCTAAAAGAGGCCTTGCTCAGCGTTTTCGGCCAGAAGGCAGCCGCCGGGATCGAATGGGAACAGCTGATGCGCACTGCCAAATTTGCAGAGCTCATGCGGCGAGCGTAGTGGCATTGTCGTTCCGTCCATGTCTGATACTGCTTCTGTGAAGTAACCGGTGTGTTCCAGCAGCGCACCCGGTTTCTCAGTGAACCATATCTCGTTGGAACTATAAACAGCGGGGAAAGGCGCGTCCAAAATCGAATTGTGCTCGCTAAAGAAGGGGTCGTGTCCATAGACTTGCTTGGTAACAGCGCAAATAAAACAGGACACGAAAGGAAGAAGGAACGGGTCCGTTCCTTCTTCCTTTCGTGTCCTGTTTTATTTGCGCTGTTACCAAGCAAGACAATGTACCAACTCGCCCAGTCGTCTGTTTTGGTGTCCATAGAAGCGTTTGTTCCGCTTTGCCACGAGGATGCCTTGCCACCGGGTCTGGACAAGCGCGGCTGAAGCTCGCATACGGCGGCGAAGCTGGCTCACGGAGCGCTGGAGAAGCAAGCTCTTCGCCATCGCCTGAAGCGGGACCGCATTCTGCACGGGCCCCGTTTTCTTTCCCGGATCCAATAAAACTGTCTTCGAAGTGCATGAGGGCTGATGAGGTGGTTTCCCTACGAGACCCTCGTGTGCAGCAAAAGGGTCGCAGCAGGGTAGATCGGACGTCTCCAAAAAGAGAGTCACGTCATCGACGCTAGGGTCGCGGCAGGGCCGCTCAGACGACTCCGGAGCAGAAATCGTCAGCGATGCTAGGGTTGCGAAAGGGCCGCTGTGACGTCTTCAAAGTGGGACCCGCGTCTACGACACCAACATCCGGCTGGGGCCACTGAGACGTCTCCAAAGCAGAAGTCTCGTCGGCGAGGCTAGAGTCATGGCACGGGCGCGGAGCCATCTCCAAAACGATAATCGCGTCAGCGACGCCGAGGTGCCGCAAGGGTTCCTGAGACTGGTGCAAAACGACAGTCACGGAAGCAGCAGGTTTGCGCAGCTTCCGGGGCCTCTCTCCCTGGCTAAGCCCCTTGGGTTATTGCTCGGCGTCCTGAAAGGCCGCAGCGCCTCCGTCGTCGTTGTCCTCTTGTACTGCCCGCGCACCAGTCATTGCCCGGACGGGGGTACATCACCGGGGACCATTGTCTGCCAGGTCTCCTCAGAAAACGTCCACCGGGCCTCCTCAGGAAACGAGCAGATAGTCGAAGTTGCGCTGCCGGTAGTAAATAGGGCCGCCTTGAGGGACGCGGCTCGCGGATGAGGCTTGGCTTACGGAGAAGCGTACGCGCGTTCTCAAGGCGCAGATTCGCTCGTCGTAATCGATCGCGTCCAAAATGTCAACATGGAATTCTTCATACTTCCGGTTCTCCTGAATTTGAGCGTCGAGTTTGTGCAGGCTCACCTGGTCATAAAAGGTGAGGTCGAGAAGATTGTCAGCCTATTGCCGTTGCTGCCCGACTTCGACGCAAGGCAGCAAGTTCAGTCATGGTCCTGGAAACGGTCGCTCGCAGGACATCTCGGCGAATGAGAAGAGCGTCCATGGCACCAGTCAAGACGCTGGGGTTTTCGAATACCTAGGGGACGAGGGTAGCTTGGGCACGAGCCGGAAAGGGCGGTGGTCGAGGGCAAGGCTTCAAGGATAAAGCAGTGCGAAGGTATCCAAGCAGCCTCGCGTGCCTCGGAGCCGCTGCGCCATCAAACGTGGGTCCGCTCGTGCCTGGTTTCCCGGGCTTCGGCCCCAGAAAATATGTAGCGAAAGAAGGCCAGCGTCTGGCTTCCGATTGGCGGTGAGCGCGAACACGGGCGGCGCTGCGGAGCGCGCCTCCGTGACGTCACCTTAGGGATTATCGCATTTGTCGTCTGCTTCACCCAGGCTCACTCTCCCTGCTGCTTCTTCGCGCTCGGTCAACATCTGATGCTTGTCTGCACCAGAATTGGCGTGTGGGTAACTTTTTATCATAATAATAGGCTTAAAATCGCATACACTAGCTCATGGTGTCAGTTAAAGTATAGTTTTGGATACCGCTATGGAATAAACATTGTCGGAGTCGCCCCATTCCTTGCGAAGCCGGTCCTGTGCGGAGCGCGAAGAGTCGGAGCTAGGGGTCAGCTTCTCTATTAAGCAATCTTTCGAACAAATGGAACAGTCCGCTGCTAATTACCGACAACAGCGAAAATGGAAGACCGAAACAAATTCTAGGCCTTCAGGGCTGTTGGTTTTGGCAGAAGGCATTACGATTCCCGGTAATCATATGCGAGGTAAAACAGTTTTTGCAACCTTGCCGAACGCTCGAACGTATTGTGCCACATCACTTTACGGTGTCAAGGCATGAAGGTTTGCCGACATGCACTATGGGCCGCAAGAACTGTAGGTTGAGTTCCAAATAACCCACTGAGTATAAAGGCGCGTGCCGATTTTATACCAGGCGCATCTAACCAGTATTGAAGTTTATTGAGCAAAACGAGTCTCGTCTACGTTAAAGATACAGTAACACTGTTTGTTCAGACCTGGAGGGATATTTCGCTACGTTTTCCACAGCCATATCTTCCCGATATTCGGATATGCGTTATTGGAAAACTGCACTCTAGATGAGGAGGAGGAGTAAGGGGGAGGAGGGGAAAACTTTATTTAAAATTAAATCGAGCTGGTTAGTGGACCGGGTCCTCAGTCCAGGACAAGAGAGTAAAAGTAATTTTCTTCAATTCACAGAACGCCATCCCCGAGTCGAATACGATTTGTTCTTTGCGCCTGGAAGGGTTGGAAAGCAATAAAGAGCGGCTTGGGTATATTCATCGGTTTCGATTCTTGTAATTTATGAAGGTATACTATTTATTGCGTTAGTTAGCGAGTATATCATGCCTTCAACACCGTAATCATGTCATCATTGTTCGGGTTGAGAGTCAGTTCGTTTTGATAACGATGGTTACAATAGAAATTCGGAGCACAAAAGCCGCCTTCGAGTACTGTGGACAACGTTGTTTAGGGCACGATCGCGGTGTCGTAGCACAAACCTTCTCATTGTATTTGTATGTGAATAAACAAAGCACGCTGCGGATATGCACCTTCTTGCACGCAGCCTTAATGAAAGCCAATTGTGAAGAAGGGAATGTATGCCATACAACATGAAGGAAATATTCACACGATCTTTGTGAGCATCCTAAACATCTCCAAACCTCCTAATAAGACATTTGTGACGGTGCAGAAAAATTAATGCGTCGGGCAGAAAAAAAAAGCAAGAAACATTCATCTCATACAAGACAACAACAACAAAATAAATAGAAGACAGCCGTTTTATTTCCTGCTGTGCGATGCGCGTGTGCGATGCGCGTGTGCGATGCGCGTGTGCTTGGTACGTAGCATTAGACTGTTGAGTCTTATAAGAGCATCTCAAAAATACTGCAGGGAAGCCTACGCATTTTGAATACTTATCGAGAAGCTCTGACCGCTGATCCTCGCGAATAAGCTAGAAAAGACGAGTTACACACGATCTTCTGACCGATGCCCTGAAGAAAGTTGTTCTCTATCTCCTCGTGTGTTGCAAACTTGTGGAAGATACAGCTTCAAATTATTCAGATGCGCCAGAAGCTGGCAAAATAACTGAATCACTAGAAATACGCTTTTTAACGCACTACAGCAACAAAGCGGGCGATTTTTGGCACAGACACTGCTGCTCTCACAAGCGGAGTGTAGCAGACGACAGCGGCGCGAGTCCCTAAGCCGACGTCAGAGCCAGGGGGCGCCACTCAAACATTTCACCTACCTTAATCTCACCGCCAATATGGCGATGGTGTCGACTAGCGAGGCAGTGAGTGCATGCGCGAAAAGAAGTGGACCATGGCCCTGTCACTCTGCAACGGCTCTCTTTTAGATGCGAACGCATCTCATTCACTCGCCTTGTCCCTGCATCCATCCGGCGTTGTTGTCGACGTTGTCGGCGTCCACCCCTCCCCCATTCTCCTCGCCGCGCCAGCTGCGCTCTCCGCCGCTCACCCCCTCTCCTGTCCGATAGCCAACGTTTTTTCTAAAAACGTTGCCGATAGCGAACACTCTCGCGAGGGGGATTGAATTGGATTGGATTGGATTGGATTGGCTTGGCTTGGATTGGATTGGATTGGAACTCTGCGATGCTTCGCATCACCTCAGGGTTCCCCTCGGGAAGATGGTGTAATTTGTCAATGTTCTCTCGCCCGCTAGACTGGCTTTCGGTCATCTCGAACGTTCCTGTATACAGTGAGTGGACTTTCACTGCTCTTTACTGTCATCTCTTATTGCCCACTTCTTCGCAGTTGCATCGGAATATCGTCCTAAACAGCGACGCCTGGCCGTTAGGCCTAGTCAATGCGGCATGTCGTTCTCGACGCCACCGGGGCTTTTTCGGCCACCGTTGCTGGTGTATCCATGCCCGCCGACCAACCTGAAGGACCCCCGCACGTCTTCGCAATCGTCTTCACAATCGCAAGACCCCCCACCTATGCCGCCCCACCACTCTCCAACGCCGTTAGACCCGAGCCCTGCTAACCGCCCAGTCACAGTGCAAGACGTCGCAATGAATGAAACATAAACTGTTCCTGCTGAAGACACCAATCCTGGGCATCAACTCGGCTGGAATCATCAAGGCGCCTCCAACAACTTCATTCAGACTGGACAACAAGGCCCCGATCCTCGTTGCAAGTCGGTCACGTGGAAGATATCCTCCACTGCACAACAACCTCCTATCAACCAGTAGACCTCGTTATCTGCTCGTGCTAAGACCGCTATCAAAATTTAACTTTAACAACATACCCAAACAAACTCTCGCCCACCTTATCGGTAACACCGCCCCCCAACCATACCTTGCAGAACTAGCCTCTCATCAATACGATACTCTCGGAAACTGCCGGCACATCACGACGTACGACGAAACCCACAAGGACCGTCTCCTAACAGTAACTCACCGTCAGTTTCCTCAGTCTGGCACCACTTTCACGCTCCCAGTCGAAATAAAGTCTTCCCTCTACCGGCCCAACTCCTCTAGTGGAGTTATCGAAATCGAACCCAGCGACTCCAGGGATGAAATCAAGCAATGGCTACGATGTGAACAGGCCAAATCCTCGACTGCCACCACCTTGGCCGCACTAACAAAGCTGTCATTACATTCGATGCCTCCGTGCCCCCAAAAGTGGTCAAATACTATATCGACTTTGTGAAAGTGTCCCCATACCAACCACGCAGAATGGTGTGCTTTAATTGTCGCAACATTGGTCATATGTCAAAGTACTGCCCCTCCCCAACCGTGTGCCGCTTATGCGAAAAAAAAATCACCCAGAATCAGACGACTGTGACCCGACGATTTACTGCGTCGATTCAACAAATTTAAACAATTACTGCGTCCATTCAACAATATTCAACAAATTCGGCTCGCGGAGCGAAGCTCGTTGAATTTACTGAAATCTAAAATCTTCAACTAATCAATGATACTGTAGGAACGGGAGCCATGGTACTCGGTGATTTGCTGTAGGCCTCCTACATTTATTCAGGTCGCGTAGGCCCGGCCAGAACGAGCGACCGCCCAGCTGCTGACTCGACGTTCCATTTTGTGGCGCGCGGCACTGCTGACGCCACCGGGCAAACACCGCTGATGATGATGGTAGGCAGCTGTCCATGATGAGGATAGTGGCGCTGCAAGCAGATGATGATGATGCGCCACTACAATACAATATACCCTACACGCATCGGTCTCCATCTATCTCAAAAGGATACCACACCAGACCTTACGTGGGCCTCGCCAGGTCTTACGAAATCATGGGTACCCTGCTCTACAACGTGGGGCAGTGATCACTTACCTATTATCATCACATTTCGCGGCAAACGAATCCGGGATGGGTGGAACAAGAAACAGTGCACCCACCATAATTGGGCTGCCTTTCGAGATTGTCTGCTTCAATACGACCCCTCTACATCACTTGCATCAGTGGCTGAAATTATACGGAACTCTTCTGCTGCTGCATTGGAAACTATTACATGAATGAAGATTCCCCTACCTTTGACAATCACCTCGCCAATCTTTGGAAGCGAATGGAGTACCTCACCCAGCTCTACCGCTCTACTGGACGACGGCACAACATACTCCGACGTATCCGCCATCAGTACAAGGTCATTAATCAATACCAAAAAGAACTATCAAGCGACAACTGGGTGAATCTGTGTCACGACCTCGGGAAAACACCAGGTTATGTTTCATTATGGAAACTTTCCCGAAGCCTTGGGGACAAAAAACGCAGTAAGACACCAATTATTAGCACCATCATGCTGAGCAGCGCGAATCCCACACCGAAGAGTTGCTGCTCAAAAGCTTTTTCCACATGTATCACAAACTCTCCCGCCCCCTCTACCCGAAATCCCGATCCCGGAACCATGCTCCGACCTTGAAAGCCCTTTCACAATCGCTGAACTTTGTACAGCTATTCGTCAAGGCAGACCGAAGTCTGTCCCCGGACACGACGGCATACAATAGACCCACCTACGCAACCTTCCAGAATCAGCACGTTATAAACTCTTAGAACAAATCAACGATTCCTGGGAAACCGGGCAGGTACCTCCACATCTCAAGCTATCCCTCATCTATCCCATACCGAAACCTAACAAAAAAACTCCCACCTCCCCTCGCGGGAACCCCTGTGTCGATGCGACGCATAGGCGGAGCGGCGAAGGGACCGCGTTTTTATAGCGCGCATAACGTTGAGGGGACTGCGTAAGCCGGTCCCCAGTCGATGAACGACGTTGGCGACTTGTAAAGCGGAGTAGACTCTAGGGTTGGAGCCAAGCGTGGATGTTGCTTCGCCGGAGAACGGCACACGGGTTATATGCGCAGCGCCCCCGAAGGAGAGGAAACCGCGGAAGAGAGAGTACTGCACATGCGCCGGCCCCTGCGCGTCTGCCGCGGCTATGACGCAACGTGCCGCGGCTATGACGCAATACAATCCAACACAATCCACTTTAATCCAATCCAATCCAAGCCAATCCAATCTAATCCAATGCCCCTCGCGAGAGAGTGTTCGCTATCGAGAGGAGAGGGGGGTGAGCGCGGAGAGCGCAGCTGCGCGCGAGGAGAATGGGGGAGGGGTGGAACAACGCCGACGGACGACGACGACGACGCCGGAGGGACAAGGCGAGTGAATCAGATGCTCTGCAATTTAAAACAGACCTCTCCTAACGATTTTTTCCATCTTCGGCCAATCTCCCTCACACCTGTCCTATGCAAACTCATCGAACGACTCATTAAGAATCGAATAATGCACTATCTGGAGTATGTCGAACCATATCTTCACCCAGCGCAAACTGGTTTCCGCCCGAATCTCGGCACTACCGACAGCCTATGGCTGCTGCGACGTGTTATTAATCGCTCAAGCTGTTCGAGACTCCCGGACTATGTGCTCGCACTGGACCTCCGAAAGGCCTTTAACTGTGTTAGCCAGAGCGCCATCCTCGATGAACTTGCCGATTGGCCTTTTCTAGCCAACGAGCACAGACATGGATTCGAAACTTCCTAGAAGCCCACCCTATCAATCTTCAAGGAACATTCCCAGGTTGGACCCCTCGTACCTTCTACCTCGACAGAGGAGTTCGTCAAGGCTCGATCTTCAGTCCCACATAATCCAGCCATGACTGGGATCGCCCGGAACCTTCAACGAGAGACTAGTGCGAGGTTTACTATTTATGCGGACGATATCACAATATGGACCCAGTCAAGGAACTACCCGAATGAACGAACTATTACGGCCCTCCAAAATACAGTCGCAAGCATTGAATCTACCCTATCAGATCTCGGGCTTTCCTGAGCCCCTAATAAAACAGAGTTTCTGTCAGTTTTTGGCCGCGATCAAGCTCTTGACTTTAGTCCGCCTTGCATCATGGTTGGCACCACCCCGATAACCGCCAAACTCGACCACATTCGCCTACTAGGCATCCCCGTCGGTTACAAAAGTAGCCCGACTATATGGCTGAACCATCTAAAACAGAAATGGAATTCGACTCAACATGCCATTCGAAGACTAACGAGCATGGAGGAGCAAAGCAAAAAGCAGTGCAGATACTTGCCCGCGCCGTCACAGTCGGTATTCTTACATATGGAACCCAATCGTACACTTTGAATTGTACCCAACGACGCGCTCTCAATGTTCTTCACAATGCGACTCCTCGTACGATCACTGGATTACCATGCCATACAAAAATCTCTAACCTCCAATCTGCGGCTGCCCTTACCACCAATTGAAAACAATCCTTCAAGAGCAAACCGACCAATACAACTTCAAGCGAAAACTTACCCATCAAGGAGCCATACTCACGGCCTGGGATAAGCGAGATCGAATCCCCTTACCTGATTTCCCGATACCCATTCCTGCGTGAGAAGGACCTCTCCTGACCGAACCAATAAGAACCCACCCCATAACCCGCACAACGGCCGTTTCTATACAAAAACGTTGTCAGAGGCTATTCACCAGAAAACAACCCGACGAAATCGACATTTACACTGATGCCAGCCTGACACCTCCAAATGTTGGAACTGCCTGGGTCCCTCCAGATTACCTAACCATTATAGGAACCCGACGCTCCAAAATTACTGTCAGCCCACGGAAGCGGAACTACCCGCTATTACCCATGCTCTTGACTACTTAATGTACGACTACCGTCAAACCATACCTAAAAAGATCAGAACATTAACAGATTGCTACGAAGCATTTCAGGAATTTCGACGACCGTTTTCAACGCACCCTTCCGTAAACCAAATTATCAGGCAAACCATGGCCCTAAAACTGCATGGCATTCAAGTCCGCATAGACTGGACTCCTGGCCATGATTTGGCGGCACCAGGGAATCAGCCAGCCCACGAAGCTGCGGAGGAGGGTTGGTCTTTTATGTCCTCCGCTGACTGCGCCGTCGCCCAGTCTTCAGACCTTCCTAAATGCTTGGACACGACCGAAAGTACCAGCGTACCCCCCGCCATCCGCATACACCGGTACAAACACGAAAAGAAACTCAGACTCAAGCAACTTTCGCCGAGAGATCAAGTTTCCAACAGACCTTCCCTTACAAGAACCCAAGAAATATTTATTAAACAAATTCTGTATAGATGCATTTTCACCGGAAACAATTCGCAAATGGTACTACCCCCACATCAACCCGAAATGTCCATACTGTCAGCAAGCCGTCAAGGCTTATTTGCACCACCTGGTCTGGATATGCCCCATATTCTTTCGATACCGAAATTTCACTTCCCCGAACCCAGACCCCTCAACCCATATCGATCCCCTCACATTAGATGAACACACCATTAACCTTATCATACGGCTCGCCCCTAAGAGCGCTCTAGCGCTCGCAGAGGCCTACAGCTGCGAAATGTAAGAAAGATTTTTTTCACAAAACACGAGGCCGCGGCGCTAGCGAAGGAGCTTGCCTTAGCGGAGCGAAACGCCTCTGGTCTTGTCCCGAAACTCGGCACCCTTTCCTGCACCATATAGACCCTGGACTCAGAATGAGGCTACCAGAGCGGATTCCACGTAAGCTTGAAACCCTTTACCACCGGTTACGTCTGAACGCAGCGCTCACGAACTCTTACCGCCATCGCCTCGGTCTAACTGCAAACCCCTATTGCGATAATTGTGGATTGCCCGAAACAGTAGAGCACGTCCTTCTAGAGTGTCCGGCATACATCCAAGAAAGTATCACCTCGCAGAAAAGATTGAGTGCCTCAACAACGCATCTATATCTTTGAAAGGTCTCCTTGGACCCTGGCCCTCTCCATCGTCCCAGAGAAAAGTGTTGTTCCCTTATTTGACTATTTACACGGAATCGGCCTCGCAGAGACAATTTAGAATTTACCTGTCAGATCGTGTGGACTTAAGTCACCACGCAAAGCTTCGTGTTCCTTTTCTTTAATCTCTTCTTCCCTCTTTTCTTCTGCCCTACTTCTTTTAGGGCCTTTACTCCCTTCTCCCCCAAACCCGCAGAGTAGCATGCAGGCGGGAACATGCCGGCAAACTCTCTGCTTTCATCTAATAAAGAGCTCTCTCTCTCTCTCTCTCTCTCGCGAGTTATATAGCGATGGCCTACACCAGTGAATGGACCATTCAATGCTTACAATTTTCCTGCGAAAAACTGATGCCGCCTCCCGAAGACCACGATATGAGCCCCCTTCAACCAATATTTCCTCCCCACCCAACTCCCCCGCAAGGCCTCCGGCCTTCCCTTTTTGAATAAAAGATTTAACAACAGTGCCTCCAATCCTCCTCTTCCTCTCCTTCTACTGTCGCCCCCTGCCTGCGCATCTTTACTTGTCAACAGCCCTTACCTTATGCACGCCATCTATACGCTTGCCCGCACGACCTTGCGGTAATAGTTCTGTCAAAAAAAAAAAAATGATATTCATTCACGTTCCCGTTCAGCCATTCATGTTTATTTAACACCACACCGGGGTAACAAATGCGCACATCATTTTGGGGTCCCTCATTATAATCATCATCATCATCATGAGCTCGTTAGTGTCGACTGCAGGACGAAAGCATCTCCCAAAGATTTCCAGCCACGCCTGTTGAAAGCCAGCTGAGTCCATGTTTTCCCCCAAAATTTTCGTACCTCATCTCTCCAACGAGTTCTCGGCCAACCCTTTGGGCGTTTGCGGTTTATTGGCAGCCAGTCTGTCAAACGGATGGTGCGCCTGCTGTCCGTCATTCTCATTACATGACCAGCCCATCCCCATTTCCTTCGCTTAATTTGAACTAGAATGTCCTCCACCTTGGTCTCCACCTAATGGTTCCTGGAAACCATAATACCACGCCGGGCCGTATCACTGGTTACAAGAAAGTCGTAGGTACTTCGGTACCACTGGGCACCAACCAGTGTAAAAAACTGGTACAAGCACACCCTGAACAGGAGATCCAGTGCTTGGGAAGTTACCCGACTTCGTCGGGAAATGCCCCAGTGGAAGGGGTCGTAACTTCCACCGCAGCGAGGGCTCAGACGTACAGCACTAGCCTCGTATGTGGGAGGTAGTGGGTTCGAATCCTGGTACTGCCGGACACCCACCAGTTTCTTTAATGGGTACAGGCATCCCTGGTCGAGTGCGGACCCTTGAAAAAGGGTTTCACGTCTGGAAAGCTGCCTTTACCCTTGCGAGGGGCCCCTGACCCTTGTCCAACTGGCGGGGCCCCCGGCCATCATGCCGTGTCGCGCCATTGCCGGGGGTGAGAGAGACTGACGGTATGTCCTGCCACAGGCGGTTGCGGGTTGAGCGTCCACCGTGGCTGTGGAAGGCACCGTGTGCATTCGTGTGCCTTGGTGGCGCCGGGCACCTACCGGTAAAATAGGTACAAGCGACTACCCGGCCTAGCGCTCGGCCCTTGTGTGGGACTACAACGCTTGGGAAGTTCCCCCGGCTTGCACGGGAAATCACCCCTATGGAAAGAAGGGGCTGTAAAAACGCAGAAGCTTATTTTGTTGAAATATTTGGGGTCACCAATAATCAATAAAATGCATAAACTTCCTCAAGTTATTCCTGTGGTCAATGCCGTTCCGTAATCAATGCTTGTTATTAGGTGAAATTTCAATGTGTAGCCAATCTTAGGCAACTGCCCCACGAAACCATCCTGTTGGTAACATACACCTGTTACCAGTAGTGAGTTGATGGATTGTAACGTTTAACGGGCCGACGCTACGCAGGCGATTAACGGGGTCATATGGGGGTAATATGTATAACATTTATAGTATCTGTACTGAGTTGTGATTACCAGCGAGTTTTAATTAGTAGTACACATGAGGGCACAAAATCCCGTTTTCAAAGAGGTAGTGGGCATAGAACAGACTTGCAACCTCTAAACAACCAAACTATGCAATGTAACATTTATTTTTACTGCAAAGTTCCCGTATTGTGCACATCCCATCGTCTGTACACTCCTCCTGTGTCATTAAGGTCAATTTTTATGTTCCTTCAATCGCTACTCGCTTAAACTCATAGAACGGCACAGAAAATAATAGAGGTTTGGTTTAGTGGGAAATATTTATAGCTTGTCAAATATCAAACGATAATACGGGCGTTCTCGTTCTGGCCGCAGCTAGCGGTAAAATCAAATTTGGATCTTCAGGTAGAATAAAACGAAATAAAAATCTTGTGCGAAGCCCATAAGCGCGCAACGAGGAAAAAACGGACCAAAGTTCAGATGCTGTACATAATGTAAGGGCGGAAATGCAACAGCCAAATATTTATAATCAGACGTGTATCAAAATAGGCAAGGTAATTAAAAACCACGAAGAAAATAACTCGTGGCGGTTCGATAGGGGCACATTGCAACAGCGAGAATCAATTAAGCGGCGGACCGGCGCGCCATCACCAGAAGGTGCACTTATTCTCCGGGTTCATAGGAGACCCCGCAGGGCACTGGAAGGCGCGAGCGAACGTCTCGGAGTTCATGACGGGGACATTGCACCGAAATCGTGCCGGCGCACGGCGACCAGCGTCGTACTGGGTGCCGTTCGGCTCGCACCACCGGAGACAGTGGGCGACGAAGAAGAGCTGCTCGGGGCTCAGCGGGAGCTCGGGCAGCTTCGGGGCCCGCTCCGGCTCCGGAAGCGCCTCGAAGGCTTCGTACGCTAACAGCAGGCCGGCGAAGTCGGCAAGGTTCTCCGAGTCGGCCTTGGCCTTCAGCAGATCGAAGTAGGCGCTGTGGCCCACCTGGGAACGCGTGTACCGATGGCGCCAAAGCGCTGATTAGAGTAAAATCCTCCCCAAGATGGCGGCAGCATGTTCGTGGTGCGGTGTTTTTAAGCTATAGGTCGTATTCACTGAAAAGTTTAGCTGTCATTTTTTCGCTTGGCAACCCTAGAAACGGCCACGGACATGGCCGAAAGCGCCACGGACATGGCGCGGCTCGTGCCACTGCGCCCACACGCCGCAGAAAAAAAAAAACACCGGCGTGCGTCGTCTGGCCCGTGTCAATTCAATCCTCAACGGTGGTGTCAACAGAGAAGTTTTTAATCGCACTCACATTGGAGCCGAGGCATTACTTTGTGCTCGGTGTGGTAGAGTTTGGAAAGTCCAACACATATGTGCTTAGCACGGACAAGTACCGCCATCCCGCGGAGCCCGACGTAACCAGTGACGGTGCACTCACATGGTTGCCTGCATGTGTACCTCGCCAGTGAATACAACCTATAGCTTAAAGGGGCTATGTACACAAAATACAAATACATTTCATTCACAAGATTGCGTTGACCCAATAACGATGATGACAGTTTTAACGCACATTTCCAACAACCAAGGTAAATATTCATCAAAATAGATGGAGCAATGAATGCAGACCAGCCACTTGATCTGCGGGTCGTTATGACGTCACAGGGACAGGCTTGTGCAGTTGGGGGTCGCCGACCATTGCTTCCAATAAAAAACCGGGACTGTGATTATAATGTTGCTTGTAGTTCGGTTTGGTATTACCAGTCCAATGCTAATGTGCAGTTACACATTAATAACTTTACTCTTTTATTGTTCCCTTTAAGGTACATACGTCATCTAGCGCGAAATTTAGGTTTTTCATTATTTCCTTTCCCGTGAAAAAGACAGCTTCTGTGACTGGAATTAAGCTGATTGAGTTGCCAAAGGCTAGCTCTTTCAAATTAAAAAAAAGGTTGTAATTTGTCTTCACGACAAAATTAGGAAGACTGTATTACAAACATGCTAAACCCCAGTTTTCGAAATATAATTTTCAAGCCTGCAGTTTAGCACGTGGAAGTAACGCATTGCAGGCTTGCCCCACACCAGTAAACGCCATTCTATGGCTTTCCGTGATGTCACTCTTTCGAGTGGTTACTTTCGCACTCCCCAACGTAAAAACTGCATGCTTTCGTTGTGAACTCCCCATGTACGCGTAGGGCACAGTACCAGGGAGAGAAATGAATATTTTATACCAGTACTGACGTGTCCTCGATGCCTGCGCGGGCTCTCAATCCCGTCATGTAAATACTGTCAATACGTTTTAAAGACGACGGTGTTTCTTGGGCTACTTAAACCCAGAAATTTCGTTTGTCTGTCTGTCTGTGTCTGTCTGTGACTCGATTCAGCCACCCGGCCAAGGTGAAACGAAGTCTGCGCAGTAGTCTGATATACTCACAGCCAAATCTAAGCGTCTGAGCCCGGTTCATATGTTCATACTTTGTTCAACAACAACAAAGATCATACTTTCTTCAACAAGATCATACTTTGTTCAGCAAGAACAAGACACTACGCAAATATAAGAGAGAAAATTAATACACAAGAAATATTTACAGTGTTCCTTTATAAAAAAATTACAGATGCTTGGTTTTTGCGAAATGAAATACTACATCCACTGCAGAAAAAAAAATCGCAATGTCGCCTGCTGTGGCCCGCGCCTCTATAGCTTCTGGCGGCGTTTTAAGAAATCCAGCGGCAACAATTACGAAATTTTCCACTGGATAGGTTCCAAGTTCTGCTTGGAGCGCACGTGGACTAGGGCAACGCGGTTATATAGACGTTGAAGTAGGGCGCCTCTATTTACGCGCGTCCGCCGTACTACAGCGCTGCCTCCAGGCACCCGGCTTGGAGCAGAGGAACGCGGGAAGTTTAAAATGATTTAAGCGAACCTTTAGCTGTTTTACCTTGGGAGGAGCGCGCCTCAAGAGGGACAACATGAGAGGTGAGCGGGAGAAGCGAAGGGAGGCGTTTACTTGGCAAATGTCATCTGCGTTAACTTTGGCAGGGCGGCTGAATCAATCGAGGACGACAGACAGACAGACCACAATTTACGCGTCCAAGTAGCCCAGGAAAGACTATCGTCTTTAAAACAACAACGTAAAAAACAGCACTCACATCTTGAGACTTCCGCAGGCACATCGATTTGTTGACGTATTGCTCTGCGATGTCCTTAGTGATCCATCGGCGAGGGTTGCCGTCGCCATCGATGGTGGAGCCGTCAGCATCGAAAGCGTGCATCATTTCGTGGGCCACGGTCTGTGCGAGGGCGAAAGGGGGCAGCATACGAAGAACTAGTTTTTACAACGTAAATAGTCGTTATCATTTGGTAAACTTCACGTGGCAAAGCGCAGAAGGCGTCTGCAAGACCCTTACACGGGGTGTTCTAATACACCGGGAAGGTTCGGGTTTGCCGTGTACATCCCTGGGGTTAAAATACTTAAGAAAACGTAAACACGAGGACGACGTAAATGAGCCCTTCCTTTTCAACAGTGTTAGTAGAAAGAACTACACACAAAAAATCTGGCTGACGAATACGATACTTCCTAATGCGAAATTTGAGCCCAGCGCGAACTGCGAGTCTTCTCGGCGACCAGTCATGGGCACGTCACCAGTAAAAAGTAACACTGTTACCCTTACAGTTTGCTAAAGCCAAAAAACTAACTCAGTTACAGTTACAGTTAGAGTTTCCAAAAGTAACCTGTTAGATGGCGGGTAACAGCGCGAAAACTGGGCGAAAAGGGAGAGACTCAAACAAACGCTGTACAGTTACGTTTACTCTGAAAATGTAACGTCGTTACTTTTCCGTTACTCAATAAAACTAAGTGATACATCCCAAAACCAAATGACAGAGGTGATTTATTGGAAATGTGCGAAGGCATGCGGGTAGTCAAAATGGCACGTGGTAAAACCCTAGACGAAGCCCGAAGGTAACTTCAAAAGAGAAACGCTCAAGCCCGAAACCACCAATCTTTGTGTACGCCTCACTTTGTTGCATCAACTTTTTGTTCATGCTCCCTTGGTTGCGGGAAATTTATTTGTACTACACATTGTAACTTAGAATGAGTCATTCCTCAAAGCTGGCATTCAAAAAAGTCCCTTTTTTCGGAGGTCTAGATGCCAGTTTGTTCATGACTTTTTTATTGTTTCCGATCAAATCACGGAGAAGTAGTAGTAGTAGTATAAACGTTTATTTGCCATAAATGGTAAAGGAGCGGAGGATGATCTCCTGCGTTGGTCTTGAGGTGATCGCCCCCTTTGGTTGGCGTCCCTAGTCCGGGATGCCATGGCCTGCCGCAGCACGAAGAGCCCGGTTCACCAGACCACGCTGGTTCTCCAGGACCGCGCTGGTCACACGTCTTGTCCGGGATGCCACACAGCCATCCCATCGCCAAACGAAGCAAAGACATCTTGGAACACCTCGGGCTTACAAGAAGGAAATACCCACCTCCACATCCAAAGCTCACCAGAAAAGAATCAACACAACTACGAAGACTTCAGACAAATTCCTTCCCACATGCCACACAATTGCATATGATGTACCCCACATTATACAGCTTCGAATGCCAGTTCTGCAGCGGAACGCCCAACACCCTATACCACATGGTGTGGGAGTGTAAAGGCGTCAAGGAACTACCGGAGGTCCTGGCGCCATCACCGGAGCAGTGGGAGGCCGTGCACGGAGAAGAAAATTTTTAATCTTCTGCAGGGAAGATGATTCTCTTAGCGACCACCGTTGGTGAAAGGTGGAGAGGTGGGAGGGGGATAGGTGGAGAGAACGTGAGAAAAAAGGAAGTCCGAAAAATTAGAAAGCGCGAGCTGTACGTCGGCCTTTACAAGCGCTGCTGTATAATTTTCACATAAAAGGGAGTGACTGTAACGGTATTTCCTGTTGCAGCTACTGTGTAAAAAGTAAGTGTTAGTTACATGTTCCTCTAACTTAAAAGTAGCTAGTTACAGTTACAGGTTACTAAAAAGTAACTAGTTACCGGTAACGCATTGCTAGTAACTAGTTACTGCTCGAAATTGGCGGTGATGGCGCAAGGGGCGGCGCGCACCTATGGATTCTGGCGTCGGCGGCGCTGAGCCTCTGTTCGGGCAGCATTTCCTTCAGATCATGAAGTGATCGCGTCATTAGAGAGTTTTAGCAGTCCGTCTGTTCCGTCGGTACCGTGTTGACCGGGACCCGAGTGCGGCTGCGCACGCGGGAAGGGCGAGGAGGCGCACTCCACCCTGCCGCAACTAATGCGCAAGTGCACAGTCGGGTCCCGGTAACACGGAACGCCCGTACAACACGGAACATACGGAGTTCTAAAACTCTTTGTTAGCGAACGCACGCCGCGCGCTTAGAAGCGCGTCCCGCAGAATGCGCTTTCGCGGCAACACGTCTCTGCCGCCCACGAATGGGTGCCCATAGCTTCACTAAATAAAGGTTTTTAGAGCGTCGGCACCCTTTTCTCTCATTGTTATGTGCCGCCGGAATTTTCATTGGTCGGTCGGCACCACGTGATATTTGTTTCTATATGGGTCCAGCCATTTTGTTTCTGGGCGCCTCTCCTCTCTTTCTCCTGCTGCATGCGTGGACGCTAGAGCGGTCGGTCACACTCTTCCGGTCACAAACGGCGGTGGTTCCGTTGCGTTGGATGGCAACACTGGAAACCAGAAACAAAATGGCTTCCAGACGCTTCTGGGAGCACAAGTGGCGGTACTCTTAAGCATAGAGGTCCCGACTGCCCAACCCACTTTTTGCGGCGCGCCGCTGGCACCGCTTTCCGCTAGCCAACCAGAGTCACCCGCCGAAGGGGACATGCGCGCCGAAGTCAGTGCCCTCTCGTGTTCTCCGCCCGAACTGCCAAGTGCGGCCATCGTTCGCGCACTGCCAACGTGAGCTTTGAAGATATAATGAAGCCCTTCGTCGGCATATCTGTACGAGTTTTTTCTTCATTTTATGGTAGGTCCTACTCTGAATTTAGATATATGTCATACCAAAGTGAACTACAGAGATATCCCGCCGCTGAGGCAGCAAAGCGCACGCCTGGCTATAGAAGTGTTGGTAGCACCAACACGGGTGGGCCCACGCACGCTGTTTCCTTGTTTTTTTTTTGTTTTTTTTTGCGCGCGGCAACGTCGCAACGGCAGCGAGAACGAGCACTGTCGTGCTTGGTGTAGTAAGCAAATCATCACCTGTCAGTATGTGCGAACGGACCAAGCACGTGGCGTTTCGTTGAGTACGAGGCAACCGTATTCCTAGCAGATGGGGTGGAGGAGCAACAGAAACGCGGTATAATTCTCGCGTGCTCTTCAGGCGTATCGAGAGGGGGCGAGAACTCTCAGTTGGTAGATGTTCTCCGCGACAGCAAACACACACTGGTGTGGCCTTTGAAACTCTGCACGTGTTTTTAGGCGGCGCAATCGCGCGCGCTTATTTCCGCAAGTGAGGGCACACATCTACACTGGCGTTATCTCTCATCGCGTCGCCGCCGCCGAGCATGTCTGGCGGCCTCCACGTACCGTCCTCCTCCTCACACACTTCCGCCATATTTCCCTTCTCGCTTTCCTGCCCGCTCTATATTCTGTGCCTCATCGTTTTCCCGGTTACAACTAGGCCGACAGTGACGGACGACGCGAAACCACGGCTCTAAAAAAGTGCTAAGGAGAAAGGAATCGTTCTACTCTAGTATATTCTAGGCACTACAATTCTACACCTTCAGCAGCTCAACCTCGCGGTCCCGAATTCCGAAAATATTCCTTGAGAATATGCATGGGGTGTTTAGGGATGCACACACTATGAAGACGGAATGTATAAAGCCCGCAGAAATTGAACAGTAGTAGTTGACAGAATTTGGGGATAGCTCACAGTGTCACGCAGTCGAATCAGCCTTCCTCAAATCCAAACTCAGATAGGATAATCAGCCAGAAGCAGTGTGGTCGATTAAGGGGGCTAGGGAGATTAAAATACAGAAAACCCTGGCTTCGTTGTAAGGGGTACTTCGTTAAAAGCGGTAAGACGTGCTCTCTATACACTGCATGTGGTCTGGACCATGAAACACTTCAAATAAAGTGAGATTTCAAATAAAGTGATTTCTTTATAACGAGAGATAACTATGCTCGTAAATAAAATCACAGATAACCAGGTAGGACGGCTCCATAGATGAATAAAGTAGGGAAATTTTGGTCCTAGCGGACAATAGCAGTTTTAAGATTTTCAGCAGACTCAGTCAACGAGTCACTTTACCTCGCCGTACGCGTAAAGTCCACAAAAAAGGGAAGAGGCAAAGCATTAGCATGGTCATCATCAACTCACCGTGCCCAGGGCACCAAAGTTGAACGAAGCCGGTCCTGTCCCGTAGAAGAAGGGTGGTTGGACTGCAGAGGCGGCCACCCCTATGCCATTGGTGGTCAAGTAGAAAACGCCGGCTTCGGTCAGCGGAAAGAGGGCGTGCCCCTGGTCGCGGAACAGTTGCTTCGAAAACTGCTCCATGGCCAGCCGCCAGTCGTGGAAGAAGCGAGACGCGTTCGAGTCGCCAAGTTTGTCTGCACCACAGGGGGAAAGTAAAAAATTACGCCCACCTCCCCTCGCGGGAACCCTGGTGTGATGCGACGCTGAAGGGGGTTCCATTGTGCGTTTCCGTTGGGTCGATTACTCGAATTGCGTGAGCAATCGTCGGGTGATGCGAGAGAGAGAGAGAGAGAGAGAGAGAGAGAGAGAGAGAGAGAGAGAGAGAGAGAGAGAGAGAGAGAGAGCAAGCATAGCGCGGACGACCGTCGACTGAGAGACCGGCCGGAGCGCGGCACTCCGCTTAATGCGCAGCGCGCCCGAAGGAGAGGAGACCGCGGAGAGAGAGGGCGCTGCACATGCGCACAGGGCGCTTGCGCCGCGCGCAGCGCCGCCCACCGGCGGAGTGAGAGCGCGCCGCACTGCGCGCGCCACAAATGTTGGGGGAGAGGGCGCGCTATCACGGCGAGAGGAGAGGGGATGAACGGAGAAGAGACGCAGCTGTGCGGACGCGGACGCGGACGCCGACGACGACAGACGCAGGACAGGGCCGCCGGCAAGAGATGCTCCTCTCAGCGTCGCATCTAATAAAGGCAGTGAAGTGTGCTTGGAAATGTATCCGCAGAAAGTTGCCACCAGGGGAGAGAAAGGGAAACTGAATCCATGGCGATATAAACGCAGCGCTATGGAACACAAAAAGTAACAAGCGGTTCCTTGGGAAGCGCATTAGTGGCTTTCTGCTATAGCATCCGTCTTTGTCGGTTGTATTGCTCTTAGGATGTCGCACAATCAGCTGCCTTGGACACACAATCGCACACCAGCCGTAGCCCTTTCAATGCGAAGGAGTATACCTCTACCAGCCAAGAAAAGTTTCGTGTCTCCATCAGCAAAAAAATTGATTTTAAATAAAAGAACTTGCTGGCACCGCCAGGAATGGAATCTGGATCCGAAGAGAGGAACTGGGAGCCTGTCGTCTTGCTCACAAAGCTGCGGACACACGACGAGACGGAGAGGCAGCCGGTGTCCTCAACGAGCGCAGCGGCGGGCGTATACCACCTGCGCTCATTCAAAGGCCTCATGTGAAGTGCAAACCGCATTATGCATGATAACGGCGTTCACGTGGTTTGTATTAGCGGCGAACTGAACAGCGTCTGGGGAGGAGGAGGGCGCTCTTTGACGGCGACGCATGAAATAAGAGTGATGGGTAGGCAGTGAGAGAGATAACGCCATAGTCGCCCATAGCCGCGCGTGCCGCCCTCCTCTTCACCCTTCGCCGGACGCGCCTCTCCGTTTTCTTTCTGCCGTCGCTGCTGCGTTCGCGACAACGCCCACGCGAAGGCCAGGTAACGGCTGCCAGAGTCTCTGGTTTGCCTCTTTGCAGAGCCACGTGAGGGAATTAAAGTGACACCGCTGGGTATTCGTTGTGGGTGTCGTTTACATCTTCGCAGTCCAACCACCTTCACGGCATGGATTGGAGCCAAATCTTTTTGATAATGATGTATAAGCGAATACATGCTAGTGAAAATTTTCCTCAATACACCCATCCGAGCAGGTCTGCCCCTACTCTTTATTTCTGCGAAGCAGTATACTTCTACCAGCCAAGGAAATTTTCGTGTCCGCGTCAGCAGAAAAGACCCAGGCTAAATAAAAGAACTTACCGGCACCGTTAGGAATCGAACTTGGACACGAACGGAGTAACGGACCGACAGCCCGTAGTCTAACCGACTAAGCTGCACCAACACGAAGAGACGGGGCGACAGACTGTGTACTCAACGAGAACAGCGGCGGGTTCACCACCTGCGCTCATTCAAAACCCTCGTTGGAAGTGCAAACCGCATAACGCATGATAACGGCGTTCAAGGGGTTAGGATTAGCGGCGAAGGGAACACCGTCTGGGGAGAGGGTGTGCGGGGAGGGCGCTCTCTGGCGGCGACACATGAAACAAGAGTGAGGGTGAAGCAGTGAGAAAGAGATTACGTCATAGCCGCGCATGCCGCCCTCGTCCTCACCCTTCGCCAGACGCTCCTCTCCGTTTTCTTTCTTCCGTGACTGCTGCGTTCGGGACTCCGCCCCCGCGAAAGCCACGACACGGCTGCCATAGTCTCCGGTTTCACTATTTATGAAGCCACGTGTGTGAATTCAAGTGACGTCACATGGGTAATCGTTGTGGGTGTCGTTTACAGCTTCGCAGTCCAACGCCTTCACAGCGTGTATTGAAGCAATTTTTTTTCAGTCAGTTACTCGTTAAGGAAATATACGAGATTACATAAACTAACCGTAGAGACCTTCCAACCTCTCGTCATCGGGAATGTTGCCAGGGAACCCAACAAAGACGGACATCTTGGTGAGCTTCCGCAGGGCCGCTGTCTGGGTATCGCCCTGCATCCACGACGAGTGCTGAATGAGGTGCTTGAAGGCCGCCTTGACATTCAGGGTCATGTTCCTGGCCTTCGGCAAGGATGCCTCGTGGCCAGCTGCGGGAGACGTTATGAATAGTGAACCGGTTTAACGAACCTCCGCAGCAAATATTTTTAAAGCGAAGCTATATGTGCCTCGTTGATGGCGTCGACGTCCTGTAAAACACACTGCAGGAAAGCAAACTTTAAATGGGCCATTGCAGACAAAACACAAGTTTGGTTCATTCATAAGATTGCCTCGTTAGAATCATAGTGACGCTGCTGTTAACTCACACTTCGTTCAAATAAGCTACCTAATTACCGAAAAGGGAATGGCCGCCATGCGACCCACTCGCTCATTTCCCGCAACAGAACCTATGATGTCATATGCGCCCCCCTGTGCGATTGCCTGAGGCCGGCAAAAGCAAACACAAATTAGGCATGGCTTATAAGCTTGCCGAGAGAGCTATTTGCGCTTAAATGTAATGCATATCATTTTACAGCAGTAACAACAATGACAGTTACGAAAACACACGTAAGCATAAAAGTACCGATGCGCACTGCTGTTGGTACTGAGCGCACTAGGCTTGTTTTAGCTTCACAGCAGTCCGCCGCTTTGTAGTTGTCTTACACGACACTGGCCGATTGGCGTAAGCGACGTTTTCTTATGTGACCCTGTTTGTCGAGGATACCCCATGTTTCATGAAATGATTACGTTCTACAATAACAAGAACAAGCCAGGTGCAAATACGGTCAAAAACAAACCGACGGCGGACAATGGTCCGTGGATGAGTGTGGTAGCGCCACCTGGGAGAATTGACGGCAAGCAAGGCTGCAGAGCCGAATGACGCAGTGGAAGTTCGTTTGTTCGTTTGAATAAGCGCACTTATGACTTCATTGCTGACGTCCCGAAAACACACCATTTGGCGGGAGAATCAAAATTGTAACCCAAATTGATTAATTTCTCAGTTAATATTGCATCATTTGCTGCCGGACACGCGCTAGGGCATTATAAAACACAAAATCTTTCGAATAAAACAAACTTGTAGTTTGTCTGCATGGCCCCTTTAAACACACTGACGGAAAGCGATGATGATGATGGTGAAATACGTTTTCTAAGCAGGATTGGACATGTGCTTTGGGCTTTGGAAGTTTGGATTTTGGACCTTGGGAGAGCGGATTGTGGAATTTGGCTTTTGGCTCAGGTTGCATGGGGGACAGCATCGTGTTTCAACCATCTTTTTCTTAGGAAAAGGACCTTGATTTTTTCTGGGAGTATTTCTCCTGGGAAAGTACCGCATTGGAGGCGACGCAACTTTAAATTATGAGGCCATTGACAATTTACTGTTGCGGGTGGTTATTTGCTTCAAGCGCGTATTAAAAGTTGAGCGGCGAGTATAGTTGTGCGAGGCCGCAACGCAACGCCGGATACGATGCGAGACATGCGGGGTTGGTATAACGCTCAGCCCACGTGACTAAAAATCCTAAAATTTTTGGGTAACATTTCTGGAGAAAGGCTGCAATGTATACGGTACAAAATAAGACAAGAAGAATAAGAATACCAAGAGACGCGCGGTACCAGATGTAAGTACAAGCCAGCTCGCTGTGTTTGATGGCATCGCATACATCGAAACAGGGTCAGAGACTTTCGGTAGCGTAACCCTTGCCACTGACGCTACCCGAATGGCATCCAAGATCACTCATGACGTTTAGTCATGCTTTTAATAGTTCCCGTTTGTATCTGCGGGAACAGATAGAGATTTATAAGTAGCACTGGTTATGCTTAGCAACAACTATACAAATAACCTTTTGACATATCGATCCGAATTTCTAATGCATTTTTCATGAGCTAGAGCCGAACTTATGTTAACGGCGCCCATAAAACTGTTATCAGTTTCTTTCTTTCAGCTTATGGAGTCGGGGAATTCACAAAGCGCCAGGTTCGAAATAACACATAGTTTGGAGAAAAATTTCGAAAGCCACCTTGAATCTTGTATTCACAGCAAATCGCCGTAGTCCATGATGGGCATATTCCCAAATATAATCGTATCAATAATAGCCATTTTTTATGCGAACAATGTGAGGGTATGAACGATGCGAGTGTGTTACGACGATGTGCAATATTGGGGAGGTTAAGAGCGCAATACATTCTTAGTGGTTTCGATACATAAATGCAGGTCCTATTTTAGAAATAAATCTTGCATGGCATGGTTCTGAATCTCCTATACATCGTTATTTAAGAAATTTTTACGAGGACACTGCATTGCTGATGCGTTGTTCAGTTTGATACGGATGAATGTTTCGTAAGCTATCTTTCGGATTACCAAAGAACAACAAGGAAAGGTAATTTGAAAAACCAAATCTTCTAGCAGATATGGCTGTTATTCGTAAGTCATCGGACCGCGTCAATTTGCGGGCAGTAATGACGCCTATGTAACGAAATGATTCCGAGAGTTAATAAATTGTACATATTAGATTACGGAAAGCGGCCGTGAGAGTACATGCGCAATACATGCATGAAAATACATTCAGTTGTGTCAATCTGTATAAGCCATCATGAGCTCCATCTACTTATATTTTTGTTAAGTCGTTGTGGTAATGATGTGGTAAGTGCTCAATGCCATGCAGCAATGAAACCGTGGTCTTAAGCACTTGTTTATATTCGTTCTGTCCCGGTGTGCCCATATTCCTGGAGGTAGAAAACAGAACCCACCAGCAGAAATGGGGGAGGGGGAATTAAGAGAAAAAAAATTAACGCGTAAATGCTCTTATTTAAAACGTCACAATTTGCACAACGGCTTTACTCGGGCCAAGGCAACTATACCAGTCGAAGTTCCATTATGTCCATTCATTTCGAAGGTCCTGATTTGGGTTCTTCGCTGTCGTATTTCGCACACGATTGAATTTTTTCAAGCAGGACTTTATCCCGCAAGTCTCGGTCATGAAGTTCTCCGCACTTGTGCGAAGATCTACGTTGAACACGCAAGCACGTTTTTTCGCCATTCCGAAAAATAGGAGGTGCAGTGTTGCCAACCGCAAGTCAACATGTGTGCTATATCTAGCGACTAAAAAATATTTCTACACGCGTGTTTGCAAAAAAAAAAAAAAAAAACGTTCGTGGGCAAGAACAGATCTAATTTTCACTCTCTTTGAAATGCTTTAAACTACTTAAGGCCATATTTGGAAGATATACTTTGGCGAGTCGGGACAGTTTTGGTTTTCTCCAACTCGCCTAGCGCCAATTTTGAAACTGTGCACTCCTGCGAAAACAGGACATGATAGTTCAGCGTGTCAAAAAGACGGGACAGCTGTAGCGGACCTCAGAAACGGGACTGTACCGGCTAAAACGGGACGTCTGGTCTCCCTATTCTGTCCGTCCCTCGTTCCTTGTGCGCCATTTAATTTCCAAGATGCACCAACTAGCCAAACTGTGGGTGCTTCTTCTTCGAAAAAACTGGCAGCCCATAAAATGGCGTCCGGGATGTCGGTAGAACGATTAAAAAGGAGGGTACCCCTGGCACTCCCACACCGAGTGCTCGATATGGGCAGGTGAGAGAAGGACACTCCGTCAAATAGGAGTTGCGGCGCCTACGCTGGGAGGGAACGTTACAAGATCACGTCATCATCACACTAGCCGCGTTTACATGAACGCGACAGAAGGTGACAGTAGTGTGTCGCATTTTCTAGTGCATCTTGTATTGCGATGCGCCAGCGTTTACATGTAGCGAATTACACTGAAGTGGTGGTGGCGCCATACGGTGTCGCAAATGCGGTTCTGGCGCTAGCGGTGCTTCCGGCTCGGCTGGTTGGCGTTTTTTTCTCGACTCGCATTGTCTGGGGTCTCACACCTGATTAAGAAGTGCCTAAATGCAAAGCGGCATTGGCATGCCTTACTGTTGTCGGCATACTTCCTGATGCCATGCGCTCGTGTTTACATGCCCTTCGAGGGTCTACTTACGCGTCTAAATTCACCACTGTCTGGCGCATTAATGTCACGCGCTCTCCTAGCGCATTCGCCCCGTTTACATGGATGCGATACGCTACACGCTAAACGGGAATACCCCGGATAGGGAGTAAATGGCTTGTCCCCTAGCGCAGCCCAAAAACAGAGTTCTATTTACTCCCCTAATGGAGAGATTTTTTAGGCATTCAGTGGAATATTCCTTGCTCTTAATTACTCCGCTGCGGAGGGGAGTTTTTTGGGGTATTTAGCAGAGTATTTTGTGCAGTCCATTACTCCCCTGAGGGGAAGAGTTCAAAAAGTTTGCGCGGTGCGTTGCGATCCGCCACTTGTATTTATTTAAACGCGGCTACTCACTCCAGTTCATGTACATCTTCAAAAGCGCTGGCTCCATTGCGAGTCGCACGTGCTCGAAGCATACGTCCTCGTGCTTGGCGGCTCCCGACTTCATGGCGCCCTCTAGGAGATCTCCCAGCCGTCGCAGGACACTCCAGGCGATGAGACACCGGAGACCACGCCTTCCCACGCCTGCCGCGTCGAGAAGCTCGACGAGGAACGCAGGTGCCACGTTCAGCACCGTGATTGGTTCTTTGGCGGTGTAGTAGCCTTCCGTGTGCTTCACGAAGATGGATGTCCATTGCTCTGCACGAAGACGTCCAGGCAGGGTGGCGCCTTACTTCAGACAGGACCGATATGATGCACCACAGTCGTAGACATTGAAAGAGGGGCAGATATCAAGAGCTTCTTAAAATCCGTGGTGATAATAGAATATTCAACCCATTGTTCCCTTGTACATGGACAACGTATCCATATTGTTGTAGTCCACCCACTCCCGTAGTCACTGTTTCTTGTCGTCAAGCACCGTAGCGTGTGCTATGTGTGCGGAGGCGAGGCTGTGAAGTAGGCCACCCGATATTTGACCCAAAAGGCAAGCGCTTAATTTAACTTGCTGATAACGCAGACATTATTACTGCTAAGTTTGTAAATTTGTTCATTTTTCTACACGTCGTTAACTCCCGGGCCAACTGGGCATTGTCCACGGCCGACCAAAAGCACTGGCCAAGGCCAACAGCTCTTCAAAGATGCACATGAAATGGTACATCATCCAAACAACATCAACTAGGCAGCACTAGTGCTACGAGTTAGGGCAGAGAATAGAATCTCCAAAATTACGAAAACAGAAATGAAAAGGAGAAGAGGGGTTAATCACCCTTGGAAAAAAAAAGAAAGAAAAAAAAAACCATCAAAGAAAACAACAACGAAGATAACAAACAACAACAACAACAAATGCGAGAGACGCAACGGCGACAGTGCTAAGAACGACTAACGCTAAACAGCAACAAATATAACAAACAACACAACAACAACAAGTGCGAGAGACGCGACGGCAATAGTGCTAAGAACGACTAACACTGCGGGTAGGGCAGTAGTAACTGCGGCGAGACGTACGGGAGTAGAAGGCAACAGACAGCACATGTAACAGCAAACAACATAAAGAGAAAAAAAAACATAGCAAGGTACAGTGGTTACATGATATGGGGGCAGCTTGGATATGAGTGGGGGCGGATAAATGTAGAGATAACTGATGAGCGGGGTTGGCCCACTCAACTGTGTAATCCCGCCTGCCTTGCTGCGCCGCGATATTTACATGTATTTAATTCTCGGCATTCGCCCACTCACCATCTTCCTACTTCTTTTCTACCCCTATACCTACTCTTTCGACTCTCCCACCCTCCTCGCTTCCGCTCGGCCGGTTGAGGTGTCGGCGAAACGCCAGACAGTTACCGGCCTCTTTCCCCCTCCCCCCCCCCCACCCCCCCGACAATCACTTCCTCCTCCTCCTCCTCCAGAAAAGAAAAGGAGCTATTCCACCTGATTTTGTTGCCTCTGTGCATACCTTAATTTTTGATGCGTCACAAAATCAATGACCTGCAGCCATGCTGCAGTGGTACTTGATGGAGTGACTATATTTCGAGGTTCTGCGTGTTATTGGTATAAGGTTCATTGAGGGCCTTACCAGATTTAATGCGACCCTCCGTCAGCTTTCCAAGATCTCCAATCAGGACAGTGCTGAATTCGAACTTTTGCTGCAGGACGCCATACGCGATGACGGTGACTTTGCACGTGGTTTGAACGTAGACAGAAAAAAAAAGCATGCGTTAGGAGTTTCGGGTAAAAATAATGCCTCTTTTTTGTAACAGATTTTTATTAACATCCTAATAACACTTCGGACAAATCTTTGCGGGAAGCTGAAGTTGAGAAAAGGAATTGAAAAACTGTCTTTTTATTTTAAGGTCGTTCAGTGCTCTGAGCCGTTGCGCCATCAGTGCAGATATTCACAGGTCGAGTAAGAACGCATAAGCTGAGCATTTATTGCCCTCGTCGTACCATCAGCATAAACCATTAGCATAGACAATGCCATTAGCATAAACGGCGATATAGGGACAGAAAATAGCAGCTGACAGCTATCTACAAGTCACGTACAGCTCACGAAATACCCCTTTTGAAATCAAGGAATTCAGGCAGGAACAGAAGTTCGGGTTAAATAGCTCATTTAACAACGCACAAAGCTCCCTTATAGCATAGGGCCTAGTTGGAATATAATTATGGGCTAGCAAAAAAATGCACCCCTTATCCCAATGCGGGTTGAAGCTCGCATAGAGATAAATCATCCAAAAGTTAACATTCATCGTCGTCATGAGGCATTGGCGTACCATCATGATGTTAGAGCGTCGTGCTGAAGCTCATGTAACGGCGTAACAAGCCAGTTTTGAAGAAGCAAATCATCTAGATACAAGGTAAATTTGACATACGTTTCCAACTCAACAGTAATATTCTGAGTCCAATGGGAAGCCTCAAAAGGTCAGAATATCATACACAAAGCTTCGCGGGAGTTCCTAGCAAACTACCCATGTCTTTAGCACTTCACGTCGACATGACCGCATGCAAGACGATAAGTAAGATAATCTCTTAAAGATAATTTTTTACCATTGTTTGGTTTATTAGTGTATATGAAGTAAAGGGTATGGTGAGATATCTAAGCACCTTGGTCCGCGTAGCTCTCGAGGTTGGCGGTCATGTTTTGGAGTTTTTCCCCGGTGAGACCATAGGCGCTCAAGTAAGTCCAGGTAGGGGTTCGGCTGACTGGATGTCCCCTCGGACTTTGACAGGTGGCGTCCGACGTACCATGTCATATCTTTCTCGTACAGCGTGAACTGCGCACGTGCAACGAATGACGTCAGTTCAGTGCAAACTTGCAGGAGCTGGGCACCGTCATATGTCTCTGGGGTGCGAGCAATGTTAGTGGTTATTGTGCTTTTTGCGGATGCAAAACCGTCTCCGGATGTGTAAAAAATTAGGAATTGTCTTTTGTAACACAGCTCTAAAATAAAACAAACAAGCAATAATATTTAGAGCCCTTCCACTACTGTGGAGATGGAACACTACCGAAGCTCCATAACTATATTCAGTTACGTATGGAGACTTGCTATATTGATCAATAAAATTAGAATTAATTTCAAATTACTTCTCATGTAGTTTGTTTCTGGATATAGTTCCGTTAAAGCGAGAGTTACACCCGTTTTATGTAGCAATACTCCCTCCGTATATATATTGTCACGTAGCCAAAGACGATGCAGTTGTCTTGGAGAAAAAAACAAGTTTATTGGAGCGAACTTGTGCTCCCCTAACAACTCAAAGAATACACAGGTGGCGAAGCAGCAGTCAACAAAGTGACGTGCGCAGGCGAGTGTCGGAGATTTGAATGCCACGGCGTCTGTTCTGCGAGAATTTCTCTTTGAGCGCGGGTGTTTCTTGAACCGTCGAATTACATCGAGAGCACTGAAAATAAAGGAAGACTATTCTAGGCTAGCGGTGTTAGGACGAAACATTCTCCCTATCAAATGAGATATTCCGTGCGACATAAGAAAGATGATTGATTGATTGATTGTGGGGTTTAACGCGCCGACGCAACGCAGGCGATGAGGCGCGCCGTAGTGGAGGGCTCCGGATTAATTTTGACCACCTGGGGATCTTTATCGTGCGCCGAAATCTCGCACACACGGGCGTTTTTGCTTTTCGCCTCCATCAGAAAAGCGGCCGCCGCGGCCGGGAATCGAACCCGCGACCTCGTGCTCAGCAGCGCAACGCCTTAGCCACTGAGCCACCGCGGCGGGTGCGACATAAGAAAGAAAGAAAGATAGTTAGAAAGAAAGAAAGAAAGAAAGAAAGAAAGAAAGAAAGAAAGAAAGAAAGAAAGAAAGAAAGAAAGAAAGAAATAAAGAAAGAAATAAAGAAAGAAAGAGAGAAATAACGAAAGAAAGAAATGAACATATCAGAAAGAAATGACACAGATATCTAACACAGCCCGGCGCAGCGGGGCGGTAAAAGCAAGAACATAAACAAATCCAATACATGGTTCGCAGCAATATATACACGATCTCCCAGCTATCATGCACCAATATTTAAAGAAAAGAGCAACGGCATTACTCGAAGAAAACCTAATACATAATATTTGCAGTACTGTGCAGAAGCGGAGAGTAATTTTTTTCGTTAATGAGACTTCACTAATTAATTGTAAATAATGTTATAATTCGAGAATGACTGTCCTAGTCAATGAAGTGTCAATGATGCACGTGTAGGTAGGTACCCACGAGGGGCCTCTAACTGCGCTATTTTCAGCGACGAACTAATTGCGTACTCATTCACTCTGATTGATAAAGAAAACCCGCGAAATATGAAAAATGCCACGTGACAGGGCTCCCGCGCGCATAGTAAAGCAGCGCCCCCAAATACGTTGATTGAAAGCAACTGCTTCGCCTGTGACCCGCCCGAAGAGACAGCGCATCACCTTGATAAAGGCACGCATTGAAGGAGCAGCAACAGCAGCATGTTTGGCGGGGAGTTTGTGGCAGACAAGGCACAAACTCGGTCGCATTTCTTCTTTCTTCCTTTGTTTACTTCATTCTGGCTAACACAAACAGCCTGTTTGAGGGCATTATTTTACGATGCGCGCAGGAGCGCCGTCACGTCGTTGTTTTCGTATTTCGCGGGTTTTCTTTATCAGTCAGAATAAATGAGTACGCAATTAGTTCGTTGCTGAAAATACCGCAGTTAGATGGCCCTCGTGGGTACCTACAAGTGCCTCATTGACACTTTAGTTGTTAGGATAGTACTTCTGGAGTTAGATAATTGCAATTAATTATCATTAACAAAAAAATTAAGGTCCGCTTCTCTACAGTACGGCAAACATTATGCACTAGGTTTTCTTCAAGTAACGCCATTACTCTTTTTTTTTTTAAATCTTGGTGCATGTTAGCTGGGACAGCCTGTATACACTGCCATGTATTGACTGCAGACGGGAATTCTGTAACGTTTACAACTTTACTGTCGCCTAATTCGGACTAGAAAAGTGAAACGGTAGAGCCGCCTTAGCGGCTGATTTAAGTATATTTTTTTTCCTAAATAACTATATTAGATTGGGAGCTACAGAGCATTTTGCGCTAGCTCAGCTAGCGCGTACGATTTGTCGACGCACCACACAGACGCGCGAAATTTCGGCCTGAACCTAACGCAAAACAGCTTCTCTATAAAAAAGGAAATTACTATTGCGCAACTAATACCGCAGTGTAATGTGCCCACTCTTAATTCCTACCTGCCGCAGCAAGGTTTCTCGCAGAATTCATGTACTAAAGCATTGTGTGCACGTGAAGCTTCAGACCACAGAACCAATGGTTAGCGAAATTGAAAGTAAAATTAAAATAGAATCATTGTTAAAGGGACACTGAAGTTCCCTTCATGTAGATTTGGATGAATACCCTCACATTCTAACACTATGTGCCGCATAGTTTCTGTTTCTTTTCCGCAGACCACGCATACCCGTCATTTTGTGGAATCTTCCCCACAAACTCTTAGTTCGCAGGCAACCTGCTCTAGCCTAAAAAGGAGAAGCACTGCCTGGGAATTATCGTAGAAATTTTCCTTTCTGATGTCAATTTCTCAGCCCTGTACACCTCTAACGACGTTTTAGCTTCCATTTTTTCCCTCCATTTATTCGTTTCAATCTGCCTTGCCTCTTTTTTGGTTACCTTGGCTGTTTTGGATTCTCCACTGTTCTTTCCGTATTTCATCGTTAGTTTTCTGGTCTTTCTTAACCACTGCGTGTCCACGCTTTTCAAGTATAGGTACCTAAATAGCTTAGCTGCCCACCTTCGTTGATCCATTGCCCTCAACCGGATATCAAAACATATTTTACTATGTGCTTCTCGAACTTCAAACGAAGCCTGGCTCATATCTCCCTGAACTGCTTCGTTACTTGTTTTTCCATGCGTGCCTAAGGCCAAACGTCCTACCGTTCTCTGGTTTACTTCCAGGCCTGATAGAACGTCTGATTTTAAGCAGAGTACAGCATTCGCAAACGTGAGACCCGGAACCATTACTCCTTTCCACATTCCTCTTACTACTTCATATCTGTTATCTCTATGCTTCATTATAGCTGCGTTTCGCTTTCCCTTAACCTTAAGTTGCACCTCGTGAGTTCTTAACTCTTTCGGGACCGCTCCATAGGCCTTCGATCACATATGATCGATGGTTTCGCGAGCCTGCAGAATACACATTTTCGCTCGATGGAACACCTAGCGACATCTAGGAGATAGTTTGAAAACTGGAGTTTTCTCTTTTGTGAAGTTTCGTTTTTTATCGCCAGGCGGCAACGCGTCAGATATTTTATTCTGACGGGCAGTGGTTTCAAATGTAAACAAACATGGCGTCATACTCGCGCGAGCGCGATAAGAAATCCGCCTCGGCTCGTCTCGCACATCTTCGCCTTCTACTGTGGAGTTGAAACGATGAGAGAGGCAGTGAAGAGTCGGAATGTGGCTTTAGAGATTGGATTTCGCTCGAGTGAGGATTCGGGTGGTCGATCACCTGAACATCAAATCGCGCTCAAGGTGGGTGTTTGGTTTCGGTTTCAATTGGCTCTGGAGTAAATATGTGCGCTCGAAATATGTTCTGGCTGGTTTATATTTGTTCGCTAGGGTGTTAACTACCTATGGTGGTGATCTCCGGCCACCAGTGCAGAAACGGATGAAGTTTCGCCGGACGAAGCCCGTGTGTACCTGGCGACGACGAGCCATGGCCTTAGTGCCAAAAAGATCACACACAAAACAAAAACCAGTTACACCTAGCCGCATCAAACTTTTGCGATGAAGAAACAAAGCATCGTGTTAGATTTTGTATATCCTGAAATAATTTTATTATGTTTTATATTTTATATTTACGCTTTCTTCTATCTTTCTCGTAGTTTTTTTACGAAGTTCTTACTTTCAGATTTTTTCATGGTTCTCTATATCGCCAGTGGTTGAGAGTAAACTTGGTATGGTATGTCAAAGAGCATATAATTAGCTGCATTTTGGTATATCCTAAGGGCAGATGGTGCCTTTGCTTTATGTAATAAAAAATTGTACCGCGACCTCCCTTTTTATCACTTTTCCGGCGTCCCGAAACAGTTAAGGTAGTTTATCCCCCTTCGTTTATCCACACTCCCAAATATTTATATTCCTTCACTCTAGGTAATTCGCCTTGCTGGATAGACACTACATCAGTGGTAGCGTCATTGAAAACCATGGTGTCTGTTCTGCGAGTATTTCTCTTTGAGCGCGGGTGTTTCTCGAACCGTCGAATTACATCGAGAGCACTGAAGATAAAGGAAGACTTTTCTAGGCTAGCGGTGTTAGGACGAAGACGTTCTCCCTATCAAATGAGATATTCCGTGCGACATAAGAAAGAAAGACTAAAAAGAGAAAGAAAGAAGACAGAAAAAGAAAGAAAAGAAAAGAAAGAAAAGAAAGAAAAGAAGAAGAAAGAAAGAAGAAAGAAAACAGAAAATGTACACATGCGCTTCACTCGGGACACAGATATCTAACACAGCCCGGCGCAGCGGGGCGGTAAAAGCAAAAACATAAACAAATCCAATGCATGGTTCGCAGCAATATATACACGGTCTCTCAGCTATCATGCACCGAGATTTAAAGAAAAGAGCAACGGCGTTACTCGAAGAAAACCTAATACATAATATTTGCAGTACTGTGCAGAAGCGGAGAGTAATTTTTTTCGTTAATGAGACTTAACTAATTAATTGTAAATAATTTTATAATTCGAGAATGACTGTCCTAGTCAATGAGTTCAATGATGCACTGTAGTACCCACGAGGGGCCTCTAAATGCGCTATTGTCAGCGACGAACTAATTGCGTACTCATTCACTCTGACTGATAAATAAACCCGCGAAATATGAAAATAACCACGTGACAGGGCTCCCGCGCGCATAGTAAAGCAGCGCCCCCAAATACGTTGATTGAAAGCAACTGCTTCTCCTGTGACCCTCCCGAAGAGACAGCGCATCACCTTGATAATGGCATGCATTGAAGGAGCAGCAACAGCAGCATGTTTGGCGGGGAGTGTGTGGCAGACAAGGCACAAACTCGGTCGCATTTCTTCTTTCTTCCTTTGTTTATTTCATTCTGGCTAACACAAACAGCCTGTTTGAGGGCATTACTTTACGATGCGCGCAGGAGCGCCGTTCACGTCCGTTGTTTTCGTATTTCGCGGGTTTCTTTATCAGTCAGAAATAAATGAGTACGCAATTAGTTCGTTGCTGAAAATACCGCAGGTAAATGCCCCTCGTGGGTACCTACAAGTGCCTCATTGACACTTTAGTTGTTAGGATAGTACTTCTGGAGTTAGATCATTGCAATTAATTAATTATCATTAACAAAAAAATTATGGTCCGCTTCTCCACAGCACTGCAAACATTATGCACTAGGTTTTCTTCAAGTAACGCCATTACTCTTTTTTTTAATCTTGGTGCATGATAACTCTTTTTTTTTTAATCTTGGTGCATGATAGCTGGGACAGCCTGTATACACTGCCATGTATTGACTGCAGACGGGAATTCTGTACCGTTTACAACTTTACTGTCACCTAATTCGGACTAGAAAAGTGAAACGGTAGAGCCGTCTTAGCGGCTGATTTAAGTATATTTTTTTTCCTAAATACCTATATTAGATTGGGAGCTACAGAGCATTTTGCACTAGCTCAGCTAGCGCGTAATATTTGTCGACGCACCACACAGACGCACGAAATTTTGGCCAGAACCAAACGCAAAACAGCTTCTCTATAAAAAAGTGAAATTACTATTGCGCAACTAATACCGCAGTGTAATGTGCCCACTCTTAATTCCTACTCGCCGCAGCAAGGTTTCTCGCAGAATTGTGTGCACGGCAAGCTTTGTGTGCAAGGCAAGCATTGTGTGCATTGTGCATTGTGTGCACGGCATTGTGTGCACGGCAAAGCATTGTGTGCACGGGAAGCTTCAGACAACAGAACCAATGGTTAGCGAAATTGAAAGTAAAATTAAAATAGAATCATTGTTAAGCTCCCAATGCAGCCCTTTCTTTGCAGTTTTAAGAAAGAAATCGGAGTTTTTCAAAACAATGAAGTCCAGTAAAGGGTATAGATATTAGCACGCACTTGTTGATAATTGGTTGTGGTTCGTTCAGAATTCGTGGCTTTTCTCACCAGGGAAAAACAAGCCGAGATAGAAAGCCAATTCCCCTCAGGATGCACATTTGACGCCCCTTGGTGGAATGTTTTGGGTAGCCTGGTGTTCCTTAACGTGCACGAAAATATCTCACATGCATGCGGTTTTTGGTGGCTTTAAAATCGACAAAGCACGGCCACAGGCCATTTCAGCAATTCGCCTATATAGCGTGGCTTGTTGCGGGACCCTCCATGCTTGCTGAGTGAATAAAGCGATGCGATACTGGGTAGGAGGTCACGTGTTCGACCCTCAGATGCAGTGGATGTTTTCCTGGTACAACAGAAAACGACCGTGTGACAATATTTTGGCGCGCCTATAGTTGCTCAGTTGTAGCTTCGGCGTGTAAAGCCCCAATTTCAACTTTGAACTTCGCGGTTGCTTTTCAGCGGAATTTCGCCCCACGATTCGCCCCACGATCTCTAGTTGGTAGTTTTTTCTTGTTGTTTTGAAGTGGCTGAGGAAGCGTGTGTTGGCTTTAAAAGTTATCGCGCATGCCTATAGAAAGCGACAACTGGCCTTCGCAAATCCTTCTGGTGCCTCCCGCAGTTATCCATGATTCCGGAGTTGCTGCCTTTACACGTACGTGTCAAGACTTTGTTTCCCCTTAGACGTTTTGCGCTGGGCTAGTCTTTCATTGAGCGCTGCCCCTGCACTTGTCGAAGATATTGGCAGTCTACTCGCCCCCCGATGCCAAATTAGGCTCGCGGGATCTACCTGTACACTGCGTGATGAATTTTCAGTAAGGTTAACACGGCACAACGTGGCGTGACCACGAAATAAATTGGCAGCGGACTCCTGGCAGATAAGAGCGGCGAATCAGCGTACAAGCCATTGGAATGTTGATTCGAAACGCATCGCCATAAGCTTCGCCACAAGTATCCCGAAGGCAACGCAACGGGCCCCCTTGGACGTGCTGAGAAGGGTTGGGTAGGTTAGCAGGGGCGGATGGACAGTTTCCGCTGTCTGTTATTTAACTTATTCCTGAAATTTTGCAAGCATTTCGGAGAACGCAATGTTTATTTCTCTTTACCGGGGCGAGTCTGAAGCCGCAGTAAATATTCTCCGAAAAAAAATCCGGCTCAATTCCCCTCTCTAAGCAAAGCGTAAGATTATGAAGTATGATGGAAGCATACGGGTTTATCTGTGCACATATCAAGGGATTCCCACTTTTCTTTACGTCATTTGGGACTGTCCAAACGTAAAAAAACAGATGACGATCTTGACTGACGTGACATGATAGGCGAATGACATTGCAGATAGCATCACTGCATGTCAACCACCCACCGTTAATGTGAGCGCGACATTTGTGTCAAACGAATATGCTACCTCGTGTTACCTTGATTATTCGCGTCTTGTTGACAAAGCCGGTTCTGTCGACGTCAAAGGTGAGTAGGGCGGGCAGTCCGTACACGACGGAGAACTGCACGAGCGCCTCCACAGGGTCGTACGAGGAGTCCTCCTTCAGGTCGAAGAAGTCCAGCCTCTCGGAGGCCAGCCAGGCACGAAGATCCGCCATCTGCGATGACAGGCTCATCAGCAAAGGCCGTTGGTTCGATCGATCGCTTTTTTACTATGAAGGTAGTTAAATGTCACGTGAAATTTTGTGTTCCACCTCACGGGGTTGTCATTCTTTTCATTAATATAAAGCGGTAAAAGCCATAAGTTGAGGTAGTTATCGCTTGTCCCCAGAGCATTTGAGGACAGGACAAGTGGTCCATCGTGTAGCAGTGATTTCACATTGTAAGGATGCCTGCCGAAGTTTTGCAACCCTAATGAAAGTTCTCATACGGCGGCTAACATCGCCATCACTACTAAATTTATTCTCTATCTCCGATTGATGCCACATGCTGCCGCAGCTCTGCATGCGACGTTGCCATGAAGCTTCACCACAGAATCTCCTTGACTACAGTATAGTGTACGACTAAATGGCTTCTATACATAAACATGTTGTACCAGGATTGATTACTGAATTAGCACGCAGGCAAGCATTTCGCCTAAAGTATAGCGGGAAAATGTACCTCACAGGTAATACAAAGCACCCGGCTGAACCAATGACTCGATCCCCCCACAAACCTGATATTCACTCGTGCTGTCGATGTTAAGGCACGCCTGGAACATGCGGGCCGCTTTCTGGAACGACCTCTGACCAAAGTCTGGCACTACCGTGGATCTCAGCAGGGACTTGATGGTGTCGTGTGTCTTAGCCTCAGCCTGCACAATAGAAGGCTCCATTCACTGCCATCTAATTGACATCTGTTACCGGGGGCACAACGTCTCACTGGCATAGTGCACACCGCAGCTAGGGCGGGCAGACCTTCTGCTTTCATGACCACGACGTTTCACTCACCACATCACCAACATCGATTGGTAAGTGAAGGCACAGCACACAAGCACAGTCCACTTCCTAGTAGGTCTGCGAGGCTATAACATGCATGCTCTTAGTACTATGCCACTTCTGTATTTGGGCTGTATGTATAAAAATGACAACAAACAGAATCAGTTTTCAGTTTTTCTGAGCGGCTACACCATGGGTTGACCACGAAATGTCGTCAGCGGCTCTGCGGTGCGATGAATCCTTTTCTGTAAATGTTTTCAAACCACACTGAATGTGGCCACGGTGAATACTACTGCTAGATAGGCAGGTGAGCGAAGCATCTTGAATCTTTGTTTGTAAGCTGAGCACGTGCGGATTAAACGCGTTCATCCCTCTGTGCTGCACGCCACTTGCAATAAATGCCACAATTGATCCAAGATAATCACCCCCCCCAAAAAAAATCCCCCCACCTCCCCGAAGGGGATCGTGCGGAAATGCGAATGCATTGGGTGCACTGAATTCTTCTTTGCGGTATCGTTGCCGCGAGGGATTCGACTTCACCGACTTCCATCGCTATCAAGGCGCCAGTCGGCAAGCAGTCACGGAGAGAGGCGCGCGCTCCCTGCATTTATATGCGCAGCGAGCGGAGAGGGGTACGCGGAGAGGAGAGAGAGACCCGCGCCAGCCCGCGCGCGAGCTCTCTCTCCGCCCCGAGCTCCGCGATGCGAGCGCCCTCACATGCCGAGCGCGCTCCTCCTCTCCACTCACTCTCCGCTACTCCGCCCGAGCTCCGCGATGCGAGCGCCCTCACACGCCGAGCGCGCTCCTCCTCTCCCCTTGCCCTCCGCTACTCCGCACCTGCTCCGGTTGCTAGGCGCACGCCGCTCAACGACGCAAGACAACCCGCGGCTAAGAAATGCATTCGCATTTAAAAAAGAAACTACCACCTCCCCTCGCGGGAACCCCTGTGTAGATGCGACGCATAGGGGGTTCACGTTGCAGCGTTGGACAGCGGAGGAACGGCGCTGGAACGATGGAGCGGAGCGGCGCAGTCACCGCGTTTTATAGCGCGCATAACGATGAGTGGACGCGCCGGCGCCAGTGCGTCTGCCGCGGCTATGACGCAACACAATCCACTTTAATCCAATCCAAATCCAAGCCAAGCCAGGCCAATCCAAGCCAATCCAAGCCAATCCAATCGAATCCAATCCAATGCCCCTCGCGAGAGAGTGTTCGCTATCGGAGAGGAGGGGGGGTGAGCGGTGGAGAGCGCAGCTGGCGCGGCGAGGAGAATGGGGGAGGGGCGGACGCCGACGACGCCGGATGGAGGGACAAGGCGGGTGAATGAGATGCGGTCGCATCTAAAAAGATTACTACGCGGACCCTAGTCTCATCCGGACAAAAACAATTATATCTTGTGCGGGCTTTCCCTAGGGAACTGTCGTGCTATGGTCTAGTGACGACAAGGCGGAATGCTCTCCTCATCAAATCAGGTAGTCTGCACGACAAACACGTAAGGCAGCCGGGCGCTGCCAGACGCTGGCAACAAAACATAACAAAACCGAACAGAAGTGAAGGCATGGTTTGTGCCAATATTCACGACACACTGCACCAGTACTTAAGAAAAATTGCAGAACAGACATTTCAGGTACACAAACAATATGTTTAGGCCTGTAGCCAACACATCAGTCTACAAAAAATTTTGGTGACATACGCGGTGGCAACCTTAACAATTGAGTCGTTTTGGTGCTGTAAAGAAAGTCCTTAAGAAAATTGGGCTCACCGCCGCAAAGACGTTCTTGTGGGTTCCCTGGTACCTGGAGCAGACGTGTGCGTAGAAGTCCATGCACGGTGAGCGGCTCTCATCGAGAATCTCGCGCAACAAGTTCGAGATGCCAACGCACTCGCTTGACTCACATGTACCGAGCGAATCCTGCATTGCAATACCAGATTTGATCACGGCAACATTCCTGGCTATAATATTTCTGCAGAGGCTGCCCGGTTGTCTCCAGCCACAACGAGTGTAGTAGCGCAAGGATACGTACAGGGAACATTTGGCGACTCTTCATATAGTATTTTGTAATTGCGCGCCACTGGCGAAACTCCTTTATGCTATGGTTACTTATACCCATGCCACACGTGCACGAAAAATGACATTAAGTGCTTAAAGGCCTTAAGAAACCGAATGACATTATTCGTGCTACACGCCAAAACGCCAAGGCATTAAATGTGTTAGGCATGATGGTGATAATGACCAAATCGAGAAATGCACTCACATTTTAGAAGTCTTTAAAGCGCATACAAACTTTTTAGAAGTGTTAAAACTGATATTATGAAAGAAAACAAGCGTTTTGTAAACAAATGGTGCGAGCTGTTTCTAAAACTGGCTTCAGTAGCGGCCGTCGCCTGCCAGCGGTAGCCGAATCCAAAATAGTCAATACAACAGGCAGCAGGACGTCCTGCCTTTTGCCGCTGTTTTAGTGAACTTCTTCCTCAGAAAATCACCACCAAGAGGACACAAAAATTGTCTTATTTCAAAGTTCAGCTACGTTTCCGTGTCAATACTCTGGTGCTGAGAGTTTTCGTTGGTTCCATTCCGTGCCCATCACGTTCGATAGTAGCCAGTTCGCGAAGGCGAATGAGTTGTGCTGAACTCTTTAAACCAAAAATGACATTAAAGCAAATGGCATTCCATTTTTTCGTGCAGCTTAAGGCATTAAGCACTTAATGTCATTTTTTCATGTGCGTGTGGCACGGGTATCAGTTCCCGGTGGTGACGTAGTTCCCGAATCAAAACTCCGGAGGCGTATAAATCCCTCAGCTGTAGACTCACAGAGGCTTTTGGAGGGGCTAGTTGGTTCAGTATTGTGTTCGAATTTAGCGTGCGCTGCATACTTGAACGCATGGCAAGGACCGTTGAACAAACAAGTGGCCCAATCCCCAATCGAGGGATCCAAGAACTGTCAATACTGACTCGCCTATACTCTCGCAGGTTGCGAAAAGCTAAGGAGGAGGCAGCAGGCTCGGGCGTTGCCAGGAGGGGAGGGGTGGTGTTTCGGTGTCACAACATCCCCCCCCCCCCCCCTCCCCCGAAATTTTATGTGGCGCATCTCACCACCCTTATTTCAGCCTTTTTCCTCTCATGCTTTTTACACACTTCATCTATATATTTGAATGTAAAAACGAGAATAAGATAAGAAAAAGCCGCCCGCATCTTCCCACGGGGGGAACTCGAGTAAATGCGTCGCATCTACTCGAGTCAAGCAAAGCGTCACGTCAAGCGTAAGCCATGCAAAGACGCCCTTGACTGAATTCCGAACGCGCGCTCCACCGCTTATATACGTTGAGGGGACTGCGTAAAGCCGGTCCCAGTCGACGACGTTGGCGTACTTGTAAAGCGGCGTGGACTCTAGGTGTTTGAGCCAACCGCGGATGTTGCTTGGCCGGAGACGGCACACCGGTTTATATGCGCAGCGCGGCCCGAAGGAGAGGAAACCGCGGAAGAGAGAGTACTGCACATGCGCCGGCCCAAGCGCGTCTGCCGCGGCTATGACGCAACGTGCCGCGGGCTATTGACGCAACACAATCCAACACAATCCACTTTAATCCAATCCAATCCAATCCAATCCAATCCAATCCAAGCAAGCCAATCCAATCCAATCCATCCAAGCAATCCAATCGAATCCAATCCAATGCCCCTCGCGAGAGAGTGTTCGAATCCAATTCCAATGCCCCCTCGCGAGAGATGTGTTCGCTTTCGCCTCGACTCGACGCGCATGCGCAGTAAGCGTGCGGACTACGGACGCCAATACGGGTGACATCGTGAGTTACTGAAATGCTCTGCATTTAAAACGGAAATAAGATATTGTTTGGGCACAGTCAATCTTTCAAAAATTTCCTTTATTGTCATGATATAACGCCCCCAGGAAAATATTTCTGGCTACGCCACTGGCGGCAGGAGAAAGGTTATTGTAGCGCGTGCTTCTGCGGCGCCGAACTCTCGGTTGCTTGTATCCCGGCCAACGCAGCGACGGATGGCTCCGTGCCGTGTGCGTTCGCAGTCTGAGTACTCGACACTCATCAACTGTATTGCGCTTCGATTCCACGGAGCCGCGAGCCTTGTTCGGTCTGAGGGTACCCAGGAGAATCGTGGCTTGATGACGGGTGCCCAGAGCGAACGCTAAAGAAATGATGCCTCTCTTACGAGGTGACTCAATCATGAGCTATCGCGTGCGCCTCCTGCGGCACTACGTACGGGACCTCGGAATTCCTTATCTACCGAAATTATAACGTTCGTTGTATAAGGCGATGTGAAGGTGACGCGTTCGTAATAACAAAAAACGGGAGGGTTTTTGCGCCAGAAACGCGGTATTTTGGGAAATATTAAAGGTCAATAGATGAAGATCGTAGCTTAGTAAGCGCACTGATTTAAGACTTTCACAATGTCAAGGTGCATAAAAGTGTAATAGAAACAACTGCAAGGACGAGACGTCTATAAAATAGAGAATAAGGGGAGAAGTAGAGGGCCAGGATGGGTACAATGATGCATGAAGCGCGGAAAAAGCGAATCCCTCCCCGAAAGTAAACGTATACATATATAGCGCCGCACTCGCCATGACTGGCCTTTACCACGGGCCGGTTTATGTTTTCGCCGTGGGCTGCGAGTGGGCTCAGCGAAGTGGGCAGTCAGAAAATTTGGAGGCCATGGTGGAAACTTGCGCCGTAGTCGGGTGTACCAGCTGCAATCCGGACCTCAGGGAGTAGAACGAATCGCCATGCGAGTCTCACTGGCCGCAACTTCACAAACACTGTCCGTATGGGCGTCCTATCACAATGCACCGCTTTCCGCACAGTGAGCGCGACACGAAGGCCAGGCTGGGCTGGATCGCCATTCTCCAGAAGAAGAATTTTTGACCAAGAACAACGTCAAGGGTGACTTTTTCCGACAAGCATATTGTAGTATGCATAAATATGCCCCGGTAGGCTTGCTGTAAAGCATGCCTCCTGTTGTGTTTACTCGCTGCGTTCGTGTCGTCGCGAGGAAACGAGTCAGCCTGGCTGTTTAAGCCGATCGGAGCGGTGACTCCCAGATTCTTTTCTAGTTTTCGCTTGAACATATCAGCTTTGCCACGGAGAAGAACATCTAACCTTGCGTTACTTAAAGTGCACTAAAAGCCTATTATCGCACCGCCGGCGTCTCCATAGTGCCGTAGTTCGGCGGTGCCGCTAACCCATCCTTCCTTCTGATTGATTGATTGTGGGGTTTAACGCGCCGACGCAACGCAGGCGATGAGGCGCGCCGTAGTGGAGGGCTCCGGATTAATTTTGACCACCTGGGGATCTTTATCGTGCGCCGAAATCTCGTACACACGGGCGTTTTTGCTTTTCGCCTCCATCAGAAAAGCGGCCGCCGCGGCCGGGAATCGAACCCGCGACCTCATGCTCAGCAGCGCAACGCCTTAGCCACTGAGCCACCGCGGCGGGTCCATCCTTCCTTCTCGTGACGGACGCAGAAACATGGCTTCCATAGCCATAGCGGCTGTGGAAGCCATAGTGGCAGTTGCCTTGCGCCGGAGGCTGCAACTTCGACGTTATTTCGAACTCCGTTAATAATTTGTGCGCCAACGAATCCGTACAAGCCGGTCGTGATCCTTACATGCTCGAGCATGAGATAAATGTGGGCCAACCAGCTGCTCAATGCCGTTTCATTTACATCAGGAGTCAGAAACATTTCGAGGTGCAGGGCCGAGTTGCATAAAGCCGACACGGCAATTAAGAGCCAGATAGCAAATCGGGGTGCAAGGAGGGCAGGGGAGCTTTTTTGTACCGGTGTAAAGAAAGGAAGTGAAGACAGTGAAACAGCGCTTAAACGAAGACAGTAAGAGAAGACACAGACAGGAGTGCTGTCTGTGTAAGCAGCGCTCCTGTCTTTGTCTTCTCTTACTGTCTTCGTTTAAGCGCTGTTTCACTGTTTTATGATGAACCAACTAGACCAAACCCAAACATTAGTTAGAAGGGAAGACGTTATCTGGCCAAGTGTGATGGGTGCAATGCCAACTAGAAGCTATCTTGCTTTTTCCTGTCTAAGCCAACTTGAAGTCAGAATTGCCGTGTCAGCGTTCAGATAGGAAGTGACAAGGGGAGGGGAGCTCTGACGTCATGCCCGGGTGCCGCAGAATACTTCCCCAAGTGCCGCAGGTTCCCGAAGTCTGATATACATGGTTGCTGCGTACGTAGAAATAGAAAAAGATGAGGACCAAACGGCTACGAAACGCGTGAACAGAAGCTTAGGCGATGGGCGCCAGGCAGAACAGCGCTTTAAGAAGCTTTGCCGCTATTTAGTCTCCGAAGGTTGGCACACAGTATCTAATCGTCCGACCAGTGTCCATGCACAGAGACCCTCGAAAATAACTGCACAATTCGCCCATAAAGCCATGACGGCGCTCGCCGATGCGGCCCGGCCCCATGGAAGGACACCGCGAGAAACGCGTTTTTGAAGGCCAGCAATGGCGGGCGACGTCGCACCATCCAATATGGCTGCACCCAGGCCGCCGCTTTGTAAACGGTGCACGGATGCCAGCCCTTCCTAACTGAAATAGCTCTTCTGCCCTCCAAGCAAGGCGTAAATCCAGCCGAAGTCCTACTTCGGCCGATGAAATAGTGCAGTGCACAAAGCAATGTGCCGTGTGGAAGGTATGCCACATGATTATGCAATAGCAAACATTACCTTCTTTGAATGTAAAAGCGGCGGTACTTAGCGGGAAAGCAAAGGACTCGTGGCAGTAACTACAGACCACCTCCTATTCAAAGAATAAGGCAGATACGAGAGTTACGTATTGTCTGCCTACCTAACATGTCCGAGACTTCACCCAGCTGGTGGGCGACTATTATATTTTGAAGAGACAATATTGTTCTATACAAGAGGCAATCTATTTTAAAGAGCGTAGTTAAAACATTGTCTCTCTTTAAACCACGTTTTTAAAGAGCAGACAGCAAGAAATTGGTGCATGGTTTCGAAATCGAAGTGCCGGGAGCAGCCAAAGTGGCCCGACCCGACAGCTGCAGCGTGGGGGTTCTGGTTAGAGCCTATTCCTTGGCGCTGGCACAACAAGAAGGCATGGACGAAGGGCATAAATTACGTGGCGTATAGAGTGTGGCCAGAACGCATACTCTAGTAATGAATGTCTCAGAAAAAAATTGCCGATGCATCTGATATTGCGAGCCTGCTAAGCCAATTGCTGCGTCAGAGCACAACATATGCTAATCAAATCAAATAAAGTTATGTAGAAACCGCAACTTTGTACTTTGTAGATGACCGTCACATAGAAACATTGAATTGAGTGTTCATATTAAAGGCACAGTGCAAAAGAGACAAGATACTCTCATACTCTCATTTTCTGACGCATTCCACTTTAGAGGTAGCATTTTTTTCGTAGAGACGTATACGGCAGAAGGTGGCGTAACGTGTTTCACCGTCCCAAAGTGGTTTCTGCCATAGATCTGCACAGACTCGCTCAGCATTGGCTCCCAATATTTGAAAGGACACACAAGGGTTGGAAGTTGGGCTAGTTGTATACTATCCGTCATAAGAACAACAGCGCACAATACAGAGAGAGAATGGGAACAAAAGAAGACACAACAAGCGCAGTCTCGCAACTGGTTTTTTTAAAACATATCCACAGTATAAATAGCTAAGCGGTTCAATGTACACGCCCTATGTGCGTCCCAATTTTCGACACACTCGACCGCACATACAGGAAAGGAATGTAACAATCTTTCAAACGCGAAAAGCAGAAAGCCTGAGATGACCCCATCACAGATAGCACCTCGGGGCAAGCCTTTAAAACACATTCCTTGAACAGGCACCGATATCACGCTTACGGCGCATCTAAGCATTTGCAACTTCTCGGCTAAGCAAGGCAATAGGCGGCGGCACTTTAAATTGGCTTACACCTTTTTTTTATCTGCAACTAACACCCTTACTCTTTATCAAAGAACAAAAAACAGCCCTTGAAAGAGTGTAGTTATCGATGAAACACCCTTTAAAAGGGTGTATTCTTGCGTGTTTGATAGGGTGTAAGGGTGCTTATCAACGGCAAAAAAACCCCAATGTGTGTTCTCCTTTGTTTTTTCTGCTAGGGTGTAATGGTGCCAGTTATAGGCAGCCATTTACACCCTTACGGGTGTAAATAGCTTTCAGTGTAGCTGATACACTCCGGAGCGCTTGTTGCGTGTTGTGTTCCCGTCCTCTGTCTTGTTTGTGCGCTGCTGTTTTTAAAGGGGCCTTGCAGACAAAAGACAAGTTTAATTCATTCGAAAGATTTCCTCATTAGAATCATACTGAGACCACTTTTAACATAAACTTCGCTGAAATAAGCTATATAATTAGGAAAAAAGGAAATGGCCCTGCGACCCACTAGCTCATTTCCCGCAACAGAGCCTATGATGTCATATGCGACAGCTCTCCGATTAACTGAGGCCAACAGGAGCAAACGCGAACTAGACAGGGCTTACAAGGTTGCCAAACGAGCTATTTGCGCTTAAACTGAGGGCACATTCTTTTTAAAGCAGTAAGAATGGTGGGGTAAACAGTGGAAGTTACGGAAGTGCAAGTAAAGATAGACGTACTGACGAGTACTGCGGTTGGTACTGCGTGCCTCATGCTTGTTTTAGCTGCACAGCACTGCGACGATTTGGGATTGTCTCAGACGACACTGGCCGATTGGCGTAAGCCACGGTGTCTTACGTGACCATACCTGCCTAGCAAACACCATGCTTCACGAAACGATTAATTTTCTCCCTGAACAAAAAACAAAAACAAAGCGTAGGCAGAAAACGGCCCTTCGCGGTATGGTGGCGCCATCTAGGTTGACTAACGGTAAACGAGGCTCTGCAATCGGCTGCAGAGCGGTTCTTGTGATGCCATTGCAGACGTCGCGAAAACAGACGATTTGGCGGGAGAATCGAAATTTTAACTTAAATTGATTAATCTCTCAGGGAATAAAGCATCGTTTGCTTCCGGACAAGCGCCGGGGGCACTATGAAACACGAAATCTTTCGAATGAAATAAACGTATTTTGTCTGCATGCCCTTTTTAACATGAAGAGGGCGCAAGCTGCGCGTTCCCACCGTGTCCTTCTTGAGCGGTTCCTGCAGTCGCGACATGAAGGCCAGCGCAAGAACCGTACTCAGCAGGAGCCCCGCCAGGACGCCCACCATTGTAAGGACGAGCACTGATTGGTAGTACTGCTGCTTCTGCCTGTCATCCATGGTGTGGGGGCTTGGCGACAGGGTGTCCACGCCGCTTGCCTGCAAGGATGGAGGGAAGGGTGAATAAAGGCAGGGAGGTAAAGAGCAGTACTTCTCCATGTCCGCCACCCCTGCACTGCAAAATTATCTACACCTTTAAGGGTTTTTTTGCTGCCTATAAGTGACTCCCTTACACCCTAACAAAAAAAAAACGAACGACAGTACCTTTCAAATGTTTTGTCGTTTGTAAAACCCTTACACGCCAGCAAAGCCCGAGAGTATACGCTTTTAAACTGCGTTTTAATGCGTTTTAAACTGCGTTCCATAGGGGTATCGACCGCGTCAATACCCCTATGGAAGGTGTGGGCTAACGTACGGGATAGCAGAGGACCCCGGCTAGCTTTGCTAGAGAACGCTACGCGCCGTACACTAGACCTGCGGAATCCGAAGACTCACGCACGGGTTCGAGTACTCACATGCGGTAGACAGGCTCCGGCAATCCAAAATGAGGCTTTATTGCCTGGCAGATACAGTGCATACCACCAGACAACACGACTATCGCTCGCGGAGAGACAGTGGCTCCTGTCGCTCGCTCAAGCCGCTGGGCTCAGACCTCGTCATCACGGCCACGGGAGCAGGGGAGGCATCCCGAGGCGACCGATCAGGGCAGAATCTCTCGGCAGAGTCCCCGCGGAACATTCGCGCATCCCGCAGGTCGGCTCGGGGGGGAGAGGAGATCTTCCCCAGATCGGGGAGAGGGTGGCGCGAAGGAAGGTGGCAAACTGGTCCTCCTTCCCCCGCGCCCTCGCGCACACGTTCGCGGCGAGCCGGTTCGGCGCGCGCACGGGGTCACAAAGAGGTCATGACTGACGTGACGCGCCGGCTGCCCAAAATGGCGGCTCCCAGCTCGCGGAAACATGTGCAGGCGAGGCGTAGGAGAGCACGGGCCCCTACAAAGGTTGGAGGGCGCGGTCGCCTCCTCATTGCTGTCTCAGGGAGCTGCAACATACGCTTTTGCCTATTCCCGCCCTTCATCACCTGACTATTAAAGTGGTGATTTCGACTACTTGGTTTACATCTACGAGCATTTAAACAGCTCTGTGTGATGTCCCTTCTTGTTCCGTCTCTCTCGCTGTTTTTTTACTCTTGCGCCTGGAGTGTTCACACTCTCCCACACTGTAAATTATTTATGACCTCCAACCTTCCATAGGGGTGTTGACGGGTAAAGAGACAATGTTGTGGTGCGCTTGAAAGCGGCTGACGCCTTATGGCCACCCCGAAAGAAATTTGCGTTACCGAGCTGCCATGCACTGCAGTGACTAGCGATGGGTCACGCAATAAATGTTAGGTTTTTCGCGCGAACGGAATACCAGTCGGTATACCCCTAATTCGTCACAACACCTACCCATCCCATGAAACGCCACGTGTTTCGTAAGAAATGGAATGAAAATTTCTTTCACGAACACCTCTCTAACAACACCTCTCTGAGCAATGCCACGTAATACCTTCTTACTTAGAGTGCACATATTCGCTGCAGAGGAACGAATTTCCGGATGTTCCCATTACACGGCATTTCGTGTGTACAGGGTGTGAGCTTTGCGGAATTTGACATAACTCGCTTTCCAGGGGCAGACATTTGATCGCCCGAAGTACCGACGATAATATGGTTTGTGCTACAGATGAGAGCTTATACGAAACGCGCCCAAGACCCATGTCCCGCACGGATCGCATTTCCGTATTGCTCCTCTGAGCGGCTTGCCTGCGTACTGCTGAGACCAAGGGTACAAGCGTGAGCGCTTACCACCTCTTTCAGCGGTTCACACGCTGTTTTCGACGGCGACCCCACACCTCCCGTTTTGTTATCCTTCGGCGGTTCCTCCTGGATGAAATGGCGTAACATGCAAGTGCGAGGAAAGACGCTTTTATTCAGTGTGCCTCGGTGAACCACTAAAAAAAAAGCGTCTTGTGTTCCCGTGCTCTGTCTTGTTTGTGCGCTGCTGTTTTTAAAGGGGCCTTGCAGAAAAAAGGCAATTTTAATTCATTCGAAAGTTTTCCTCATTAGAATCATACTGAGACCACTTTTAACATAAACTTCGCTGAAATAAGCTATATAATTAGGAAAAAAGGAAAGGGCCCTGCGACCCACTAGCTCATTTCCCGCAACAGAGCCTATGATGTCATATGCGACAGCTCTCCGATTAACTGAGGCCAACAGGAGCAAACGCGAACTAGACAGGGCTTACAAGGTTGCCAAACGAGCTATTTGCGCTTAAACTGAGGGCACATTCTTTTTAAAGCAGTAAGAATGGTGGGGTAAACAGTGGAAGTTACGGAAGTGCAAGTAAAGATAGACGTACTGACGAGTACTGCGGTTGGTACTGCGTGCCTCATGCTTGTTTTAGCTGCACAGCACTGCGACGATTTGGGATTGTCTCAGACGACACTGGCCGATTGGCGTAAGCCACGGTGTCTTACGTGACCATACCTGCCTAGCAAACACCATGCTTCACGAAACGATTAATTTTCTCCCTGAACAAAAAACAAAAACAAAGCGTAGGCAGAAAACGGCCCTTCGCGATATGGTGGCGCCATCTAGGTTGACTAACGGTAAACGAGGCTCTGCAATCGGCTGCAGAGCGGTTCTTGTGATGCCATTGCAGACGTCGCGAAAACAGACGATTTGGCGGGAGAATCGAAATTTTAACTTAAATTGATTAATCTCTCAGGGAATAAAGCATCGTTTGCTTCCGGACAAGCGCCGGGGGCACTATGAAACACGAAATCTTTCGAATGAAATAAACGTATTTTGTCTGCATGCCCTTTTTAACATGAAGAGGGCGCAAGCTGCGCGTTCCCACCGTGTCCTTCTTGAGCGGTTCCTGCAGTCGCGACATGAAGGCCAGCGCAAGAACCGTACTCAGCAGGAGCCCCGCCAGGACGCCCACCATTGTAAGGACGAGCACTGATTGGTAGTACTGCTGCTTCTGCCTGTCATCCATGGTGTGGGGGCTTGGCGACAGGGTGTCCACGCCGCTTGTCATATGCGACAGTCCGATTAATGAGGCCAAAGGAGCAAACGCGTACTCATGGCTGCCACGGTTCCCAAACGAGCTATTTGCGCTTTAAGGGTTTTTTTGCAGTAGAATGGTCGGGGTAAACAGTGGAAGTTACGGAAGTGCAAGTAAAGATAGACGTACTGACGAGTACTGCGGTTGGTACTGCGTGCCTCATGCTTGTTTTAGCTGCACAGCACTGCGACGATTTGGGATTGTCTCAGACGACACTGGCCGATTGGCGTAAGCACGGTGTCTTACGTGACCTATACCATGCCTAGCAAACACCATGCTTCACGAAACGATTATTTCTCCCTGAACAAAAAACAAAAACAAAGCGTAGGCAGAAAACGGCCTTCGCGGCATGGTGGCGCCATCTAGGTTGACTAACGGTAAACGAGGTCTGCAATCGGCTGCAGAGCGGTTCTTGCGATGTCATTGCAGACGTCACGAAAACACACGATTTGGCGGGAGAATCGAAATTTTAACTTAAATTGATTAATCTCTCAGGGAATAAAGCATCGTTTGCTTCCGGACAAGCGCTGGGGGCACTATGGCCTCTTTAGGATGAAGAGGGCGCAAGCTGCGCGTTCCCACCGTGTCCTTCTTGAGCGGTTCCTGCAGTCGCGACATGAAGGCCAGCGCAAGAACCGTGCTCAGCAGCAGCCCCGCCAGGACGCCCACCATTGTAAGGACGAGCACTGATTGGTAGTACTGCTGCTTCTGCCTGTCATCCATGGTGTGGGGGCTTGGCGACAGGGTGTCCACGCCACTTGCCTGCAAGGATGGAGGGAAGGGTGAATAAAGGCAGGGAGGTAAAGAGCAGTACTTCTCCATGTCCGCCACCCCTGCACTGCAAAATTATCTACACCTTTAATGGGTTTTTTTGCTGCCTATAAGTGGCTCCCTTACACCTTAACAAAAAAAAAAAACGAAGGACAGTACCTTTTAAATGTTTTGTCGTTTGTAAAACCCTTACACGCCAGCAAAGCCCAAGAGTATACCCTTTTAAACTGCTTTTTAAACTGCGATCCACAGGGTTATTGACCGCGTCAATACCCCTATGGAAGGTTGGAGGGCGCGGTCGCCTCCTCATTGCTGTCTCAGAGAGCTGCAGCATACGCTTTTGCCTATTCCCACCCTTCATCACCTGACTATTAAAATGGTGATTTCGACTACTTGGTTTACAACTACGAGCATTCAAACAGCTCTGTGTGATGTCTCTTCTTGTTCCGTCTCTCTCGCTGTTTTTTTACTCTTGCGCCTGGAGTGTTCACACTCGTCCACACTGTAAATTATTTATGACCTCCAACCTTCCATAGGGGTGTTGACGGGTAAAGAGACAATGTTGTGGTGCGCTTGAAAGCGGCTGACGCCGTATGGCCGCCCCGAAAGAAATTTGCGTTACCGAGCTGCCATGCACTGCAGTGACTAGCGATGGGTCACGCAATAAATGTTAGGCTTTTCGCACGAACGGAATACCAGTCGGTATACCCCTAATTCGTCACAACACCTACCCATCCCATCCCATGAATGGAATGAAAATTTCCTTCACGAACACCTTTCTAACAACACCTCTCTGAGCAATGCCACGTAATACCTTCTTACTTAGAGTGCACATATTCGCTGCAGAGGAACAAATTTCCAGATGTTCCCATTACCCGGCATTTCGTGTGTGCGGGGTGTGAGCTTTGCGGAACTTGACATAACTCGCTTTCCAGGGGCAGACATTTGATCGCCCGAAGTACCGACGATAGTATGGTTTGCGCTCCAGATGAGAGCTTATAAGAAACGCGCCCAAGACCCATGTCCCGCACGGATCGCATTTCCGTATTGCTCCTCTGAGCGGCTTGCCTGCGTACTGCTGAGACCAAGGGTACAAGCGTGAGCGCTTACCACCTCTTTCAGCGGTTCACACGCTGTTTTCGACGGAGACCCCACACCTCCCGTTTTGTTATCCTTCGGCGGTTCCTCCTAGATGAAATGACGTGACATGCAAGTGCGAGGAAAGACGCTTTTATTCAGTGTGCCTCGGTGAACCACTAAAAAAAAAGTCTCTCTCTCTCCCTCTCTCTCTCTCTCTCTCTCTCTCTCTCTCTCTCTCTCTCTCTCTCTCTCTCTCTCTTCTCTCTCTCTCTCTCTCTCTCTCTCTCTCTCTCTCTCTCTCTCTCTCTCTCTCTCTCTCTCAATCTATAATGGAGAGCTTCAAACAGCGTGTGCTGCCCAAAAGCTCAGACAAAATCCCGTACTTCCGTGGCTTGTCCACAATGGTCACTTGCCGTCTTAAGGGACCCTGCAACATTTTTTCCAACTTTCTTTCTAAATCTTAAATTCTTTCGGAACGCATTCAACAAGCACATCTAGTATTAGCATGGGGGCTCTCGAAATACCACTGGCAAAAATTACTGCTACACTCCAAACTTAATTTAGAAACTGTATCAAACAATTTTTTTCTCTCCCACTGTCGTGGATTTGTTTGCATGGTCGAACCACGCCGTTCAAGCTATTCGTCGTCTGAGGCTTGCTTTAAGTTGCAGCAATAATCGCATTTGATAGCACTGAAAAAAAAAAACGCACAGCAAATAATACACTGGAAGACGTATCTTGTAAGACCAGACGATAACGCAGTGATGCCCTGTGCAGTCGATGCAGCTTTCGGAGTGCTTCCAGGGGCAAAACAGAGACAGAACGCATTTATCGGCTGTGTTGCAGGGTCCCTTTAAACTTAGCTCGGTATGTACGCCCATCAGCAGACATTCACCGACGACGAGGAGACCTGATTCCGCAAATGTCTTTGTGCGAGTCCGCCAACTTTTTTTCTGCGGTAGTGATTATGTCCCAAATAACCCGAAACAGAAACTCATTGGCTGCTATACTCGGTAACAACTTAAGAACGGCACCGGAAGTTGCCGCTGTGCCTTATCACCGTAGCCGGATGTTTCTCCGCGCGGCGCAAGTAGGGCGTTACTGGGAATATTTTGAACATGGCGTGAGCCGTTCCCGTGATTTTTTGGACTTAATTTACTTATAAACGACTCCAGTGACGACAAACAAACTGCGTGAGACAAGGCAGACGATATTGTCGCGAAGACAAGAACGATGCAGTTGTCTTGAATGAGAAACACGTTTATTGGAGCGAACTTGTGCTCCCCTAACAACTGAAAAGAATACAGAGGCGTGAAGCAGCGGTCAACAAAGTGAATTGCACAGGCGAGTGTCATCGAATCGAATGCTCCGGCGTCCGCACTGCAGGCTTTTTATCTTTCGGCGCGCGTGGTTCTCGAAACGTCGATTCACATCGAGAACATAGTAGATCCAAGAAGATTATTCTGGGCTGTTCACGTTAGATCGGAATGCTCTCCCTATCACGACAGATAACGCATGCGGCACGGAAAGAAAGAATAAAACACGCGCTTCCCTTGGCGCAGAGATAACACAGACCGGCGCAGCCGGGCGGTAAAAGCAAAGCACAAATAAACAAACCCAATGTATGGTTCGCGGCATTACCCCCCCCCTAAGAGTTCATCGACCCGATGCTAACATAAGCGACAGTCCGAAAATAAAAATAAAATTTGTTATCGTCCGTAGAAAGTTTTAAGCGAACCACGTGAACGACTTCGGGCCGCGTGCGTCGTCGTGATGTTCCGGAATCACCATCGGGGATCACCTCGTAGGTAGTTGGCCGACACGTCGTAGAATCTGGTAGGGTCCGAAATACCGTCGCAGGAGCTTCTCACTGAGTCCGCGTCGTCGGATGGGAGTCCAAACCCACACACGATCCCTGGTTGGTACTCGGCGTCTCGGCGTCGGAGGTTGTAGCGGCCCGCATCCACCAGCTGCTGGTCCGTTATACGAACTCGAGCGAGCTGGCGGGCCTCCTCCGCACGTTGAAGATATCCGTGGACGTCGGCGTTGAGGTCGTCGTCTTCTACGTGCGGAAGCATGGCGTCGAGCATCGTAGTTGGCCTTCTACCGTAGACAAGCTCGAACGGCGTCAGCTGCGTCGTCTCCTGGATAGCCGTGTTGTACGCAAACGTGACATACGGGAGCACTTCGTCCCAGTCTTATGTTCAACGTCAACGTACATTGAAAGCATATGTGCGATGTCTTGTTCAGACGTTCTGTAAGTCCGTTCGTTTGAGGGTGGCACGCCGTCGTTCTTCGGTGATCCGTGTTGCTGTAGCGTAATACTCCTTGCATCAGCTCCGCAGTAAATGCCGTTCCGCGGTCGGTGATTAGGACTTCCGGGGCTCCATGTCGCAGCACAACTTGGCTTATAAAGAACTTTGCCGATTCTTGTGCAGTCCCTCTCGGAAGAGCGGCGGTCTCTGCGTAGCGCGTCATGTAGTCTGTCGCTACGACAATCCACTTGTTCTGTGATCGTGACGTAGGGAACGGGCCTAAAGGTCCATTCCAATCTGTTGAAATGGTCTCGATGGGACGGCGATCGGTTGCAGAAGTCCGGCGGGTCTTGTCGGCGGCTTGTTCGTCGCTGGCAGTCACGGCAGCTCGGACGTAGTGGGTGACGTCAGAGGTAAGCCGGGCCAGTAGTACCTCGCCTGATTTTTCCAATAGTGCGCGCTGTGCCGAGATGTCCGGAAGACGGGTCGTCGTGGCACGCTTCCAAAATTTCGTCACGAAGGTTCGCGGGATGACGAGAAGGTATTCGCTCTTGTTCTCGGGGCTGAAATTCTTCTTCACGAGACGGAGTTTCTCAGGCTGAATGCTGCTAAGCTGCGTTTGAAGGTCCTAGGAACGGCAACGTTGCATCCCTCGAGGTACTCGATTATGACGCGTAAGTCGGGGTCGGCACGCTGCTGGGCGGCTAGGTTGCTCTCCGTCACGATCCCGAAGAACGCGCTGTCTTCGTCAGCGTCTTGTGGTGGTGGGTCGACGGGGGCGCGGGACAGGCAGTCGGCGTCGGAGTGTTTCCTGCCGGATTTATAAACGACTTAACGTCGAACTCCTGCAGGCGCAAGCTCCACCGCCCAAGACGGCCAGAGGGGTCCTTCAAATTGGCGAGCCAACACAGCGCATGGTGGTCTGTTACAACCTTGAATGGCCTTCCATACACGTATGGGCGAAATTTTGAAATCGCCCATATAATAGCCAGGCACTCTTTCTCAGAGGCAGAATAGTTTTTCTCCTCCTTCGACAGACCACGGCTGGCATAGGCGATTACCCTTTCGCAGCCGCTTTGCTTTTGGACAAGGACGGCACCCAAGCCTATATCACTGGCGTCCGTGTGCATTTCCGTTTCGGCATTTTCGTCGAAATGAGCGAGCACGGGCGGTCTTTGCAGGCGTTTTTGCAGCTCGCAGAATGCTTTTTCTTGGTCGTTCTCCCAGCTGAAAGGGGTGCTATCTTTCGTCACGCGCGTGAGTGGCTCTGCAATGCGTGCGAAGTTTGCGACGAAGCGCCGGTAGTATGCGCACAGCCCGAGAAATCTTCGCACGCCCTTCTTGTCTTTCGGCCTTGGGAAGTTCGCAATGGCTGAAGTTTTTGCCGGGTCAGGTAGGACTCCCGCGGCGTTGACGACGTGGCCCAAGAACTTGAGTTCCGCGTATGCGAAACGGCACTTTTCAGGCTTCAGCGTCAACCCCGACGTACGAATGGCCTCGAGTACAGACTCCAACCTTGCAAGGTGTTCGTCGAAAGTCCGGGCGAATACCACTACGTCGTCGAGGTATACGAGGCAGGTGTGCCACTTAAGGCCAGCTAGCACAGTGTCCATGACTCTTTGAAACGTCGCTGGTGCTGTGCACAGCCCAAACGGCATCACCTTGAACTCGTATAGGCTGTCTGGGGTTATAAATGCAGTCTTCTCTCGGTCTCTCTCGTCCACTTCAATTTGCCAGTAGCCGGTCTTCAGGTCCATCGATGAGAAGTACTTCGCGTGGCAGAGGTGGTCGAGGGCGTCGTCGATTCGGGGGAGGGGGTACACGTCCTTTTTCGTGATTTTGTTCAGTCGCCGGTAGTCAACGCAGAACCTTAAAGTGCCGTCCTTTTTCTTCACGAGTACGACCGGCGCAGCCCACGGACTTTTCGATGGCTGTATAATGTCGTCGTTGAGCATGTCGTCGACTTGAGTCCGGATGGCTTCCCGTTCGTGTGAAGAGACGCGGTACGGTGACTGTCGGGTGGGTCGGGCTCCATCTTCGGTTATTATTCGGTGCTTCGCTAGAGGGGTCTGACGTAGTTTTGCGCTCGACGAAAAACATTCGCTATAGCGACGCAGCAAAGCCAATAACTTGTTCCGTTGTTCTTGCGGTAGCGCCGGATTCACGTCGAAAGGCTGCGGGAGCTTGAAGGTTTCTACGGGTGTGCGTTCAAAGTCGGCAACCGCGATCACGTCACTTGCTTCTTGCGCTTCTTCGAGGAATGCAATTGCCGCGCCCTTGTTTAAATGCTGGTACTCCTCGGTGAAATTCGTAACCAAAATGTGGGATTGGTGTTGGAGAGTTATTCTTCGATCTCAGCAGGGCGCTGGCCGTATCGGGGGCGTGGGGCGTCGACCGAGAACCCTCGCAAACCGAGCCTCTTGTAGGGACAGCGACGGTAGATGTGGTCGGCCTCTCCGCAGTGGTAGCACAGCGGGCGATTATCGGGCGTTCGCCACACGTCGGTCTTCCTTGGCGTCTGGTATTGGTCTACAAGGCGTCGGGCGGGCGGCATTGGACGGCGGTATGGCTCGGCCTCTTGACGACGGGTTGGAGCAGGGCGGGGTTGACGAACAGCCGAGGAGTAGGTCATGGCTTGTGGTTCGCGGGGTGCTTCCGATGGCGTAGAAGTTCCCAGTGCGTTTTGGACTTCTTCTCGGATTACGTCGGTCAGGGAAGCCACTTGAGGTTGCGGCGTCGTTGGAAAAAGCTTCCGAAGCTCCTCCCTGACCACTGCTCGGATGGTCTCTCGCAATGTATCGGAGCTTCCATTTGCGGCACCGATGGTCTCCGAGAACAGCGCGTTGACAGGGCGGTCGTACTGCCTCGTTCGTATTTCTAGCGTCTTCTCCATCGCGGCCGCCTCATACGCGAATTCCGCCACTGTCTTCGGAGGGTTACGGACTAGACAAGCAAAAAGCTCTTGCTTCACTCCTCGCATTAGAAACCTGAACTTCTTTTCCTCGGTCATTTCAGGGTCCGCACGACGAAAAAGTCGCTTCATGTCCTCAACGAAAATCACGACTCCTTCGTTGGGGTGCTGCGTTCGAGCTTCAAGCAAAAGCGCAGCTCGCTCTTTTCTCACCACGGTAGTGAAAGTCTTAAGGAACTCCCTTTTGAATTGAGTCCAGTCGGTCAAAGAGCTCTCATGGTTCTCGAACCAAGTTCGAGCAGCATCTTCTAAGTAAAAGAAGACATGCCGGAAAGTTTCTTGGTCGTCCCACCTGTTGAAGATGCGGACGCGCTCCAGCTTCTCCAACCATTCTTCGGGGTCTTCAGCGGGGGCTCCCCGGAACGATGGCGGTTCTCGGGGCTGCTGCAGGATGATTGGCGACGTTGTTTCTTGCACCATGGTGTTGGTTGCAGCGTTCCTTCTCTTGGGCCCTTCTGGCAGAAGACCGAACTCGGGTAGCAATCCTTGCAGTCGGGGGCTTTCTCTGGTTGGACTGGCTTGGCGGCTTCGAGATGTCGTAGAGGGCATAAAGACTAAGTACCCAGCACCTCCACCAGATGTCGCGAAGACAAGAACGATGCAGTTGTCTTGAATGAGAAACACGTTTATTGGAGCGAACTTGTGCTCCCCTAACAACTGAAAAGAATACAGAGGCGTGAAGCAGCGGTCAACAAAGTGACTTGCACAGGCGAGTGTCGTCGAATCGAATGCTCCGGCGTCCGCACTGCAGGCTTTTTATCTTTCGGCGCGCGTGGTTCTCGAAACGTCGATTCACATCGAGAACATAGTAGATCCAAGAAGATTATTCTGGGCTGTTCACGTTAGATCGGAATGCTCTCCCTATCACGACAGATAACACATGCGGCACGGAAAGAAAGAATAAAGGCACGCGCTTCCCTTGGCGCAGAGATAACACAGACCGGCGCAGCCGGGCGGTAAAAGCAAAACACAAATAAACAAACCCAATGTATGGTTCGCGGCAATATCACGCATTCATAGCAAACCCCTTTCAAAACGCGCGCGCACCGACGTCACGGGTCAGGCGCTTTGGCGGAGTGATACACTACATGAGGTGATGCCGTTCTTGAGTTGTAACCGTGTATACGGTGTCACGCGGCGATAAATGTTCTCGAAATGTCAACGTCGTTGTCCCTAAACATTTCCTCGTGACTGGGCTACGTATTTAAAGACTTATTTCACGTTTACAGTCAAACGGTTTAACAAAGCTTCGCTTGCACTGTTAACATAACCAAGTATATGTTTGGGGCTCGTACCGTGCCCGAAAAGGCACTTGCTGTGGAGGTATTGAAAAAAAATCCAACCACTCCCCTACGGGAAAAAGGGTTGCACGCGAAGCTTGGCCTACACTGCGAAACCGCAAACCAATCCCTCTTGAAATCCTTGTCACATTAAATGCCGGAAACCTGCTTGCCGAATCCCTTCAGCGGCCCGTCGTTGTAGCTCGCTCAGCACGCCCATGTTCACGGGTCCTCTCCCGTTTTTGTTCTTTGAGGGCTGCCTGCTCTTCGGCGCAGAAAACCAAGCGCGGTTTACCCATTCCGCAGTTGGCCTTGAACTGGGAATAAATGTTGCGCGCCGAGCGAGCTAACCACCCTTTTTTTTCTCCTGAGGGAGGGAGCGCCTGTGATTGGCCGGGAGTATGGCGTGATTTGGCCGTCATCGGCGGGTGAAAAGCAAGTTAGGGGGGAGGGTGGAGGTGGGGGAGTTTTGGCGAACGACGCTAACAGCATTACCAACGGCGACCCGAGTCGCCAGTACAAGCTTCGCTTGAAAACCTGGGCAGGTTTGATAATACATCTGTAAACGAGGAATCGCTTTTAGGGATGTGACTCTAAACATCAGCGAGCCTTAGTGACACTGTTTCTAAATCGTTCCTGTGCAGCAACTCCGCCTGCGCTATATGTCGACCATGCCAGCGTGTATGCTTACCGCGGGCGCCAACGGTTCCGGATCTGCCCGTGAGGCCAGATTGCCATTTTCCTGCTTCTCTTCTTCGGCCACTCGTTTCTGCAACAGAACAACGCGGCAGTATGGCATCAGCGGAGCAGAATATTATTTATCCGTGATTTTCAGTAACTCCTCATTGCACGTAAGCCAAAATGTGTGAAGAAGGCTTTGTCGTAACAGCTGCTGTGGTCAGACAGACGCATTCACTGGTGGCAACCGGGATAGACGTAGTGAGCCTAATTATATTCAAAATTGTTCATAACGCAACCACGCATGTATGCCGGTCACGTGTTCAGCGCGTGATGCTTTGCTCTTTCTCTTGTTCTTCTATGTGTACAACGACAGATTGAGAACGAGTAATCAATCACTCGCTCGCATTGAAATGTGGTTCAATGCGATTGGACTATTTGAAACTTCACTCACCTTGCCGCATCTGTACCTGTCTGTCACTTTGCGCCAAGCCATGTGCGCAGCTAGTTTGATTGATTGATTGAATGATTGATTGATTGATTGATTGATTGATTGATTGATTGATTGATTGATTGATTGATTGATTGATTGATTGATTGATTGATTGATTGATTGATTGATTGATTGATTGATTGATTGATTGATTGATTTTTGAGGCCGCTTTCGGGGTTGTGGCCCTGCGCGCGGTGAGTAAGAACCACAAGATTCAGTTCATCTGGATGGATTGCGTGGGGGGCGAGAAGTTTGAGAAAGTGAGAGAGGAGAGCTAAGGGACGTGGTGGTGTGGGTAAGGAAATGCAGCCCAGCACAAGCCTATCATAACCAGGAAATCTCTGCTGGCGCTGACTTTCTCGCACAGTTCCCACTGATCACCCTATGTTTTCATTTCAATTTCGAAAGTTCGCCCTGTGGCCTATTAGATTAATGCATTCACAGAAACACGGACAGGTTAGTTTCGGGTATGGTGTACAGGAGTTCTCGATGAAACGATCCGCGCACCCAGCGTCATCGTGCATCGAAATGCCACCATGCATGTACTGCTCGTACCGACGCAGTAGCTCTCGTGTGGTACCAGTTCTTTGCTACGACCGCTTGACTAAGGGACCTAGGGTTTATTACCTGCAGTGGTAAAGTAGGGCCCCGTTACATACCCGCAGCCAGCATACAATGCTAATGGCACTTCCGCGCATAATAATATCATAGACGATGATTTTTTTCTTATTTTTTTCTACAAGCCTGCTTCAAATGCTCGCTTTCGTGTCACCGCCCGCCGCGGTTGATCAGTGGCGTTGTACTTCTGAGCACAAGGACGCGGGTTTTTGATTACCGGCCCCGGCGGCCGCTTTTCTGATGGAGGGTAAAAGAAAAAAAAATGGCTCAAATCCACGCTGTGAAGGTGGTTGGAAAGCAAAGCTGTGAACGACTCCCACAACCATTCCACATGCGACGTCACTTGAATTCACACACGTGACTCTAGAAAGAGTGAAACCAGCGATTCTGCCAGCCGTTACCTGGGACTCGCGGGGGAGCCGTCCCGAACTCTGCGTCAGCGTGGGTCACGGCCGGGCTACAGCGGCGGACGCCGCCAATGTAGCCCTGCCGTGAGTCGGGAGAAAGAAAACGGAGAGGAGCGTCTTTCGAAGGGTGAGACAGCGGAACCTAGCCATCCTGATGTGCTAGCTCGGGGCTACACCACCGCGCGACACAAACGCATACACCGAAACAATCCGGCATGTGAGCGTAGTGATTCCTATTTATACAAATTTAACCTAAATAGTTTCGTAATTTTGAGAATTCTGAGAAAGCTTACGGAACTTTTATAATCGCTATTTATCAGAACCAGTTGCTCCATTCGTCGTTTGCTATACCTGTTAAAACACAGCCGACTTGGTATTCAGCAATTTAGAAAGCTCGGTCCCATTTGTGACAAACAGTGCGCAGTATACGTGGCGTTTCTCTAGCGGCCAGATGTCTGTAAGTGGTCTCTACATTTTGTTTTCCCGCCGTAAAAACTAGCCTTTAACGTATCTTTGCCGTACGACCGCTTAATTCCGTCGAGTCACGGTTACCCAGGACGTGCTGTCGAACAAGTTAATCAAGCCGCGCGAAGTAAGCGCGCTATGGACGCGAAGCTGCGCCAAAACAGGCCCAACACCGTCGCTAAAGCAGACAACAAAGCCGACGGAAGGGTCCCGCCGACGCGCCCGCCAGGGTGAGCACGGGGAACGCTGGGTGATAGCGCCCTATCGTCGCGCCCATTAACACTGCTCCGTTAGTGAAAAGCGCCCTCATTGCCTCATCGCCTGCGTTGCGTCGGCGCGCTAAACCCTACAGTCATCATCAGCTTTCTTGTTGCGGAAAGTTTTGAAGCTGCTGCCCTGCCGTCACACAATGCCCAAGCAGTGAAAGAAACGTCCTGCCTGGTAATACCGAAGCTTACAAAAGCAGACGTTGGCTAGGGAGTGCAGTGTGGTATCATATCGTACCCATATGTGCGTGCGCCCCAGCAACGTATTTCTGGCCGCTAGCAGGGAAGCAAAAAATGTCACCTCTGTTATACCCGCCCAGCATACCAGGCTTGTTTAAAGAACAAGGGCGAAATTAGAAACAAAACACTGACGATTTTTATACTCCCTAATGCGAGATTTGTGCGCAGCGCGAACTCTAGCCTTCTCAGTCATCGCACATATCTGCTACGCCTCAGGAAGTGATCGTCGAGATCCGCGCACGCACGGCCGCGTGGGCCGCTCTGCCGTTATCTTGTAGCGCGTCGCCGCCGCCAAGCACGTTGTGGCGAACCGTGTTTGAAACTCCCGCGCAAATGTCACGTGGTTCGGATGAGTCACAAAATGAGGAGCAGCGCTTGGTGAAAGTGTGAGGTGGAGGGCGCTTTTAAATGCGGAGCATTTCTTTAACTCACGATGTCACCCGTTCTTGGCGTCCGTAGTTGTCCGCATCGCCCGCCTCGACATGCCCGGCTCAGACGTTTCGCTATCGGCGCGATCAACATTCGATAACGCGCCCAGGCACGTTTCAAGGACACTCTCTCCCCTCTCTCGGACTCAACGTGCGCCGAGGCTGCCAATTTTACTGCTGACGAGCGCTCTCTCGTCAGCAGTTGCCACAAGTGCAACAACATTAACGTAACGCAAACTACTTAACGTCGTGCGCCCCCGGAAATGCTCTGCATCTGATCGTGCCCCTCGCGAGGGGGATGTTTCACTGCGTCGCCATGCGAACAGTTTGCCACGCTTTAGTTTCAGTTCCGTATCTCCCCGCCGCGGCCGTGGAGAGAAGGCGGCCGGCCGCGACTCTCGCCACCGCGGCGCTGCGGTTGCGAGTTGCGCTAGGAAAGCGAGCGTCGCCTGCTAGCGGGGTTCCGCTCGGCATCTCCGGTCTTCGCCACTTCTGGCTGCGCACTGCAAAATTTGCAGTGAAGCCCAGTTGCTTCTTGATTGAAGAACTGCCAGCCAGTTCCCCATGCTTCTTGCTTTTGTGTTCCGGCTCCAATGACTTTTGACCGTGAAGCATGGCAAAAAGTGTAAGGAGGAGGCAGTGAGACATACTGGACCGTGGCGACACGCTGGGAGATGACGCCATGCAGCGCATGCCGCCCTCCCCCTCACACTATCGCCAGCGGCTGCTGCTCCGTTTTCTTTCTCCCTGAGGTGTCTCGTTCGCTCGCTCGGTTGCGCGGACACCGCCTTTGCCTTTTCCGCCACCGCCGCCGCCAAACCCCTTATACCTGAACCGGGCTCCAAAGTGCTGCGCGCTAAAACATCCGGCTGATCACCCCGAGTTGCCAAGCGGTCGCGAACGGGGAGTGGTAGATTAACATACAAGGACCGATCCTTACCGCGGTATCAGTGGGGCATGGCGATGAACTGGGGACAGGGGTGGACTCCGTCAGGTCTTTGGTGGTCGTGGATTTGCTGCTGTTAGTTGACGCATTTGTTTCCTTTGTTTCCTGTTTTGCTCTGGACATGGACATTTTCTAAAGGGCAGACAGTGACACAGCTGAAGAGAGTTCTCCTTCTGCAATGATGACTATGATGATGATTATAACACCCGCGAGAATGGCGCATACCGGACAAGAGGGATTGGTCAAGAAGAATTCGATTTGGTTTTGAGCGCGTGGATGGCTGCTGTTGCTACTGTTAATGGGTTTTTAAAAGTATCCGCGTAACTACGGGGGAGAGTGAGTGGTGCTTGGTAAGTGCGAAGCGTCTCAACACTTCCGTCGCTGTACTCTGCGCTCGTAAACAAAGAGCCTTATAAAACAATATTCAGCTTGCCAATACACGTAGCGACCCAAAAAGTGGCTGCCGTCATATTTTCGTGCTAAAAGTGTATGAAAATGTTTCTTTTTTTTTTCAAAAGCAAGAACATTATTTGGAGTAAACGAAGGATCAAGACACCCTGGCACAATACAGGCCATGAATGTTGCAAGTTGCCACACCCACACTGGCGACTCACGGGAGAAGAAATGTACAAAACTACGAAAACTCCGCACCAGCCCATATCTCCTCCCCAAACACTTATATCGAGCAGCGGACGGGTTCACCCTGGTGTCGAGGCTGATGACATCCAGCAAATGCCAAGGTATCCAAGAATAAGGCTGCAGCCTTCCACGCGGAGGGGCCGTTACAATGGCATTTTGCTTGTTTCGATAAGGAATCAACCAATCCATCAGCCAATCAAACAATCAATCAAATATTATTATTATTGAGATACAGTCGAACACGGATATATCGAACTCGAGGGGGATCGCGAATAGTTCGATATATGAAAAATTCGATATAAAAATATGGGCTCTGGACCTCACCTATGGCGGACCGATCACTTACCGATTGTCGCATTCAAGAATGCCAACTAATTCCGCACTCACGACGCAACAGGACGCTTTATTTCTGTGAAAAAAAAAAAATCGCTGATCTTGGCCTGCTTCTTCGTCTTGGAAATGAAATTAAAGACGCTGGTCTCGATCGTCTCGAGGCTGCACAACTAGAAAATTCCAGCAGTACGCTGCGCCTTCGCACGCCATGCACAACACCGCAAGCAAAAGAACAGCGCGCACGTACCACAAGAACTTCGAAGGTAACAATTCCAAGGCTCTCTGAACGGACTCCAACAAAGCGCTCGCGATGGTCATCTCCGAGAGAAACAGTGATCTCCGAAAGGTGCGGGACAACTCGCCAAACAGCAGCAACAGCAGCAAAATGCAAAAGAAGGAGGATGCCGTCAGCGCCTTCGTTCCCTCTTCCCTTTCCCGAGACGACATCGGGGGAAGACAGACCCAGAGAGAGAGAAAAAAAAAAAACTCTTTTTCGGCAAGCCGGGAACGTACGCAGCCGAAAAAAAAAGGACGTGCGCAGTCGGGGCATCCCTACCTCGCACTGTCACATTTTCTGAGCGTTCGGGCTTGTGTGCCTAGAGAGATTTAGCATACCGGGCTCCGTCCGCTAACGCTACGGCGGCCGGTAGCGGGGCCCGACTGGGCAAGCGCAAATTCGTTCCGGTAGGGGGGATTAGTTCCGCGAACCAGTCTTCGCCATGCCCGCGCATTCCTCCACATCCTCCTCAACCTCAATCGGGGGTGCAGCGACCGCCGAAGAGCACCTTCCAGCTCGCGCGGCGTTCGATATACCCAATCTCGGGAAAAATACGGTTCGATATAAAAGTACGAATTCCTATACTTTTACACAGAATTTTCAAGGGGATAATTTATGAGTTCGATATAGACAATAATTCGATATACCCGTGTTCGATATATCCGTGTTCGACTGTATTTATTATTATGTATATTTATTAACAGATAAGTGCAGTAAATCCCCATAAACGGAAATCGCTTTAACGGAATTGCCGCTTAAACGGAACAGTAGCCTGTAAGTTTTGGTTTTGTATTCAGATAACGTAAAAAAAACTCTCGGTAATCGGAACTAAAATTTCCGCGTCACCGTGTAAACGGAACCAGAAATGGAACTTCTTGTGAAACCCATTGGCATAATAATCAGTTTTTTTTACGGTTCCGGCTGTTTCGTTTTTGTTTTTTATGCTTCCTCCATGTTTTTTCTAGCTTCGTTGGCCTCGTAAGCCTCGTCTCGTTAGTGGTCAGCCGTATTAGCGCAACGAATGCAACATCGCAGTTCTTGTTCCTGTCGTCCGATCTCGATGCAAGACGCCGAGGTTACAGGGCTCAGTTCCTGCTGCGGTCGTTCGTGCTATCGTGGTGCTATTCGCCGCTTTATTACCGCGTTGTCGTCTTCTAAACACGGTGGCTCGTATGCACCCGCGAAGTTGAGGCCTCTAGCCTCCGGTAAGATGCAGTTGCAAGGACTAAAACAAAAATGATTGATGCATTTTGTTTTGCCCATGCACATTCGGAACATTGATATGGTCCCTCCGCTTGATTGTCTTGCCATGCCGCCAGAGTAATGTTTTACTCCGCACCTTACCCTCCTCCCTTGAGACTCAAATGCTTCCAACCAGACAGCAACAACGACTCCACTCCCCCTTTTCCCTATTTAGACGAAACAATGGTTTTGTCATTCGCATGGAATAGTTCCCTCCATTTGGACCCCAAGATGTGTTTACAGAAACTAACATCGGTCGCTCATGCAGCGCCAACGAGAGCAGGGCATAATGCAACAAAGTACGTGTTCTTGCTTGCACTCGCTCAAACACGCAAACGTGATTTTCGATATCGGCGCTCTGTTCTCCCGTGCCCTGTGGCTGAAATGGAGGAGGGGGCTGTTGGTGGAGGGTGAGATCGTCTCCGCGTTATTGAGCTGTGAAATGCTTTGTCTTGCACGTTCCAGTATTCTTGATGGACAGATTATTCAGCAACTTACGGTAAGAAAGGCGTCACCCATCAAGCATGATGCAACTTTATTCCCTTTCGCAAGTTAATGAGCAGCAGATGCTGATTGCGTACGAGGTAACGCTTAAACAACAACAATAACCGCGGTATTTTAAAGAAAAACAGTTTTTGAAGATATGCTACATCATTTGAAATTGTGAATAATTGACATCAATATCTTGGTTATGTAATTTAAGATGGCCCTATCTCTGCTTGTTCAAGAACATCCCATAATTCAGATATTTTAAATGGCCTGACTGACTATAGTCACTTATAACTAGCTTCGGTAACAGTGCGTTGATAAATTCACACGTCCGATACCATTCGCGATATTTTTCCAATCTATGACATTGCTTCTCGATAGTAGTGTAACTAGCAACGATGTTGCTTCATAGAAAATAACTGCAATGTTTATGTATTTTTTGTGCCAAGCAATCTGCCGGAGAAGCATGAAAAAATTAGTTTCGCATTTTGTTACTACCTGGTATTTGTAGCAGTATTTTATCATATCAGGGAAAAATACAGAGACCTAAACAAAGCAAGGGGAGCGTTTAAAACTGCTCCACAAATTAAATTACCTCAGTAACTGTTGGTGTGCTTGAAATAAATTGACAGACCACTAATTTATTATTTTTTTCGCTACAGTAGAGCCCCCGTACATTTCAAGCCGTTGGAGCGTTCCAGAAGGTTGACGTTAAATTATGCTTTCTCGAACACACCGCTTACAACAACAGCTCATGCGTCAAAGGTGAGTACAGTGCAACTTTGAAACGGGAGCCGCTGGCGCAATTCAAAGTTAGGCATCCAGAAGAAACAGCCGGAATGATGAAATGCGCGAAGGTTCAAGTGCTTTTTATGCAGTCTGGTAAGCTCTTTGGCCAGCCGGAGTTATCAAGGTGAGATCCATTTTTAATGAATAATTGCGTAAGAGTTGCTGCTTTACTGGCTAATTTTAGGGCTTTTATGTTCGATTCGCCACGTCCTGAAATACCGCTTGCTCGGAACGTATTAAGCAAGCGGCGGTAACAATTTTTTCGCAGTGTTTGAACCTCGATTTCGTGACAGATACTGTCTCAAATACCGCACCGGAGGAGTTGAAGAGCTGCTGTGCGTAGAGTGAACCCCGTTATATACTGCAGTCTTAAGGGCAGAAACTTTGTTCTAGGCGGGACTTTCTTAAAAGCGGTGATGATTTTCTCTTCGTGCACCTAAGCGGGGAGCGAAATATGCTTCGAGGGAATAGAGAGACCGAATAAGAAATTTCTTTATAAAGGGGGTTTATACCGTACATCATTTACGCCGACTGATTGCGATGGGCACTAACAGTAATCTTCCTTGCCTTCCATGGGTGGGCGCACATCCAGGCGATGATGATGATGATGATGATGATTATGATGATGATGACAGGACTGTGTTGAAGGCCCTCTATGTCGTCTACCTTTCGTCGTTGGTTCTTTTTCAAACAAATACAGCGATGCGATAGCGGTTGCTGACTTTTTTTTCTTACTTGTACTCTCAACACCCAAAGCATTGCTGAGGGATTTCGTCGGGAGAACTAGAGGCGTGCAAAAATGGCACAAATGCGACAGTATGAAAAATGCACGCACAGTGGCAAGGATAAGAATAAAGAGCAACGTAGCAAAAACATTCAATCAATCAATCAATCAATCAATCAATCAATCAATCAATCAATCAATCAATCAATCAATCAATCAATCAATCAATTTATTAATATCTCCAAATGATACATGGGGGTTATATACAGAAGGAGGTCCCAAGGTCAAAGACTGTAGTGGGACCTCCTGCCAAGAATAACTTAAAATACACTGAATAATAGCAGCAAATGAAAAGAGGGATGTGTACAAGAATGATGTAAGGCAGAGTCAATAAGTAAATTACATGGTAGCAATAACTATACACAATCAATTTAGAAAAGAAAAACACTGAAAAACAAAGCATCAGGAACAATCTTGGTTACGTCTGAGGCAGGGACATCAGGTAGCACTTTAATTCTTTTTTGAATTTGTGGAATGTGTTAGAAGACCTAATGGCGGGTGGCATAGAATTCCATAGACAATAGCCGAGAAGTGCGCTTGTGTCGTTTGCGTAGTTAGTTTTTACTCTCGGTATAAATGAAATTGTGCTTAAAAGCAAACCTAGTGGTGTTAGTATTAACAAGACTAGCGGCCAAAAAAGAGAAACACGGAAACTCATTGCGAAGCACCGAATTAAACAAAAAAATACCTAGGTTATTCTTACACACCCATGGTTCCTCCTCTCCCTTCCTTGAACTGTAGACGTATATAGGCCTGCTGCGCTGCCCAGGGGGCGCTGCGCAAGCGGCTTCCGGGCAGTACTTCCGGGTAGTACAAAGCTGCGCGGGGGCCATAGGATCCTGTGTCGACAGAAGCAAAATGAGCTCGATGTTCCCGATTGTTTTGCGACATGGTCACCAGCCCACCGGCGATCAACTTGGCATTAGGGGAAAAAGTGCCGGGACGGTGACGGCGCTCTCCCACTCGCAGGTTCACTGACCATTTGAAGTGAAACTTCCAGTTTAAATTAATACTCTAGGTTACAAGGACTTTTCAAAAACAGTCGATCACAAAATAAGAGGGACGCAATCGGCGATGATCGCGCTTTAAAAAGCCAGCGAGTCCGGCGGACCGCTGGCTCGCCTGCTGCGGTGCGCCGCTCTTTTGCGTACCTGCGCACTATGCGTGCACTTTCATTAAACCGTGCTCGTTTGCGTCGCCGTTACGAATACATGGTGCAGCGTTAGCTTGCCGTTTCGTTGCGTCTCAGTGACAAAATTAAGCGAGCGTCAGAAGTGTGAAATCTGTTTTGATGAGGTTCTGAAATCTGTTCTGATGAGGCTCATACCAACTAAGGGAGATTGACCAGGAAGAGGGCGCTCAACCAGGGAAACAGTGCAAGGAAATAAAAAATGTGTGTATGAATATTTATTGCGCAAAGGGGTAGTCAGTGGCCCAAGAAAGGAGCGTGTTGTTTGGGAGGGGGTGCAGGGCTCCTCCAGGCTTTAAACCCTTCTGGCTAAGCCTGATTCTCTTGCAAACTCAGACAGGGAAAGTAACGTCGTCTTGGCATCCGTGGCGTCGTTTACTCTTCATACGATGGCGCCTGTCGGGCGTGTCGGTCCCGAAGTTGGCGCGGGACCTGACACGACCTCCATGACAGGGCAGGACAGGGGCAGTTGGAGGTCAGTGGGAGAGGCATTCGTCCTGCAGTGGACCTGACTAGGCTGAAGAAGAAGAAGAAGAAGAAGAAGAAGAAGAAGAAGAAGAAGAAGAAGAAGAAGAAGAAGAAGAAGAAGAAGAAGAAGAAGAAGGTGATGATGATGATGATTGGCAAATAAGTCTAGTCGTTTCGCCCTTGCCAATGAGCATGCTAACATGAGGGGATTGGTCACCTGAATGAGCAAAATAAAAGAACCCGCGAATACAGGCGGGATTGCCCCATGTTTGCCCACTTCAGAAGGAGATGAAGCGCGTTAGGACGCTCAGCTTTTGTAGCGTGAGCTACACTGGCCGAGGTTGAGCAGATTCGCGTGGCTCTTCGAGAGCCGTGCTGCGCATGCGCGAGGAGCAGTGACGTCTCACGGCGCACAGCTGGCGCGCCGGAGCCGCCATAACCACCGTGATTGGATTGGATTGGAAAAGGTTTAGCAGCAGTAAGCATGGTAGAATTGTCGACGGAATACGGCGCTTTAGGCTTTTATTTGGTGCACTAGTTCGCAAACAATTGATGTTTTATGCACCTAGCCCGGCCATAGTAATCGGGTCATAGTAATCGAATGCTATTAAGTTGTGAGAACTGGCTCTGAAGGAGAACGTTAGCAGCTGCTGTGCGGACGAACGCACGACACACGGCAAGAAACGAGAGCGGATGCTGTTTGCCTGGTTTATTTAAAACACGTCGCCGTGGTCAGCGGCACGCATATCAGGATGCCGGGCCAGGGTGGCCGGGAGGCCCAGGTGGACCTTGGGGCCCGGGTGCTCCAGGTGGGTCTTGAGGCCCAGGGGGGCCCCTGAGGCCCAGGGTGGCCTTGAGGCCCAGGGGGGCCTTGAGGCCCGGGTGGTCCCGGTGGGCCTTGAGGCCCAGGGGGCCCCTGAGGCCCAGGGGGGCCTTGAGGCCCGGGTGGTCCAGCGGGCCCTTCAGGCCCAGGGGGGCCTTGAGGCCCCGGCGCCCCGCCGCCTGTCCAGGCGCCGCCGTCATCCTCCACGGGCATCGTGGCGGTCGGCGAGCTGTCGGCGACAAGCACGGCCGCCTCAGCGGAGAGGCTGCGACAAAAGCGGCGCAAAGAAAACAGCGCTTGATCAGTAACCAGGGCGATAACCGTTGGCCCGAGCGCGAAACACCGACGAGAATCAAAGAATCGCGCGTGAGAACCAGAAACATTTAAAAAAACAAAAATAAAAAAAAACACATTTATTTGAGCGCAGCACGGGAGCCGCTGAGCAGGCGTGCTGGTGGACGAAATAACCCGATCGCCCATGCAGGACCGGGCGCGGGGCCCGGTATGCCACGTCAGCCCAGCCGAACGTTCGAACGCGCAGCGCCGGGCTCAAACGCCGAGAAACGGGAAGGTGGCCAGCCCGAAGGCGAGGGACGGAAAAGCACATCGCGGCGCCCAGGGAGTGGGTGCGGTAGGCAGGCCTACCTGGATGGAAGAAGGTGGGAGCCTGGGAAGTCCGCAAGTGATCACTGAAGACTGGTTTGCCCAAGCAATAGAGCAGGAGGCAGCTCGAGCGTGACCGGCCAATCCGACGAACGCGTTCCTACTGGCGGGCTTGGTTGGTTGGTGGTGGTTGGTTGGTTGGTGGTTGGTTGGTTGGTTGGCATACTGAAGTCATGACGCGTACCACGCGGGGGATGGCCAAGAAGTTGCCTGTAATGATTAGGCCTGTGACCCGGTTTATTTTAGAGAAAGAAAAAAAAAGTGAAAGTACGAGAAAAATACTGAGAGAAGAAAAGAAATATTTGGATAGAACGGACTGCCAGGAAGAAAAAAATGCTAATGAAGACATAGCTGTCGCCAGCGGGGTGGTGGTGGTGGTGGCCCATAAAGTGGCGCATACCCACTCAGGGGGATTGGCCAAGAAGAGTGTATTTTTTAACTAAAAACCAGATAGGCAAAAAGGTTGCAGTCGAAGAAAGAATTTAGACTATAGGTTGAAGACAGAAATAGAAGAAGAAAGAGGAGTGAGAGAGCCTGATCAGAATCATTTTAACAAGGCAGACGAGCTGTCTCTGAAATGAAGGAATGAATGGCTTGACAGACATCCCATGGCAGTGACCTAGCTGTGTGCCTCCAAACGACAAAAGCACTGGCAAAGTTAGTGGCATTCCAAGACGCGCAGGGGAGCCTCCAGCAGTCTTCTCCGGTGATGCGAGAATCGGCGGCAAAAAGGAGAAATGCTCATCCGATTCAATTTCATGGCTAGAAGTGGCACAAGGGTGAGGTTGCTAGATCTGCCCGGTAAAGATACCTGTTAAGTGGGGGAACACCACACGGACACGAAGTCAGCGAAACTTCGCACGAGCGAGTTTGGCACGACGCACGTGCCTTTACCACCAATCATCATCGTCGTCATCGTTATCATCATCACTGACGAATAGACAGTGAAGACACGGCGGGTGGTTCAAAAAATGTTGCGGAGAGGTGCCTATATAAAGAACGCATGATTCGCGAGCCCTTTTAAGTTTCCATTTGGTATCACGAACTAAGCCTGAACGTCGTAAGTGGCGGCTGCCCTATCAGATTCAAGTTGCTAGGCCAACTATCCACGAAGTTTTTTTTTCTTTCACTTTTCCTCTCGCTAAAGGCGCATAGCAAGCAGTAAGACATTTATGCCATCCCGTAACCATGATGCTTCCAAAGCACACAATGTGAAGGTCTCGTGCTAGTTTCATGTACTCAGTGGTTTGCTGCTAAGGTTGCACTATCATGAATATATTTTGCGGATTCAGAAAGTCGCTTTGAAACGGATTACGAAGATTATAATTAACGAGATACGAGCTGAACAGTGTTTAAGCTGCGTGTTTCCCGTCTCCAAAACGACCTGTAGTGGCAAACTTTCGGTGACGTCACACAAAAATAAAAAAAAACAAATACGCAGAAGCCGTTTATGCATTAAGTAGTTATAAGGATGACCATAAAAAGTAAAAATATTGCTGCGCGTGTAAGCATTTGCATCGAAACGTTTCACGCATTAACGAAAGTGGGATGCGCCACGAGCGCCTTCTAGTGGTAGCAGCAGTTATAAAAAAAATGAACAGCGGGTGGGCGAGATCATACAGGAGGCGATGGCGCGCTGCTTGTGTTTACATTCTCGAGTGACAATGGTTGTGATCGCATTGTTTTTCAGCAGCATGCCAAGCTTTTCACATGGAAAATTTCAGTGCGGATGCTTGCCCCGAGGCCCGTCGCCGAAGCTGTAATTATGGATGTAATTAATAATGGTATTCACTAATGAACAGTGAGCGGAAGCGGTTGGGTAAAAATGCCCACAGACTGCCCTCACTGCGAGTTGTGAGCCGGGCACGCTGTTTGGCGTTCCGTCTGGACGGAACGCTAAGCAAGGGCTTTATCGAAATCCCCGTCACATTTTCTACGCTTGATAAAGAGCGCATCCTGCACCTGTAGTAACTATTTTTAGTCAATCCACGTGCAGTTTTTAGTCAAGTTCACGAACAAAAATACAGCCTCCAAAAAAATTGTAGTATTGTATTTCTGAAATGTAAGGGCGGAAAGTACATTGCACGATTTTTTTCTCAGCCAGCTAACAATCGGTGATATAATCGCAGGAATAATACTGTGAGCATCTGATGTTGGGACCATTTTTACAGGGTCCGTACTCACGTTTCTCGAAATTTTGATTTCCCAAGAACGCGTATGTGTCAAAATTGGAAGGTTAGCAGCAAAAGTAGATAAAGAGAGCGTTATACGTAAACTGCACCTATTGACTGTCATTTGCGAACGGTTTTGTTTATTGTCCGTACTAGTTAACAGTGGTTCAGATACCATAGTCACGTCACTTTGTTGGTACAGTGTAGGGTATGGGGCATCTCATAGCACCATTCCCTAGTAGATTGCATTGCAGGTGCTTAAAATATAAATTATAGCCTGCATCTGAGAATGTAAGTCCCAAAACCTGTGTCACCGAAATCATGCAGGTGCCATTGACAAAACATTTTCCACTTATTCTCTACAACTGCAATGCCGCTATCTACCACCAGCTCAGCTTCAATTTCTAAAATTTCAGTAATTGGTCACAGTGCCAGTGTTTCAGTAAACTACTTGTGTACTTTATTGCCGCTTTCCAGTTTTGCTACAATTTGCGTAGATTTTTTGTCCCATTGCAATTTTTGAAGTGAGGATGTGTGCTTGCAATCCCGTTTTCTTATATTGATTTTATCTATCGTGTGGGGGCACAAACCAAAAAAAAAATTGCGCTCTCCAGCCACCTCATTCCATAGAGGTGATTTTCTGTACAAGCTGGGTCAACTTTTCAAGCGTTGTAGTCACACGCCAGGAGCATCTTCTTGTGGTAACAAGGGCCGAGTGCCGGGCTTCCACCTATTTTCTCAAGAGGTGCCCGGCACCACCAAGGCACACGAATGCGCATGGCGACTTCCACAGCTACGCTGGACACTCTACTCGGTAACCGCCTGTGGTAGGACATGCCGCCAGACTCTTCCACCCTTCGGCAATGCAGTGTTGTAGAAGGCCGGGGCCCCACCAGATTGACAAAGGTCATAAACTCCTCACAAGGGTAAATGCAGCTTTCCAGGCGTGAGTTATCCTTTCAAAGGGTCCGCACTCGACCAGGGACATCTGTACCCATTAAAGAAACCAGTGGGTGCCCGGCGGTGCACGAATTCGAACCCAGGACTTCCCCCTGTGAGGCGAGTGCAGTACCTCTGAGCCGTCGCTAATGAGACATAGCCACATTACGTTTCTGCACTGTGCTGCAGAAAAATTGTGTCCACGCAATCCAGGAATACACTGACCGCCAGGCTCATAGGTTAACTGCAGAGGGTTTTCTGACACCATTGCTTAAGGCAGTTGCAGTCTGCCTCTATATTAAGTTTAAAGGCAAAACCAAAGTGCAGAGGCCCGATGAAAACAAGGTTAAAGTGATGCCATATCTTCATAAGCCGTCGCACAACATAAAGAAAATTGTTTCATGGCACGGTGTTCGAGTAGTGTTTCCGCACCATGAAAGCTGTCCAGGCTATGCACGCACATTGAAAACGCCAATACTGGGAGAGCTGGCAAAAATGATGGCGGAGGTGTGGGTCCTATACAAAAATTACACTGGTGTGTACATGAGAAGCACCAACTTCACAGTCTGAAGGCCTTGCATGAATACATTTTAGTACATTACATAAGCATCTTCAACTCTCACTGCGGCTTCATGGCTGTAAACAAGAGGTTGTGCTTGAGAGCAGCGCTTTACAGCCCGAGGGCCTCACACGAATCCATTCCAGCGTACTACATAAGTCTGCAATTCTTGCCGTAGCCTTCTCGTCAGAAGCAAACAGCCCACCTCTGCAAAGGAGCAACATTAGCACCTCGAAGGACTGACATCACAGAACAGGGAGGATTTTAGAGAAGCAAAGGTCTAGCTTTGCCTGTAGTGCCAGAAAAAGCGTAGTGGCGGCGTCGTGAACTACCCAGTATGCCTGCTTGATGGCGCTGTAAAACACGGCTTTGTAGACATGGCGGATGCTTTTTTGCACAGGCCGCTTGAGCTCCTCAATAACATGGCTGCCCTCGCACGGCTGCCGCCGGCTCGCTGCTCCACGGCCGGACTCGACTCTCCTCTTCCTGCGCGCGAAAGGAGCGTCGAGTCCGGCCGTGGCTGCTCCTGCTGGTTCCTGGCTGGCACGCTGGCCGCGTGTTTACTTGCGCCGCGCTAGTGAAGTGATGTTACGCCAGGTGACCAGATGGCCTCGACTGGCACAGACCACAGTGAGCAGCAAGTGAGAACAAATCGTTTATTGACATCCGCAAGTTTACAGAGGCCAGGACATTTCATTTCGATCGCTGCAATTGTACGTCGCTTTCGTGACAACATTTTTTTGCCATAAACAACTCGTTCACTTGCGCTAAGATTTCGAACGAAGGGCACAAATGAGGTATTGACTGCGACAACGGTTTCGTTTGAACCGTCTTTCTAGCGGAGTGCATAACACTCACCTTCTGTTAGAATAATCAAATATTCTGGCCTCGACAGCTGTCTTCCGATGCGGAATTTCCCACATTTGTCACTCCACAAGCACTCAATTCCCGTGTTTTGCCAGTCCTCTCAACAACTGATGGACGCAAAAGCACATAACAGTCACGAAAACAGTGTTCCGCGCACATAGAAGCAGCGGTTTCAATTTGAATTGGCGGCTTTGTGGTTGCGAATTCAGAAACGAGGTGGTGCACCAGTCGGCTGTTCGTAAAAAGTTGCGTACATTTTTGATCAACAGATGTTTGATGCGGAACTTGTTAATAATATTTTTAAACAACACATTGTAAGCGAACTGTGTTGGCTTTTTGAGTCACGGAATTATACCAAAATTAACATTTCGCTTGCGCCGTCTGGTGGACTTGATGGTCGAAAAGTGCCCTGTAGGTTTGTCACGTGGGGCGTCGATTTTACGCCGCCTATAGGGAAACCAGGGAACGTCCAAGCTTGAGAGGCCTGCTGACATCAAACCATTGCACACCTGCTGGGCACTGGTTTCCTATTCTTACTGAAACGTACAGCCAGAATATTCTTGAAAAGCAGCGACATGAAGCGCTAAGGTCCCGAACTATTCTGATATGCCGCATCATTTTCTATAGGCTCCGGAACGATCGCCGGGTGGCGCTGCACTCTCCCCTCCGCTAATTTTAGGGACCTTACCCTCCGCTAAGGTCTCCGCGGGAGTACGCGGTGGCTGTCGCCGCTTCGGCACGTGCTTTTTTCGCTGCGCGCGTGCTGCATTTATCGCGCTACGGTGAGGTCCGGGTAAAATTTACTTTCGACTTATGAAAGCATACACGTTAGCACGTGTCCAGCAAGTTCGGTTTACACGTAGAGTAGCTACTGGGTCCATTTTTGCCGGTGCTTGTCTTGTCGTCTGCTAGAGACGCGTCGTCTGCTACGCGCCGCTCGAACGGCCGAGCGCCCCGGTGGTTTCACGGGATAGAGCGTGCTCTTGGGTGGTCGTCAGCTACCGTCTTTTTGTCGTCCAGGCGACAGCTGTGCAACTTGTCAGAGCGCATTTTTCTCTTGTTTGCTACTTTCTTCACATGCTCCCACTTTGAACATTCGGATTTTATGGACGACAGAAACATTGAGGCTTACAAGAATTCCCGTTAATTCATTGTTTCTAATCCTTGAAATGATCAGCTGCCTCCTATGAAAGACGCATTAAAAAGGCACATGCTCTTTAAAGGGGTGCGCTGACAACACCGCATTTCTATTTTGCTTATCTTTGATGGAATTTTGTTCGCAACGTTCGTCCCACAGATTGACCCGCTGGGAGTGAGGGTGATACTGCGGCGGGAACAACAGAACATCTTGCCAGGACTCGGGACTCCGCCAACGTTCCACGCCTGTTTTCTGTTATGTTCCCGTGTTTTATGGCCATGTAGACACTGCTGCGACAAAACATGGTTGCCTTGTGTGCAGCAAGCAAAACTGCTTTATAAGCTGGGACGGGTTCAGATAGATTTTTGCCCTTTTGTTGTTGTTCTCGCCGTCTGCACAAAAAAGAAAGGCAGAAGGTGCAGCTGGTACGAGGGCGATGCATTTGCGCCTGTGCAGTGTTTCCGCGTGCATAAACGAAAACATGTGGCCCTTCAGTCGTGCACGGCATCGACCAACGAGTGGAGAACAGCTGTGGCGCGTCCAGAACAGCTTGGCTTCCCAAGGCTGCCTCCGCTGCTTTTGGTGCTAATCAGAGGGGGAAAGCTAAATGGGAAAAAAGGGATTTTGCAGAACAGAACACTAGTTCTCTGTTGCTCGGGCTGCCTGGAAATAGATAGGGGGTGGGGGGTCCTCCCCTCTACACTTTTTAATGCAGGCTGCCAATGATTGCTTTCCGCTATAATAAATGAAATTCGGAGTTGTTTAGCTGGTGCCGTTCGATATCGTCCATATATAACACAATTGATTGACATTTTGCATGGGTGAAAAAAATAGTTTCTAGCGATTCACCAGCCTGTAGTATCTCTGGTCCGTCTTGTCATTGTGACTTGTGTTCTGGACGGAATTGCTGCGTTGTTCGTTTTTTTTCCCCCACATTTACAAATACTGGTAATTAAAAGAGGTATACACCAAATTCTGTATATTAATAGTAATTAAAAGTTATACGCCACAAGCTGTTCTGTTGTTTCCGCGAACTGTCACTCTAACCCATACTTGTACTCCAAGCGGGTGACAAACATTGCGAACAAAAATTCCTTCAAGGACAAGTAAAATGGAAATGCGGTGCTGTCAGCGCACCCCTTATATTAGCGTGTGCCTTTCTAATGCGTTTTTATAAGATGCAGCTGATTGTTTCAAGAGCAAGAAATAACCTATTACCATAATCAATCACGTTTATCTAGCATTTCTTGCAAGCCTCAGTGTTGCTGCAGTCCAGAAAATCCGGATGTCCGAAGCGCGAGCACGCGAAGGGAGTAACAAACAAGAGAAAAGTACTCTGTGACAAGCTGAACAGCTGTCGCCTTGCAGACAAAAGGACAGCAGCCGGCGACCGCCGAACAACGCGTTTCCCCCCTTAAAATCGTCGGGGCAGTCTGCCGGTCGAGCGGCGGGTCTGTAGCAGACGACAAGACAACCATCGACAAAAATGAACTCAGTAACTACTCTACGTTTAAACCTAACTTGCTGGACTCGTGCTAACGCGTATGGTTTCATAAGTCAAAAGAAAATTTTACCCAGCCCTCTTCCTAGCGCTAAAAATGCAGCACGCGCGCAGCGAAAAAAGCACGTGCCATAGCGGCGGCAGCCCCCGCGTACTCCCGCGGAGGGGAGAGTGCAGCGCTGCCCTCACCCGGCAAACTTTAGCTTGGCCTCCCTATTCAACACCACCTCCCTATTCCTACCACAGCTAATCTTACCGCAGCTGCATAATCAGATGCAACTGTGCGTGCTTGAAAATCAGTGACACAGCACTCTGAAGCCCCTCCAACTCGTCATAGTTGCTAGACCAATAATAACTTCCACGTGTGTAGAAGAGGTGTTGCATCTAAACGAACTAAAGATTTATGGGAAGTCTCGGAAACAATTGTCCCACTTGGTAGCATAACGGCCCTATCATTGCAAGAGGACGCTGGACACCTGACTGTTTGCCAATACACTTTGTAAACTCCTTTGGAAAAATGTATACTCTGCTGTTAAACTGCACAAGCACCAAAATATAATCATCAAACTTCAGCCATCACTATGAAACAAAATTTGAAAAAACACATTTTTGTTGCTCACGAAGGCCATTCTACAAACTCTGAAGAAAAATAAAGGAAAGATAAATTGCTGTGTTCATTCCTCAGAAATGCACTTTCCAAAATAACTTTAATAGCTGACAACACTTCAGACAGAATCCAACACTGCCAACAAAATAACGGAAATTTGAGATCAGTATACCCTTAGTCGGTCCCTTTGATGCCACCTTCATTAGCAACGGGAACAACGAACAAGCAGCGTAGCAGGCATAATAAAACACTGCATGTATGAGGATTTTTGAAATCAATTTATCAAAAACACGTGAAGTAATGCCGCGGGGCCACATACTTTCAGCTCTCTGCAATGACGGGGTCCAAATCCAGCAATGTCTTTGGTACCTTTCTCATAACTCGTAAAGAATACTACTGTAGTGTCCTATGTAGTGGCGCTGTCGTCCCGTACTCCGGGAACACAGCCGCGTGTGGAAATTGAGGCGCACAAAACTGCCAACTGTCTGACATGTGTAGCCCGCGCTTGAACCTGCTTCACGTGTGGCCGCCTCGAGGTCACTTTCAACATTACTGCCGAAGTTTGCGTCGCAGGCGTGGAAGACGCCCGGCCCGAGTCGCCGAAATTGTTCCAGAGGAAGACGCTGAGAGTGTCGTGAACATTCTCACTGTTCACACTGACAATTAAGCGTACGGGTGTCTACTTTGATGTCGGGGTTCAACCTGTTTCTCTGGCATCACCCCCGCGCATCATAACATTTTTAGTGGACACTGGCTCAGCTGTATCGATAATGGGAGAACAAAGCTTTCAAAACCTGTTCAGAGGCCAAGTTGAGCTGAAAAAATCGCAACTAGCATTGCTGGATTTTTCTCGTCGAAAAATTAATCCTGTGCGTGGACAGTTCCCTTCCCTCATTGTGCACAAATCGGAAACAGCTGTAGTGACCTTCCACGTTACCAAAGGTGGAACATCACTTCTGGGTATTTATGCTGTACAAGCTTTTGGTCTCCAGATTGTGGGCACAGAATTACGCTGCTGTACTATGGCCAAACATTAACACAAACCAAGTAAAACGTTGAAACCAGGCCCCAAAATGCTACGCCCCGAAATGCATCCATAGCACTCAAATAAGTTGTCACCGCCCACCACGAACTCACCCGAGTCGGAAGAAATAGTGTCTCTGGTGACGTCTCTACATCAAGATGAACTGAGACAGGCGGCAGTGGAGGATAACACTCTCCGAGAAGTTTCCCGTTACGTGCAGACATATAGTGGCCGCCCCGCAAGAATCGGGCACCTAAGCTGACTCCATACTATGAAGTCCGCGGAGTTGACAGTTGTTGATGGCATGCTCTTCCGTACTAAGCGCATCGTAGTTCCTGCCAAGCTCACAGCGACTTTTGTCAAGATGGCTCACAAATCCCACCCTCGTATCGTGAAAACCAAACAACGCCTACGAGAGAAGTATGATGGCCAGGGATAGACAAACATGATGAAACAGCTATCCGTAGTTTGTCAGCATGCGGACAAAAGTGCCAAGATCTCACCCACACCACTTCAGCCAATTCCTCTTCATGACAAACCTTGGGACAAGATAGCTGTTGGCATTGTTGCTCCTTTTGAGCGTACACCTGGCTACCGATTTGCCATTTCAGTAGTTGATTATTTTTCAAAACGGCCAGAAGTGGCTTTCTGCACTGACGTTATCACTCACGCGGTGACGAAGTTGCTTCTAGCACTCTTCGCACGTGAGGGTTACCCTACCGAAATAGTGTCTGACCACGGTCGACTTCGCATCAAGGGAATTTGAGTCCTTCCTTGAAGACCGTGGAAACAACCACATCTTTTCTGCCGTGTACCACTGTTAAGTTCGGGCTCCTCATTTAATTAAAGAAGGCCGCCGGTGGCTCATGTTCGGCGTCGCGTACGCTGGTAGCGGCTATCCCGTGTCCCTTTCATGTAACCGCACGGACGCCAAGTTCGGAGCCGCGGAGAGCGTGTTTTGTGCCCGTCCTTTTGTGTGTTAAAAGACGGGGGCGATTAGCCTGAGTACCCCTGTCGCGTCGGAGGTGGCTGGGTCATTCGGCATGACAAGCTGACGAGAAGCTGAATGACGGTGTGTCTCATAGTGTCGAAAAGGCGCGCGGTGTAAGTTTTTGAGAATTTGCAAAGCCGGCGCCGGGCGCTCTTCGATGACGGGTCGTTCGCCTCGACGGCGGTCGCCTGGGCTGGCAGCGTCTCTTCCCGTGGGCTGTTCAGGCGGGCGGCGGCGCGAGGGGATTAGCAACGACTCCCTCTTTGTCCCGGCGCGCGCGCATACAAGGCGCCAAGGCGAGGACGCGGGAAGATGTTAGCCGCGCGAAGACCGCTCCAAGCCGTCGGCTTGGCTTTTGAGCAGATGCCGCCCGCTGAACGTAATGGTGTGTCCACTTTAGGCCGCAGATGTCATGTATTTGTTTGTCGGGTGCAACAGCGTGCGTGGGAAACGCACTATGAGTGCATAAGAGAGAGTGTTGGGTCACGTGACCGCAGGTGGGGACACATGTGTGATTGGCTGGTTCCTGTGGCCAATGAATGGTTTCTATTAATTGTTTAAAGGGTTTTTATCTCTTTCTTGCACGCCCCCTTCTTGGAGGCGGGGTTTTTGGTATCAAAACCGGAGTGTTGGGTTTTGTCGAGGGTCGGTCGAGTGGGGATCTAGTTCAGTATACGCCTCGAGCGCGGCCTGTAGGGGCGCCACTGAAATCCCCCTAGCGGCCCGTTTCGAAAGCAGCCGCGGGAGTCCGCGCCCCGCTCCCCAGTGCCGCCGCTGCTTTTGCGGCACGTTCACGACTGAGATTTACCGTTTGAGGGCGCTTGAAATCCATGTTTATGTGGAGCAGTCACTGTCCGCAAATAGGGTGTGTTTAGGAGAGTGTAAATGTTTCTGACGTGATCTTAGTGTGGTATATTCGGTCTGTATAAGCGCCAGGTGTGTGTCACAAGCCAGCGTCGCGGAACCGGCGTATGATGGAGCCGATTGTAGTTACACTGACCTGAATTTACTAGCCGTGTCTCCGTAACCACCGGTTCCTCAGATGTTCATGCTACGGCTATACACTACGATTTAAATCGGTTTTGTTCGCTTACATAATCAGCGGAGCACTCATACCTGACAGTACGTTTGCCAATATTATACCTCAGATATTGATCACCACCATTTACAAGCCAGTCTGTGTTAATTTCGGGAATATTTAACAAACGTACCATGGACAATGCATCAGCACACGACAGAGTCGTCTTGTCGTGAGGTGAGCGCCCGCAAGCACTCATCTGCTACATATATCCTCTGCGAGCTGCGCGGAGACGGGCTTAGAATATAATCCGCGTCCGCGACTAAATGCTTCTTCGAAATATCGTCATATGGCACAGGGAGCCTGCAGAATAAACCATAAACTGAAATCAGAGTGCCTTATCACATACCACACTCTTACAACGACACCTTTCATCGTTTGTTGAACAGCCTACCCTGTATACTTCCAAAAATGCGTCCGCCGTACGATCAGCTATTCGTTGAAGTAGCAAAACATAAGGAAAGTGAACGAGAGATATGTGTGTGCGATTACTAAAACATTCATTGCTTGATTCCGCTCCGCATTTGTACACATCGTCCCCCTCCCCTCCCCCCACCACCAATGTGTCGCGCAATAGCAGCGCATTTCGCGTATAGTTGGTCTAATGAACCCTACCTAGCTTATGTTTCGACGAACGTCTTTAGCATGTCAGAAGCTGCACAGTTTTTTTTTTTTTTATTTCCGTGAGAGCTATTATGTTTCTTAATTCCGCACTTGCACAGCATTTCTTTTTCCGCGGTTTCATTAACTTGCCTTGGTTCTTGCTATATGGCGTCTGTGGGCACATATTTAACGACGCAGAGGCTTGGAATATACTTAACATTTTCGCATGGTTTATATTCATATATAAGGCATAAGTTATTGTGTGGGATTGGGTAATCACATCCCCAAAACATATTTTTCTGCGACGTATATATTCGAAACGAAGCCGCATTCGTTGTCCACGCTGCAAAATGAAGCCAACCTCTCATTGTGCCAGTATCAGGTCGAGGCGACAGTATAATTCAATTGTGCCTGATGTTTTGAAGATGACATGGGTGATATGTTGCGGCCGTCGCCGACGCCCGGAAGAGCAGCGACGAAGCGCGCAGAACCGCGTCCCCGGGTATCACTTGCAGGCGATCACGTACTCTACGAAGATGCAGCTGCATTTTAAGTGACCTAAACGTACTCTTTGCCTATAGACGTCACCATACCAAGTTTTTTAGGGCGCGGAAAGGCGAAAAGAAGCGAAACAGAACCAAAACACTGCACGAGCCCCTATCAGCCACGCAGCGCAAATCCCGTCAACGCCGCGGAGAAGCGGCGGCAGGCGGCGCAGCGATCGCGAAGCTCGAGGCGTATAGATCTCGGCCGAACAGGCTGCTGCTGTCAGAGTGACAATGTAACCGTCACTCTGACCTGATGTAAACTTGGAGTAATGTAAATAATGTAAATAAACCTAATATCCAGCAAGGAAGGCAGTCCTCATCCCTCACCCGCTCCAAGCATCGGTCGTCGGTCATCGGAGCGAGTCGAGATCGTCCTCTCGGCTCGCGCATCAAAAGAACATCACTATTTCGTCTCCATCAGTTCGCCAAGAAGATAGAGAGGCGAAATTTAACTACCACCCACAGGCAAATGGTCTCGTTGAGAGATTTATTCGTGTACTGATGTTATACATTCAACTGGCTCTGCTGGAGCAGCGTCCAGTGAAGGAAACTGTGACTGAGTACTTGGGAGTATACAGAGTCACCCCTCACAGCACCACCGGTCTCTCCACGGCCGTTCTTCTACATGGCCGACACATGATAACTTCTTAGGACGTCATTGGTCAGCCGACAGCTGACTTCAGCACAAATCATTCACGGGAGATGAGTCCGCTCGGAAAAAGAGTCTCAGAGTGTCAACGAAAAAGTAAGGCATACGCTGAGCAACAGCGAGCTGCAAGGGTCCCCAAGTTCCAAGTTGGTGTCAGAATTAAACCAGTTCTTGGACCATAGGGCACTCCAAGTTATGGACCACTATTAAAATCCTAAAAAAAATGGCCACTGGTCCTTCTATCAGGAAGACGGTCGAACTTGGAACGCTTCAAAGCTATAAGCGGTACCAAAAGAGGCATCACCAGGGCAAGAAACTAACAAGGACAACTCTTGCACGCACAACATGCCCCCGTTGACGGACTGCCGAAGTAGAGCTGCACCATCGAAGGATCACTGCACCTGGGGGTCCGCCACAAACACAATCTGCGAGTTCATCCGCAGGTCAACTTGATTCACGCGCTGTACAACCACATGTGCCACCGAGCCCACCACAGCCGCAAGGTTCGCAGCCACAAAGTCCCCAGCTGAAAAAAACCATTGGCCGACCAATTGGTCCAATTTGCCACCCAATGGGTCCAAATGGAATCCCAATGGGTCCAAATGGAAACCTAATGGGACCAACTGGACCTATTGGAGCGATCCGAATTGGGCCCATTGGCTCGATTAGGATGGCCAGTTGGCCCAATTGGACCCATTGGCTCCAACTATAAAGTTAATACTACTGGCTGCTCCAACATGATGACCCAATCGGGGAGCCATTTTGGATAGTATTTTGATAGTATTCAATTACGACATCAATTGGCTGAAATTTAATTCTCTCTCTCACTCTTAATTTGAAACCTTCAGAAATGTTCAGAACTTCAACCTTTGCAAATGTATATTTATGAGGCAATTAATTTTGATATTACAATCAGCAATTCAAGATAAAGTCCTTAAAAAACATAACAAACAAACACTAATGAAAACTTTCCGACACGAGTAGCAAAATTGTTTTGAAATAAAACCCCAATCCAATCGAATCCAATCCATAGACGGACAGTGGACAAGTGGTATTCAACGTGGTGTTGGCGGTGTAGGTTGTAGGCGTGTTGGTCGGTTGCACACGCAGTCTTCTCTGAATGCATTGGAAATGTAAGGTGGTCTGCAAGAGTGTGAGAAGTGGCGACGATGATGTCGCACACCCATAGCAGTGTGTTTCGAGATGCATCTTTACGCTGAACGCCGCTAAGCCTCGCACCGAAGGAAGCGTGTCTCTGTTTATGTGAGTATACTGTTTATATGTGAGTTTTCCTTGCCATTTTCACTCCTCATAGCGTGAGCGGTGTTATTAAGAATTAATTTGTCTGCCTAAATATATTTCAGGGCTGTTCATGTTACGATTGACGGGTTCACGACATCGCCGCGCAACGCAGTTCGCCATGCACGGGACGTTGTTGAAGAGGTGAGCTCACGCCACTCAACATTTCAGTGCCTTGTTGTTTTAATGCCCGAAACTGCGGTTTATTATAAACTTAACCCATTGTTCGCTTTTGCCACTCACTTTGTGAAGGTCCAGCCAGCCTGCGGCGAGCGGAGCACGGCATGGACAATGGCCTGGGAAAAATTGCTTAAACGACGAACTGTCTGCATGCTGTGTATACAAACAGAGCAATAAAGATATTCATTCATTCCAATGGGAAGACCTATTGGCGTTCCAATGGGTCGGCCAATAGGTCGCCCAATTGGACGGCCAAAGGGTCGTCCAAATGGCCGGCCAATGGGTCGTCCAATTGGCCGGCCAATGGGTGCCTAAAACATTATTGGCCGACCAATTGGTCGACCAATTGGCCGACCTATTGGAACGCCAATGGGTCGGCCAATGGTTTTTTTCGGCTGGGTCTGGCTCCAGGCTCTGGCACTGAGGAGTGCAGTGTACCGGTAGAGGGAAATGGACTCGATGCCGGGGCCACCACCTGACCGGCCCAGGAGAAATCGCAGACCTCCAGTGCGCTTCCAAGATTATGTGCAGTGATTTGACAGCTGTCAGGGCTCATACAGACAGTGACTGTATTGGTGATTTCTGCGTACAGACAGTGACCGTATTGGTGATTGTTTTGTGAAGACAGGACTGTCTAATGATTGTTTGTTCCCAGGGAGGGATAGATGTAGAGGCCCGCAGAAGCACCAGGTGCCGCCATATTATCCGTAGACGCCAACACGTGGCACCACCTCTGTAATATGCGTACCCCCCCCCCCCCCCCCCCCCCACACACACACACCTATAAAAACGATGTGTAGTGCAGTGTATCTGTACGGCCGACATAACTACTTATGCTTACGAACAACTATAGTCCACAGCAGTCGTGAAACACGTCTGTATATAACGCCAGCGCATTTGATTACCTGAACAATTATTCGCGCACGTTCATGCTGCTTTGTTTGTAAAAGCCCTTCCTTTTTTTCCCGCCGTGTTCGCAGTTGTGCAAGGTGCGCCGGGCGTTTACCGGCTTCTCGTATATACGGCCTCGCACTGTTCGATGTGGAGATGGATGACGTGAACTCGTGCCATGCGCGCAACAGGTACGGCCACGACACCCTGCTGCACGCCGGCCGACGGGAGCTCCAGAACATCGCCCAGGGCGAGCGCTTAAATTTCGCGAAGGGCGGTACCCGGGCTGCGCCAATAAGGCATTAGTTACAAAAAATAATTTTGATGTAAATAAATTTGCGGTCTAAGGCATGTTTAGAACGGCGTGAGCCTCGGAAGTTTTTGTTGTCAGACATCAAATATGCATGGAACCTTAGCCGTAAAAGCAATAAAAATTAAGCTTCGCTTAAAGCACTTTGCTTTCGTGTGCGGTTTGAACTCGGATGTCCACAGTAGGAGCAATTGGTTCCTTACAATTGCGCTATTTTTGCACGTTAATTGCCATAGGTGGAAGAAAAGTTAAACATATGCGTGCCACGTACAAGCGAAGTAAAACAGGCCTGCACCCGGCCGAGACTCGCAGAACCTTGCTTCAAGGGAAGCTATGGCCTGTGCCACCAGCCTGCCTCATAGAGTTTTTTGAGAAACTCTATGGCCTATTTCCCGTCGAAAGACACAGACGAAAGCCGAGAGAGGCCGTCACCACTCCGGAATCGGAATGACTGTACATTCATTCCATCTTTTCATAACCTCTGAATGGAAATTTAAAAGAATGGAATGTTTGCAGGAATGGTCTAACTAAATGGCTCGAACAAATTTCTAAACTTCGACAACATCAGGCGCGTGAAATAGAGCTGTAAACTTCGCTGCACTGTTTGGAAATCGACGCGTTGGTGTGCCTTCTTTTTTTACGAGCGCCCGCAACGAACACGGCACTGTGCGGCAACGAGTGGTTTTAGATCGTCTGATTTAGTGGTATTTGAAACACCTAAATAAACGACTATAAAGCAAGAAAGGTGACGTACTGATTCGTACACCTCGTGTGCGAATTAGGACACCCCAAGCGTGCCAAGATAAGTGTGTTTTTGTTCGCATGTTGCGTGTAAAAAAACTAAAATTGTTCGCCACAAGGTCTACAAATAATTTTTAAATTGAGTCACTAAAATAGGTGCTGCCTCTGCTGGCAGAATACACACACTCCTTCCACCAAGCACAGCTGGCGCTACCACTGGCCACTGGTGCACTTAATTTTTGGCCACTAATAGGTGACGACTGCCTTTAAAAATGGCTGCGCCTACTACGGCCAAGATAATTGACATCGATGTAAGATTGTTTTACTTATCAAGAATAATATTATGGGCTAGTAAGCGCTGGAAAGCAAGCAGTGAGTTCCATGGTGCACGTAGCTGTGGTATTGCTTAGTGCTGTCGTCTGTATGCATTTACTTGCACGCGCTTGCCGTATCAACGCACGGTCCCTTGGGAACAGCGCGGTTTGTCGTCCCAAATCTTGACAGCTGTTCCTGACGGCTGCATTGTGTGCTGTTAAGCATTTGGCAGTAATTGTTAAGAAATTTTATTCTTTCAGGTGGACCAAAACGAAGCACAGGCAAATCTGCAGTTTCAAGGTAAGAAGAAGAGAATATTTCCCTCGCGCAGTCGGAATTCCGTGCACGTCAACATTGCTCGCCGGCCCTTGCTTCGCACGCTAACTTTTGGTGGCTGCGTGTGCTGCAGATTTTTCCGACACGCTGCAAGCAAGCAGCCAAGCTCGGTCCGGCCGGCCCACGAGGTCAGGCGTTACACCAGCTTCTCCGACATGAACGATGACGATGAAGAAAGCGATGAGGTACGTAGGCGCGCGCTTGGCAGCAGTAATTTCAATTGTACAAGCTGATGAACGCTGCCATTTTCTTTGCAAACTCTTGGGCTTTGCCGTGATTCACTGATTTCTGGGCTCAGAGATGGCATTGAAAGTTCTCCTGAGATCGTCGGGTCTCGAACCTTCATAACTGAACAGCCTGTACACAGACTTCGCCCCTCTCAATACTCGAGAGAGTGTGGATCGAATCGTTTTCAGATCTTTCCATGCACTTGGGCAGCACACAGCTGCCATTGGGAAGTCAGAACTACACCACCATAGATTCTCAATCGAACTTTGTGGGTTCATGGAAAGTTAGTAGAACTTAGCAGAAAAACCAAATTAGCTGACATCAAAATACTGTAGGGTGCAAAAGTCTGGACTTCACGTAAGCGGCGGCCGAAACGCATTGAAGCGCCACCTGCGAAAAGGCGCCTGCAGCTGCTGCCGAGATACTGGCTGCGCAGCCTATGTTAACCGCATGCATCTTAGTTTGCTCACATGAGTAAGCAGAGAGACCGAACTGCATCGCTTCAACTGCACATGTTGGTTTCTCATCTTTTCAAGGTGGTTCCGGTGAACGGCTGAGTTTGTGGATGCTATCTGTGAGCACCTCAACGGCTGGCTGGCTTTGTTTTTGTTTGTTGTTGTTACTCCTTGACCTTATTCAAAAGGCACACTCTTTCAACGTATCACTGTACGCTAATTGTGCGCCTCAGACTGGTCCAGCCAGAACGCTTTAAAATTGTGCGACACGTGCTCAGCCGAAGCGACACCGTTTGGTCCTTCTGTCTGCCAAATTCCAACAGCGTATGAACTCGAGTGAGCCAGTGAAAATGCATGCAGTTCAAATAGGCTGCACAATCAATGCCAATGCTCTTTCGCACACAGGGGCTGCGATGTATTTCCGCTGCCGCTCACAGAGAACCCAGACAAGTACGTAGTACATAGGATGTATCCGATCACTGCACACAGTTCTAGTCGCACTCTTCTGTTTTTGTTTTAGGTGCGGAGTACCTTAGGACCGCACAGTGTCCGTCGCATCCGTACGCATAGCATTTACAATCGCAAAAAATCACACAGACACCGGCAGGATTTGAGCCTGCGCCTGGTACACCAGACAGAGTTAGCGTCAGTCGTCGTACCCATTGGGCTATGACCGTGAGTCAGTACCCGAGAGTCAAACGGCTTACTCCCTCGCCTATAACAATGCGAAGTACCTTAGGCCCTCCCAATGTCTGTCTACGTCCATTTGTGCACACACCAGCATCAAGCGAAATTTGATTTGAGCTGTGAGTTGCAGTTTCATTTAGGGAATAATCAAGGTGCAACTCGCAGCTCAAATCGAATGACAGTCGGGGCGCAACTTGGATGTCATTTTGAGTCCCCGTACTCTGCACCCTCGCCATCATCCACGGAGTGGAGATGCTTCCATTTTTTTAATTTTTCGGTTTTTTGTCAATACTTTTTTTTTGTTCGTGAGGTGAAGAGATTGCGGCATTGTAATTTGGACCATCTCAGTTTAAATATTTGGCTTTTCTGTGCATACTTTTATCTTTGCTTGACACGTCTTTTATACTTTTATTATGTCAGAGTATACTGCACAACATGCACATTTCATTTCGGTTTGTTAGGAGCAAATTATGTGGTCGTGCTTATCGGTCTTCCTGGCATATTTCTTCACTACAGTCTGTGCGTGCTAGATTCTGTGAGCTCTCAGGGCGAGCCTAAATGAAACATTGGATCTCAGTTAGGTGATCATATCCCCCACAAAAATGGAAAGAGCATTTCTAGCAAGAAATCATCACTTCCATCTGCATTTCTAAGTAGATTTGTAGATTCTAGCTGGAACCAACAGCTTCTAAGTAGAAAAATTCTTAGTCTAGCTAGAGATGATTATTTTCTGCTTGCATTTTTTTTCTTCCAGCCGGACTGACAAATTCTAGCTAGAAGCAACAGCTGCCAGCCGGAAAAAAATCTCAATCCAGCTAGAAATGAGCTAGAAACTGAATTTTTAGCTAGAAATTCTACCTATTTCTAGCAAGAAGAAATTTCTGGTTCAGTAATTGAGCCAGGAAAAAATATTATTTGCATCCAGCCAATCAGTCTGCTGTGGCATAGAAAGCGCTGAGCACAGTAATTTGCTTCCAGTTGCTCTGTCAGCAAAAAAAGTTTCACGAAAGGTAAACCATCTAGCACGGACGTTAAAAACCTGGTACAGGAATGGTTGTGCAATGTTTTGCGATATTATCGCAAGCAGCATCTCTTACATTGAATGATTATGCTTTTTTTTTTGTATTGTAACCAGTGTTGATTCATTCCAGTCCCCATAAATGGGGTCTCAAAGTTGGCAGCTGACAAGTCAGCTATACTTATAAGGGCCCACATGCTGCAAACAACCAAACTCATTAGAATTTCTTTCTGTATTAACTGCATTCCATTGATGTACACGTACCGAGAAAATCATAAATTTCTGTTCTATTCTGACCAAGCAATTTCCTTTTTTAATGGAACCACAAACATGCCTTAATGAACATAAGGCAGCATTCAATTTGGGCTGGTTTGTCTGCTCTGGCATCATAGAATGCATGCACTCACCTATCTGCTCTCACACAACTTCAGCTTTTGAAGAGACTGTGCTTGAAAGGTCTACAACACCAAAAATTAAAGTTGGTCATCTGCAACAAGGCTGTTTGCAACAGTATCAAACCACATGTTTAGTGATAGGTATGTTTGCTTTCTATTTGGCTAGTTGAGCTGTTCGGAGCTCAAAAGTTCCGAGTCCATTTTGAGTTTTGAGCCCGAGTGAGCACTGAGTTCTTTTTGAGTTCCGAGTACATTTTGAGATTGAGTACATTTGGAGTTTTGAGTTCATTTGAGTTCTGAGGTCATTTTGAGTTTTGAGTACATTGAGTACATTTTGAGTTTTGAGTACATTTGCATTTTGAGTTTTGAGTCCACTTGAGCTTTGAGTCCATTTGAGTTCCGAGTTCACTTTGAGTTCTGAGTACATTGAGTACATTTTGAGTTCCGAGTTCATTTTGAGTTTTGAGCCCGAGTGAGTTCAGCGATAAGAGTGTTGTTTGGTTTTAGGTTGGCAAATAGTGAAAGGGAGCTACCGTGTCCCTTTTGTGTGCATTGGGTGCAGGGCCTCAGCTGGCTGTTGCAGTAGCTGATTGGTTGGATCGAGAAATGTTGCCCTCACACAATGTGACTGGCCGCGTATGAATGAAGCCTTCCCTACGCAGCTGCTGAACAGGGAGCGGAGGGAAGCGGGAGCGCCGTCCTTCTGGAAGTTCTCCTACTACCAGAGCCTGTTTGACGTCACCACCAACGATGTGCTCGACCGACTGCTGTGGTCAGCCGTGCCCCGCTTCTCGGGCCCCACGTACCTGGAGAGAAAGATCCGGCCAAACCCTGACCTCTACGGTGCGTTCTACTACTCTTCCACTTAAAGGCCAACTGCACTCAAAATTTCGACCTCTTGAAAACACTTTTTCCGTATTGTCTGCTGATAAAGAAAGCAAGATAAAGAAAGCAAATGCAACAGCTCAAATACGCACATAAACGCTGCAAGCGGTCAGCAAAAATTGGCGATTTTGAAACTGAATCGAGGAGAGCATGGCCATTAAAATGACGTTGCAGCCGGCAAGCGAGCAGCCGGACGGTCAGCAGCCCGGGAGCAAGCCTGCGTGCAAGCTCTATGCCTGCACGGGGCAGCAAATGGGTGAAGCTCTTGCAGCATAGCTCGACCGGTTCTCCAGCTGCGTAGCTGGCCAGAGGATGAAGCCCCCGTCGGCTGGAGGGTCACAGGCGTGTCATGGCTGTGCAGCCGGCAGGTGCAGCAGAGTCTGTGGCTTTAAACGCTTCTGGCTGATTAACGAGGCATTTCACGGGGCTACCACTCATGTCCCAACTGATTTGGTACTCACGACAGATTAAAAATAAATTTGGTCGAGGTAAAATTTAAGTGCAGTTGGCCTTTAATTGTTGTTGTTGTAAAATTTGTTATGGATAGGACGGCACTAGGCCTGTTGCGGTGGGAGGGGGAAAAGGGAAGGAGGTTATGTGCGTCGCACTATGGAGGCTTCACACGCAAATGTCCACAGTGAGAGTAGAATTCTCTTGTGGTCGTGTGTTGGCCGGATCCAGTCCTCGTATGTGAAAAACATCGCCCGGCCTTTAATAATGAGCCCATTTGGGGGTGATAAGCGCTTTGTGCACTAGCCTTTGCTGGCTCTGCTGGACCCCTGATGTGTTGTCAGTGGGCCTCCTCGATTATCAGTCCCGGATTCGTCCGCAGACTGCCCGAGACGCGATCCGGCGCTCGATTTTCCCACGTGTTCCTATGGGACTTCGGGTCCGAACACAGTCCTGGGACCGACTGCGGACCATCCAGGACTGGTAAATCGAGGATGCCCAGTGCCACCAAAAGTGAGGATTTTGGTTCTAGACTGTGCCTCGCTCCTTGTGTAAATCAGCTGGAGCAGGGGAAAGCAGTTTACTCCTTGCTTCATTTTTGTGAGACATGTTGTTTTGTTTTAATGAGCGTATTTTTACAAAATGCCTAGAATTTTGTCCAAGGGTATTTTCGATAAAGTGATGGCCATCGGTGTTTCGCAAAAAGCATCTCATCTGGCACTACTTTGCTCCCCCAACCTAACATAACGTAACCTCACGTAATGAACAGAAAGAAATAATTTAGAACACCAATAACTAACTCATGGCATCACAGATGTAATTAAGTTAAACATGTAAAAAAAAAAAAAAGAAACTGGCGAGAAGCCGGATTAGAACCACCATGCTTCGCATGAGCTAAGATGGAACCCCTACGACGTAATGGGAAGGCGCTTCTGATCTCTAGCAGCCTAGATTTAAATATTCAAATGCTGTTGGACGCACACTAGCCAGGCATTTAACATTGATCGGGACTGCTGTCGGTGGAACTCTTAAAAGTAACTGCTCTAAAACCTTACATTTTCACAGCCCTAATTATTAGAAATAGCTTCGCTAAGGGGTTCTCCGGGACCATGAAATGTTCGTCTGGCCTTGTATTTCATGATTTTCATGGATCATAAAATTCGCGACAATTTATGATGTGCTAAAAAATAGGTCTTACCGTGTGTTTCTCAGCTTGCACGATTTTGGGATCATGTCCGTCTCAGCTTGCACGCATTTTGGGATCATGTCCAATGCCTGGGATCAGGCCGGCCAAAGTGCGAAGTGAAAATGTTTGGAAATCTTTTTTGCGCGCTCCCACTTCTTAATGTGCACGGGCTTTCATAGGAAGAGTGCTCTCATGTCAGCTCTGAGCTTCGAGTGTCTGATTCATTCAATAGGCAGAGTGCTTGTTCATTCTGACTTGAGTGAGTAGTGGTTTAGCAATTATTCATTATACCGTAGATTTACAATTGCAGGCTGTGAATACTGACCGCCACTTTCTTGGAGTTGCGGTGACTGTACAAGGTTTAGACTGCTGTAAACCACCTCAAGTTTCCTAAAAAAACTGCGAACATGTTCGCTTTGTGGTCAAACTGTGCTAAGTTCACGCTAATTACACCCTGGAGGATGTGGAGCTGTGGCAGCTTTTCCAATGGAGGCGAAAAGCGAAAACGCTGCGTCTGAGCCGGTGCCCGTTGTCATAATTAATCCGAAGCCCTCCACTACGGCGCGCCTCACTGCCTGTGTAGCGTTCAACGCGTTAACATCATAATCAATCAACTCTGGAGTATGTGAAATCACAATCTGGAACGGGACTGTAGTTTTTGCACCTCACGCCAGCGTCTTCCATTTTTTTATTTATTTATTTATTGAAGTTACCCTCATGGCCCCAGGAACATTATTGAGGGGAGTGGTACAGCCACGATCAAATGTTTACGGACCAGGGAAGGGCAATTTTAGGATATTTGTCTTCCTATAGCAGCCCGACAAACTGTCGAATGCATGCGAAATGTCGTATAAGTACTGAACTGATGAAAACTACTGCACATAGTATTCCGGGCAGCCATGCGGCAGAGAAATAACTCAAAATTGCTGCTTTCGTGGTCCGTAAACTTCTGCTCTTGGGTGTACGTTGCAGTACAACCCAAACAAAGGATAACAAACATCACAGAACATGGAAAAGCGTACACAAGGCAAAATAGGATGCATTTTTCCCCATTCACGTTTGAAGGTGTTGTGCTTACACCTGCAGCCCCTGTAGAAGTGTGCTGTTTCAATGAGTACTATGAGTGTCGTTAGCAGTTGGGGTGATGTGTAAACTTGGTTAAAGATCCCCAGGTGGTCAAAATTAATCCGGAGCCCTTAACTACGGCGCGCCTCATCGCCTGCGTTGCGTCGGCGGCGTTAAGCCCTACAATTAATCGATGTGTAAACTTGGCCCTGCACAGTCGACGTCTGTCGGATGCATATCGGGGTGCAAACAACACGGCAAAGGGACCAGGCACCCCGTACCAGGACCGGGACCGGGACCAGTACCGGGACCAGGACCAGTCTGCCGTGATTGTGCCCTACTGTTTGAGGCTGAAGCGTTGCGCTTTACCCCCAGGTCCCATCTGGGTGGGCCTGACGCTCATTGTGACCACCTCGGTGAGCAGCAATGTGGCCAGCTACCTGCAGACGGCCGGCCAGAGCAAGCACTTCTGGCACACCGACTACACCCGAGGTGAGAGCTGGGTACAGCGCGGTGTAGAAAATCTGGGGCTTTGCACGGTGCAAGTTCAAGTTGGGATTAAATTAATAACGGTAGAGTTATTGTACTGTACCGAGAGGGGGCACAAATTTTTTTCCCTTCTCTTCCTGCCCCTTTGGTAGCATTGTGGAAAGTACTCAAATGTTGAGTTTGGAGCAGTGGTGAACAGTGAGCGGTGAACTTCTAGGAATGCCGCATTTTTTTCGTTGAACACCGCCTATGTGGAAACGCCGCTCAGTTTCTGGAACGCCGCTGCTGCGTTCCAGAAGCTGAGCCCATCGCAACGCAAGCGTCTGGCGTTACACGCCAACGGAGCAGGACCAATGTGGCCGCACCTTTGCCCAAGCGACACCACAAGACTGCTGCCGACCCGTTAATCATGCTCCTTTCGCTGTAGCGTACTGTGACTTTACCAAACGATTCGCTGACAACCCGTTTGGTTTCGTTCGCACGGCTTGCGAGCTCCTGGGGTTTCAATTGGGTTTATGCAATGCTCCGGCGCATGTAATCCAGTGTCTAACGTTGATGCGTCGAACGGTGCCATACCGATGAAATATAAATAGCGATATGCAAGTTCGTATCGATGCACAATAAACATTCAAATGCTCCTGTGAAGGCAACATTTCACTTTCGTGTTTTACCGATTCCTATGAAAGAAGGATCAACCACATTTTTTTTTTCTCATGATTAGTCAACGGTGAGGGTCAGTCAACTGTCGGTAATATCCTATGGCTGAGCAATTTAGTTTTTTTGCGTGACTTCCCTGGGTTTCGTGCTCGCGTGTAAGTGAGAATTCATTTGCCAAGTGAACAGTTACTGGCATGACAAAATGCAGATATTGAAGTCTCAAGTAAGGCCCTCAGCCTCCATACTTTAAATGAGTACTAGAAGGATTTGGGTATCCGAGGGGGGGGGGCAGAAACATGTGGTAAAATATGTTAATCTTTTTTAACTCCAATGGCACTGACCAAAGTTGAGGGGTGGAGGGGGGGGATATGTGATACGATGTGCACTTAAAAAGTGCAAAGCTAGTGAAACGTGTTTCAGACCCTTTTACTACATAAGGAGTTTCTTTTTTGCCATTTTCTTTCACCGCTATTTGCTGTAGGTGATCTGATCAGATGCACGTTTACGTGTGGAGCCTCATTCTTTGAACACCACCACGTGTTTCTTCACTTAAGAAAAGGAAAGGAAATGCATCAAAGGGTCTATGAAGAGAAAATACATGTTTGGTTCAGGACATTTTTGTTATTTTTTAACCTATGTGCTTGAGATTTACACATTAAGGGTATTTTAACATACTGAGCACAAATGTGTAGTCAGTTTTCATCTATGTGGTGTCAATTCAGAGTTGTGCAACATGTTATGTCATTCCATTTCGGGCAGTTTTAATTGTCTACTCGAATACTTTTTATCCCTTTGTGCTCTAGAAGGACCAGGGAGTGCAACTATACCACACAAGCAATTTTAGCATTGTTTCTACCAGCAGTGTAAGCTTATTACATGTCAGGTCATCAATTACCAATATTTTCGTAAAACAAACTCCATAAAAAAATTGTGCTAGCAAAAATAAATTATGCATTTTTGTGGTTTTATTGCACTGTTGAGATCATAAGCTTTCAAATGGAGCAAGAATGATACAAATCTAACGAGTACATCCCAAGATATTGTACCCGACAGATGACCTCACGGGGAAAAAAATTAGTTCTGAGAAAACAAGGCACGAAGTTTCGAAACGTGGATGAAAATAATCATTTAGGTAACTTCACAGGGTGACAGCTTTGTAAATACTTATGGTACAGCTATGATATTTTGCAGCAGGCACATTCGTTGGGACCTGTAGACTGCAAATAAAATTAATACAGAAAATTGATTTTTTGGCACATTTTCGGTCCTCAAGAACGAGTGTCCCCCCTTTAAAAAGACTGCTTTATGTCAGTTACGATGGCACCAATTTTATCACAAACTTCAAGCAAATAATCGAGATGTTAAGGAAAGCAGAGGAAGCAGTGGCAGTTTACCAACCACTTTCCGGTGATTTCTCTATGACTCCTCACAGTAATCTTATTTGTGCGATTTGCGGTCAAAAAAAAAAAAAAAAAGCATGACCGGGTGATTGTAGTGCGGCCGGTAGTCCCCTTTGATTGCATCACTTGAATGCCAACATGCAGTCAGCTGCATGTTAACACGTTGATAAACGTTCCTTTATTGCTGGCGGCCCAAATGACTTCACGCCGGCCCTTAACACATCACTGTAGCAAAAAATTTGAGTGTTGTAATACCGTATTTACTTGAATCTAGGCCGCTCTCTATTCTTGGTCAACTCCCAAAATTCGGAAGGTCAGAAAAAAAAAAAAAAAAGCTTACCTCGAATTTAAGCCAAATGAAAAAAGGCACTCGACTGAGACTGGAACATGCACTTCATTACGCTTGCAGTGCTCGTTGTAGCATGTTCAATGCTCACTCGTCGTCGTCGTCACTGACATCGAGAGCACTGCTCTTCCAACCATTTTTGTGGGCTCGTACGACAATGTTCTTAGGGAAAACTTCCCCGGCTGGAAGAGTCTTCCTCTTAAAAATAATGTACGGCGGCAGCTTTCGCCCATCGGTTGTGCAAAACATCACGGTGGTGAGTTGCTTCTCGTAGCCTGCAGTTCTGACTTTTACTTCTTTCGCGCCCTTGTCATTCATGGTGTAGGCCATGGGCATGTCAAAATACACCAGGGTCTATCAATGTTGCCTGTCTGGCCCAGTCTGTAGTACTTATTTTTCAGTCGCTTCTTAATCACAAAGTGCTGGAATGCGACTAGCTTCTCCTCGAAGTCACGGCGTAGCTTTTGGACACACAGACGTCCACCGTCACGGGCCGAACCCGAAACACTCCAGCGAAACCAGCAAACCTGGAGGCAGTATATTATCTCAATGTTGCACACTGTAAGCCTGTGGCCGTGAAATGGCATTGAGTATCTAGCAGTGACAGGAAAGCCGCATCCTCAAATCTAAGCCAACCCTTGACTTTTGTCAATGACTGTTAAAAAAAAAAAGTATCGGCCTAGACTTGAGTAAATACGGTATATCTTGCGTTTTTTTTTTTTTTTTTTTTCAGTTAAAGAGTGCCTTTTGTGGGTGAAATGGAGCTGAGTGGGCGACCTAAGGCTGGTTCTTTCAAATTGGACACACCTGTATTTTGTCTTCATGGCCCCTCTAAATGCTGAAAAGGACAACGGTACACGTACAATAACAGGAGCTAAAAAAGGATTTTTAGAAGAAAGTGTGTGCCGAATTCGAACTAACGAGGCACTGACCAAACGTGGTGCAGTGTCGTTTGCGGCCACGACCATCGTCCTGTACATTTCCCTGGTCCCACTGGTGCTGTGGGCCATGCTCAAGTATCGGAAGGTGGAGTCTCGCTACTCCCTCCTGGAGACCCTGTGCCTCTACGGCTACTCCCTGTCCATCTACGTGCCCATCTCGGTGAGTCTCATTGGCGGGGTGGGCTGTGATCAAACCGAGCGGGTGGTGGCCTCTGTGAGTACGTTCTGAGAGAGTTAAAAAAAATTTCAGAAAGTCACCCGCTGCAATAGCGCGGTGACTAAGCATTGTGCACTCATGCTGAGCCCGAGGACGCACATACCCCGGGTTCGACGTCGCTCGAGAAAGATAACCCCCGGCCTCCACCCGCAGAAGCACAACGCGGTGGCTGCTTGTCAGGTGGAGGTGAAAAGTGAAAACCCCCGTGTGTTGAGATTTTGGCACACGCTAAAGATCCCCAGGTGGTCGAAATTAATCCGGACCTGCTGTGCCACATCTGTGGCTCAGTGGCTCAAAGGGAACGAGCGCACGAAGGCGTTGTGCTGCTGAGCACGAGGACGCGGATTTTTCGTTCGATTCCCGGCCGCGGCGGCCGCTTTTCTGATGGAGGCGAAAGGAGGAAAAGCAAAAATGCCCGTGTGTTTGCGGGAGGAGATTGCAAATACATTGATTTCGGCGCACGTTAAAGATCCCCGGGTGGTCAAAATTAATCCGGAGCCTTCCACTACGGCGCACCTCATAGCCTGGGCTTTGTGTTGCAACTAGTGGGAGGGGGTGGCCGCAGGTTCTTTATTGTTGACGTGTTTGTTATGCGAGTTTCTCTGGTGTTGTGTGCTTGTAGGCCTGTGGGAACACAGAAGTCAAAGTCTGGAACACAAAGCCTAGAAGCTTGCAGGTGCTTCTTGCAGGAGATAGGGAATGGAATGGCGAGAGAAATGCCCAAGGACAGAATGGAACAGTGACTTCGGTTGGGGTAAAAAGAGGGAGGCAGGCTTTGGTCTCCCGGATAGGGTATACTAGAAGGCAGAGGTGTGTTGTTTGGGGGAAAAAAACCAATGGAGAGTGCGGGTCCCTTTTGCGATTAAAAAATTGTATGGAGTGCAGGTGTTTCCCAGAGAACTCCTGCTGTAGCCAGCGCCATTTATAAGTTTTAAATCAGTCGACCGCGGGTTCGATTCTCGGTCGCGGCGGCCGCTTTTCTGATGGAGGCGAGAAGCAAAAACGCCCGTGTGTACGAGATTTCGGCTCACGTTAAAGATTCCCAGGCGGTCGAAATTCATCCAGAGCCCTCCACTACGGCGCGCCTCATCGCCTGCATTGCGTCGGCGCGTTAAACCCTACAATCAATCAAATCAATCAACCTAAACAGTTATTTGACATGTTTTATCAAACTTTATAATGTTAAATAAATATATAAGACTTTTTAGCGCAATAAATAAGGATTAATTTAATTAACAAAACTTCTGAAACCAACTGGTAAGCAGTGGCCGCCAGGGGCACTGCTTATAGTACACTGTGCCCTGGAGGGTGGGTGATGATGATGATGATGGCTGTGTGGCCTCGGTTGGTGGCTTGCCGTTTCCCACCCCGAAGAGGCAGGGAGGCAAGCGTGGCTCTTGGGGAGTCCCCCTCCTTCTCCCCTTTGTGTGCAGATCCTGTGGGCTGTGGAGCTGTGGTGGCTCCGCTGGCTGCTCATGACCGTGGGCTGCGTGCTGTCGGGCCTTGTCTTGGTCGCCACCCTGTGGCCCTCGTTCCGGGACGACTCCCGCAAGGTATGGGCGCGTAGCAGCAGGGCGCCAGCTGTTTAATACGTGTGCTACACGAGCGTTTCGAAGGCCTTTCAGTCGAATGTCGTTTTACTCAAATGGCGCCTTTCAGCTGCTACGCGACGTTTTTCAAAGGCCTTTGGTTGAAATGTCATTTGAGTTAAAGGAGCACCACCAACGGTCTTTGAGGTTCTCAAAGGCCTTTGAAACTCGAACAGTCGCACCCTCAGAAGCAGCTTCCACATGCCGTAATTACAAAAACAATTATTTACAAGTAAAAATGGAGTAAAGGAGCACGGGTGAAGACAAAATACAAGTTTGTGAATTCGAAAGATTTCGGCCCCCAGCGCTTGTCCGAATGCAGACGATGCTTTATTCACTGAGAAATTAACAATTGAAGTTAAAACTGATTTTCCCGCTAAATCATGTGTTTTCGGGGTCTGCAATGACATCACAGGAACCGACCGCTCTGCAGCCTAGGGTCCCTTGATTCACGCGTTGCCATCAGGGTGGAGACACGTGTACGCTGGCGCCGCCATTTTGGTTCGCTTGCTCGCCGCCGAAGCAAGTCATTTATCAAAACCGCGCTAAAATTACTGCCACAACACGGTTAACTGGCGAAGTTTGAATCATCTTGTCTGTTTCGCGTTGCTGGGTCTCGTGGGAAACGAAAAGAAAAACGCGTTTAGCACGTTGACCCAATTGTGGCCGCACGGGACCGTTCAAAGGGTGTCTCCACCTTGTATGGCAGTGCTGGGATCCTGCATAGAGGTACTCGCGCGTTTGTTTACGTTACTGGACCTAGATGGCGCCACCATACTGTGGCAAGCCGTTTTCTGCCTTTCGTTTTCTTTTTTCTTTTTTCTTTTGACCGTAATTAAATCTGGTTTGTTTTTGTTCTGGGAGAAAATCGTTTAGTAAAACATAGTGCTCTCTTGACAAATATGGTTACGTAGGACACCGCTGCGTCAATCGATCAGCCAGTGTCGTCTGAGAAAGCCCCAAAGCCCTGCAGTTCTGTGCAGCTAAACAAGCATAGTGCGCGCAGTACCAACAGCAGTGTGCATCGGCACTTCTATGTTTACATGTGCCTTCGTAACTTGCGTTGTTTGTTCCACCATTTTGACGGCTTTTAAGAGAATGTGCCCTAAATTTAAGCGCAAATAGCTCGTTCGGCAAGCTTATAAGCTCTGCCTAATTTGCGTTTGCTGTTTCCGCCCTCCGCCAATCCCAGAGCTGTCACATGTGACATCGTAGGTTCTGTTGCAGAAAATGAGCTAGTCGGTCGCATGGCCGTTCCCTTTTTTTCCTAATTATGTAGCTTATTTGAGCGAAGTTTACGTTAAAAGTGGTGTCAGTATGATTCTAACAAGGCAATCTTTTGAATGAAACAAACTTGTGTTTTCTGCTCCTCTAAGGTACACAATATCCATAATTCCTCACTTGATTTTGTTTTCTATCACTAGCTCTACGATCACAAGGTAACTTTGTACTCCCAACACTGGCGCTGCTAAAAATGTTTTGTGCACACTTTTAGATTGTTATCAATTAGATCGCCAATTACTAGTTTTTTTTCTGCTCTAAAATTACATTTTCGCCAAGAACGAAACAGGGCAGCAGTGGCGATACCAAAACATGGCGGGCGAACACAGAAACTTTCAACTGCCTTTGAGGATTGCAGTTCCTTCCAGTTCGAATGGCATTTGAAATTTCGAAGGCGACTGAAATGTCTTTTCAAATGCTCGTGTAGTGCAGGTATAAGCTGTACAGGCCATAGAGTTTCATAGCATATACCGGAGAGCAGTCTGGCGTCAGTTTGTGGGTGAGCTGCGCTTCAGCTAGCATGCCATTATGTATCGCGTTCCACTTGTCTTGGCTTGGCTCATGAACAGGCTCAAAAGTTTGCCCGTAACTGCGTAAAAGCAACAACATTAGTGTAAAAGGCTGTTTAAATGTGTTCAGTTATCATGAAAGTGTAGCTATATATATAAAAATGGAGTATATACTGGTGTGAAACTCTCTGGTATAGGCTCGCCCTAATTGGGAGAGGAGCAAGTTGAATGGGCAGGGCAGGGAAGGCTGGGAAGGGCAGGCAGTGACTAGAGGGGAGGTTAGGTCAAGGGTGAGAGCACTTGAAGGCAAAGATTGGATTGTTCTAGGGTTGGGGGTCGGGCAAGCTCTGCTTTGCAGGGATCGTCCCCCTTTCCTACAATGCCACAAGCAGTGAAATTAGAGGAATGAGTTCATCCTAAGCGCAGAAAAAAAAAAACGGGGCACAGTAGACAAGGACAAGCGCTTGCCCTTGTCTACTGTGTCCCTGTTTTTTTCTGCGCTTAAGATGAACGTTATGGAATACCAACTAGCGCGAACGCAAGCCCTTCTTTTTAGAGGAATGAGGAAGCCTGTTCTAGGCCAGTGTGTAGGCATCTCTCAAATCCTTAATGGTGCCTGGAACAGTGAAGCTTGATTGACAGTGCATAAACTGAACCAATGAGCATTCGGTATCTCATTCGTCGATGGGGGTTCAGGAAGAGGGGAGAGCTGTAAAAGACAAAGGAGGGGTCAGTATTTGTGCCCGAAATAGTAGTTGGAAGCTTTGAAAAAATTCCTTAGAGTGCAGCCAAGCAAGCGGACCATTGGCATACGAAAATGGGAAAACATAGCGTTTTTTTTTTTTTTTTTCCCGTGTAATGTGTGCATTGTGCAGGATTTTTTAAAAATGTTTTTATTAAAGATGTGCACATATCTGTGTACTTGAATTCAAATCTAATATACCTCTTTCATTACGGCTGATTCATCTCGTAGTTTGTATTCCTAATATTCAAAGTTACGGATAATTTTAAACTTATAATTTTTGAAAGTCTGTACTTTCTCAGTTCTTACTGCAGGCTTACAAGGGTAATCTTCTTGGTCCAAGTCGAATTGACGTACACTAACTGCCTTGGACCCGTTTCCCTGAGCGATAAACAGCGCGAAAAACACAGGACGACAAATTGCAATAAAATCAGGTTCCCCCGGTGTTGACACAGTACCACACTTCCCATTCGATCATGTAAAGGGCTACAACCTACACGATATCGACCAGGCACTTGTACACATAAATTCTACGGCTTAAATCAAGCTGAAGCATCGCTTATGTTTTCGGTAATCTTAGCGCAGAAAATGCAAATTTGGAGGCACATTTCAGAGTTTAATTTTGTGTGGTCAGGGAGTTTAAATCCCTGAAAACGTGAAGTAAAAATTCTATCATTTACCATTTGGTTTAATATTCAGACTTTTTTGCTGCCTTTTAGTTCAGGCCGAATTTTTATTATTCATCCGTCGTTAATTTTTATACACTAACAGAAAAAAAAAAAAATCCAGAAACTGCAAAGTTTGAATTGTCACCCTGCCTTTTGAAAGCCTTTTGAAAGATGGCTTCATTACAATGCGCAAATGCGTTGTTGGGGGAGACGTTTCTTTTGAGCCCCTGTAAGCAGTTTGATGCCAACAAATGAAGGCCCTAGCACCTTCCTTTAAATAAATGCATCAGACCCAAAGTATCGCTTAAAAACACTATACACCAAGCCTTTTAAATGTCGGCTTCACTGCAGAGGTGCGAGTTAGGCCTACTTAACAAGGCCTATTTGGCCTCTTCTGCTTTTCCCAGAGACATTGTCTGCGCTATGCAGTGGGCTGGTCTCGTGCCACTGCTGATGTTGCTGTGTCCTTTTTCCCCCACAGGTGGCATTCATCACATCTCTAGTCATTTTCCTACTGCATGACCTGCTGGCACTGGGTTTTGTGGTGAGTGACTTTATGGGGTAGTTAGGTATGTGGTACCAGTGGGTAGTTGACATTAGGTGCACTCCGATTGGAATGGAGGTGTGCAGCAAAATATGCTTACACTTCAGGGGGGGCGGCGATGAATTGGCAAAGCATTCTCTTGGAATGCTGCACAGTGGGCATGATGCACTATTTTATTTCCCTTTCTCACCTAACCTTTCTCGTTAGCACTGTTATCTGGTGTTTCTGATTTCGTGACTTTTCCAGGAACTTTTTCCAAAGTTTCTCATTCTGAAACACCTTTAGTTTCAGATGTCTGCTGCCCGTTATTTTTAATGCTTACTGGTCTTCATTTAGATTACAAACGGGTGGCTAATAAAAACTAAGCTAAGCCTTGTGGCAATGGAGAAAGACAAACAAACATGCAATTCCAACCTGTCACACGCGTACGCAGAAAGATGTGGGAAAATACGCTTTTCGATACCCCTTTAGGCTTACGTACAAGCTCTGGCCATTTATTCTGACAAGCTCGGTCTTGACCCTCCTAGTTTGAGAGCTTATTAAGTGAATTTCTGCTCTGGGTTGCCTCCCTGTCCTCTTTATGCACTCTCGCTCAACCTGTTTGGGTGGACAGTTGTAAGGTGAGTGGTTCTTTGCGAATGTGTCACAATCCCCGTCCCGTTTAGGCAGAAAAAGAGAATGCCTATCGCCTCTCCTCAGCTGTGATGCTTCTCCGGTGCTCAAAGCGACATTCAAACTGTTCTCGACTTTTCAGGAGTACTTCTTTCAACACGGCACCCCAACTCCTGGTGTGGCCCCCACCTCCTCACTTCCCCCATTGATTGCCTCGACAGCGAGCACTCATCTGAGCGGCAATGACACAAAGAGCGTTCTATTGCCGGTGTCTGTGAAACACTGACAGTTGGTCTGGAGAGTCGGTGCCTGCTGTGATACAGTCCATTAAACCAAAGTGTTGTCATGTGCCCATTGAGCGTCCTGTTGCTTGAAAGCTAGAAATGTGCGCTTGGTAAATATTTGACTTAGCACGCCCAGGCGTACTTATTTCTTGCCGTAATATATAGTATGACCACAGCTGGTGCTGGCTGGTGTGTTTCGGGATGCTGTTTGAGTAAGTTAGAGTTCTAATTGCCAGGGGCCCATCAGATGTTATTTCAGCCCATCATGTAATTGTGATTTAATTGTATGTTATGAGTGAGCAGTGTCATTAAGTTGTGGGTTAAAGAAGGAAAATAGGCAATAAAAGCAAAGTGAGCTAAGTCAAAAAAAATTTTTTTTTAACGCTTACTTTTGAAACTGCCAATGGTTATATGTAGGGGTGTGCAAATATCAATTTTTTTAATTTCGAAGCGAATTTGAATAATAAAAACAAAGTTCGAATCGAATCGAATATTTTTCGAATATTTTTCGAATACGAATACTTATTGTTTTTTGTAAAATTGATGTTTTCACCATCTATAGACACAAAAACTGCAACTTTATTGCACAACAAATCACACAAAGTAAAATTAGGAATTACACAATACCATTGCACTCAACAGGTTAAAGGAGCACTGACACCAATTTTCGGCGTTAATATTATTGCACAGTTCGCTTCCTTCACTCAACAGAATACCCTGGCTGAAATATGAGCGGCCTGCGACGCGAAGAACATAGTTCAATTGGATCGCATTTATCGCGCTGACGGAGCAGCGCGCGGAGCGGCACTCAGCAAATGGACATCAGCGTGACATCACTCCAGGACAGGAAAAAGAAGTGACGCGACAGCGCTCACCAAAAACTCGTGACGTCACTTCACGCGCGCGGCCCCGCGAGCGGCGAGCGGGCGCAACACCCTCTCAAGCGGGCGCCGGTGACATCCACACAAAGCGGTGAGGTCAAACCGGGAGGCTGCCATATGCGCCGTTCGGGATGAAAGCGCGGGAATTTGAAACAAACGATTTTCAGACCGTTCAATGTGATTAACTATCGCGTGCTTAAGTATTTGAAGTGCTGTTTCATGTTCGCCATACGATTAAGCATCGATAAAAGCAATAAAAGTGTAACATAAAATTTTCCTGTCAGTGCTCCTTTAAGGTCTGCACTCACTTAAATGTTAAACATAGAGAAAGGTTAACTGCTCGACATGTTCGGGGAGCAGTGACAACCTCCTGCTCGTCACGACTTTACCAGATACCGAAAACAGCCGCTCACTTGAGACACTAGTAGCTGGCATGCGCGAGCCCGTGCACATTGCCGCGCGCTGATACAGTAAAATCTTGATGATACTAATCTCGCGGGACTGCGAAAAATATTCGTATCATCCGAAATTCGTACGAACCAGCACAGACCAAAAAATTTAGCGCTGAAAAAAGTTTTCGTTTATTTCTTTTCCTACTTTCGCGTGAAGAAATTCGTGATTTTTTCTGCTTATTTTTAACCCCCGTGTCGCAAAGCAGTCCTTTCTGGAGCACGTAAAGCTTCGCGCTCGTCTCCCCACTCGCTGTGCCCAAGCTCGCGACACGCCGCAACAGCCAAGCGTGAACCGCATGGTGCGTTTTTGCACGCGATTCTCTCGCCTCGGCTCTGCGAGCGCTGTATTTTCACGCCCACATTGATGATTTCGCGCCAGCGGTAGCGCCTACCTCGGTCAGAAACTGACGCACGACGCGCGCGGCAGAATGGAGGAGCCTGACTACTTGCGATGAGATCGAGACAGCCGGCTTGGCTCCGCCCGAGATGGTTAGGCTTAGCACCCCGGCAAATATTTAATGGGCGCTTTCACTAGCGGCGCGGATGATGTTTTATAGTACCGTTTTCGCATGCATTATCAGCTCCTTTACCGCACAAGCAACTTCGTGTCTCCCTTGAGCCGCATTTTAAAGAGCGGTTAGAAGTGGTTGCTCGAGCGCCCGCGCCACTTCGCGGCTGGAGCCGACGCCATGTTGACGCCGCCGGCACGGGGCGGCCTCTCTCGCATGCACCGTGGTCCCAAGTAATTCGCGCCAGCAGCGCCAAATCCTCCCCTAGTAGTACGTGGCCTCTGAGAAACGTTGCATTAATCGCCATGGCAACGAGTGGCGAGGGGGAAAGGGCGTTTGCTGACGTCGCGGACGCTGCTGACGTCATTTATCCCGCGGCAGCCACGCCGTGCCGCCGCGCGCCGGCCCCTGCAACCGACCCTCGTCCAACTTTCGCGTCTGCCGCCGGTCGCTGCCTCATGGGCCGCTCGGCAATGGCACCAGGCGCGAAAGTTCAGCGGCGCCGATTACTCGAAATGGCCGCCGTCCGTCGTTTGTTATGTGTGCAGTAACGAGTTTAATAATTGAACGAAGAAAACATGTAGGGTGTCGAATTGTTGTCTTTGTGGCGATAATAATTGGAGTGTTACACAAACATTATTTTTGCTATGCATTTATTCAAAATTCCCATGAGGACGTCTTTAATTCGAAGTCATGAAAACACATGTACTACACCCATATATTGCACGTACATTTTATGTACACAGTATTGGACTAAGCAAAAATATGACATATGCAAATTTAGGCATACAATATTGTACAATAGGGAAAAAAACGTGCTACATACACATTACAATAACACGGTTAGGCGGGCTACTTGGTATTCTGAATTCATGGCTGTAACTTTTGCGCAACTTTGCACGGTGACAGGTACAGGTCTTCGAGTCCCTTTTTGGATCGGTCTCCGTCTAAAGTTGCGCAAAAGTCACAGCCATGAATACACATTTAGGTACACAATACTTGATTACGAAATAAGAACTTCGAAAGTTCTAGTCCCTACACAGATTTTTTTTTTTCACGCACACCTCGGCGGGAGAAGAAAAGAACTTGAAAGTTCCACTCAATGTATACTTATTTCTTGGGCTCACCTCGAGACAGGAATGTTCTTTAGACATTAAAAAAATTCGTTTCAGTTCAGAGACACAATAATTGGGAATCTATATGTTAAAAAAAGCACGCACACGTATGCTTCAAGCCCTGGCCTTTCGGGCGAGTTAACGCAAACTCTGAAAGAAAGCGTTTACCCGCCCATTAACCTGCATACACTTCCGAGAAATCATGTTTACACCAACAAAATGCAGCCATAAAAAACTGTTGCGACACAATGACCGCACTGTAGACACTCCTGGCTGGATTATATCTACGTACAAAAACAATGCCCAACCATGTGCACGTCACGTCGTAGAACAGAACACAAATCCAACGCACCCGTCTTTTCTTTTAATGGCGCGTGAATTAACAGTCTGCTTACCGGGGGTGGGAGGGAAGGCGGGGGTGGGGGGGGAGAAGACACTCAGAAAAAAAAAAGCTTTCCTGTATTTTAAGCCGCAGATATCGGCCAGGTCTACAGATATCGGCCGCAGATATCGGCCAGATATCGGCCCAGGTCTACAAGCTACCCTGTAACTCGTGTCTGGGCAGCGCCTCTTATCTCATCCTGTCCGATACGGCATGACCATTCTAACTTCAGAACTATGGAACACCAAACCCATTCGCGATAAGATGACAAGGCGCGGGCGCGCAGTTTAGATTGAACAGAAAAGCCGGCAATGCTACTTGGTTTTATTTATTTTTTAATGAGCGAAACGCTTGCAATGGCGACTGCAGACAACGCATGTATTTCGGTTTGGCCTTCCACTGCTTCATGTGAAAATCGACTTGCATTGAACACCGCGGAGTTACGTCAGATTTTTCGGAGCTCTGAAGCAACGCTTGGCAGTAGTTTCGCCGCAAATATACGTTTTGGAGCAAGACGGGGGAGGAAAAAATGCTTAGGGCGCAGCACCTCCACGCCATCAATCGATGTGGTAGTATGTACGCCATGAAAGGCAAGAAGCGCGTACAGTTGAGCTTGCCTTCTTTGTGAGCAGGTGCGTCGTGATGACATTGGATGGATTGAGGAGAGTCACCGAAGGAAACGTCCAATGAAGTCGCAAACCGTCCTCGACTTGGGGCCCAAACCTAGACTCATACCTGCTGCACGAAACAACAAAAAATACCTTGATAAGTATACTGAATCGACGTTCCAGCAGTTACTAAGGCAACCATCAAAAAACGGCAATGCCACCACAAATTGATCTTGCGAGCAAGTGTGTGCGTGCCAAAGACGCGTTTACTTCTACTAAAACTTTGCGTACCTGCACAGCTGGGATATATTTGCACATTAGTTTCCACTCCAAGATGAGTGACATGTCTCATTAACTTCATGTTACATGCGCGAATTATTTTGAAAACAGAAGAGTGCAATCAGTCGGCTTTTAAGGAATTCACTATAACTTGTACAAAGCTAATTTGCTTACCTGTCGTCTTTGGAGAAGGTGAAAACTTGGTCGAACTGTACCGCCCTGTGTTGCTGCACCACAGAGCTGCGCAGGAGTGGTAACACTCCTTCCTCCGCTGCCCCATATTTAGAATACATTCGAATGTATTTTATAATGCAGCGAAACTTTCCGCCCGTGGAAGCGTTTAGGCAACCCGCGCAACCCTTCGCACGCCGGCTCGCTCACGCACGTACCGAACTGGCCCGCCGTGCGCGCCGAGAGAAAGAAGAAAAAAAATATTGGCGCCGGTGAGCTGTTGCGCATGCGTGAGGAGGCGCGGAAGCGTTGACGGTGTGAAAAGAAAGAAACACTGAGGGAAAGGGAAGGGCCACGCCGCATCACCGTGCCGCTAGGATCGCCACAATTTCGGAAACCGAAACTAGCCAAAGTCGCCGACCAGTGCCGCCGGCCGCGCCGCGCGCAGCGTGGGGGTGGTTTCGCGGCGGTGTCAGCGCGTTGGGCGTGCGCAGAGCGTTTGCGCGAGCAGAAAACAACAGCCCGGCCGTTTCTGGAGAAAGAGTGACAAACAGGGGAGCGAGAGCCGCGAGAGCCGTCATTTGCTCGTTCGGCAGTCGGGTGCCTCGCCGGCTCGTTCGTATCTTCCGCCGGGCCGCGCAGGTCCGTTCGTAACAGCCGAAATTTTTCCCATTGCAAACGATGCAATTTCGCCGGGACTTTTCGGAAATTCGTATCATCCCGAAATTCGCACCCCCAGAATCGTATCATCGAGAGTCCACTGTAAATAAACACCGATACAGACACGCTCTGAATTTTTTTTTTTTTTTTTAGTTTTGGTGGTTCGAATATTTCGAACAATAAAAGTGTCGTTCGAATCGAATCGAATACCAAAATATTCGAATCGAATATTCGAAGTTTCGAATATTCGCGCACCCCTAGTTACATGTAATTATGTGACACTGATGGCGTTGAATAAATGTCATAACATGCTTTCCTGACCATACACCCTTTACTCGGCACTATGCTCTATTTGGCAGGTCCTGTGGATTCGCAATCATAACTGCTTCTCGCCCAACTTGCAGTTGAATGTGGGAATTGCTAACTCATATCCTGTGCTTAATAGCAATTAAATGGTTGTGTGAACTGCTGGAATCTATTTCAGATGCGAGCGTGTGCTCTTTGCCTGCACGTAGTAATAAATTCTAGCCACTGGCTTTAGCATCATGGTTCTCCAAGTTTGTTCACACAACAAACTGTCATTGTCGCATGCATGATTTCAATAGTTTGCTGCAGCGACTATTTTTATGGTAGAAGCCTTTCTTTATCGCTCAGTGGGAAGTAGCAAGCATATTGGGAAAACAGTGGTGCGAACTCTCTGAATGCCCTTTCCGTCTGTAGCCACAGAGGTGAGTAGGACTGCCAATTGCCAGCCATTCACATAGTAGTACTATAGGGAATTTCTGTGTTAATGAAGCACTATTTTGATTAGGTGAACATTATCCCAACCAGCCATTTCCAGCGGCTTGATAAGGCGTCCTTTTTTGTGAGTACACAAAAGGTCTGTGTTTGTACTCGGAAGCCTCGCACAATGTTGCATAGCCACGGAGTCGCCCATACCTGTGGGGGCGTCTTGGACATCACTTTATAACCACAGGAAACCTGTGCATGTACTCTAGCACACACAGTAGTGCAAATGTGTATAGGAATGGGTGTCAGTAGCAATGACATCAGACAATGCTATTTATACATAAGTGCAGATTCATGCAAAATCTGACATTTCCAGCTTTCATGTCAACCCTGGTGTGTGAGAAGAGTGGAGAATCGGGTTGAGTAAAAAATCCGACCTCCATGACAGCCACTTTTCTTTTCCTTTAACTCCAGTAAACATTTTTTTCCAACACCACCGTGCAAAGTGTGAGTTTAAGGTCAAGAAAATGGTTGGAAGTCCAAATGGCTCGTTCAATTACTTTGTGCTTTTCACATGGGTGCCTTTGATTATCCGTTCTGGATAAGGGCAACCAATTTGCTTCATGCTACGCACGTAGCACAACCTCCAGAATCATCATTGCATGTCTGTTGTGGTGGCTCAGTGGCCAACGCACCGTAGTGCTGAGTTCGATCCTGGCTGGTGGGGCTGTTTTTCAAATGAAGGTGAAAAACGAAAACAACTGCGTCGCGGTATTTCGGCGCACATTTAAAATCTCTTGGCTGTCAAACTTAATCACAGTCCTCCACTAAGGCGCGCCTCGTGTCCCTGGTGTACCTTTGATGGGTAAAGATTATGTGAAGCCTGGCTTCACGTGTTTCTCTCAAACAGGAATTGGTTTTTGTCTTGTCTCGCTAACATCATTTACGTCTGTGTAAGTACTGCTTTTTATTTATTTATTTATTCATTTGTTTCTTTGTTTATAAATAATTAAGTAAATAAAAAGGTGGGTGGCTTGTGGACTTAATTGTCAGGGCTGGGTAAATTGGTAAAAGATTGCGCGGGCGTCTACAATCTTGTTTATTCCCGTGGTACTTGCGAATGTCCTGAGGGACACGACGGTCTCTTTTGGGTGCGCCCGGCTCGGCGGAAACGATGCCCACTCGGAGAGGCTTCTTGATGTTCAGCCAAAGGTGAGCTGTTCTCTTCACCGCGAGCGCCTGGCACTCCCACAACATGCGGTACATTGTGGACCTCGCTTGTAAATTTCAAACTACGCGCGTGAAAATTGAAACTGAAACAATGTTTGCGAGCTCGTAATAAGATAGAACAAAAATTTCTTCGTTGAAACACGCAAATAAACATAATAAAACAAGGATAAACGTGGCTTTAGCCTAATAACTTTTAGCCAATAATTTTTGGTGCGCGCAAAGAGCTGGGTTGGTGTCAGTTTCAGTTTCAGTTTAGGTGCACTTGTCCTACACATGGCTACACTTTCTCCGTTTGACTCGCGCTTGTACACGTTTCAATGACCCTTGGCGCATTCGACTTTGGAACGCTCATTCGCGGTGTTTACGTTGTGAGCCAGCATCTAAAAGTGAAACCTGCTCAAACCCAAGCGGAGGAACTATGCCAGGAAAACGGGCCAACTTTCGATTTCTTGCGTTGCTCAACTCGCGCATGCGCACTGGGGGCTGCGCTGTTGCTGCCATGGTTGCTGCCAGGCGGTATGTGACCAGTGATGTCCGATGTGTAGGTGCGAGCGCTTCAGCTGATGTCAACATGGCATAATCTTGCATGTTGACTGCCGCTCACGAATGGACTGGTTACAATCGCGAGCTGCTTTTTCACGTGTTTCTGTGCGCATCGTACGAGTAAACGCCGAAGCGTCGCTGGAACAGACGGTGAGTTTTGATACTTTCGCGAGCCAGTAAACAGCTCGAAAGCAACAGTTGTTTGCCAGCGAACAGTTCATCACAAGAATTTACTGTTTTAGATGTGCTTTATCGTTTATTATCCTCTACCTGTGAGGTAACGTGATCATTTTGTGTTGCCCTGCGACTTGTCCACCTTAGCCTGAGTCCGATTACCTGATGTATGACCAGACGCGTGTGTTACGGTTGTGTCCAGTAACATCCAAGGTCGCGAATTTTTTGGCTTTCTCATTTGGCAAGCGTGCTCAGGGTGTCAAGATCATTAGCGCGAAAACTTGCCTCAGCCAGAGCAAACGCCTTTGTTTCTACATCCGATCAAGCGAGACAATGCCCGCGCGATGTGTTTGGCGTTCTCTTAGCGCGATTTGCTTCCGTGAACCGGTTTGTTGCCGTTGCAAACTTGATCCAGTAACCCCGCGCTGCCTCGGATTTGTCAATTACTACAAGAAAGCGGTTTCAAGCCGCGCTAGAGATCAAGCTAGGATGGTGCAGTGTCATATATATCCTCCGGCCCTTCTGATCGAATCTAATATAATTGTAACTCTTAAGTGGCTTTCCAATCTTTGTTCCCTCTTCCAACTCTCGTTTTTCATGCTAGCAGCAACGTTATTTTCATAATTCGATGGGGAATAATTTGATTAGGTTGGACCATATTTTGTTGTCATTGCGTTTCCATCAGGGTTGTTGTAAACAGAGGCGTCACTTGCGCTCGGTTAGCAGGCGCGCCTGTAACGAGAAACAAAAACATATTAGTAAAGCAAACTTCCTAAAATATATACATTGGTGTTAGCTCGATTAGTTATTGGGCGCGTCTTCTGTAATGTTGGTTCGCCTATTTTGTAATAATGAATAATTATAGGTTTTTAAATGATCGGTATTTTAAACTAGTTGTAACAAGTCATTTCTAGTTACGGCAGGGTTTATGTGGCTGTGGCTAAAGCAGTAAGTTGGTTTCAGGGCCATTTGAAAAATGTTGATTTTTTATGATGCAATGATCATGCTTTGTTGTCGTGCTCAAATGTAACTTCATCAGTGGGCAGCAATGTAATATCATACTTCATGAAATGCTGAACAGCTAACTTAAAATAGGACAAGTGTATAGAGAACCGTGTTTATGTTTTATCCTGTGGAAAGAACAAGGAAAGAGCCGCTGCTGCCGTATTGTACTGTCATCCTAATTCCCTTGCGTAGATCATAAATTCACTTACATATATCGTAAATACGTAATTTGCTTACGTAAATTTCGTGTATCGGGCACCTTACGAGATGATGGTTGCATGTATACATCATTGATTGGCACGTCAGGTTTGTTTCCGAGGCAGCAAAGCTTTCATTCAAGTCAACTGCGTAAGTGCTTCGAAGACAGCTGTGTGTGCTTATTTTACAAGTTTTGATTGGCCATGGGTCACACGGCATCTTAGTTTGTGCATACAACTTAGCAGTTTGTGCGAAACACCAATTTGATCCAAACTTGACTTTCGGGCCATTGAAAAAAGTAAAAATTACACTTGGAACAAAATGTGATCGGAGGAAAAACGTTTAGAAAATATACACAGTTGTGCAAGTGAGGGATGACAGCAGTGTAGAAAGTAGTAGACCCACGGATCTTTTTCATGTGTCTCCCATGTTTAACATGTAACACCGGGAGAGCTTGCATCATCAACTCGACACAATGAATGCTTCCTGTTGGTTTATTGGTTGTGTTTTTTTATCTAGTCCTGTTGCGGTGGCAGTGAATTTTTCGCCTTAATTGGAATGGATGTCAGAACAGTGGGCCTGTGAAGGTGTCTGTAGGAATGATGGTTTTGTAGACAGTTACATTTTCTTTTCCTGCTATCGATGAAAACATGCCGTATATCAAAAACGTATTTTCCAAACAGCAGGGCACCTTAGGCTTGCTGTTCTGGGAGTCAAGCGTCACAATTTTTTCAAACCCATCGGTGAACAATAGTAGATAACGGTGCAAAGGAAGAGTTGAAAAATCAGATAGCACAAAAAAAGGGGATGAAAGTGGCACTGAAGCCCAGACCAGAATGCACCGGATGAAAGCTATGCGTTAAGTATGGCAGTTTCGAAAGTAAAGTACAGTTGAACACGGATATATCGAACACGGGTATATCGAATTATTGTCTATATCGAACTCATAAATTATCCCCTTGAAAATTCTGTGTAAAAGTATAGGAATTCGTACGTTTATATCGAACCGTATTTTTCCCGACATTGGGTATATCGAACGCCGCGCGAGCTGGAAGGTGCTCTTCGGCGGTCGCTGCACCCCCGATTGAGGTTGAGGAGGATGTGGAGGAATGCGCGGGCATGGCGAAGACTGGCTCGCGGAACTAATATTCCCTACCGGAACGATTGCGCTTGCCCAGTCGGGCCCCGCTAGGCACACAAGCCCGAACGCTCGGAAAATGTGACAGTGCGAGGTAGGGATGCCCCGATTGCGCATCCCTTTTTTTTTTTTTTTTTGCGGCTGCGTACGTTCTTCGGCTTGCCAAAAAAGAGTTTTTTTTTTCTCTCTCTCTGGGTCTGTCTTCCCCCGATGTCGTCTCGGGAAAGGGAAGAGGGAACGAAGGCGCTGGCGGCCTCCTTCTTTTGCATTTTTGGAGATCACTGTTTCTCTCGGAGATGACCATCGCGAGCGCTTTATTGGAGTCCGTTCAGAGAGCCTTGGAATGGTTACCTTCAAAGTTATTGTGGTACGCGCGCGCTGTTCTTCTTTTGCGTGCGTGTTGGGCATGGTGTGCAAAGGCGCAGCGTACTGCTGGAATTTTCTAGTTGTGTAGCCTCGAGAAGATCGAGACCACCGTCTTTAATTTCATTTCTGGATGAAGAAGCAGGCTAAGATCAGCGATTTTTTTTTTTTTTCACGGAAATAAAACGTCCTGTTGCGGCGTGAGTGCGGAATTAGTTGTCATTCTTCAATGCGACGATCGGTAAGTGATCGTCCGCCATAGGTGAGGTCTCAAAGCCCATATTTTTTATATCAAATTTTTCATATATCGAACTAATTCGCGATCCCCTTGGAGTTCGATATATCCGTGTTCGACTGTACCACTTTTTGAGACACTCACTGGGGAAGAACTTAGCCAAGGGTCTGCTTTAACGAAGAAATTCGCTGTTTGCTTTGCAAGTGACAAATTTTGAGAACATCCCACAACTCGTGTGTGTCAGTGTTGTTGCCATGGGCCTGCAGACGTAAAGGCGGTGCCATTGCCTTGCAGGGGCTCTGCTGCTGAAAGAGTGTACCAGCCTTAGGTGGACCTTCCCTTGCCATGGAGTCACTCTTTGGGCCGGACTCTTGCTCGGAGGACCTGTGGCTCCCCCCGGAGGCCGCCGAGGGAAACGTGGAGTACAAGCTCAAGCTGGTCAGCCCCTCGCAAAGTCGGCTGGAGCACCTCGTCACCCAGATGAAGTGGAGGCTACGAGAAGGTGGGCCATTTTGGTCTCCGTCCAGGAATTTCAGTAGGAATGCTCTTGCCACCCGTTCATGTGGAAAGCGTGTCTAGATATTCTCATCCCGTGAGACCATCCGGACTTGTGTGTCACCCACTGATGATGATGATTGATGATTGCTAGTGGTATCCCCTTTGTAGCGGGGTGGTGACGTGTCATCTTACCAAAAAAAAAAAACTAATATACCTATGTTTTATACTTCTTGTTTAATACTAGCGCTTCTCTTAGGGCAGGCACAAAATACTTATTTTTCTGTTACAAGTAGTAGCTGTCCTATACAATATTCCCCTCTCTGCTTTTCGTCCACCAGCGTTTTCATCTTCTCTTCATCGCCTCGACAGCCCTGAAGTTAACTCCCTCTGTGCTACCCTTAAATCATAGGGCTTCTCAGAGCTTCATGTTAACTACCCGGCGCGGTGGCTCAGTGGCTAAGGCGTTCTGCTGCTGAGCACGAGGTCGTGGGTTCGATTCCCGGCCGCGGTGGCCGCTTTTCTGATGGATGCGAAAAGTAAAAACACCCGTGTGTACCAGATTTCGGCGCACGATAAAGGTTCCGTCGAAATGAACCCGGAGCCCTCCACTACGGCGCGCCTTATTGCCTGCGTTCCATCGGCGTGCTAAACCCTACAATCAAGCTTCGTGTTACCTTTTTTTTTTTACTCCTCCCTTTTTTTCCCTCTCTCGTCCGCCCTACTTCTTTTAGGGCCTTCCAACGCCGCCTGTATAAACATTGCCTAACGCGTCGCCCGCTTTCCAATGGGAGTGGTAGGGACGCTTAGTTCAGGCACTCTTCCGCTATGTGGCGTGCACCGGCGGACATTTCGCCTGCGTACTGCTCGCGAGTCGCGAACACTGCATCCACTTCTACAGCGTGTGTCTGTCAGCTTGCCTCGAATGCGCCGGAGCGGCCGCCTGGTGAATGCTAGACAAACTGTCAACTATTTTTGCATAGTTTCCGAGAAGCGGCGCTGGCTGGCGGACATGAAAGCACGTAGGAAGGCTACGGAGCGGGGAAAGGGTAGGAGAGAGCAACAGGAGAGTGGCTGTTTGGCCATTTTTTCGCTCACAGCGTTAGGCAAGGATTATACAGGCGGCATTGGGCCTTCAATCCTCCTCCCACCTTCTTTGCAAACTATCGTTTAGGCGATGACATGATGGCAGACCTCCTTGCTTTCCTCTAATAAAGAGCTCTCTCTCTTGGGAATACAAATAGGGTAGGGAAAAAGTATGAGCTTCAGTGTGTAGCAGGATGGACTGAAGTTGATACGACAGCACGGATTAAGGCTGTTGGAAGAGAGAGCTGTGTTGTGTGATTAACACCGAACACATCCGCAAAATTGTGCATTGTGTGTTTTGGCAGCACCAAAATTCAAGGCTTGAGAGTGTTAATACACCTCTTCACTGTCGAAACCTCATGTGAAGGAGCTAGAAACATGGTCTTAATTGGGAATTGAGCTTGTATGGTAGCACTGTCTATGTTCAGTCCAGCATGCCATAGGTTGTGCTGGATAGCACGTACCAACCTGCCCAGCCTACCACCCTACCAACCTTAGGATATGCAAATTGAATGCCATCTGTAACCAAGGCTTGTTGCATTTTAAAGAAAGCTAAAATCCAGCGAAATGTTGGAACAGGGAGAGAGAAGGAACAAAATTTTAAAATAATTTTCTCAATTACAAAAAAATTCCATTTGAAAGAACTTGCAGCAATATTGTTACAGTGCACCTTGTGAACATTAAATTTTCACTAAAGGTACCTTTTGTACCAGTGTTAATAAGTTGTTAACGTGCATTTTTACTTGCTTTGTCATTTTCCAGATCCTTTTTGAGCTTCAACCACCAAGCATGCTATGTCTATTGCGTTAAAGCAGACAATTTTGAAATTTTAATTAGGCTGCTCGTGCACCCAGTAATTGGTTAAATGTGAGTTTTGCAAAAGTCCCACTTAAAAAATGGTAGTGCAACATGTGACAAATCTTAGGATATCAATTGTGCAGACGTCAAATGCTGTAGTTGATGAAATTTAATGTGTGCTGATAGCCGTTGGATTAATGGAGATGTAAAATGAAAAATTTCAGTTTCTTTTTTTTTGTTATTATTTCTATAAAAAAAAAAGATATTTTGTCCAATTTACCAAACTGCCTTTGATGTGCAATTAATGTATTCTTGTTTTCTTTTGGGGTGACCGAAATTTTGTTTGTTGCGCTGCCACTGTGTATTTCTTGCAGCTAGCTAGAACAGCGTGTAAATCCTATAAATGCAGCGTATACTAAATACAACAGTGTATAAACCAGCTATAAATCCTAGCAAAGATGGAAATGTGCTGAACCTTGATGTGACAGTGCAAACATGAAGGGAAGCAGCACAAGACGAGAGGGTGTTTCTATTTTCTGCCAATGCATTATTAGCGTGTGTATGGAAAAGGTGGAAAGCTGGGCTAGCTGGATGCTTTTCATAATGGAAACAAAAGCGCACAAAATAGACAGGACAAGAACTCTTAAAAAAGACACAACAAGCGCTTGCGTTTCAAGCGTTTTTGTCCTGCATATTTTGTGCGCTGTTGTTTTCATTGCGAATAGCATATCGACGGGCCGAGGTTCACTGATGGGACCGACTTTCGGGGCAACCTTTTATTCTGGGACGGTTGAGTGAAGAACTAAAGAGCACACCTTATGAGGATGACTATTTACAGAGATGAGAACAAAGTACTGGCACGTCAGCTAATTATGACGATAAATTACAGATGAAGGGGAAGCATTACAGGTGTTCCCACACCAACAGTGGTTACGGCAGTTAGAACTGGTAGTCTGACCAATTACCGAGGGTGCTCACAATCTAGATCTTCATCTGAGCTGCCTAAGTTGGGAAGGTGTAAGGCATGCTATCCGTGATGCACAAGGAGGACATAGCTGTGGCATATGGATGTGGATATCGCAATGGGCTGTCGGGTGTAAGGGGAGTGTGGAAGGGCATCCCTCAAGGATTGCCTTTGTTTCCTCTCCTTTTTATTCTCCCCACCAGGTCAGGGGGAGGCCATCTATGAGATCGGGGTGGAGGACGGCGGCCTCTTGGTGGGGCTCAGCCCGGCCGACATGGGGGCCTCGCTGAAAACCCTGGAGTGCATGGCGGCCAAGCTGGGTGCCTCACTGACCGTGCTGCGCGAACGGCCCGTCGGCCACGCCCGCAAGGCGGCTGAGGTGAGCTTGGAGGGGATCGTTTAACTTATACGGGATAAAAAAGGAATAACAATCGCTCAAAGCCTTATATATCAACAATGCTGCAGAAAACCTAACACTGTAACTCTGGGGGCATAAATAGAACGGCTGGGGCAAGCCTAAGAATCATGTGTGTAGTATAGGCGGAAAGAGAGTTGAAACAAATTGCAACAACTGCGCGTGCTAAACTTCACTTGTATCCTTTAAAAAAGACATGCTAACCCACCTATTGCCTGCTCTTCATGTAAAGTCATGAATCAGCTAGCTTGGCAGCACGTTTAGTTTTGTTGAAGTGGTTGCTTCACTAGGGCACATCTTGTAGCCCAGGCATGGCTTGACTGGCTAAAAGCTCAGCTTGTGCCTTGGTTTGGATTTAAAAAGCTATCCTGCTTTGTGTTGGTGTAAGGTTAAGTGCCGCTGCACAAAAAGTTTTTTTTTTTTCTTTAACTTAATGAACATAGCATTCTTAAAAGCTATGGGCCAAGATTTTGTTCTCTAAAAATTGTGAAGCCCAATTTTTTGTCAACCAATAACAGTGAAGCATTTTTTGCAATTGGGGAGAAGAAGGGCTTGTCACTGATTGGCTGGAGGGTGAGAGGGGATTGAGGTGAATGCACAAATGTGAGGAAAGTACCACATTGGGAAAGGAGGACAAAACAACAAAAAAGTAGGAGGGCCATTCTATGAAGTGAACCTGTATTTTGTGTGGCTAATATACTTTCTTTCATTTTTACTGTCAATATTTATCATATTATACAGTCGCACACGCATATATCGAACTCCAAGGGGATCACAAAAACGTCCGATATATCGATAACTCTAAATAAAAAAATATGCCCATCCGAAGGTTATCTGAAAGCTCCGCACATCACAGAGCTCTTCAAAGTCGCGATAAGCGGTAACTTGCGGCACAGCGTTCGATATATCGAATGTTCCCGTGATCGGGAGCTCGATATGCGCGTATACAGCGCTATATGTTTGCATGGGATTTCTAAGGGGATGTTCAGATTGTTCGATAGAGACAATCATTCGATTTATGCATGTTCGATATATTATCCGTGTTCGAGTGTACTATTATATTGCTGTACCACTGTTGTTGTAATTCCTTGTCAAGTTATTTCTTTCAGTTTTTAGCCTGCCTAAAGCCAGTACAATTATGTACATCATTTCACTTCTGACTTCATTTTTGGCAGCTATGCCACATTTTATCACTGAGCTTCATACACCCATGCCATGCATCTTCAAGGTTAAGGCATATACACTCATGCATACAATTGTAAGTCGTTTCACTGAGGTGAATGCGAGTGTAGGGTAAAATGATTTACACCCGTAAGGGTGTAAATCATGTAAATCACTGTGTAACACCCTCACACCCTAGCAAAAAACCCCAAAGTAAAACACCCTTGAAGGGTGTTTTGTCACTTTTAACACCCTTACATCCTAGCAAGAGCACGATACACCCTTTTAAAGGGAGTTTTATCGTTAATTACACCCTTGAAAATGGTATTTTTTCTGTTTTTGATAGGGTGTAAAGGTGTTTGTTGTAAAGGGTGTAAATCATTTTACAGTGTGGGGCAGTGGTGGGTGTGGGTGACGGTTGCTGCAAAGGTGGCTGTGGCTGCACGAGTGCAGGTGCTGGTGCGCAAGGTTCCCGAAGACCAGCAGAGCATCGAGATCCGGGTGGCCGTGCTGGGCAGCGTGGACGTGGGCAAGAGCACCGTGCTGGGCGTGCTCACCCAGGGGGAGCTGGACAACGGCCGGGGCAGTGCACGGCTGAACCTCTTCAGGTGGGACCTGGTGGTCTGCTCAAAAAGAGTCATGGCTCTCAAGATGGGCATCCGCATCTAAGCGCTGGTGCTATAATGTGGCATTGGGTACCATTGAGGGTGGGCTGCTGACAGTGCACCGTGCCGCACTATTTTTAGTCTGTGTACAGAAGGCTGAAAAATAAGCAGTTTAGGGGGGATGCTTGGGGTTAACAATGGCATGGGAAAATGGGAAAACAAGGACGAGAATCGGGCAGTGTGCAGTTGTAAGGGTGTCTTCTCTTGTCCTTGTACTCTTGCACCATCGTTGACCTCAAGTATCCCATACCGATTGGCCCCGTAGGTGTTTTGCATCGCTTGTACCCCTGGTTAAACCTCTTGAGATATGCTAATGTAAGCTTTTGTTCCTCTTTACTTTCCATAAGACTAACGGAGGGATGCCTCAGTGCTCGAGGGATCGAGAAAGGCTGCTTGCATGCCGACGTTATTCAGGGGAGCTTTGATTCGCAGGCACCTGCACGAGATCCAGACGGGCCACACGTCGTCCATTAGCCGGGAGATCCTGGGCTTCACTAGCCAGGGTCAGCCGGTGACTTACAGCGGCTGCCGCAGCCCCGAGGAGCTTTGCGAGCGCTCGGCCAAACTCATCACCTTCATCGACCTGGCCGGACACCACAAGTACCTGCGCACCACCCTCTTCGGACTCACCGGTGAATAAAAATTTGAGGGGCTTCTAGGGCTGCTACGCTATAAAGTGATTGATTCCCTCAAGGGTACTTTTTGCCTGCAGTTATACACTGTAAAATGGTTTACACCCTTTTTGTTTGTAACTGACACCTTTCCATCCTTTAAGAAAACAAACACCCTTCGAAAGGGGGTAATAAGCAATAAAATTCCTTGTAAAAGGGACTATTCTTGTGTTAGTGCTAGAGTAAGGGTGTTATAAGCAACAAAACACCTTTTAAAAAGTGTTACATTGGAAAACACCCTCTAAGGTAGACACCCTTTAAAGGGTGTCTTGTTTTTTTGCTAGGGTGTAAAGGTGTTACAGACGGCAAATATTTCCCTTAAAGGAGCCATGAAGACAAAATACAAGTTTGTTTTATTCGAAAGATTTCGTGTTTTATAGTGCCACCTGCGCTTGTCCGGATACAAACAATGCTTTATTCACTGAGAAATTTTGAATTTGTTTAAATTTTGATTTTCCCGCTAAATCGTGTGTTTTTGTTGTCTGCAATGACATCACAGGAACCAATCGCTCTACAGCCTAGGGTGCCTTGATTCCCGCGTCCGTCATACAGGGTGGAGACACATATACGCTGGCGCCGCCATTTTGGGTCGCTCCCGCCATAGAGTTTCATACAATAATAACTAGAGGGGAAACTGGCGCTAGTGTCAACGCGAACATGGCAGCGGCGCTTACGCTTCAATGGCAATGATGGGTAGTTGTGGAACCGGATTGCGTAGGATCGAAACAAGCTTCTGGCTGCGCAAATTGTGTTTTTTGACAAAAAAACTCTTATTGGCCGGTTCTCCGTTTACAAATTACATGGCGAACAAAATAGTTAGTTACAAAAAATTGGTTTTGTACGAAATAAAACGCCGCGTTAAATAAAAAGCAGACGCGGAGTCGAGGAGGTTTGCGGAGCAGGTTTGCCATTTGCCGCCAACTACAGCAGGACGCGGACTTCTTTAAAAACTACTTGTAAAAAGTTTCGGCGCTGGTGGTTTGTAATAGGAAGCGAAAAGTTTTGTGCTCATAAATAAAAGAAACCGATTACCTTTGGAGAAGTTATTCTTGCCTGAATTAGTCACATTCATCAAGCTGCGTTCCTATCAACCGCCGATACTGCTGGTCCACGTTGTAGGAGCCGGCGTTCGCACGGAAGGTGTGGCTGTTCCAAGCGATTCGCAACCATCGTTAGCTTCGACAATACATTGCTCTGCCGAATAAGCAGCGCTGCAACTCCTTATTCGCAGACAACTTCGCCGCACAGAGCGCCGTCATTTGTGTTTTCGTGCTCGCTGTGCCGGCAACGAATTGATAACCCACCCAATTCGCAACTCTAGTTATAAAACTTTCTACTCAGGGTGGCGTCAGTGCACGCGCGGCATGCAGTTCAAGCAGAAACGTATTTTTGATAGCGTCTTCCAACACACCGCATAGGCAAATGTGTTCATGTAAATCCAAAACGAAAACGAAACTGCCTGCAATCTATAGTAACTTCCGCAAGCCATTGAGCGCCAATCCGAATCCACAACTACCCATCACGCCCATTGAGGCGTACGATCGCAGCGCCAGTTTCCCCTCTAGTTATTTGTATGAAACTCTATGGCTCCCGCGCCTCCGAAGCAAGTCATTGCATCAAAACCGCAGTAAAATTATCGCTGCAACGCAGTTTACTGGCGAAGTTTGAATCATCTTATGTGTTTCGCGTTGCTGGTTCTCGTGGGAAACGAAAAGAACAACGCGTTGAGCACGTTGACCCAATTGCAGCGGCACGGGACCGTTCAAAAGGTCTCTCTACCCTGTACGGAGATACTGCGTTGAGGTATTCTACTGCAATCTCGATGACGCCACCATACCGTGGCAAGCTGTTTTCTGCCTTTGGTTTGTTTTTGACCGTATTTAAACCTGGCTTGTTTTTGTTCAGGGAGAAAATAATCGTTTCGTGATACAGTGCTCGCTCGGCAAATATGTTCACGTAAGACACTGTTGCTTGCGTCAATCGGCCAGTGTCGTCTGAGACAACCCCAAAGCCCCGCAGTGCTGTGCAGCTAAACCAAGCATAGGGTGCGCAGTACCAACAGTAGTATGCATCATATGTTTACATGTGCTTTCGTAACTTCCACTCTTTGTCCCACTATTCTTATTGCTTAAGTTAAAAAGCGTGTGCCCTAAATTTAAGCACAAATAGCTCGTTCTGCAATCTTATAAGCTCAGCCTAATTTGCGTTTGTTTTTGCCAGCCTCCGCAAATTTTAGAGCAGGCTCGAATGACATCATAGGTTCAGTTGCGGGAAATGAGCGAGTGGGTCGCATGGCCATTCCCTTTTTTCCTAATTATATAGCTTATTTGAGCGAAGTTTACGTTAAAACTGGTGTCAGTATGATTCAAACGAGGCCATCTTTTAAATGAACCAAACTTATGTTTTGTCTTCATGGCTCCTTTAAGGGTGTAAATCATTTTACTGTGTAACACCCTTGCACCTTATCAAAAACACAAGAAAAACGCCCTTTGAAAGGGCGTTTTTATATCTAAACAATACATCCTGTAAAAGGGGGGTTATGGGTGACAAAACATTCTTTAACAGAGGGTTTTCTTGTGTTTTTGCTTGGATGCAAGTTACATTATGCACCCTTTAACCTCTTCTAGCATGAATTTACCGTAACGCATGAAAAATTATTTTTGTATCATTTTCGCTAGTCTCCTTATGAGAAAGCCGCAGAAGAACTTCTACACATGCCGGGGTTTTCGGAAGAAAGTTACGGCTATGGCACAAAAACAGAACAAGAGGTCGCAAAAGACCAGTACATTGTAAATTCCTTCAGAAACTAATTATTTACGGTAACTCCGTGTGTTTTTCAACAAAGTACCTAACGTGGCGACATTTTTATTGCGATCAGAATACTTACAATCCTTTAGTAAATACGGGTGCAAATGGACGGCCGCAGAGGAAGGGTGATCATCGGCATAAATCGGAGGAACGGCAGCAGTCAGCACTTTACTGAAAGTGGGGTATATGATGCCACTTGTTCCGTATGTTGCCATCAATATGTAGATTCCGTCTGAGCGTGGGCGTTGCCGATACCGATTTTTCCTTCTGGTTGCGCGGCTTACAATTCGTGCGATGCGAAATCGTGGCGACCGTTCATAAGAGGTTACGGAGTGTTTTCTCATGTTTTTGCTAGGCAGTAAGGGTGTTTGTTACAGACAGTGTAAATTCACCTTAAAGGTGTATATCATTTTACAGCATAGTAGCAGGGGACAAGGCCCTCCAGCTTGACTCGGCAGAGGTTGACCATAGTTTCACTGCAAACCATAGCGGTTGTCGGGGCACTTCGAAAATTCTTCGGAGCACTTACCGTATTTACAAGATTGTAAGTCGACTCGAATGTAGGTCAAACCCCCAAAATTGCATCTCTCAAAAAAGAAAAAAACAAGAAGCGAGCGCTACCTAGAAAATCGTATCACAAAGAGAAGTGCTTCCGTCAGCTACCAATACCCGCCATACCCGCCATACGGCGGCTCTTCCATCAATGATCGATGCTCCCACGAGAGCCGTGTGCTCGTGGTGCACGCAGTAGATGTTAATAAAGAAAAGCTTTATTATAAGCACGCGGCATAACCATACGCTGTGGGTTGAGTGGGAAAAACACATTCGCTGCGAGATGACAACCATCAAAGCAGCCGGCAGCGGCCACTGCTGCGCGATACAAACAAAACCAAACAACATGGTTTCTGACGGAAGCGGCCACGTGCGATTTCCTTTCATTAGTGAGTACGTTACTCGCATTCAAGAAGCGTTTTGTTCGTCGCTAATAAACAAAATGAATGTTAGCGAATCCCTCGATTGAATGCACGGCGCTAATGTCGCCACAATCGTATCACATTGTTCAGTACACTTCCGAATGCGACGGTGGGTGGTTAGTCACTCTAAGTACAGTGGACAAAGGGCACAGATCGGGAACTCCAACTTTCAAAGTCGGCATCGCCTTTATTGACGCCAGAATGTATGCAGTGGTAAACTAATATGCTACGCGTAGACCATAACCATGGAAACGAGGGTACAAAGCTGTCCCCACCTTGTAGCACCCCTTATTTCTCATTTCTCTTGTCGTTACTAGCGGTGCACAGTTCGATTTCGATTCTAAGTCGACCCCCCCCAATATTGGATTGTCAAATTTGAAAAAAAAGGGTCGACCTACAATCGTGTAAATACGGTAAGTCTGCTGACGGGGTTTGAAGGCGAAAGCTTGGTGATGCGTATTAACAGCCTATTTACTGCTACCTCGCGTTTGTGTTCCTTTCGTCGCCTTCATTTCTTCGTCTTCTGTGAGCAAGCAGACTGGTCACAGCTTCCCTAGAATCACGGTTCTGCACGGCTGATGTGCACCTCTTCTACTCATCCACCATCGCATTCAGGTGTCACATCGCACATACCATTTTGCAACTTTTACGTTTCAAATTCACAGTTTTGTGAATTTTATGACGCAGGCACATTAGCCACTGAAAGCTCCCGATACCTGGCTAATCCCCCAAGTGATTATGTGTCACGAAGAAATATGATGATGATGATGATGATGATAGAGGTGTTTAACCCCTTAAGGGCTTACGACGACCTGAGCTCGTCATGAGCAGTTGCCAGTATTTTGCTTATGACGAGCTGTGGTCGTCACGGGTCTTTTGCAATGCTACAAGAGGCTATTGATGAGGCCAGCTCATCAAACGTTGCTTTTCTGTTTACAACATAGATGGCAGCTCGGGTTCCACCATTGGCGCTTGTATTCAATGAGAGTTTCCACGCTAGATGGCGGATTGGGTTGTTTCCTTTCCGCATGTTTTACAAGTGGTGTTCTGGTGCGAAAAATCAGTCTCCTTCAGATGACGAAAGCGAGGGTGATGAGGATATCGGCTGAGTGTTTGATTCTTCAAGTAAAGAGGATAGCGATGACGTTTTTACGGAGAGCGACTCCAAAGGGGAAGACAGCCGCTATGATACAATGGAAAGCTCCCGTGAATGGTACTGCATAGACCCCGAGGAGGCTCTCTGCATAGTGCTGCGCTCTGAATGCTACCACGCAGATGGTAGCCTCACCTAGCTTCGGGTGAACTATCGAGGAATAGTGCGTTCTCTGCACGGCAATTGAAACCCAGCCTTTACTTTGCGGAGGTGCAGAAATTTATTTGTGAATACATTTGATACGCCCCAGGTATAGCGTATTATATGGAGTGGAGAATGACCAATAAAACTTTATTATATGCCGTAAAATATTTTAAATAATATCTTTTTGTTTCGAACACGTTACTGGAGCATATCACATCATTAAAAAATTGGCCATTTTAGAACATAATTTTTTCGATTAATGACCCCTTAAGGGGTTAATGGCGCAAGGGCTACTAGGCTGAAGAGCGCCAAACAAAATTTATGTTGAATCTCGGCCAGGTGAAATGCATGTGCAGTGCCATGTTTGGGTCAAGAGATGGGTTTCTAAAATTGGTGTATAGCTTGTATTCACTGGTGAGGCACGCATGCAGGCAACCACGTGTGTGCGCTGTCACTGATTATGTCGGGCTTCGTGGGATGGCGGTACTTAGCCGGGCGAAGCACAGAATGTGTGTTGAACGTTCCGAACTCTACCCCACCAAACGCAAAGTAATGCCTCGACTCCAATGTGAGTGCGATTAATAGCATCTCTGTCTCTGTTAACACCACCGTTAACAGTCAGGTTGGAACGGAAGAGACGATGCACGGCAGTGTGTCTTTTTTTTTTTTTTTTCTGCGGCGTGCGGCCGTAATGGCATAAGCCGCGCCATGTCCGTGGCGCTTCGGCCATGTCCGTGGCCGTTTCCAGTGTTGCCAAGCGAAGAAATTGACAGCTAAACTTCTCAGTGAATGCCATCTATAGAGCCAATGATTAGTTAGCACAAAGTAAATATAAAAACAGTTTGGTCTGCATAAACAGATTTAGACTTCAAATCAGGGTGCCTCGGGGAAAATTTTTCATGCCTAGGCACAAAAAATGAGGCGCCTAAGTGTCATAAAAAATTCCTCAGCACTGTCCTCATCAGTGTAGTTATGGGCAATAAGAGATTTAAAATATCAGCTTCAGCAAGGTAGTTTGGAACTTTTTTGTAAGTTCCCCCATCCAAAAGAAGGTGTGCCGGGAGCAGTGGTAGAATGACGGCGACAGCAACGTTTGTTCTGATACTGGCAATGTGCGGAGATAGCACTTTGGTCTGCTGCTGCAGGGACCGGGGACCTGGGCTGTAGTCGCATCAGATCACGCGTTTTTCATTTAATTCTTGCTGCGCCGGCCATTTTTTTTACCAGACAGCAACGATGGTTTTTTGCTAGATGGGTCGCTTAAGGCTTTCACCTTGATGTGTGCACGCGTCTTTGTCAGTGGAGAATGTGTCAGCTCAAGAACTTTGCACAAGCTTTTTTTTTTCCAAAAAGATTTCAGGTCAGTGCAGCTGTATCTTGACTGTGGGGATATCTGCTTCATGCTGAGGAATATTTGGCAGTCTAGGATGATAACCCAGCCGAAAAAAACCATTAGCCGACCTATTGGAATTCCAATGGGTTGGCCAATTAGTCGTACAATTATGTATTAGGCACCAATTGGCGTTCCCATTGGCCGGCCAATTGGGCGACCAATTGGCCGACCCATTGGAACACCAATAGGTCTCACCATTGGACTTCCGATTGGCCGCCAACTTGGTGCACTTTTAGTTGGTTCTGTCCCATTACCGCTGCCACTCCATCTGAGTTGCCGCTGCAGTGCGTTGATTACCTGTATCACAAATAGAAGAACTCTTGGAATGAATGAATACCTTTATTGCTCTGTTTGTATACACGGCATGCAGACAGTTCGTCGTTTAAGCAATTTTTCACAGGCCACTGTCCATGCCGTGCTCCGCTCGCCGCAGGCTTGCTGGACCTTCACGAAGTGAATGGCAAAAGCGAACAATAGGTGAAGTTTATAATAAACCGCAGTTTCGTGCATTAAAACAACAAGACACTGAAATGTTGAGTGGCGTGAGCTCACCTCTTCAACAACGTCCCATGCATGGTGAACTGGGCTGCACGGCGATGTCGTGAACCCGTCAGTCGTAACATGAACAGCCCTGAAATATATTAGGCAGGCAAATTAACTCTTAATAATACCGCTCAAGCTACAAGGAGTGAAAATGGCAAGGAAAACTGAACCAGCTAGGTTACTCACATAAACAGGGACTCTCTTCCTTCGGTGCGAGGCTTAGCGGCGTTCAGTGTAAAGATGCATCTTGAAACACACTGCTATGGGTGTACGACATCGTCGCCACTTCTCACACTCTTGCAGACCACCTTACATTTCCAATGCAATGTACAGTCAGAGAAGACTGCGTGTGCAACCGACCAACACGCCTACACCGCCAACACCACGTTGAATTCCACTTATCCACTGTACGTCTATGGATTGGATTCGATTGGATTGGATCGTGGGTTTACATCGAAACAATTTTGCTGCTCATGCCGGAAAGTTTTCTTTAGTGTTTGCTTGTTATATTTCTTGAGAACTTTATCTTGAATTGGTGATTGTAATATCAAAATTAATTGCCTCACAAATATAAATTTGTAAAGGTTGAAGTTTTGAACATTTCTGAAGGTTTCAAATGAAGGTTCAGAGAGAGAATTAACTTTTAGCAAATGGTTGTCGTAATTGAATACTATCCAAATACTATCCAAAATGGCTCCCTGATTTGGTCATCATGTTGGAGCAGTCAGTAATATTAACTCTATGGTTGGAGCCAATGGGCACAATTGGGCCAACTGGCCATCCTATTCGAGCCAACTGGCCCAATTCGGATCGCTCCAATAGGTCCAATTGGACCAATTGCGCTTCCAATTTGAGCCATTGGGTTTCCATTTGGACCCATTGGGTTGCAAATAGGACAAATTGGTCGGCCAATGGTAACAAATTCTACCCTACACTGTCTTCTGCAGTTGATGCAAAGTAAAACTACATTTCTCCTCTCATTGGGCAAAAAAATCTAGAATGATAAGAAATTCTGTCTTCTGCACCATCTTCTGCAGCTGATGCGAAATGCGAGGAGATTTCTCTCATTAGGCAAAGAAACAAATGCAGAGGCAAATGAAAATGACAGACAGCTTGGCTACGTGCCAACCATGGAATATTGTCTTCGTGCTTGCACTCTAAGTAATTGATTGATTGATTTATTGATTGCGTGGTGCATGTTCCAGCAGCTTCTTCGCATACATCTCTGCGAATATGTGCTATGTAACACTTTGCCAGAATAGCATCAGCAACTGTCGGGTATATGCACTAGAGCATGGGCCTAATGTTTCGTGTTGAGATCTCAAACGTGAAACGGTGCGTGCAGCTTGACTTACAGTGGGTGCAACTTTTTGCAATCGGTCGACAACTTTAGGCCTCAAGGTGTGATGTTAGGCCTAAGCTCCTATGCTTAGTCTTAAAACCTTCAAGTTGAGCCTTGCAGTGTGCCAAGCACTGTCCTTCGTGCATTGAGCTGTGCGTGCGAGTGAGTAATGTTAGATTTTGAAGTGTGACTTTGGACCTAATGTCGGACGGCTGCGTATACCCACGTGAACCACCTCCATCAACCTTTGTGCGAGCAAGCTATGAGAGGGAAAGTAAGAGAGAGAGGTTGAATGATCCGGCTTCCCGTATTGGTCTATTTGACTGGTGGAGGCAGCAGTGGAAAGGAAGGAATTTGCTTCTTTGTGTCGAGACCCGGTGGGGCGAGGCCGGCCCAGTTCAGGATTCCTCTTCAAGTCCAAAGTTGGCAACATTTTGGTTGGCAGAATCTGCGCAGCTGTAGGTAGCCTCGAATCACTGTGACGGGTTCCTTGCATAAACCAGTTGTTGAAAAAGGGACGGGCGAAGAGAAGACAGGAAGTGGAGGCCACCGTTCCGACATTCTACTTCTCATTTCTTTAGTACTTCATCGTGTTTTTCTACACCTCTGTTCTCCGCGGTGTGAAGTAGGGAAGAGCTTGGCTTGCTATTGATCCACTCTTTCTCTCTGTCTCCCTCTGCTTCCTTGCAGGGCACAGCCCGCATTTTGTCATGCTGGTGGCAAATGCGTCGACGGGGCTCACTGGCACGGGCCGAGACCACCTGCTGCTAGCACTTGCCCTTCAGGTCAGCATGCCTCTTCCTCGGCTTTTTGTAGCTCAAGGCAGCGATGAGGCTGGCATGGAACAGGACTACAGTGGGGCTGTAGGGTTTGTCTCTCATTGTGTCCCCCCCTCAGAGAGGGTTGTCCACAGGGGGACAGCAGCAGTGAGCAGTGGGCTTTGTTGTGCATCCTGCCTCACCACCTTTTGCACGCAGGTGCCCTTGGCCATTGTGGTGAACAAAGTGGACACCGTGGGTTCGGCCACCCTGGCCAAGACCCTGACGCAACTGCACAACCTACTCAAGGCAAGGCTCAGGACAGCTTTTAAGCGCAGATCACTTTCTGGGCTCGCCTTGTCGTCGTAGCTCGCTCGCTGGACCCAAGTAGAGCCACACGGGGTTCTGTCGTCGCGGTGTCCCACAGAGGCTTCGAAAGCCAAGCAGTTTATGTACTCATAAGCATTCGAAACTCGTGAACCGCTGGCGTTTGTCATACATCTCCCTGTTGTTTGGCGCAAAGGAAGCTGCAGGTACATTTGAGGCAAAATATACGTAATTTAACCGCACCGCCCGCCTTCATTTAGTTAGGCACGCTCGTTGGGTTGGTTTTTACGATAGTAGGCAAAAAAAAGTGGCAGTGCAACCCCTGCACGTGTGGGAGGAAAAGCAAGCACAAAAAGAACGGGATTCCCGCTGGCACAGTTTCAGGCAGGGGTCACGCGAGTACAGCAAAGCTGAGAAATTTGAAACGCATTAGACAAAACTCCTTTGAATTCATCAGGAGAGGATCGAGACAAGGCGGCGAAGAGTGGCAAAAGTGAGTGGATAGCAGCGCCGCAGCCTGTTATTGTGAATCACTGCTCTGCACTTCTGACAGCTTTCACATTGAGTGGAACGCCTTTAATTTTTTTGTCCACCAGTCTCTTCTTTTCCCCCCCTTTTTCTTATTTTACCTGGAGTCGGATACAGTGGAATCTCTATAATACGAAGCTCGTGAAACTGCAAAAATATTCGTATCATCCGAAATTCGTATGAACCAACACAGACCAAAAAATCGAGCACCAAAAAAAAGTTTTAGTTTATTTCTTTTCTTACTTTCGCTTGAAGAAATCTGTGATGTTTTTTATGCTTTTTTTTTTAAACCTTCAAGTTGTCGAGCAGTCTTTTCTGGAGCGTGTAAAACGTTGGCACTCGTCTCCTCACTCACCCTGCACAAGCGCACTGCATGCCACAACACATCGACGGTGCTAGTTCACTTCCGCCACAGTCCTCGCCGTCACTGTCTGACTTCTGCTCCAGCTCCTTCATCTCGTCAACGATGTCCTCAATCGTCCGGACACGGCAAGTGGCGAGATTGTCGTCGACGGTGACGAAATTGTGTGCCCAGCATTCCACGCCGAGCTGGTCCCACACTTCAGTAGCCAGTGGTTGTTCAAACTGTGGAGACGCTGTCATAGCGGGGCTGAAAAGCCCACACTTGCGGAAGCAGTTGGAGATCGTGTCCGCAGTAACTCAGTCCCATGACATGGCAAAGAAAAGCACAGCATCCAGCAAGGTCTTCGTCCTTGTGATTGATTTTTACCAGCAACTGTCGCACCAGCATGCCTTTGAAATGATGCCGTATGTTTCAACAGCGCAGCTGTTTAGCAAATCGTAATTTTTCGTGTCCGCCGTTAAAAATACGAAGAAATTGCTGAGCGCGCGCATGTGAGTGCGGCCCTCACGGCGACCACCCAGCAGTTAACAAAGCCAAGAAAATGCCTAGCGCTCGTGTTTGCGTGCCTCACGGCGTCTTCCCAGCATCCCTCTTGCGCGTGTTTGTCAAGCCAATCATGCCCACCTTTGGAGATTGGCCAAGATTGACTTCAAGAAAAAAACTCCAGCGTTCGCCGTAATCGTGGCAACACTTGCTCGGAACGAGAAAGACACGTCATAGCGTATGCACCTCTAAGGTGATGTCCAATGATTATTGCTTCCAAAAAAATGAAAGAAGCTCACACTTATAGCAAAAATGGTGGAGTAAAGGTCGTTAGTGGAAGCGAAGAGAGGGAAATCGGCTGCAGTCGTGGACGCGCGAGCGAGGCGCACAATTGTGCAACGCCGGCCGCGATGGGAAGCTAGCCAGAAAGGGGTTCGCGTGAAAGTCGCGATCCCCACAAGCTGCACGCAGCCTTCACGACCATCAGAATGGTTTAAGTCCACGATTGGGGCCGATTTGCTTCTTCTTCACCGCTGCAACGACCTTTACTCCATCATTGTTGCTATAAGTGTGAGCTTCCTTCATTTTTTTGGAAGTGATAATCATCGGACGTCACCTTGGAGGGCCGTATGCTATGACGCGTCTTACTTGTTCTGAGCGAGTGTTGCTACGGCTATGGCGAATGCTGGAGCTTTTTTTGCCAATCCTGGCCAACTCCCAAAGTGGGTATGCTTGACTTGACAAACGTGCGCGGGGGATGCTGGGCGGTCGCCGCAAGGCACGCACACACGAGCGCTCGGCTTTTTCTTGGTTTTTTTAAGCTGGCGGGCGGTTGCCGGAAGGCAATTTCTCGGTATTTTTAACTGTGGAAACGAAAAATTACGATTTGCTAAATAGCTTCGCTGTTAAAAACACACTCATATTGCATTCTGACGAGATAATTTCTCCTGCATGGTGGGTCGTATGGGAACTTATTGTGTGCCACATTTCATTGTGCAGTTGCCACATTCTGTGTGCTTACCAGTTCCTCTCTCTTTCTCTCAATGGTGTGGGGGGTACAGGGACCCGGCTGCCGCAAGGTTCCCCTGGAGGTGCTGAGTGAGGACGATGCCCTGACGGCGGCAGCCAGGGTCCGAGAGGCCAGCCTGGTGCCCATCTTCCTGGTGTCGTGCCTGCACGGGGACGGGCTGCGCCTGCTCTACACCTTCCTCAACGTGCTGCCACCGGGACACGGCCCCAAGGAGCGCGACGGACTCATGCGCCTCGCACCCGAGTTTCAGGCAGGTGTCCCGGGCTGGGGCGTGCGCTTCCCATCTGACAACGAAAGAATGGCTCAGGATTCGCACGTCTAAACCTGCAGGTTTTGCCGCCCAATTTAATCCAAAGGTCATCTAATTTAATCCAGGTGCCTGCTAATTTATTCCAAGTGCCAACCAGTTTAATCCGATTGCCAACCAAATTAATCCAGCTGTCACAAGGTTGTTTGGGAGTGCTTCGTGCGAAATTAGGCGCAGCTTTGTGGACTTTGTTGCGCAAGGTGTGGTGAAAACGTGGCGTTTTTTCTTGATCTATTATGTGCAAGATATCTTATGCGCACAGCCTAATGGACATTTACTAACACATGCAGACCGCTAAAGCAGTCTTTTTTTATCCGTTGGTGCCGCGTGCTGTGAGCTGATCGTCTGCGAGAGCGCCATCGATAACTCACATAAGAGGTATCGTCTGCTTCTCGCAAAACAATGCCTTCAGAACTTCTTTTGGTATTAAATGCCCTTTGCATTCTGATTTTAAATCAATGAGTGCTTTCTGGCAGTGTTAATTTGTAGCATTGCCAAGATATAATATCGTCTGCTCGCATCAGAAGTATCGCCTGCTCACGTCAGAAGTGTCGTTTGCTCACGTAACAATATGCTGGCAAGTCTGCTGGTGTTACAATACGTGAGCACACGATACTTCTGACGATTTAGCAGACGATCAGCATATGGCACCAATAAATAAAACAAGACTGCCCTCCTGGTCTGCGCGTGTTAGTAAATGAGTCCATTAAAGGTGTGCGCATAAAATATTTTGCACATAATAGATCAAAAAACGCCACGTTTTCACCACACCACCAATAGAGTCCGCAAAGTGAAGTGAAGTTATTAGAAAAATGGCGCTCCAAGAGAATTAATAAAGACGATAGTCTTTCTTTGGCTACTTAAACGCAGAAATTCTGGTCTGTCTGTATATCTGTCTATCTGTCTGTGACTGGATTCAGCCACCCGGCCAAAGTGAAACTGAAACTGCGCAGTAGTCTTATATAGCCACAGCCAAATCTAAACGTCCAAGTCCAGTGCAAATCATACTTGTCAACACTGTTGAACAAGAACAGGAGATTACGCAATTATAAGGTAGAAAGTCAATACGTAAGTGGAATTTGCAGTGCTCCTTTATTAAAGAGTTTACGGATGCTTTGTTTTTGCGGTAGCAAATGAAATACTACATCAACTGCAGAAAACCGTCGTGGCATTTAAGAAATCAAACGGCAACACCAACGGAAGGTTCCACTAGATAGGGTTCCCTGTTTTGCTTGAAACGCTGTTGGAGTAGGGCAACGTGGTTCTGTAAATGTTGTAGTAGGGCGCGTCGATTCACACACATCTGCGCCGTACCACAGCACTAACATCAAGGCACCCGACTTCGAGCAGTGGAACATGGTAAATTTAAATTGACTTGAGCTAACCTCCAACGTGTTTTTTTGGGAGGAACGAGACAAGCGAAGAACAGCATCAGAGGTGAGCGGAAAGAGAAAGGAAGCATTTACTTTGCTGGGGCACCAGTCGACTGTCATCTTTCATCGACATTCGCAACGAAAGAAGCAGATATGCGGCCACTTTTTGTTAGGAATTAGTTGAAAGCACGATACAAAAAGAACAAGAAAGGGGTTTCCAGTTTTTGTTGGTTGATTGATTGCAGGGTCTAACGCGCTGACGCAACGCAGGCGATGAGGCGCGCCGTAGGGTGGTGCTCCGGATTAATTTTGACCACTTGGGGATCTTTAACGCGTGCCGAAATCTCGTACACACGGGCGTTTCTGCTTCTCGCCTCAACCAGAAAAGCGGCCGCCGCAGTCGGGAATCGAACCCACGTCCTTGTGCTGCCAGTTTTTTGTTGATTTTGGCCTTGATATTGAAAAGTAGCTACGTGACTTGTCAAGCCAAGTAGGCGAGGAACATTCTAGCTGCTATGGCGTTGCCTACGATGGCTGGCGGCGTGCCATTGCAGCAACAGGCTTCCCTCTAGTGTATACCATTGTGAAACGCTATGGCGATGGAAGAGCTCCGAAACGTGCCTGTGAACAGTGCCGCTCCTGTTGCCTTGTGTTGCAGATTGACGAGACGTTCCAGGTGCCCGATGTGGGGACTGTGGTCGGGGGTCTTCTCACCAGGGGGGTGCTGAGGGAGAACGACCGGCTTCTGGCCGGCCCCAGCCACGACGGCAGCTTCCACCCAGTGCGAGTGAGTGTCCCCTTCCTGTACACCTACTCACTGGTTAGCAAGTGGCCGGACCAAGTTTGATACAGGCAAGCCAGGATAGAAATTGTAATTGTGATGGCAAAAGCCACCACTCGGATCTGAATCAGGCACTTGGCGATAGAGGGAGGTCGTCTGGTTGTTATCATAAAGTGGAAGGGAGCAGGTGAATGCATCGGCTATGTATCGGCCCCTTTTCTGTAGTGCCGTTTGCATGAGCCCCTCCTCTTAAATTAAGCTTCCTAGCACTTGGATGATGGTGGCCATGTTGAGACCATGGCTGCTACAGCAGTGGAGGCTGGAGGCATTGGCCTGCCAAAGCTCAACGCTCCACTCACCGGGAAGGTGCCAGTGCAATAAAGTGTGGTCATTTGGGAAGGGCGTGGAAAAATGTGCAGAGCATACCCAACCCCTACATATAGCCTTCATAGATTATGAGAAAGCATTTGACTCGGTCGAAAGCTCAGCAGTCATTCAGGCATTGCGGAATCAGGGTGTAGACGAGCAAGCATTACGTGTGAGAATACTAGAGGATATCTACAATGGGTCCACAGCCACCGTTGTCCTCCATAAGGAGAGCAGTAAAATACCTATAAGGAAGGGCGTCAGGCAAGGAGACACAATCTCTCCGATGTTATTCACAGCATGTTTACAAGAAGTATTCAGAACATTGGTTTGGGAACAGGTGGTAGTAAGGGTTAATGGAGAATACCTCAGTAACCTCAGATTTGCCAATGACGTTGCCTTGCTAAGTAACTCGGGGGACGAATTGCAAAGCATGCTTACCGCACTGGACAAGCTGAGTAGAACCGTGGGCCTGAACGTTAATATCCATAAAACTAAAGCAATGCTCAATAACCTTGAAAGAGCACAGTGGTTTGAGATAGGTGGTAAGGCAGTGGAAGTAGTAAGCAAATATATCTACTTAGGCCAAGTTGTAACCCCGGATCCCAACCACGAGGCAGAGGTATTTAGAAGGATAAGAATGGGGTGGAGTGCATTCGGCAGGCATTCTCAGATAATGAATGGCAGCTTACCATTGCCCCTGAAAAGAAAGCATATGACAGCTGCATCTTACTGGTACTCACCTACAGGGCAGAAACTTGGAGGCTCACTAAGAGGGTTCAACTTAAATTGAGAACTACTTTGCGCGCAATGGAACGGGAGGTGATAGATGTAAGATTAAGGGGCAAGAAGAGAGCGGAGTGGGTCAGGAAACAAACGCATGTTAAGGACATATTAGCAAAAATTAAGAAGAAATGTGCGTGGGCAGGGCATGTAATGCGAAGGCAAGATAACCGTTGGTCATTAAGGGCAACAGAGTGGATCCCTAGAGAAGGCAAGCGTGGCAAGGGGTGGCAGAAAGTCAGGTGGGCAGATGAGATCAAGAAGTTTGTGGGGATGAATTGGTCGCAGTTAGTGTAGGACTGGAATATTTGGAGATCTATGGGAGAGGCCTTTGCCCTGCACTGGGCAAATAGGCTGGTGATGATGATGAGGGTGACCTAATTTTAAGTTTTCGAATTCGAAAAGAAAGCTCCATTTTACGTGGGGCAATCAGGCAGCTGTCTTAAAGTCAGATTATGGAAACGTCACAACGCTTGTACGCAACTGGCGGTAAATGGAAACTTGGCTGCGCGTGTTAAGAGTTGCGATAAGGGTTATTTGCCCGATTTTGAGAGGACAACCGTCTTGTTCAGCTCCACAGACAAGATTACCCACGAAATATTCGAAGCATTTGCAATGTTGTCAGGAGTGGAAGGAGATTGCGTTGGCGCCCCTTCAGTCTGGCTTTCGACGCGTGAAATAGGTTTCAAAAGTAAGGAACAGGCATCGTGTCACGTTTTATATTTGATTTTTTTCAAAGTGCGTGTTTTTTTATGACCTTCATATATAACCGCCCCCTGTTCTCATGATAATAGACAGTTGATAGGTTGCGCCTTACCTCGTCTGTTCCCGTGTAATTCCCCCCGTTCGTCGTACATTTTCGTGTCGGGCAGCGCACCTCTGCACTTCAATAAGTTAAAACACCAACGGACCCACTTCCAAGCCTTGCTGAAGCTTTATTTTGTCTAGTTGCACTACTACTAAGTAAATACTTAGCAAAGTCCAGCTTCTGTCCCCTAAATTCTCTGTGCCAGTACACGGGTGCTCACGCCGCCCAGATTCTGAGGCGGTGTTTCACAGCTATTGCAGAACTCTGAAGAACTATTGAAGAACGTATTGAAGAACACTGATGGGGTCGTGCTGCGTTGTGGAATGCATGGTACGGGGCTTCAAGGGTGGACCGGCTGTCGCCCTCTACTCTCAGGTGGTGTCCGTTCAGAGGCACCGGGTGCCGTGCCGGCTGGTGCGAGCGGGTGAGAGCGCCACGCTGGCCCTGGCACCGAGTGCGGGTGCCCTGCTACGGAGGGGCACCGTGCTGTGCAGCCCCGCAGAGGTGCGCCCCACGGCCACCCGCCTGTTCCGCGCAAGGGTCCGCGTGCTCAGCCACCCGGGGCGCCTGGCGGTCGGCTTCCAGGCACTCGTCCAAGCAGGTGAGGAGGGAAAGTCTGGGACTGCCCGGTTATTGACGAGGAGGACGCCGCAGTCTCGTCACTTTGAAAGAACCAGCCTCCGGCAACTCACTCAGCTCCATTTCAGCCCCGAAAGACGTTTTTTTCTAACTGAAGAAACACGAGAACTGTGGAGAAACTTTCAAAATTCGTTCTACAGGGATATCCCTTTGCGACACGGCATGTACAGTTGTGCACGCAACTTTTTAAAGAGCATTTTTGTGAGTTGCAATCGTCGTCGTCCCCACTTGAGCCGCTCAGCCAGCATTCGCATTTTCCCGCTCTACTGAACGGTGCTGCCGTCTCGCGAATGCCGCGCCTTTATCATCCACCAATGCTTTACCAAAACAAGAGAGAGCAACATGTACACCTCGGCATTCTACGGTGGGCGCATCAAGTAAGTGTTCTTAGTGTTACCTTTTCTGTCTAGTTAAAGCGTTTATTAAAGCAAAACTGAAGCTGTTACCTATTACCTTAATATATAAGGACTACAGATCACGATAATGTGTACACTTTTTCTATTGTAGCAATGGTTAGGAAACAGTGGTCACTCTTTTTGATGGCGTGTTTACGATTAGGACAGGACTTAATTTATTAACTATTTATGAGATTCAGTTGTTTGTGGTTTGTAAGTTAAATTTTGGTTATCAAAAGCATACACAGACAGTTACAAATTTTCTGACTGCTACATCCTAATGCGTGTCCCAAAGGGATATGGGCATTCTGGTGAAACAGCATGGCTAAACAAATACACGAGGGGAAGGAAAGAGATGGGACGAGCGCTGGCTATCAACTGAGATTTTTCCTCTCTCAATTCTGCCTTTCTTGATAGTTGAGTGTGTAGCGTGAGCGTTGTTTCTCTCTGTTCTTCGAATTTAAATGTGTGATTCTGTGAAGGTAACGTGTGCATATGTGCAGTATTGATGTAATTTTTGTATAAATGTTTGTCTTCCTTCTCCGTTGCTCATTAAGGGGAACAGAGTGGATCCCCAGAGAAGGCAAGCAAGGCCAGGGGCGGCAGAAGGTTAGATGGGCAGATGAGAACAAGAAATTTGCGGGGATAAATTGGTCGCAGTTAGCACAGGACCAGGATAATTGAAGATCTGTGGGAGAGGTCTTTGCCCTGCAGTGGGTGTAGATAGGATGATGATGGTGGTGATGATAATGATGGTGGTGGTGGTGTGATGATGATGATGACAAACAGTCTGGACGTGCACCTCACTCAACTCTCTTGCTCGCAGGCAACGTGCAGCAGGCGGCAGTGGTGGTGGGTGTTCGGGGCGGCACCAGTGCGAGCCTGGGTGTCACCGACCGAGGGGTGCTGCTGTTCAAGTTTGTCCGGCAGCCCGAGTGCCTCCGGCCGGGCAGCCGCCTGCTCTTCCACCAGGGGCAGGCTCGGGGCATCGGCCGCGTCCTACAGGTGTACCCGCTCCATGTCGGCCCCACTGCCAGCCCACACTGAAGGGCCGACGACCGTTGGGAAGGGGCACGGCTCTCCTCCCACAACGGAGTCCCCCTCGGCCAGTTTGCCCCGAGTTCCAGCCTTGAGCAGTGTGTGCTTTCGGTCGGAGACTGTGCTCTCTCACGTCGGTGATCAGTGAGTAGTCGCGTGGGCGGAAGCAGCCACCACCGTGCCAGCGATGGGACAGGGATGGAAGAAGCAGCCCTTGCATGGGCAGACAAATGCCGCGATTACCCAAAGGGCTGGGACACATCAGGTGGCTCATTGAGCCACTTTCCAAGGCTGAGTAGCTCCCAGGTGGGTCTAGGTTAGCGGAACGTGGCTTCGGAAGAATAAGCGGAGGCTGCTCTAACCTGGGGCTGGTTGGAGGCCCGTCAGCTTTTTGTAGTAATTCAGGTAAAAACAGTTGCCTCAAGGTTTGTTGAAAGCCATTTGTTGAAGGGGGCTCTAGATATGTGGACTTAATTCAGAGTGGATTGCAACTTGCACGGGGTGTTCACACTATGCTTTGCCTTCTGCTGCTCATCTGATGAGGGGGTGTGAGGGTAGATTCCAAAACGCTCGGATTGTTGAGTGTTTCCACATGTAGTTGCCAATAGCTAGTACACTCGTAACTTTGGTCCTGAGCAGTCCGGCATGGTTGAGCGCAGTGTTCCGTAATGCCTGGCCGTTTCCAGTTTGGTGGGGCGAAAGACGTCAGTGCTATTTTTGATCCTAGGTTTTGATAGAGACACCACCTGTCGTGCGTTTGTGTAGTGTGTGAGGGAAATGAAAATGCACCAGCACACTGGTGTTGCTCGATGCAGGCTGTGAGCCCAAGGTGGACGAATGCTTCTGCCTGAAGATGAGAGAGAGAGAGAGCATCGCAGGACATTGACGTCATGCGCTGCTGTTTTTGCCCAATGAAGAGGAGTGCGATGTAGAGCGTCCGTGATTGTCTTCTAATATCACCCGTGTTGCTGAAACGTTGCTAGAATGTTGTGTGACGGAAAAATTGCATGGTGCCCAAAGGAACACTATGCAGTTGAGCTAGGCCTGCAAGTCATTCTGTGGTGTTTTATGACTTTAGCGGCTTGTTCACTCATAATTTTGAGCCATATTTATTTCGAACAAGGGCAGTCGCCCTAGTTGTAGTTGAACCTGCCACTCATTCCCCCGGCCTGCGCTTAGTTAGTGTTCGTACCCACATGCTTGAAATCCTGAATTGTCACGCCAGCAGAAACACAGGGTACATCTACTGGCCCCAAAGCGGCAACCCACAGGAAACACCGGTTGTGTACAAAACGTTTCTGCACGCATCTCGCACGAGTTGCCGAAGGCCGTCGGCAAAATTGTCCACACGCCCAGTGATGGTGTTCACTTCGGACCGCCTTGCTGTACTAAGACTTTTCTTTTGTGCATTTACTCTGTCCCCTCACGAGCAACCTTGAGGCAATGTGGTTACAAATTACATACCCAACATCTATGATCTGACTGTCATCATGACTGCAGTGCTGACTGCCTGTGGTTGCATTGTGATCTTCCGGAGTGCCCTAAACATGAGTCGAAACTCCGACATTGATTTTAATCCTTTAGTGTTTTAATTGGGCCACATAAATGTGGCCTTTTTGCACGCAGAGCTTCGTTCTGCGGTATTTTAATAAAAAATTTTTAGTCAGGTCTCGTTCAGTAAAGTTTTACGGAAAAAAAAAGGCAATATATGCTAGTCATTGCGCCCGCAAAGACCGAGCATGCAGTCATGTGATCCTTCTCATCTTGAAATAGTGTATAAGAAGATAAAGGAAACTTTGAAAGAGGAATAAAGAAGGTTTTATTGTTGACACATTGTCTGTCTCGGTGTGTTGGGTCTCAAGATGCAGAGGTGCTAAGACCTCAGGGTTTATGCAACTGGTAAACTACTATTACAGGCATGTTGGAAACTACCCTTTCCAAAAGCCAGGTAAAGTGCTTTATGGCCACATTCTATAGACATCTGCCTCATTCGTACACCAGGGAGCACTGTTAGGCATGTTGGGAATTCTCGATTGTGATGCGCACCAGCGGTAAAGCGCAGCAAAAAAACCACTGGCTCCCAATGCTCAAAATTGTGGTCATGCTTATTTTCACTTCCTGGCGCGTTTTTTTTTTTTGTAGTAGACAATAAACGAGTACTGACACCAATTTTCGGCGTTAATATTATTGCGCAGTTCACTTCCTTTTCTCAACAGAATACCCTGACTTAAATATGAGTGGCCTGCGATGCGAAGAACATACCTTAACTGGATCCCATTAATCGCACTGACGGAACAGCACGCAGAGTGCACTCGGCAAATGGACATCAGCGTGACATCATCCCGTGGTAGCCAAAAGAAATGGCGCGGACACCGCTCGTCAAAAACGCGTGACGTCACTTCACTCGCGTGGCCCCGCGAGCGGCAGCTGGGCGCTGGCTCAATCACAAACGGGTGCAAGTAGCCAGAACTACAGGCATAATCACTGCCCAGGAAGGCACTGTTGGCAAAAATAAAGTTCCACACACTGGAAAGGAAGCGATAATATAGCCCGGAATCGAAAGCGGTCATCGAATTTCCGCCACAGTGGTAGGCCTAGCAACTTCAGGCAGCCCGGCCGTTCAGCTCCGAGCCTCCGGCGGCGGCAACAACGCCCCCACCGGCTTCCGTAGTGCTTTGACGACGTCCGCACAAAGCGGTGAGGTCATGCCGGGATTCTGTCATATGCGCCATGAAACTCTATGATATGCGCCTTTCGGGCTGAAAGCGCGGGAAAGTGAAACGAACAATTTTCAGGCCGTTCAATGTAATTAATTATCGTGCGCTGAAGTATTTAAAGGACTGTGTCAGGTTCGTCAGACCATTAAGCATCGATAAAAAGCAATAAAAATGGATCATAAAATTTTCGTTTCAGTACTTCTTTAAAGAAATATTCCAAGATTTGACGAACGGAAGCTCTTCACTGGTGGTATAGATTGTCCGCCACATACCAAAGTACCGTGTCATTGTGCATTTATATGGTGAAATATTACAAACAAGTTTGATGGGGGAGCCAAAATTACTTTGGCACAACTCATCTACAGCTGCCACTGTTGTGAGAAAGAATTAAGATTATTGTGGTTTGTCCATTAGTTTGTGATACCCCATGTCGTTATAATGGTGAGTTCCCATCTTGGGACCACGGCCCTTGCCATTGTTATATCCGAAGATTTCTTCTTTTTGGTCTCAATCCTTTCCTCCTACTTTAGTTTTTTCTCTCTAAAATAAACCGTGGCACAGCCTAAACTCTACAGGCAGCTTCTTGGCCAATCCCACGCGTGGCTATGCGTATTATTCAAGGGTACAACCAACCTTGCTAGGTCTGCAACAAAATGGTTGTACTCTAATTTTACAGGTGGCATTCATAGATTAAGAGGGGACGCGGCTTTCAACTTCGAAAAATGGCCGAAACATCGTTTTTTTAAAGCCACATATTCAGCTTCTATGTTTTCAATTCTGTGCGTTTGCAAAGTTTTTCCGCCGAAAACCGTCGCAAATTGGCATAAAAAATACTTGTGCCAGCAGCGGTGACAAAATATCAGCGTAAAAGGGCGAAAAAACGGCAATTTCCGAAGCGCTGTATCTAATCTCCGCAATGGTGCCACCGGGCGCGGGCGTATTGGCACCGTTAGATCGGCCGAGCGATCCTCTTTCCGGTTTCCGGTCGTCTCTTTTATCTTCGTTCATTCACAAACGCACGAACGGCAGACAAAAAAAGATGCACAAACGAAGCCAGAAATAGCTGCTGAAGCGTGATTGGCCCTCCGTTCGGCGTGCGCTGTAACGGCCCTCCTGATTGGGTGTCGCTGCGGCAACGCAAGATGGCGGCCGCCTGAACTGCGCAGTGCGCGTTTCGAAATTCCATTTTCGCTGCTTCGCTCGGCCAAGTTACTGCTCAATCATTTCATCTGCTGTGGTATTCAACACGGACGTTATCACGATGGGAATGCCTAAAATCACGAGCCAGGTTACGAGGAGTTGCGTGGCTCAAAAGACGGAGGTCATCGAACGATTCGTTGTGCGCGCAAATTTACTGGGGCAGTGCCCGGAGTGTGAAACGCTATGTGCGGCGCACGCTTGTGATAGCGGTTCGCGAAGTGAATTTTTAGTCTGATTTGCGATGTTTACACGCTCAGCTATTGCTATATGTTTGACAGTAGGCTTGCTAGCCTTGGGAAAGAAACGGTCGACGCGTCAAATGTTGCGGCGCGCACGGCATCGCCGTGGCGTGTGGGGCATGGCCTCATTGCTCTAGCTATACCGGTTACGATTGAGCGCCAGTAGTTATAATTAACGCCTACGACGTCAAATCTGACGGTGGTTACACCATGCGCCGCGAATATTGCATGGCGCCAAGCACGAGAGTTGGATGTTTGCCGTGGGTCTTTTAGCGATAATGCGAATTCGTCAAAATTTTCAATGAATAACTGTTCTCAGCATTAAAAATGTACCGCACCCGCATCATTTTCCAGATTTTTTAAAAATTAATAATTTCAGTGCATACACGTAGCCCTGTGCATATTGGCTGCGCTGGGCAAAATATTGGCTGGCTTGAATGTCAAAAGTATTTAAAAAATGTGCACGCATTGGAGTTGCAGCTATGCTGAATAGTGTACCAAGCTTTCGAGTAGCTCATTTGTATCATTATGATGCTTGGATATAAACCGTTGAGCATTGGCATGTACGAGTACTAAGTTGCTGCTGCAGGCAAGGTTATCGAACAAAAAAAAGTTGAAAGCAAGTTTTAATTTGTATGTACAAAAACTGTGGTTGATTCCTCTGTCATAGGGATCGGTAAAACACGAAAGTGAAGTGTGCTGCGAAATCTGCAGCTGAGCATGATTTGCGGGTCGGCGGCTGTCTTGTGGGTGTGCTGTCACAACGGATGCTGCCTGTCACAGCCGTTGTGACTGTCACAACGGCTGCTGCCGCCCTGCCAAACCCTCTCCTGTTTCTCTCTCTCTTTGGAGGAAACTGCCGCTAGAGGCGCTGGCGTCTGACACTATCCAGCCCATGCCCGGCCATCGGGGCCGCGGTGTTGTCGGTCTTTTAAAGTTCTCCTTTCGCTTTGTTTTAGTTTGTCTTATTTACATTGTGTTCAGTTTGTGGCCGTAGCGACTGCTACAACCGTAGGAGAGGGAGCAGCGGGACCGTATCAGTGCAAAGCCGCTTCGAACGGCACGCCAAGCGGACGCCGCGACGCACGCGCACACGTGCGGTCGCGGTTTTCGGTCTCCGCCGGACGGATTTGTGTCGGCCTAAACAGATATGCTGTTAAAGGGGCCAGGTGTCTTTTACGAGATTCCCGCTGACACTGACGCACACTAAAGATGATAGTGGTTTCCTCTCATGGATGTCAGCAGTGACCGAAAGCACATAAACCTGAACAATATGTTCACGCTCGCCAGTTGACGACAGTAGATGATGAGAGACTGGAATGGCTTGAACTTGTGTTCCTTATAGTGGACCTCAAAGATGACAGTTGGACAAAAAATTCCCTGAGCAAAGGACTTGTCACTTATCACCACCACAACACATATGTTGCGTGCGTATGTTTTATTTTTGCTCACCGAGAAGATGCATTCATCCCCCTCTGCTTCACTCTTTCTCAATGGGGCTGGTCGATTTACGCTCTCGGATTCACCGCGGACAACCCATGCAAGCAATTCGGCATTCGTTTTTCAAACATATTTCTGTGCCGTGTGAAATCTTCGGGCTATCCATGGTGAGTCTGAGACTAAAATCGAAGAGTTGCTTGCCTTCCCCCTCTTCCACTGCCCGCGCCCTCTCTATATTTTCTGGTTATCCCACGTCCGTTCAGAAGGGGCCTTGAATTTTTCAATTTTTCAGTGTGGATGAGCGAGAGGCCGCAGTTCGTTTTTTCTCGCGTGCATCGACACGTCACTTAATTTCATGAGGAATGCCAGATCGTCGTTGATTTCCTCTAGGTGGGCCGCTCTGGAACCACGTGAGCTGCCAGAACCTCCAGAAAGTTGTTTGCCTGGCCACGGCCACTCGATAACGGGAGATCGAGTGGCCTGGCAGCCAGCGGGCTGGAGCCAAACGCTGTAAATCGGAATCCAAACGCCGTAAATCGGGAACTCGGTGCGCACTAACCTGCAAACGCAACATTAATGTTAGTGGCTGCTCGAGTGGTTGATGGACAAATCAAAATTTTTGTGTTCACCTAGCCCAAGAAAAACTATTGAAAATGCGAACCTGGGCCGGCTGTACAGCGCCGATTCATGCTACACGCACGGGAGAACAGCCGAAGGTAGTGTCAGACGCCAGCGCCGCCGCGTGGCTGAAGAGCGCACCACGACGGCCATCTCTCTTCAATGGGCGATCGGGCGAGCTCTGCCATGCATGTTTTTAGAGGAGGCGATGGCTTGGTGAGCGACGTCCTGCTGGCGGGTCGCTTCGGCAAAGGTGTACTGGCGTCGTTTTCGAGATGGATATGACGTCAGTGAAATCTTGGTGCACCCCGGGATAAAACACTTTTGTGGGGAAATATAAAACCCGAAAACGAACAACCCGAAGTACAGCGTACTCTTCAGTACTAAAGGTTACTTCCCCGCAAGAAGACCCTGTGTGCAGGGGTGCACCCTTTACAGGCCGCTTGCTTCATTGTGATGGCGTCACTTCTGTGTCACTTCTGCGTGAAGTGACAATGGCGTCTCTTCTGCGTGAAGGCACATTTCACTGTCGTGTTTTACCGATTCCTATAAAGGAGAGATAAACCACATATTTTAACACGAAAGTGTCAAAAGTGTTTTATGCATGGAGGAAAGAAAAATGTTAGGAGGGAGCATGACGTCAGGCGGGGGGGGGGGGGGGTGATTTATTACCAAAGGAGGGAAGAGAAAAGGCCTGGGGATATACATAGCTTGCACTGACGTCACTGTAGCGGCCATCTTGGAGCACCGCCTGCACGGTGGAAAGCCGTGAACTTATCTCCCCCTCCGATCTCGAGTAGCACTGGGAAAGCGGAGAGCAGTACTCCAGAAAGGGCTGTGGGGACGTCACATGCAAGCTATGTATTGTTGAACTCAACGGGGAGTTCACCCTCCGGCAAGCCAACCTCCTCTGAAGCCGCTTTCTCCTCTCCTCGGGCTCCTCCCGCGCAATGCATTATGGAAAATCCACCACGCTCAGGCCCGCGGTAGCATTTAGTGGCTCCGGTTGGCTGCTGGTGGAGGTGGAGAAGAGCGCCGTCGCCGAAGGCGCCGTACAGGATTGTTCGCCAGCGTTGCGCTCCAAGCTTCGTATCGTGGAAGTACTGCCGCTGTCGCTGTACAAAGCAAGGCGAGACTTCGATCGCATTCTTACGAAGCACCCTCACGAGCTGCAAGCCCAATTTCACTTCTGACGTTGGATCGCTCGAACGCGCCGCCGTAAGATTACGCCTGGTAGGGACCTTGCTGAATTGTGGACTGACTGCGCCTTGGCAATAAATGGTTAAAGAAATGTTTGAAATGGTTGATCTTTTCAACTTTGCCGCTCAGGCAAAGTTGAAAAGATTATCACTTCTGCACGCGGCGGCGGCACACAACTCTCCGACTGCGGCGTGAACTTCGACGGGTCCGAAAGCTCAGTAAACAAAGATGTTTTCTGTCTCTCCCGTCCTACCACTTTGCCCACACGATCAGGCCGCTGCGCGTTTCGGGTTGAAGGCGCGCAACGACCAACGTTTTTAGATTAGGTCAGTTGGCAAAGAGCGCGGCCTTCCAAGCACCGCGGCGCGGGCCGGTGCTGTCGCCGACCAGGCGGTGGCGCTGCGGTAGCGTTGAGATCGGTCTCGGCGCGTCGTCTGCTACTCCTTGCTTGGAAAGGCGCCGGTGAACGACCACCGCACACCGTTAATGTTCTTCTTTGACATGCGAAATCCAACTTCGCTCTACTCTTACGCTTTAGTGACAAGAGCTTTACATTTTTATCGACATTATAACGAGAAACAAGCTCTACTTAAGAAAAAAAAAAAAAAAGGCAAGGCAAACACTGCACATTCCGCTTGTCTTCGGCTGCTTCCCGTTCCATTTATTTTTCCCCAGTACGGGATCCTTTATAGCTCAATAATGTTTAAAGCATACCCGAACACGTCTTACACTTCTGAAACTGCGGGAAAGCCTACAATAGTCAGCCATCTACTTGGAATCAAGAAAAGACGCCTCGACATTTTTATTTATGCTGTGGAAGCAAATGCAGTAGGTACGTTTTCACAAGAACATATTTACAACCCCAACCAAACTGATCAAGTGAGCCGATTGGAAACCAAGTGCTGACGTGCGCGCTCAGCAAATTCTTGGTATTTTAACTGCGGACACGAAAAATTACGATTTGTTAAACAGCTAGCTTCGCTGTTAACAAAGAAAATCGAACCAATTATTAAACCAATGTTTTTTTTTTATTTCTCTGACAGGTATAATGTGGTTTCTTAAAAGAAATAAACGTTTTTTCTAGGATGAGAATGTTTGTCGTACTGCTATTCTTTTTTGTTGGTTCGTAAATCTGATGGACTATCTGTTAGGGTCACAGAAACTTTCATTCATCTTCTTGTAGTCCTGATATGCCAATTGTTTTAAGCGTTTAGCCTTCATTTATCTTCTTGTAGCCCTGATATGCCAATTTTTTAAAGCGTTTAGCCTTCATTTATCTTCTTGTAGCCCTGATATGCCGATTTTTTAAAGCGTTTAACCTGGTAGTTTTTCCGCCGAGCCATCGCTTATGCTTTCTTCTGCGTTGATTTTTCCTGCACGTTTCTTTTTGCAATCTACAGATAGGCAACACTTCTCAGTTTTGACTAGTCAGATTTATAAGAGGTTTAACGCGCCGACGCTTCACAGCTAGGCGATGAGGCGTGCCGTAGTGGAGGGCTCCGGATTAATTTTGACCACGTAGGGGATCTTTGACATAAGCTGAAATCTCGAACACACGGGTGTTCTCGCTTTCCGCCTCTATCAGAATAGCGGCCGCCGTGGCTGGGAATCGAACCCGAGTCCTTGCGCCCTGCAGCTGCACGGCGCCTTGGCCACCGCGCCGGGTAGGGATCTGATCTGACAGCACCGGGAATATGTTGTGCCACACGTACACTTCATGCCCTTTCACGGCAGTTGTTGCGGATGAAACGTCTGAAAATAGGTAACATTTGTTCCGAGGGCTGATCTTTAAGACAACAATGTAGCGAATAAATGTTGCTACATTCTTCTGCCTTGTAAGCTGAGAGTGAATATTCCCATTTTGATCGCTGTAGCTACACGGCGGGACAAGCAAACCTGTTGAATTAACTTCAACCGACAAGTTTTGCCCCACTACTGCACCCTTCTCAATCAGCACAATTGCACCCAGAATCTTCGAGCTTGTAGAAGATAACCTGGCTAGGCGAAGCCTTCACATTCTACGATTGAAATGTCGGACATTTGCTGAATTCCTGCATAACTGCGAACCACAGCTCAGTTCCCAACGTACGTGCTGACATCGGCGCTTTCTACACCACTCGCGCCACTTACGCCAGTTTCCTCGCGCAAAGATCCATCATTTTGGCAGGACGCAACATAGGTGGGAACCACTGTCATCCATTTATGTCGTTTTCGGCATGACTTTGATGTCTTAAATTTGGTGGCGACAGATGCTCAGGTATGTCAGGGAAAATACGGGGCGCCGCGCCGTCCCTCAGAGTCCGCCAGCCTATCCTTACAGTTTGACCGTTCACGGCGTGTTCGTAACAGTTGACGATGTCTGAAGGCTCACAATGAATGTCACAAACGTATGTTTATGGCGTAACCTTGAAGTTTTTCCGCGGAATCGCGCTTTCCCACGCCTTCAATCCGTCAGGACCCTTCGGCGCTTTGAAGAAATGCCGCAGCACGGACTTTGCCGCTTCCGAAGCATACCCCGAACGGCAGCCCGGCGCGCAGCACGTCAACAAACCGCACCGACACTTCAGAGATCCACTAAAATATGTATGCACGATGACAGCACAGAGCTAATACGTTAATACAGACATGACGAACAGGCGAGCGCCAACAGCACAGCGAAAACACATGGCCGGGGCGAGCTTCGCTCCCCAAACTAGATCTCAAAGCAACGCAAGCGCCACCTCTCGGAATGGCGACAAAATGGTGCCGCCTCTCGAGGCGCAGTTTGCAAACTGACCTAATCTAAAAACGTTGGCAACGACTCGTCGCCGCAACGACTCGTCGCGGACGGCCCGCGGCAACCAAACGGATAGACGAACGCACACAGCGTCGGCGAAGGGCTACGTGAGGCGCAAAGAACTACCGCTTGCCTGTCACGTGAGAGTGGAACTCCCATCAGTTTTCCCTTTTTATTTTTTATGACTAGGCTTCACGATTGTCACGGGACGCTCCCTCCTAAACTTTTCTTTCCTCCATGGTTTTATGCCGGGGTCCACCAAGATCTCACGACGTCATATCCGTCACGGAAATGACATCGCCAGAAAGAAAAACTTTGACTGAAGTGGCTGGGCCGGGATTCGTGCCACAACTCTTTCGTCGCAACGGGAGGTACGAAACGCGCTCCTGACTTCGGTATGAACAGACGCGTGAACAGGACGACAAGCGCGCCTTATATCGTACTTTTCAGATGGTGCTGCCATCTAAGAGAGGCGAAGCGAAGTAGTGCATCATGACGCTAATGAGCGCCGACAGTTGGCGCCTCGATGCCAGAGCCTGTGTGTACGGGCGACGCGCAGCGTCAGCTGCGGAGAAGCCGACTTGCGAATGTCACGCTCGTGGCACGGTCCGCTGCTCCTTTCGCTGCAGCGGACCGTGTGTTCACCAAACGATTCGCTGACAACCCGTTCGGTTTCGTTCGCACAGTTTGTGAGCGCATGGGGTTTCAATCGGATTTACGCAGTGCTCCGATGCGTGTAACCAGTGTCTAATGTTGATGCGTCTAGTGATGCCCTACCGGTGAAATATGAATAGCGATGTGCAACTTATCGATGCACAATAATCATTCAACTGCGCGTGTGAAGGTAAATTTCACTTTTGTGTTTTACCAATTCCTATGAAGGAGGGGGATCAACCACATATTTTTCGTCTGCTTCTGCGCCTCCTCGGGAGAGAGTGCAGGCAAAACCATGAGCCCCGTCCGCGTGTTTCCAAACGCTTCGCTGCACAGAGTACCCACGTGACATGTGTGATGCCACTGTGCGCGCTATTCTCTTGAGCGCCTGCTAAAACGAACCCACCGTTCTGGCTCTGTAGGCGCTGATGGCTTGGGTTCGAATGGCCTGTTTTTTTTTTGTTTGTTTCTTTTCCCCCAAATGTAATTTTTTTTTCTAAACTGAAATCTACGCGTCGTTTTTGTTAATATTGGTGATTTCGTATGTTTTAGGTCGCTTTAGGTTTGAGGCGAAGCCAATAACCACGTTGAATTACCGTTCTCCAAAGCGCGAACAGACATGTCGCGTGAGTGCTCTGTGCAGTGATCGAAGCGTTTGGAAATAAGCAACCCGTCCTCTACCCGTCAGCACCATCGGAGAATCGAACAGCGCGGTTCAGGTGCCGCGAGCAGCGCCACTGAAACGCGTGGCGAAGTGCTGCACCGCCTGAACTACTTCACGGCCGGACTGGTTCACGCAACGTTCTTTGGTTCACGTGGTGCATGTGAAACGAACGGACCCAATTTGTCGCCATGACGCTGGTAACCAAGCAAAAATTCACCAACTTTTGCAATGTGGCTTTATCTTTCCAACATACGCAGCAATAAAGTAAAGTGATGCTATTATGTGTAGAAATAGAATGTGTACTTCACTATTTCCTTTTTTGGCACCCTATTTATTTATTTAGTCGCTTCATTCGTTGCGCCGACGGGCAGCGCTTTTGCTCGTATCTATTCATTAGTCGCTTCATTCGTTGCGCTGACGGGCAGCGCTTTTGCTCTTATCTATTCTGCTGCCATCCTGTTCGTCTGCTCCTTCCGCTTGCACTGTGTGCACGTGTAGAAGTTTTGTAGTATGCCTTGAAGGTGAAAATTTTGGTGCCTGTGAGTGCGAAGTGGCTCAGAATGTCAGTGAAAACTGAGAACAGCTAGGACACAAGGCGTGCACGTTGCTGTATGGTGCGACAACTTGGGGAGCATAGCACAGCGAATTTTCCCCGCTTCCCAGGGGACGGCAGGTAAGCACACTTTTTATTCAGTCAAAGTTATAAAGAAACAAGCGTTATCCTTATCAAAAAAAGCTGCAGGGCTAACCGAAAAATCTTCCGCTGTTGCTTTACAGTGAATTTCTTTTTGTTTGGCACAACGCATTTTTCAGTAATGTTGTAACCATGTGAAGCTACTTGTCGACAGTTTCTCTTGAGCCGATTGATGCCAGCGGACGCGCAGACGGAAATTTCGCTTCAGTATCGGTTTAGTGAGCGGTTAACCTGTTCAGTTTTTTGACCGCGAGAGGAAAGCTTGAAAATTATGTTTGCCGAATGTGCTTAAAATACGCTTCTTTGACGAACTGATTTGGCTTTAGAGCGTTCCGACGACCAGTTTCTTATCGTGAAATTAACACCTTCGAATGATTGCTAACACAAAAGAAACACCCCAAAAATCATTTACGTAGCAGCTGACCGCTTGCATTCCGTATTATGGTAATTTTTAGTTACCTGCGCGACGGCCGAGCCAAGGCTTTTCAACCTGTGCTAGGGCACATTTTTCGTACCTTCTTTGCACTCTAAATATTTGTTTCGCTTTTACGTTTTGTTTATTGATATCCATGGTGGTAGTTCTTCCATTTTCTGGGTGTGACGCATGGCTGGATTACGCGGAAAATTCGCTTTAGCTACAAGATGTTTTTAGGGCTAGCAAGTTGACAAGAGTAAGACAAGCGGTTGCTAATGGTGTGCGAAATGTGCTGGCCGTCTGCACTTCGTAATCATTGTATTATTCACGAACGTTGTCATTAAGAACCATCGTTGCTGTATAATTGTATTGTGTACAAGGAATGAAGTGGTGACATCTGCCGCAATTTTCTGTATAGATAAATTGTACGTCGATGTTTCTTTGATTGAATGTATAGATTTAACGTGCCGATGCTACACATGCGATCAGCCGCGCCGTACTGGAGGGCTCCGGATTAAATTTCACTTGTATTTTCACTGTAACAAAAGTTGACATGTGGTCTTTGTGAAATGCCAATGATGGACAATTTTTATTGATACGAGTAAATTCTTTCCCTGTACTGTTAAATTTTTTTTCATATTTTAGGATAACTAGCTTTCAAGATTACCTCTCATGGTTTTGTCTTTAACTTGACATTTTTTCTAGCCATTGAGTGAACATCATGGCTGAGGGGATTTAAATTTGAATTGTCTTAGATTGGTAGCATAATTAGAAATTTTAGTTCTTGGCATCTATGTTTTTTTTTATGCATGCGTGGCTTAACCTTACAAAATCGCAGCGATTATGTGTAATGCAGACACTCATACTCTCTTTTGACTCTCTTCGCCTAATGGAACTCTTCACCTAATATAACTATCTTTCAAAAGTAGTCTGGCGACCCCCGTTACAGGGTTCACAAAATAGTCACCAGAGCCACCTTTGTTCGTCGATTTGGAGTCGCAATGACTACGTCCAATAAAGTCATACATACTCCCTTTGGACTGTTGGTCTGGTGGAGTCTCGGGACTCTTTCAAAAAGAGTAAGAGGGATTCTTATTAGTGGGGTCACAAATTAGTCAACTGGCTCTGTGGTGTCGCGTCGGCGACGGCCCCGACGGGGCGAAGCAGGAGACGTGCGCGCGAGTTTAAGAGTCAAGCCAAAGAGCGGTTTATTTCGGCTCACGTCACATATATACACTGACTGATGTCACAGGTTAGCCCCCTGGTGGTAGAATCACTGACAGCAAAACCGAAACCAAAATCCCCGGATACTACAGGCTCCATAGGTGACCGGTAAAAAGCGCAAAGGCTCATGGGTACGTCGTTTGCTCCTGCAACTTCCGGTTCGAGATTTCTCCTGCCCTCCCGTACGTCGGCGGCTTTCAGGCGTGGGCGTGTATGTTGTTTATTTATCACAGGGCGCTTACCTGTCAGATAAACCCATAGAAGGATCAATCGTTGTTAGTTATGGAATTCCCTATGCATGCGTGTTTTTTCCCCCGGTGAAAACCGATAAACAACAAGCACACACGCACGTGAAAGCCGACGGCATATGGGAGGCCATGGATAGCTCCCGAACTGGAGGGGCGGCTCTCCGCGAGAGAAAACAATGTACTCATGAGCATCTGCGCTTTTCACCGGTCACCTATTTGACCACTTATCTGGAGTCATGGTGACTACATCCTACGGAGTCCTGCATACTCCCTTTCGACTCTTAGTCGCGACTATTGGCTTGACACTCTTTGAAGGAGAGTGGTCAGCCTCTACTGAAGAGTCCAAAGGGGGTCAGTTCTGTGGCAAGCGAATAACTCTATAAAATGAATCAGTACCAATTCTCTTTTTTTTTTATTGCAAGGTGCCGCGCTAGGAACTGTCTTTGGTGCTGACCTGGGACAAATACGTGGATGCGAGGCTGCTGACGCCGCCAACGTTCGAGGGGTGGCCCCGAAAGCCATCTTCGCTAGTGGCGTCCAGTGCTGTGGAAGCTCTGGGCAGCAATTTAGGCGAGCACAGGTAGAGCTGAAGCGCACCGCCCATTTCAGACACTTATGTCCACCTCGTTACACAAAATCCACAAACAGAGTACATGGTCAGTAGCGGGGCACACAGTCTTGGGCGACCGGAGGGACCTTCCTTTTCAACTGATCACGTGGACGCTGCTCTTGAAATTCATGCTGCAGTCATTGTTGCTGGTTTAGCAAGGAAGAGAAAGAGGACAAAGACGGCTAATCGCCAACTATGATCACCATCGGGGGTAGTGGAAGAAGATGGGGAGTAATCTCGGTGCGGCTCAGCCATGAACTCTCGTCCGCGTCTCGTTGAATCAGAATAAAAGCAAGCCATCAAAGGCGACGTGCGGACCGTAAGGGTGGAGGAGGGTGTCGATGGCGATTCACAGAAAGTAACGATATATGTCGTACACCCACGCAGGGATGGAAAAATATATTGAGCATGAAGCTTTAATGAATGAACGAATCTGCTGCTGTAAAAATGCCAAAGGCATTAACATGTTGGTTATGTTTCTCACACGCGGACGCTGACACGAACTCCCGCACATACACACCCAAAACTTCCTGGGGGCACTTAAAGGCCAACTGCACTCATATTTCAACTCGACCAAGTTTATTTTTAATGTTTAGGGCCTCCTTTAATGGGTCCTCCCCCCCTTGGGCCTCCTCCTCCCCCTGACGCGACAACCACAAATGAGGTACCCCGGCTCGATAACGTGGTTCCTCCCCAAACTGCGCCACATACTGCAACGGATTCCACCCAAAGACGCCAAATGATACCAACTCCACCAAGTGACTTCGATCAGCTGCTTTTACGGATGTTGTTCATGGCCCTGAAAGCGATCATACATGCTCTTCCACAGGCCAACAGCCTACTTGAAGTCAAGACCCTACTGGAAATGAAGCTAGTTATCATGCATGGCAGGCATGGAACCCCACTTATAGACGATCTGTAATATTTCAGTGGAATTGTAATGCCCGCAGGGGAAAAATGGGAGATTTCCGTAAATTTGTAGTGCAATATAACTTTCCTGTGCGGTGCATATTTGAGGCCCGCACTGAACCAAACTTTCGTCTAGCAAATTATGTCGTGTACACATCAAACCGAGGTGTTACTCCAAGTCGTGCAATGTTGTGTGTACGGCAAGATATACCATCTGTACTAGTTGCATCCTCGTCTACCCAAGCCCCAGAATTTGTGCAGTGCAGGGTTGTATTGGGGAACACAACTGTTACAGTAGTGAACCGCATACTGCAATAGCTTGGTCTGACCTTACCGATATGTGCCGGCCAGACGTAAGCTTCATTATTTGTTGCGGACATTTCAACGCTCCACATGAGTTATGGAACAGCACCGCCACTGACAACCTAGGGCGACAGATAGCGAGACTCTTAGACTTCTTTGATTACGCAGTGCTTAATGACGGCTACTCGACATTTCTCCGTGGGCTATTCCAATGTATTGGACATTTCATTTTGTTCGTCGGACCTGGCTTCTGGCGCAGACTGGACTAGAGACGTGGATGCCAGGGGAAGTGACCACTACCCTATTTACATCCACCACCAGGCTCTCGGATCTACGCCACCCCGGCACAGCGAACGAATAGTAAATTGGGCTGCCTTCAGACATTTGCACACAGAACACCTCGGGGAAGCCTTGCGATGTGGACGAGTTCACATCTACCATCAAGCGGCACCTAGACCAGGCGAATCGACATGTGCCCGTTCCACCTGGGTACAGGGACATCGACTGAGAATACGAGCGTCTGCGTGTCATTAGGGGACGAGCTCAACGTAAATATCGTAGATCTGGACTGATTGAGCATTACAACGAAGCCTAGTGTATTTTCGCGACGATTCAAAAGCAAATTCAAAAGGTGTCTTTTAAAAGGTGGAATGAATTTTGTCAGTCGCTGTCGCCGTCCACCTCAGTGTCGAAAGTCTGGAATGTTGTGCGCGCTTTTCGTTCACCAGTTGCCCAATTGCGTTTTTTTCGCTCTTTAGCGGCATATCGTAACGTGGCGTGAATCTCGATTGCGGAAGAGTTTCACGCAGTAATAACACGGGCTAGTCCAGCTGCCAGCACGGACCTGTACGAAGATTCGCTTGCCTCCGCATGTACCCTTATACAAGAAGCAATGAGTTCAGACTCCTCTGAGGTGGATGCAGATTTCACATTGGGTGAGTCAGTGTCAGCTGCTTTGACAAGCATTCGTCACCGAACTGCACCAGGACCTCACGGAGTACCGTATTTGGCATTTTGCAATCTTGGTCCAATCAATACGACCCTATTGTTGGAACTATACAACAGAATTTAGAGAAGTGGACGGGTGCCAATATTATAGAAACTAGCAAAAGTGGTGGCTCTACTAAAGGCCGGGAAAAGCCCCTTGGCATTAGACTTATTCAGACCTGTCAGCCTCACAAATTGTATATCCAGAGTCACGGAGAAAATGATCAACGAACGATTGATGTATTGGTTCGAAAGTCAACATATGCTACTATGAAAAATATCAGGCTTCCGCATAGGTCGATGGACAGCATCATAGGATAGTACCATGGACATCATCATATGTTTGGTGACATTTGTTGAACACGAAAAGTCCAAAGGCAACATTACGGCGGCCATATACCTAGACATAATGCGTGCCTATGATACGGCTATAGCCACGTCCATGTCCTAGAAGGATTGGCGCTATTAGGACTACGTGGGAGGACGCTCCTCTTTATATCCGACTTTCTTGAGGGCAGGCGAATTTTTGTCACGACAGAGAATGCGAAAACATCGGAATATGTTGTTACCCAAGGGGTTCCTCAAGGCAGCGTTCTAAGCCGCACTCTTTTCAATGCAATAATGGCGCAGTTACCAACACGCCTCCCACATGGCATTCACTATTTCATTTACGCTGACTACATATGCCTTTGGACATACCGACCGTCATTGGAAGTCATTCAAGCCAAATTACAAAGCGGAATTGATGAAGTTTCGATGTTTCTGAAAGAACGAGGAATGTATTTGTCGGCCGTAAAATCAGCAGTACTTCCTTTTATTGTGACACAATTGAAGGGATTCAGTATATGCCTGGAGGGAAGACCCCTGGCGCTTGTGACAAACCATCGTTTCCTAAGCGTAATAGTAGATTGGAGGCTCTCCTGGTAACACCATCTTCACGTTCTGGAGACCAAGGTGAACAACATCGTCCGCCTTCTGCGACACCAGGCGGGAGCCCGTTGGGGAACCTCCACGGATGTTCTACTGAGACTTCACGGGGCTCTTGTGAGATCCGCTATCGGATACTCAATGACAGTTCTCAATGGTTTATCACCTTATGGAGAGAAGACACTCACCCTACTATTAGAGAGAAGTCTTCGGGTGTGCTTGGGGGCTCCCAAAACCACGTCAAGCCCCCTTGTGCTGCCAGAAGCGCGAGTGTTTCCTATTGTGGTCCTGCGCCTAAGAGAAATAACTCGGCACCTGTTCAGAATATTCACGCAACATGCTTACCACCCACTAGCAGATGAAATATTGAAGCGAACTGGTTTGAGGGTCTCTGCCATGCTGCAAGACTAGCAGGCACTCCTTCCTGGATTCACATGGTGGCCTGATCCTAGTCCTTTCTGGCTTCTGCCACAGCCTAACATCACTGCTGGAATACCAGGCATCGACAAGAAGGCCAATGTTCCTTTCCCGGCGTTGGTCCAATTAGTGCTTATGCATATTGCCGCGAACCATGCATTGGGTTTGTTTATTTATGTTTTGCTTTTACCGCCCGGCTGCGCCGGTCTGTGTTGTCTCAGTGCCAAGGGAAGCGCGTGTTCCATTCTTTCTTTCTGTGCCGCATGTGTTATCTGTTCTGATACGGTGAGCATTCCGATCTAACGTGAACAGCCCGGAATAATCTTCTTGGATCTACAATGTTCTCGATGCGAATCGACGGTTCGAGAACCACGCGCGCCGAAAGATAAAAAGCCTGCAGAGCAGACGCCGGGGTATTCGAGTCGCCGTAGCTCGCATGCGTACGTCACTTTGTTGACTGCTGCTTCGCCGCCTCTGTGTTTGAGTTGTTAGGGGAGCACAAGTTTGCTCCAATAAACGTGTTTTCCTCAAAGACAACCGCGTCGTCTTTGGCCACGTGACAATATGTATAACGCGCACGTGGACAAGCTCCATGTGTGCATGGATGGATCTTGCAATACACGTAGCTCCCCTTGCGCATTTTCAGTGCCTGTATTAGGTGTGGAGCAGATGTTCCGAGTGTCACACATAACATCCTCGACAACTGCTGAACTTTGTGCCATTGTAGAGGCTCTCAAGTTTATTGCCACGAGGCAGCAAAGTGCTAGGTGGGTTGTCTGCTCAGACTCTAAGTGAGCTCTTCTGCTCCTATCAAATGTTCAGGCCAGAAATGGGTACCGAATAATGGCTCTTACGATTGCGGAACATCTTCAAACAGCCCGCCATAAAGGGCATGTCATAGACTTCCGATGGGTACCCAGCCACAGTGGCCTAAAAGGAAATGAGGCAGTCGACTGAATCGCCAAACAGGGGCACGACGACGGCGACGAGCTCACCGTTCCTCTCTTCGCTGATGATATAAGGAGTGTCAGGCGGAAGCTAAGTGAGCAACGGTCCGCAGAGGCGTGGTTTGATGAATACACGAAGCGATCATTGCTGTACGCAATAAATCCAGCCTTACAGTTACGTTTGAACGTGGAGCTAACACGAAATGCAGGAACTCTGCTTCACCGTATGCGAGTCGGTGTGGCTTATACAAAGTAGTTTCCTTTACGAATTCACTGTGCAGACTCACCATCCTGCGCATGCGGAGCGCCCGAGGAAAATGTTTGCCACGTGATGCTAGACTGTCCATTATATTCACGGCACAGACGTGAACTTTCCAACAAACTCCCATTAGATAATCGTTATGTTGTATGCTTAGCATCTCTACTAGGACCATGGCTTGATGCGGGTCTTCAAATAAGGATGTTCGTGCCCTGAATGTGTTTTTTACCTCTACAGTAATAGGGACAAAGTATTCGGTGACGTATTAGCTTTTTACCGTGACTCAGTGAGCACCAACCCAGGAGGACACTTTATAGACAACTATTAGTATTCCCGAAATCGTTGTGCGCAGTGGACTTGTATAGGCGGGTCCGTGACCCTGTATATGGTGAAATGGAGTAGCCGGGAGCACATTCGCTTCCAACCTCTCTAATCAATAAACCAGTTAAACCAATTTTTGTTTTACTGCTGGCCACATACGGGGGAAGCGCGGTGGTGACGCACTTGGCTCCTGATCTGAAGACCCTGGTTTCAAATATGAACTCAAATGTATTTTTTATTCACTCTTTACAGCGGCAGCCATTTTGTATAAACGGACAACAACGGCGACGACAGATTCCGCGGTATGTGGCACGGCTCCGTGGCCGTGTGCATGACTCTCTCCTAAAAAAAATGTACACCCTATTCTGAAAACTTTTTATTCCTGCGTTCCCTATCACGTGCGGAAGATTCGGTTCGTTTGGCTGCCCGGTCACTGTGGGTTAACCCTTAATGAAACCGCTGATATGTTAGCTAAAACAGCTTTGACTTTACCGATTGTAGAGGTTCTTCTCCCGTTTTTTGCGTGTTGCACGTTATCGCCAATAGCTGTTGAATCAAGATGTCTCTGATCACGGTCTGAACACTTCTCCTGTACTTGAACATCTCAGGTTCCGCCTGAAAAGAAGTCTCTAAACTCTCTGGTGCGTGTTGGAAGGAATGCCTGCCCGGCACCACGCGCATGACGTCAAGGTCATGGCGCGAGGCGCGGGGCGTGAGAGCTTTATTCTCTTCACTATGCTACACGTGCGGGTGTAGCAGATTGTCCCACATCCTCCCCTTTCAAGGAAGGTTACAGCTTGTAGTCCGATGGAGCCGCCTCTCTGGACCGGCTCGCCGCTGTACGGTTCCAGCTCGGTCGGATCTACCGCAGCGATGGTATGGACTTGGGGTCGATCCGCTTTTCGTCCCCTGGTGAAAGCTGTCGCCTCCGCTCGCGTCGTCGTTGCTTTTTCTGCGAGCGTCCCCTCGCTTCTGCTTCTGGACCGTCGCTGTGGGGTCCGGCAGGAGAACCTCGGTCGATGCGGACAGCGACTCGTTGCTCGGGGTGTAGTCTGATGCGGACAGCGACTCGTTGCTCGGGGTGTAGTCTGAAAACTGCCTCATACGCGATGGTCTGTGCTGCTGCTCTGATGGTCTGTGCTGCTGCGCTATGGATGCTCCTCGCACGGCGGCACGGGCCTCTTCACTGTTTTCAAGCATCGTCTCCGTATCCGCCGGGGGTGGCCGCTCTAGCGCGCTGGTGGTTCGAAAGAACTCACCGTCAGGCAGCCAGGAGACCGAAGGTTCGAGCAGCGATTCATCCCTGTTGGCGAAATTGTACCACGGCTCGCTCGTCTCCCCGCGAGGGTGCCGCGGGCGCCTGTCAGCAGGGCTGCCACGCGGATGGTGCGGGCGCTGCGCCGGTTGTGGCACGGAAGCTGCCGGGGGAGGTTGCGGAAATTTCCAGCGCTCGGGCGTTGCTTGCCGCGAGGGTAGGAGGGGGCCGCCACGGGGAGTACAGGGCGGTGCCGATAGCCGGAACAGAATCGGGTCCGCGATGTACTCGGGAGGGCGGTGCTCGATGTCCTGCTTCGACGGTTGGTTGTAACCGTAGATGTAGCTCATTTCTTCGGGACTAAGATAGCGCTCTCGAATCAGCTCTGAGAAGGTTTCCAAGCACATTCGCTGAAGCTCTGCCCTGGTCTGCTCGTACGGTGGAAGTGGTATCGACACATTGTTGACTGACGGGAACAAACCAAGGTTGGTGATGGCTGGTTTTCCAAGTAGGGCTGTGCGCAGACCAGGTAAGATGTATACTTTTTTCCACGCTTTCTCGGCCGTTGAGCTCGAAATGAAGCCTTGCCAGTCCCGAGATGCGCAGAGTCTTTCCATCTGGACCCTGAAGCCTCCGGTCGGGGGAAGTCAGAACGACGTGCTTGAAGAGCCGTCGGAATTGTCGTTCCGGGATAACAGTCTCGCCCGCACCCGTGTCGATTTGGAAGACCAGGGTCTGTGACTCGACGAGGGGAGAGACTTCCCACTTGGATGAAGCCGTCGTCGCCATGAGGCCCAGGAAACCTGGCTCCTGCTCGATGTTTCGAAGATCATTTGCTGAGCGGCAGACGGTTTGGAAATGACCCTTTTTCCCGCAATTCTGGCAGACGCAGTCTTTGGCAGGACAGATGGCCCTCACGTGACGCTCTTTGCCACACCAGCCGCATGATTTCTTGAAACGCCTCGGGTGGTGTGTGGTTGGGGGTGGCGTTGCAACTGGGTCTTTAACGGGTCTACTACGCCGTACTTTCAGAGCGTCGAGGTTGACAGCTTCCTTTGGCGTGCCCGATAAGAGTTCTGCCTGCTGCTGTTGGACTGCTTCATTCTGACGAGCGATGGTTAGCACCTTCATTAGGTCTAAGCTGGGGTCAAGCTGCAGAGTTTGCGACAGTTTATGGTTCTTGAGGCCCACGACTAGTCTGTCTCGAATTAACTCTTCGCGGAGCTCCCCGTAGTTACAAGAATCTGCTAGTGCGTGTAGGGCTGTTGCGAAATCTTCGACTGACTCACCATCCAGCTGGACTCGGGTGTTGAATTTCGCCCGCTCGTAGATGATGTTTCGCCGAGGTATGAAGTAGTCCTCGAAGCCCTTAAGCACTGCGTCGAAGTTCTTCTGTTCGTCAGTAGTCAGCTTGAAGGTATTGAAGATGTCCTCTGCCTGGGGTCCCATGAGGTAGACCAGTGCATCCACCTGGCATTCTTTGGGTCGATCGCTGAGCCCTGAAGCAGCCCGGTAGCGGAGGAAACGTCTCTTCCATTGGGGCCAGTCTGACGGTGAGAAGGTGAACGGGTCAGGTGCCGTGATCTGGAACGAGGCCGCGCTGCCGTTCTTGTTGGCCATCGATGGTGAGTCGCTCGCGAAGGTCGCACGCAGGTCTGTAGTCGGGGGAAGGCCCGTAGACGAGGCAGAAGCGGCTTCAGAACGAGGGTTGGTTGGGTGTGCTGACGTGTCGTTCAGGCGGAGAGCAGCGGTCAGCACATCCCACTTCTGACACCATGTTGGAAGGAATGCCTGCCCGGCACCACGCGCATGACGTCAAGGTCATGGCGCGAGGCGCGGGGCGTGAGAGCTTTATTCTCTTCACTATGCTACACGTGCGGGTGTAGCAGATTGTCCCACAGTGCGAAGTATCGCTGACTTTTTTTCGCTGTGGTGTGCCTCCACTTAATCGGTACCTGTATCGGGCAAATCTGACAACCTCCCCCTTGTGCCACTTTTGCCCAGAAATTGAACCAGAAGAACATTTCTTCCTTTTTTGCCGCCGATTTTCAAACCATCGAAAAAGGCTGCTGGGATTCCCGTGCGACGTCTTGGACTGCCTTTGACTGTATCGGCGCTTTTGTCTTTTGGGGGCTCTAGCCTGGTCCAGTGTGATGCGGACGGGTGCAATGCCATCCACTCCTTCATTTCGGAGACAGCTCGTCTGCAGTGTTAAAAATGTCCCGATAAAGGCTGACTCTTACCTAGTTTTCCTACTCTTCTCTCGGTTGTTTTTCTTGTTTCTCTCTCTCTCTTCCTCTCTCTCTCTCTCTTGAACTTAGATGAATTTCTTTCTTCTGCTCCATTTTTTCATCGTATGATTGATTACAATGGTACAAGAACTCTTCTTGGCCAATCCCCCTAAGTGGGTGTGCGTAATTTTCCGGCCACCACTACAGCACTCCACTTATATATGACTTCAGGGAATGTACGACGGTCAGGTCTTGCAGCACTACCCGAGGTTATGTATTGTTGCTCACTGAAATACCGCCCTTCGGAATATCGGTCTCGCAGACGTCACACAGAGTACAGAAAAACAAGTTTGCTGTGAAGGCAGCTTTAACTCAATACGGTAGGGTACGACAACTTCAAGGAACATTTTTATTGCTTGGTGTACGAAATGAACTGTCATGCTTCAGCAATGTTGACTCAAAGTGGCGACTGCAAATTGAAAGCGAAAGGGAGTCAGTCGGTCTTTTCTTCCACGTTAAGAACATTTGAGAAAGTTCAGTTATATGTACTGTCTAAGAGTCCTACGCGACATAATTGTACGTGTTTGGCTCGCCCTCAGGTTTCTGGAGGTAGTCTTTTTTGACTAGGATTCCTATGGATTCCTCAGTTTCTGCAGCCTTGGGGATGAACCTGGGTGACAGCTCCTCTGTGACCTTAGAGAGCAGTTCCTCGTGTCTCAGTGTCTTGGAAGATTTCATGATCCTCACTATGGCGGCTTGTATAGCAATCCTTCGGTCTTGCTCAATCCTGTTGTAGGCATCTTCCTCTTCGGCGTTCGACTCGTCATTTAGAGGCACGTTGATGTTCACTCGCGCTTTCTCGTTGCTATAGTCCACTGCAAGGGACACCACCACTTCGGGGCCAAGCACAGCGCTTATCTCCGGAGAAGCCTCACTGGCAGGGCAGACAAGTAGCTTGCAATCGATCAGAGTGTTGAGAACCTTGTACAGAGTGTCCATGTCCATGCCGGTGGCTTCTTGCAGCTCCGTTACGGTGAAGGAGAGCGCGAGGTTGTACTGCAGCAGAACGACCATCTGAAGGGTGGATGCTTGCAGTGTGTAGCAGCTTGAGAAGCAGCCAGTGACCAGTGCTCCGCTGGAAACGTCGTGGAGCCACTGGAGCTTTCTGCCGTCATGCCGAGAGTAGTAAAACAAAGTGAATTGCTGGACACTGCGTTCCAACTCCGAGGGTAGAGCCAATGACACTGCCTCCTGGAAAGGCCACGATCCGAAGGTGAGGACTTGTATTCCAATATCAAGATCCAGTGGTTGGCCGGTGCCCTCCATGTGATTACGAAACTCTTCGTTGATGTCCTTACTTACAGAAACGTCCTGTAACATGCGGAGGAATGTCCTAACGTACGGGAAGCCACACGCTTGGTGAAGTTTCGAAATCATGATGGCCTCAGCATCTATACTAATCGACAAGTGATCAACAAGCCGCTTGGCCAACCACTTTGTGTAAAATCTCTGAAATACATCTTTGTTTTCAGTGTACTTCAATACCAATATGACTCCATTGAGCTTCTCTTCTAGGTCTGATTCATCTGTGTCCTGAAAGCTGCTTTTGAGAATATTGTCACTGTACATAGCCAGCATTTCAGGGGACTTCTTGGGTGAGTTTGCAGCCGTTGTCAGAACATTTCTGTTAGTGAACTTAGTACATGCTCTATCGAAAGAATGAGCAAACTGGGCGTCGTTGCCGAAGGCGCTGACAACGAGGGCTCTGTACTTGCGGTGCACGGGCAGCAATGTGCGCACGTACAGCATAGCGTCTTGCGCAACCCCGTCGCCTAGGCTCTCTACAGCCAAGAGACCTTGCTTCCGCACATGCTCCTCAAAAAGATCGCGTAACTTGGTGAGCCCATCTGCTGTGCGTGAAACAAGCTGAAACATACGTCCAATGTCCTCTTCCTTGTAATCGCATAGCAGTACCTCGAACTCGGCGTAGAATGAGTCAAGTTGCTTCTCAATAAGCACGTTTTCGCAGGCTTTCGTAAGGGGTTCTAACGTCGTCTCGTGCAAATACGAGGCCACCCGTCGCTTTTCGTCGCTCAACTGCTGCTCAACGATCTTCATGTACTCCGTGACCGGGTTGTGGCTAAGGAACTCCACTGAGTTTTGGCTGTAGAAGTGTTCGGTAGCTTCCAGGAAAGCCTTTTCGAAAGCTTCGCGATACGTCGACAGGCCAGCTGTGGACTCTCCCTCATTTAGACCGAGCTCGACGTAGCTGGACAGGATAGCACGAACCAGCGAAGCGTCGATTGCTTTGCCATTTCTGTCGTCTTCAATGAGTGTTAAAAGAGCATTGGTCATCTCTGTGCACAGCGCAGCGAGGAAGTGGTTCCTCCAAGCAATCAAAGCCAGCTGATAAGCGTCGCGGGCATTCATTGCGCCCTCATTCAACTGCCGTTTCACCCAGGTCTGGTTGAAGTACAAAAAAATGTCATTGAGTGCCTCACTGGAAGATCTGTAGCGTTTCCACTGCTCGCTGTAGAAGGAGAGGATGTCTGTCGGTTCCAGATCAGCGCGATTTCTCAACAGAGACGCCAGGTAGTCTTCCAAGAACTTGCTCAGCCGCTCACACAAGTCCTGACCCGGAGACAAGTCCAAGCTCCCAGCGGCTTTTTTCGAGCTGGTCGTTTGAGCGTTGGTGGTGCCATGACGGTCGCTGGTGCAGAAGCGATACACCAGGGTGTACAGGTCCGCATAGTAACCAGTGGGCATCTTTTTATCGAAGTCTCTGTACACCACGCCGATACCGTCCCTCAAGTCCGCCCATATCTGGTCGAGGTCGACTTGCTTCGACTGAAGTCTGTTCGCGTCACTCGCAGCCATGATTGGTTGGTTGGTTGGTTGGTTCCTTATGATATGGCGCGTACCCACGCGGGGGATTGGCCAAGAAGCTGCCAGTAATAATTAGGCTGTGACCCGGTTTATTTTAGAGAAAAAAAAAGGAGTACGAGAAAAACCTTGAGAGTAGAAAAAAAAAATCTTTGGATTGAACAGGATTGTCAGGAAAAAAAAAAATCTTGCGAATGAAGGCATAGCTATCTAGCAGGGCATCCGGCCTGTCGCCGCAACAAAGGAATGAAAGGCGATCACGACATCTCTGTGGCAATATCCTACGACGGAAGCACCCAGGGAAAGAATAACGGTTAAAGATAAAGGGAGATTCAGCCGATTAAACGTGTATTCAAGGTGCGTGCGTCGCATCGAGGAAAAGCTGCGGCAATTTAAAAGAAAGTGTTCTATTGTTTCAGGGGCATTGCAGAAAGGGCATTGAGGAGATAACGCCTGACCAGCTTTGTATAGATAAAAATTTAAAGGGGGGATTCTGCAACGAAATTTTGTGATTGCGACCTCACATTTACGAGATTCGCAGAATTTAGGCTTCCATAAGTGAGAGAGGTGAATATAGTCGGAGCATGAACGAAGGGCATCTTGCCGATTACTTTGTAAAACTTGAAGGCGCCTGAACCTCGCCCCCAAAAGAAAACTGTCAATTGGGCAATTCACGACGGCAGGACCCCCAAGAGCCAAATTGGCTAATTGGTCTGCCATTTCATTGAAGATTATCCCTGCGTGACCAGGGACCCACACTAACCGGATCTCGCGAAGCTGGTAAGGAATGAATGAACGGAATGACCTGAGAATAGAAGAATCTTTATCATTTGTTAGAGCAGTGCACACGGAGAGAGAATCCGAAAGGATAACCACCCCCCGCAAATCTGTGCTGTAGTTTATTAAGGGCTAAGATTATCGCCAATAATTCTGCCTGAAAGATCGGGGTATAGTCTGGCAGCCTGATTGAGAAGGACCAATCTAGAGACTGAGAATATATCCCTACCCCAGCCTTCTCATCACGTTGCGAGGCATCTGTGGCAATGACGACATCAGTATGAAGAGTGGCCAAGTGATCTTCAAGTAAATGATTGAGTAATCGGGCCGGCAATAATTTCGCATGCGAAGGAAAAATGTTGTCCAAGCTTATGTCGACAGGCGACAAATTATCAGAATAGGGCTGGAGTAGAAAAAGATCTGCACGAAGAGGCTGCAGCCATGCCTGAACGCAATCCAATTGAGGACGCTGAAATCGGGGCCACGTAAATCCTCGAAAAAGGTCAGGCCTCAAGAGGAAGATGGGTTGAGCTTCGTATAATGGAGATTCAAACAGTTTTAGAAATGTTACAACAGTTAATAATTTAAATCGATCCAGAAGTGAAGGCAACCGTGCCTCAAGGTACAATACAGAGTTAGCTACATACTTTGGCAACCCTAAACATAAACGCAACGCCAATCTCTCAATAAGAAATAGGGGATGGAGTTTGTACGTCGCGCAGCCAGAAAATAACACGCAACCAAATTCCAATACTGGGCGAACATAGCAACGATAAATCATTAGCAGGGCGTCTCTACGCATACCGAATTTATGATTGCATAGCCTACGCAGCACTCCCGCAGCTTTTTCACCTTTGGCAGCAATGTGCGAAATATGAGGACGCCATGTGAGGTGGTCGTCATAAATTATACCCAAATATTTAATTTCCGTGACCTGAGGGATGGATTGCAACCGGTATGTTAGACGTAATGATATAGGGTTATTGCTGGGAAATACTATAACGGCACATTTACTGACATTTAGCGAGAGGTGTAACGTGCTAAGCCAATTATCCAGGACAACCACATAGTCCTGCAGTCGCTGATATAATGCTTGGATGTCCCTATCAGCCGAGAAAAAAGCAATATCATCGGCATACACATAGGTAGATATGCCGTTCTGTATTGGGATAGAACTAAGGAGTAAGTTAAAAATAACTGGAGAAAGAACTGATCCCTGAGGAACTCCACGAAATTGGTGATACTGGGATGTCGATAAGCCGCCCTTGGAACAAAAGAATTTCCTTCCCTTTAAAAACTCACCAATCCAGGAGCGGATGTACCCTGGAATCTCGCTAGATGCAAGGCGTGACATCAACGTGCTGTACTCTACGCCTTTGCTATATCTAGGGTTACCAGCGCACTTACATGTTTTAGTCGGCGAGCTAATTTAATGCGGCTCTCGATGTCGACGTGGGCCTTCCAAATAGAATTTCCAGGTCTGAAGCCAATCTGGGCGGGGCTTAGAATACGATTACTGTTCAGAAACCGCATAAGCCGGCCATGCAATACCCTTTCAACCAACTTTACCACGTTGCTAGTCAACGATATCGGCCTATATTGTCTTTGACGAAACCCAAACTTTCGTTTTTCAACAATGGTGCTACCCTAGCGATTTTCCATTCAGAAGGTATCCAGCTGTTTTTTAACGACATGTTGACAATGTTTAGTAAATCATCAGGAGACACCTCAAGCAGAAATTTTAACATTGCCACCGTAATGCCGTCTGATCCTGGAGCACACTCAGACAGCTGTAAAACAATATCAGCTAATTCCGCCCTTGTCACTGGAGTGAAACCCTCATTCGAAACCTGGCACACAAAAGGAGAGGCCAACCCAGAAGAAAAACGAGATTCCAGTTCCTGTGCAATACGTTCCAAAGTTTCCATAGACTCACTCGTCGACTGAACAATTGACTTGCCGTTATCCTGATCTTGTACAACCTTTCTTGAGCGGAGGAATCTATGCAACATGCGTCTATTTTTGGACTTTGATAGAGAGGCGAACTTTTGGGTGTTATAATTTTCTTTTGCTTTAGAAACAACCCGCTTGAATATTGCAGCTGCAAACTTGTAACTGGTCCAATTGGATGGGCATTGGTTTTTAAGAACGTTCTTCCAAGCCGCTTCTCTCTGTGACCTGACGGCACAGCCATGATGCTGTGCCGTCAGGTTCTAACTCATCTTCTTCTTCGTTTTTTGCGTAGCGCATACAAATGGTATTACTAAAGGCCTGAAACGTGGTTAATTACAATGTTTTAGCAATTTCATAAAGAGGTAAAAATATGCAAGTTTATATCTTTTTTTATTCAAGACGTGGCCTGAGATAAAAGATGGTAATACTAAAACGAAAGAAAACTTCTTACGATAAACCATAAAGGGGAGTGCTGAGAAACGAAGCAAATGAAGTTCTAAGGAAAAAACCTTGCTTTGCCTGTATATTACCGTTAATATAAAACTAGGCGTTACTATTGCGCAAACGTCGTTACCGGACACTAATGAAATGTGGGCAGCTGTTGACACGGATAGAGTTCCCCACAATAGGTTACTCTCAGCACAGAAAAGCAGACTGCGTATGATGATGATTACGATTATTAGAATTGCACATACCTACATTGGAAATCTAACGGGAAATTTCGTTTTTGTGACGGAGTTAGCATGTGTGGCTGAGGGTAACGCTTATTGACTATAGTAATTTGGACATCACAAGTCTTCGTTGTAACTCCTAAATGCATCGAATTGCTAGGAGGTACCAACCAACCACGCAACCGCTATTGACCTCACGTGCTATCTGAGGAAGAGGAAGCAGAAGAAAGCATAACGAGAAAGCATAATCTTTTTGTTTTATTACGCAAGTACGCCCTTTGGCATAAACTAGATGTAGTCCAGCAGTCCCGTCTCCACAATGAAGTCGAGGAGGGGCCGGTATTGGGGACCGTGCGTCCAGCGGCGAAGGTCAGGTGGTCGTCCTGGGTGGTACCCAAGGGCCCTCATGTGACGAACTCGTGCTGTCTGGAGGCCCGAGCATGAATCCAGGAGGTGGACCAGGGCCGCTTCAGAAGCAAGGGTTTTACAGAAGGGGCATGTTTCTTGGGGAACTTGCGTCCTCCATGAGGCCTTTATCGCCGGGGTCAAAGCTGCGCCCACGCGGATTCTCCGAAGCGCCACCTCCTCGCGGCGGGTTAAACCGCCAGGAAGGTCCGACCCGCGCGGGGGAAGAAGGGCACGCGTGGAGCGCCGGAGAGACTCCTTGTGAATGATGAGGGTGTCACTCTGCGACTACTGGAGCAGGGGTAGCGGCCCAGTTACCCTCTGGGGATGGCAGGCCGCGGCTAGCGTCAGTGTGGGCAGGTGTCGAACGTCTATTCCACAGAACTCGCACGGGACACGGAATTAAATGAGTTCACAATGCGATGCACATCGCAGGTCAAGTCGAGCGACTTGGCGACGCGTCGGAGTTCCCGGACTGCCTGTGTGGAGTCTGTGTACAGGTGAAGGCACGACGGCGGGTTTATGCGTAATCGAGGCTCTAATGAGGCTAACCCATCCCGGATGGCCAGAAGTTCTGTCATGATTGAAGGAAGAGGTGCCTCGGTGAGGTATGAGCACTTCTTGATGAGTGGGGCACGCAAGACTGGTGTGTAGGAGATTTTGGGCCATGCCTGCGTCGACGTACACTTGCATTGCATCGGCTGTGCCATCCGACTCCGAGGGAAAAGGGTTGGGCTGCAGTGACTGATTATGAAAACGGCGTATCTGGGTCAGTGACCGGTTGTCTGTGGATTGGCTTCGGCTCCAAGGGGGAAGGTCAGGCGATTTTCGTAATATAACAGGTGACTTAAAATCGAAGTAGTGGGCCAATGCCGCAGCAAGGGGAACTGTTTGAATTTTCAGGCGACGTGCCCTCCTCCGCTGTTCAACAAGCTCGTCGAGGGTGTTCAGCTGGGCCTCCGCTTGTAGCGTAGGAATTGGGGTCATACGAGGCAGGCCTGTGATAACTCGCATAGCCTCTTGGTTTACACTTTCCAGTAGGTCCCAGTCCCTTCGTGTGAGATGCTGAAACTGAGCTTGGTATATCAGACGGAATTGTAAGACAGATCGAACTAGGATACGTGCCATGCGACTACAGGCACCGCCGGTCTTTTGTGAGATCCGTCGGAAGAGATGAAGCGTCTTGGAGGCTTTGCCACGCACGCAGCGGATCCATGGAGCCGTGGACCAGAGGCGTCTATTTTCTACTCCAAGCACTCGCATTGACGATGCGGGATTGAGAGCACGGCCGTTTAAGGCCAAGGAGGGGGGGCGTCTGGGAAAGACGACGTCGGCCCCACCTATTTGTGATCGACATGAAGGTCGTCTTTGCAGCCGAAAGTGTCAATCTAATCTTGGCGCACGAATGCTCCGTTTTGTCTAGCCTGGAGGCCTGCCTGCTGTCTGTTCAAATCTGCATGTACTGACCAGGCTGTAATGTCATGGGCGTAGATTAGAAAGAAAACGTCCGGAATGGTAGCTAACTGCCACGCGAGGGGAAGGAGTGCCACATTAAACAACGCTGGTGCCAACACAGAGCCCTCGGGTACTCCCCGCTCTGAGGTGAAATGCCCTACCCTTTCCTTGCCGATGCGTATAGAAAAGGTACGACTGTCGAGGAAAGACCGCACCAACTTTCAGACCATGACTGGAACTTTTAGCTGACGTAAGATGGTAAGGATCGCTGAGTGACTGACATGGTCATAAGCCTTTAGGACATCCATGGTTAGGAGCGTTCGTATGCTGCGAGCTGTGCCACCCAAAAGTACCATGTTCGAAAGATGTTTCAGGCCATCTTCTGTACCGAGGTGTTGGCGGAAGCCTATCTGAGCTGGATGATGCCACAGGTAGCGCTCAAGACACCAGGACAGGCGAGTAGCGAGCATACGCCTCCAGCAGCTTGCAGATAGTGCCACGTCAATGCAATCGGCCTAAGGTTACTCATGCGGTCCACTGGCTTGCCTGGTTTTGGTATCGGCACCACCTCCGCATGTTTCCAGGAAGCTGGGATCTCCCCTGAGGCCCAGATGGCGTTGAGTGAGTCAAGCATCCACTGAAGAGCTGGGCAATCAGCGTTCTTGAACACTTCATAGGTGATACCATCTGGTCTCGGAGCTGTGCGCAACTTTGCCTGGTCGATGGCGGCCACAAATTCCGACATTGTAAAGGGCCCTTGTGTGCCATCAATGTCCACCTGAGCTGGGCACGCACCTGCTTCAGGAGGGAGGTAAAGTTGGCCGATGAATTGTGGTGGAGCCTGGTCGAGCGCCGGGAAGAATGCTTTGGCTAACTCTGGGGCAAATTGTTTTGGGCGTTTTCCCAGAGGCAAGGCACGCACTAGTGGCAGGGGTCCGGTGGTCGTGCACCAGCTTTCATACTGCGGAATGTCCGCCAGATGGAAGATGTAAGATGTCGTTGAGGACGGTCCAATGGACGCACACCAATCTAACCACCTTTGTCTAGAAAGGCGCTTCTCGTGGCGGCGGGCAGCGGCTGTGGCACGATTTAAAGAAGCTCGCAATTCTGGAGATCCTGGATACCGGTTCGCAGCCCGTTCAGCACGACGACGAGCTGCCCATAATCGAAGGAGATGCAGCTCAGGAACTGGCCTAGACTCGGCCACCCAAGCTGTCCGCGTTGCAACCTTAAGGAGCGGCGCATAAAATAGGCACTTATTAATCGTCTATGAGCGCATCATAATCGTTTATGAGCGCACTCTTTTTCGTCCTTGGAAACTCTCAGGCAGTTGAAGGCCTGGCCTAGTTGCGTCAACTGACGCGTGGCTAGAACGTCTTTATCAGGGCCACTTGAAACTAACCACTTATCACACTTCGCGCCGCGGTGCTGACGCTGAGTTTAGGGGGAGTGGCTTCTCTGAATTGGCTTCGGTACGAAAAGAAGCCATAGGTTTGCCCTGAGCAGAGGCTCTCCGGCCTGGGACGCGCGGCGGAACAGGTGCTCGGCGTCCCGCAGCAGGGTAATCCGTAGGAAGCAGCGTCCCCGCCTGTAAGGCCCTCCAGCCACAGCAGTCACCGCTTCTCGAGCGGTGAACCCGCTGATGACCGGCACAGGCCATATTTGCCAGCTGCAGGGCCTACTGGCCCGCCCGCCATTCGCACCACGAAATGGGGACACTGTGAGACTCTTCCATTATCAGTACCGCATCGTCCGAGAACAGCAGGCACGCGATCCGCGGGGCTACATTTCCCGTGTATTCCATGGTGTCTTTCGTCCTAGGGCCGTCGTTTGAAGTGCTCGCAGACCATGCAGGACGCGGTAAATCGAGGAGGCCCAGGTTGCACTAACGTCGTGCAGCGTTGGCAAAGGTCTGGCACCCGTCATGCAGTGCGGGGTGAAGCAATTGGGAAGTGGAGTGGACGCACCGTGACGTAGCTGCGAGGCACACTTGTTTCTATGAAGAAGAGGCAAGCAACGCGCTCAGGTCTACTCTTTTTTGGCTTATTGTTGTCAATGGCTTTGTACACCCTGTTCACAAGCAAACTCTGTACCCCATCTCTGCACCAGCACGCCCGGATGTTAGTCTTCCTGAATAATAAGTAGACCACACAAGAAACAGCGTGAGCAGCGCGGAAAAAAACAAAGATCGCGACGGATCAGGAAACCAGGTGCATTGATGAGATACTAGACATTCTAATGAGGCTGACGCAGGACATGGGAGTACGTAAGAGTTATGAAGCATTGAACACTGAGGTGGACCATCCGTGTAGAAGAGAATCGGAATGTGCTCATGGTGATGGTAGTGGATGGTCGCTTAGGCAATGCAATCAGGTTTGTGTGACTACTGTCACCTGCCCCGCTGGCGGCAGGGAAGGCAAGAGGGGTTCGGACAGCCAAGGCTTTCCCAGCCAGCTGCCCGATGTCCCCAGACGGCCCAGTTTTAGATGCGACTGCATCTCACTCACTCGCCTTGTCCTTCCATACGGCGTTGTTGTTGTCCGTCCACACCTCTCCCCCATTCTCCTCGCCGCGCGAGCTGCGCTCTTCGCCGCTCACCCCCTCTCCTCTCCGATAGCGAACACTCTCTCGCGAGGGGCATTGGATTGGATTCGATTGGGTTAGCTTGGCTTGGATTGGATTGGATTGGATTAAAGTGGATTGTGTTGGATTGCGTTGCCTCATAGCCGCGCCACGTTGCGTCATAGCCGCGGTCGTTCCAGCACCGGCGTTCCGATTTCGGGCACGTGCATAGACTTTATTTTCGCTGCAAATTGCACGGTGGTCCCGTTACTTCACCATCCACTACCCGTACACTTCAGCGACCACAAGGCCGTCATCGTTAACGTTACGCCGCGTGTTAAATAAAGAATACATCGTACGCGTTCCTCACTCGTTTCACGCAATTAGAGAATCAACCCAACGGAAACACACCCCCAAGATGCGTCGCATCTCCACGGGGTTCCCCTCGCGGGAAGGTGGGGTAATTTTTTGCATTGGGCCCACAGGCTCCGCCGTGCTGGGGCGGGCATGGGACGAGGAAAGCAAGCAGCGTTGTTCATGACACTGCATGGCCGTCTGTAAGGCTCTTGAACTCTGTCGTACCGGCATGGGGTAGTGCAAGCTGAAATACGCGCGGAGAGGGTGGGGTAACCCTCCCACCTCAGCCCACTTGTAGGTCCACTGCTTGCGTCAGTTTTGTCCAGCCCCACAGACACTGAATGTGAGAGGGTGTCCAAAGGGACAAGAGAATGGAAAAATTCGGTGCCCACAATTTTCCTCTGTGTCCCAACAATGTTCGTATCGTGACTCACAAAGTTATCTTCATTTCTCTCATAACCGGAGCGCTTCGTTGCTATTCCCTACTTTTCAGATATATTCGAGCCCAAATAACGCCATTTTGTTATTGTTACTTGTACTGAAAAAATACCTCTGACACTGTTTATGCAACTTTTCTTAACTTACCACGGGAATTGAAAATGAACGAGGCGACAGGGAAGTCACAGCGTCGTTTGTACCTCGAGGTAGCGCGATAACTGAGGAAGTTTCGGTCAAGTACACGACTGAAGGGGGTCAACCGTAAAGACCTCCCAAGGCTTCGACAGTGTGGGCACTTTATTGCAATTTTACACTACAGAGGAAAGCTGTGGTGAAGACTGTTATAAAAAGTATGCTTAAGGGATTAACATGGTCACCAGGAAGTCACTATACGGGTTAGCAAGTCAGGTCGGGTGGGTAGTGTGGGTTGAGTCATTTGAAATTGGGGAGTTTGTCGCTGTCGACCTCGGGCTTGTGGTCAGCCAGCCCGGAGCTGGCTGAAGTACTTGGCGCTAGAGTAGTAGGTGTAGTTGGCTCCGTGCTTGTAGTAGTAGTCTGCGCCAGGTCTCCAGCACCGGGCTCCAAACTTGTGAGCGGATGACTATCCTGGCTTTCTATCGCCGCCGACTGAGAGCTCGTGGTCACATTAGGCTCCAAGCAGGTGGTCACAGCCGGCTTCTGGCTTTTGGCATAAACCTGCTCAGGGCTAGTGTTGACAGCCGATTCCGCGCCTGTGGTTGCAGGTTTCTTCGAGCTCGTGGCAACATTCGGCTCCAGAGCTATGGTAGCACTCGCATCGGGGTGTGTGGTCTCACCGTGAAACTTGGACTCTCCCCACGGACCATCGGGACCAACTGGAGTCTGCAGCGCCAGTGCACTGAGCAACAGCTCCTGGACGAACAAGCTGCGGTCAGCCCGTTCCACTTCCAGCGCCTGCTTCCGGGATTCCCACACACTTGCCTCGATGATCCCGTTGAGCAGGAACCGAGGGTCATCGGGAAGCGGCGGTTCGACAAACGTGGCCTTCGGAGGCGCGTCCACCGGCTCTGGAATGCGCGCCGGAGGGAGAGAGTATACCGAAGTCACGGCCGGAGGGGCGTCCCGGAGGCGAGGTCGAATATGCTCCTGATACGCCGCCTGTAATTCCTGCCGAGTAGCTTCCAGTCTCATTCGTATCTCCTGAACCTCAGGTACTGCCCAAGTAACCCGGGGCAGCGTCGAAGTGCGCCGGGCTTCCGCTGATGCCTGGGACTGCAGGTCAGAGATGGTACTGGAAGACCCCGAATCAGGCGGCGACGATGGCGGGATGGTGACCCGTAATGACGACGGCCTTTGCGGTTGCTGACCTGGCACGGGGTTTCCGACTGCGCCGAAGCGAAACTGGGAGACTCTCAGCGAGCGTCGCGAGAACGGCTCTTCATCCTGGAGGTGTCGGCTCCTTGCGTGGTCAGTGCTAAGGTGCAAGGCCAAGTCACCCGTCATGCGATTCGGCTCTCCGCCGGGAGTCGCCGCGCACACCGGACACACCACGTGCGTCGCCGTCTCCGTGTGCTCGGAGGACACGTGCTCCCGGAGACCAGCCAGCGTGAAGCCCATGGTGGAGCACATGGGACAAGTGAAGGAGTGAGGCTGGTCGGCCGGCTCCCCGGCGTAGTAGAGCTCCCAGTCCGAAGGCGTCAGGATGCACTGGACGGCGTGCTCGGTACTGTGACCCTTACTGGTAGCCTCCTCTTCGTAGCAAGTCTCGCACAGGTCGTAGTCGTAGCATATGAGGCACTTGTAGCGCTTTCCCCGGAAGTCTGACCGTGAGCACGCATCGCAGCTCACCCCTTCGTGCACAGACAACCTGGACGGAAAAGGGAAAAACCGGGCAGCCATGACAGAATCCCCGTGTTCAGTGGTCGCACACGAACACAAGGAGGATTTTAAGAAATACTTGCGAACGGAATATACTATGAACATTTTTGATTACGTAAGACCAAACTGCAGCATGCGATAATGATTCTCTAAATATGTGCAGGAAGGCCTAAAATTAGGTAGGACCTATAGGTATACGAGCTGGAAGACATTTTTTCAGGACACGCGTCTTCTACCGCGGCGGAAGGCCCTAAGACATTCAGGTTCATGCGTCGGCTACTTTGCACAACGTTATCAGTTTTGTTTATCTCTGTTCCTTTAGAACTGTTCGCAAATTTTATATTTATGACGGAAGCTGCGTCCACAGTACCGGAAACGTAGTGCATAGCTTGTAACAAATATATTTATCTGTAGTAGTGTTTTTGTTATATAGGAACAGTCTGTCCTCGTGTGCTAACCCTTGGAAAGCCGACCCTTTTGGCC